>CM031244.1:582821849-583458516 GCA_018340775.1 Taxus wallichiana var. yunnanensis | reverse complement strand
CGCAGATTAGTCAAATCACCAAAACAGCTAGGTAGTGGTGATAGCTCATCACAATTAGTTAACTATAGGTGCTCCAGTGATAGCAATGAGCTGAATTCTTCTAGCAGACTCTTCATTCTTATGGAAACATCAATGACTACTTTTCTCAAATTCCCGAGACTTCCTATCAAATTTGGAAATCATTGGAATTTGGAACATCCATAAATCACCAACTCTCATAACTGCAACGAAGCCTGTATCATCACATTTTCAATGAAAATGATGAAAAACATATAACAAATATAAATAATTTGAAATATAGCTTTAAAACTACTAACTTATGTAATTTTTCTCATCTAACTCTACAAGACACTTACTCATGAGTTTTTCCCAACTGTGCAAACCAGTCCACCCTGATCTGTTCCATACTTCAATTTCCAAACTACTTTTCCATCTGATGAAAAAACATACCACGTCTATAAAGACCTCTTTCTCTTCGTCATCTAAGACATCATAACTTATTTTCAGCATCTCTTTTATGTCTTTCTGCAATACTCTAGAGATCTTGTCTAATTGAAACTCCCAATAATCTTTGCATAACTTTCCATATAGCTGTCCTCCAAATACCTTGAGAGGTAGGGGTAATCCATTGCAAAAACCTAATAACATTGATCAAAATTATGTTTTTTTTTGCTATGCCTTTTCTACTATTCATATGTAGTTCACAAATGACCCTTAGCTTAAGATCCATTTAATTGCTTTACAAGAAATTCACAGGCTGCTACCAACTGGGATTCTAATATTCATCAAATATCACTCTTTTTTCACATGCCATTTCTCTTATTTATCTATACCTGCAAATTATTCAAGTTTCCATCAATTTGCTTTTCAAATTTTGGTCTCATTATAGTTGTTCTCGTATTGGTTTGAAGTGTCTTCTCCAATTTGAAAAGGATATTCAATTTTACTCTAATAGAATATGGTTGCTTTGGTAATTCTACTTCAAGCAATTAGCTACAATTTCTAGTCTTCCAACTGCAATAGATTTTGTTGTAATACTTATATACATATATATTAATAGAATGTTTGTCAATGTATACATGTACTGAAATTTGAAGTGTATTTATTTCAAAAAAACCTTACACCAAAATCTGTTTTTGCTACTACACAGGTTGAAGGAACATTGACCATTGCAAAGGCCTATTCTAGTCCATTTGAACCTATTTGTAAAAATACAACTTGACTATTGACCGTTTACCACCATTGCATGCAGACATAGCATATTGCAGTAACTGCCAACATGAATGCCCATATGCATATTACCATCATCTTCTATGCACCATTAAAAGCACATACAAAACATCCATCCAATGCATAGCTAAAAACAAGCTTTTAGCTGAATTGATACCTTCTCTTACTACTATAACATATCCACAATACATAGAAGACAAAGAAGTTGTTATAGAATAACTATCACAGTTTGCATTGCATGGCAACTTTACAATAGACAAAAATAATATAATCAGACAAATGACAACTACTCCAGACAAAGGTATGCTGCCTTCACCCACTTTTCAATTTTCAGCAACATTGCAAATACTAGATGCTCTACTCATATTAATATTCACTTTCATTCCTCTGCAGGCATTCCATCCCAATTTCAGTCACAAGAAAGCAGCTACGCATCTTCAAGCCATACAATGTCAGCGCCATCATTTTAAGGTAAACCAATTTCCCCATGCACACATATGCCTCAGCTATTCCATTTCAAATACAAATGAAAAACAATTTCTAATACTACTCCATATTTCTTTTGCAAATCTATAACTGGCGCTCCACTTGCTACACCGCAACATTTCTGAAAACCCAGTTAATTCTCATCATTTTCTATAGTCATAGTTTACTACAAACAACAATAAGCTATATGCTTATATTTATACTTTTCAAAGGCATTCTGTTTAATATGGATGGATTGACAGACTTTTACATTGCATCCTAGATAGGAATACTATTGTTTTTTGCCTTATGTATGGCTTAAGAAACACAAACACCTCCTTTTACTCAAAATAGTCTGGTTACTGATTTACAAAGTTACTTAATTTGGATTTTTGTTTCTGTAATTGTATTTTTCACTTCTAAAGTTTTCTGTCATCTTGAATATTCTTACACTTTGTTATCTGGTCTTCAATGCAGCCTCTTTGTTTCAGTTGTATTAACTACATATGAAAATTGTCATGAATAACCTTTACAGATATTAGCGCGATTATGGTTAACCTAGTTACTTTTTTTCCTCTAGTCGTGGCTACATACTACATACTCTGTTCTTTTTGGCTTTTCCACATCCCTCAGCTCTTGTTCACAACCTTGCCTAGCTACCCATGCGTGAGAACAAAGCAAAGAAAATCACCTCCATCTCATTCGATCTCATGTTGTTTCCAATGGGTTTGTTAATAATGCAGTGATATGTGTTAGCCCCTCAAAATATCTCGCGACAGTCCCTCACAATATATTTGAAATCTTCTATATCCAAAAAGTAATACTTTCCAACAAGTTTCCAATAATCCATTCTCCTCCACTTGAGGAATCTATATCTGATTACTCTCCAGAGTGGAAAATGAAGATTGTCCAGGCAAAGTTTGTTGGACTCAATGCAGAAATTGTGAAGAGCTTCATTGAGGACATAAGAATTGGTACTGTCAAAGGGAAGATATTCTATAACAATGCTCTATGCCATCACTTGCACATTGTGATGAATTCCGGTATCACCAGAATCAACAAGAACATATTCCTCCAGCAACTCCGAATAGTTATTTGCATTAAAAAGCATACTTAAACGCCTAGAAAGGGTTCTTATAATTGCAAAATTTATTACTTATCTTCTTAGAAGCATACCCTTGTTTCGTGTAATTTTCCTTTTTCTTTTCCCAATGGTTTCAAACTGTGCATTGATGCAAAACCTATTTCATGACATGTCGGGAAAGTAAAAGACAACGAAAGGTTTTTGAATATTATCCCGTCCAAAATCCCAAACAGATTCATAAAAGATAACAAATGTTTCACAAAATCTTTAAAGCAAACGAAAGACAATTATTATTTCTATATTTAAATGAATCATAAATGACCACTGGAGGTTAATTTGGATATTTAGAATTTATTTGCAAGGGGTGTTGTTGAGAGCAACCCTCACAGCATACGTTTATAGGAAAGGCTTGCATCTATCAATTCAAGCCAAGAAAAGTCACACCAGTGGGAAATTAATCAACTATATGAGTGTAGATGTCCAGCGGATTAGAGATCTGTTGGTAGACGTGGACATCCACGTAGGCTTACCTAATCTCCCCTGCCCTTTGCTGTCAAAACACTCCACCCACCGCATTTAAATTCCTTCACCTAACTTCCTTCTTATGCATCTAGACACTTCTTTTTTAATCCGGAAGCTTCTGTGTTGTAAATAATAAAAACTCTGTTTATTTTTGCATTGTACAGGAAGGAATACTCTGTTTTTAAAAAGGAGAAGGAAGGCGTGTAAACAGAGAGCACAGGCAGCTCTGTTCTTTGGCAAATACAATCATTTCTTGTCTCACTGTATCAGATTTGTGAAATATAATACAAATCTGTTTCTCATGCTTTGTATTTTGTTGGACACCTCTGTTATGTAAGAGTAAAAGTAATTTCTGAATTTCTATTTTCTGTATTATCTTGTCTTTCTCCAGCAAATTGGTATCAGAGCAGTTAGAAGTACTGGAACAGCAGTTACAAGAGACAAAGCTTTGGAGGAATGGGAAGCACAAGTGGAAATATTGCACAACCTCAAATACCAACATTCAATGGCAAAAATTATGATTTTTGGAGCATAAAAATGAAAACTCTGTTTTGCTCCCAGGATGTTTGGGACTTGGTTGAGAATGGATTTAATGAACCAGCTGACCAGCAAGAATATCAAGCTCTTTCACAAGTAGAGAAGGACTTATTGAAGGAAAACAAAAAGAAAGATGCAAAGGCATTATTCTTCATTCAACAAGCAATGGAGGAATCAATCTTTCCAAGAGTAGCAGCTGCCACAAGATCAAAACAAGCATGGGATAGTCTGCAAACAACATACCAAGGCACAAGCAAGGTAAAAACAATGAAATTACAAATGCTTAGAAGGGATTTTGAAAATCTACAAATGAAGGATTCAGATTCAATAGATTCATTCTTCACTCATGCAATGACAATAGTTAATCAAATTAGATCTTATGGAGAAACTATTGAAGATCAAAAAATTGTAGAGAAAATACTTAGAAGCTTGCCTATAAAATTTGATTCAGTTGTAGTAGCCATTGAGGAATCCAAGGATCTTACACAACTATCAGTAGATGAATTAATGGGATCACTCTTAGCACATGAGCAAAGATTAAATCGGTCAGGGGCATCATCATTGGAGAATGCATTCAAAGCTCAGCTTTCATTTGGCAGAACAAGAGGGAGATCAAATTACAGCAGAGGCAGAGGACGTTTTACACCAAGAGGAGGAAGAGAAAATACACAACTTGAAAGCAGAAGACTAGTATCAAGCCCACATACCCATTCTACATCAACAAGAGGAAGAGGTGGCAGCCACTCTCATAGCCATCATCAAGGAGAAAGGTATGATAAATCCAATATTCAATGTCATTATTGTAATAGATTTGGGCACTTTGCATCTGAATGTAGAAAAAGACAATATGACATGAATAAGCAAAAGGCACATTTCACAAATGAGGACCAGCCCAACACTAGTGAGCAAAACACCATGTTTATAACATGCAATGTAGCACAAGAGAGTTCCAAAGAGGTATGGTTCCTAGATAGCGGTTGTAGCAATCACATGAGTGGGAGTAAGGAGATGTTTGCAACAATTGATGAATCAGTAAAATCAGAGGTAAAATTGGGTAATGATCACCAAGTATCAGTCATGGGAAAAGGATCAATTAATATAAGAACCAAGCAAGGTGAGAAGAAGCATATCCCTGATGTATACTATGTTCCTGGATTGCAACACAATCTCATAAGCATTGGGCAACTAGTGCAAAAAGGATATAGAATATACTTTGAAAATGGTGAATGTGTGATTCTAGACAAGAAACCAAGCAATAGGCTGATTGCAAAAGTTGAAATGACAAAAAATAGGATGTTTCCACTTAGAATCCAAAGTGAACTATTCCTAGAGCCACACAAGTTGCAAAAGGTTGCTGAATTAGCCTTCAAAGCTTCTTACAAAAATGAATCTTGGCTATGGCATTTAAGATTTGGCCATTTAAATTTCAAAGGATTACAGCTATTATATAAGAAAAGAATGGTTTATGGGTTGCCACCAATAGAACCACTTAAAACAACGTGTGAGAGTTGCATATTGGCAAAGCAACATAGACATAAATTTCCAGTTGGGGAATCTTATAGGGCAAAACATCCACTTGAGATAGTGCATTCAGATCTTTGTGGAGCGATGCAAACACCATCCATAAGTGGAAGTCTTTATTTCTTGACATTTATTGATGACTTCAGTAGGAAAGTTTGGGTTTATTTCTTAAAACACAAATCAGATGCATTTTCTGTTTTTAAAGAGTTCAAGGCAAAAGTTGAAAAGGAAAGTGGACATTATATCAAAGTATTGAGAACCGATAGAGGTGGTGAATATATATCAAATGATTTTCAGAATTTTTGTAAAGAAAATGGCATAAAGAAACAACTTACAACAAGATATACTCCTCAACAAAATGGAGTAGCTGAGAGAAAAAATAGAACAATTATGGAAATGGCACGAAGTATGATAAAAGAAAAACACCTACCAAATGAGTATTGGGCTGAAGCTGTTGCATGTTCGGTATACATATTAAATAGATGTCCAACAAAAGTAGTGATAAATAAAACACCAGAAGAAGCTTGGAGCAAAAGGAAGCATAATATAGCACATTTGAGAGTCTTTGGATGTGTGGCATACTCCTTGATACCTCAAGAGTTGAGAAAGAAACTAGATGATAGAGGAGAGAAGTGCATATTTGTAGGATATAGTGAACAATCGAAGGCATATAAGTTATATAATCCTATCACAAAGAAGGTCATAATAAGCCGTGATGTTAATTTTGTTGAAGAAGAAGCGTGGGATGGCAGTATAGACAAAACAACTACAATTGCAGCTAGTGTTCCACAAGAGAATGAGGAGAATGAAACTCAAGTTGTGACTTCTACTACTCAAGCAAATGTTCCTTCAACACCTTCTAAGGCACCCACCACTCCAAATCCAACTACTCCAGCAAGTAATAACAGCAGCGAATCTTCTAATCCAACACTTGCATCACTAAGATCAAGGTCTATAAACACTTCAAAGAAGACCCAATTTTACCTAAGAGAGATTTATGATGAATTACAAGAGGCTGAAAATGATGATTTATGCTCTAATTTTGCATTCTTAACACAAGCTGATCCAATTTATTTTGAGGATGCCATTAAAGATGACAATTGGATTGCAGCCATGAATGAAGAAATTCAATCAATTGAAAAAAATCAAACTTGGGATCTAGTAGAGCTTCCTAAAGGCAAGGATGTGATTGGAGTTAAGTGGGTTTACAAGACAAAGTATAATGCTGATGGAAAAGTAGAGAAACACAAGGCAAGACTAGTAGCTAAAGGCTTCACACAACTACAGCATAGACTACAATGAAACATTTGCACTAGTGGCAAGATTGGATACCATTAGGATGGTTTTATCCATAGCAGCTCAAAATAATTGGAAGGTTTACCAAATGGACGTCAAATCAGCATTCTTGAATGGCATTTTAGAAGAAGAAGTGTATATAAAACAGCCACCTGGTTATCAAATTTTGGGAGAAGAACATAAGGTATACAAACTGAAAAAGACACTATATGGTTTTCAAGCAAGCTCCTAGAGCTTGCATCTGCAGATAGACTCTTACCTTGTAAACAATGGGTTTAGCAAGAGTGGCAATGAACCAACTTTATATGTCAAAGTGAATGATGAAGGAGAAATCTTGATAGTTTGCTTGTATGTAGATGATTTGATATTCACAGGTAACATGTCAATTAAATCATTCAAGGCAGCCATGGAAAGTGAATTTGATATGACTGATTTGGGGATCATGAGATACTTTCTTGGAATAGAGGTAAGTCAAAGTGATCAAGGCATTTTTATATGTCAAAGTAAATATGCTAGTGACTTGTTGAAAAGATTCTGATGACAAATGTCAATGCATTGCCCTACACAAATGCTTACTGGGTTTAAAACTTAGTAAGGACGACAAAAGTCCTAGTGTTGATGCAACTTTATTCAAAAGATTAGTTGGCAGCCTCATATATCTAACCGCCACAAGACCGGATATCATGCATGGGGTTAGTCTTATTTCTAGATTCATGGACAAACCAAAGGAATCACATTGGAAGGCTGGAAAAAGAATTTTAAGGTATATAGCTGGAACAAAGAACTTTGGGATTTTATACAACTTGATGACTACAAGCTGATTGGATATACGGATAATGATTGGGGAGGTAGCTTGGATGATAGGAAGAGTACTTCCGGTAACATTTTCCATCTTGGATCAGTGCTACATATCTCTTCTTGGGCATCAAAAAACAACCAATTGTGACACTCTCATCAGCTGAAAGCGGAATATGTTGCAGCCACATCAGCATTGCCAAGCAATATGGATGAGAAGAGTACTTTCAGATTTGAAGCATCCACAAGAAGAACCTACGTAAATTTATTGTGATAATAATTCTTCAATTGCTTTATCTAAAAATCATGTCTTCCATAAACGCAACAAGCATATTGACACAAGATATCATTTTATTCGAGAATTGGTGAACAATGGTGACATTCATCTTGAGTTTTGCAGGTCCAAAGAGCAACTAGCAGACATCTTCACAAAACCACTTGCAAAGCATGTGTTTGAGCATCTCAGGAAGGAATTGGAATAGCAGACATATATGGCAATGAAGATTAAAGGGGAGTGTTGGTAGACGTGGACATCCACGTATGCTTACCTAATCTCCCCTGCCCTTTGCTGTCAAAACACTCCACCCACCGCATTTAAATTCCTTCACTTAACTTCCTTCTTATGCATCTAGACACTTCTTTTTTAATCCGAAATGCTTCGTGTTGTAAATAATAAAAACTTTGTTTATTTTTGCATTGTAAAAGACAACGAAAGGAATACTCTGCTTTTAAAAAGGAGAAGGAAGGCGTGTAAAAGAGAGAGCACAGCAGCTGCTCTGTTCTTTAAAGCAAATACAATCATTTCTTGTCTCACCGTATCATATTTGAAATATAATACAAATCTGTTTCTCATGCTTTGTATTTTGTTGGACACCTCTATTATGTAAGAGTAAAAGTAATTTCTGAATTTCTATTTTCAACTATTATCTTGTCTTTCTCAGCGGATTAGAGATCTTATATGGTACTTGAATACACTATGGATGCTGCCCATACAGCTCCTACTTGCAATATATATTCTTTATAAAAATGTAGGCCTGGCATCACTAGTAGGATTTGCAGTCACAATTGCTGTGATGGTGGGGAAAGATCATGGAATCCAAAGATGAAAGAATGAAAGCTACATCTGAAATACTAAGAAACATGAAAATACTGAAACTGCAAGCTTGGGAGGTGAGATATTAACAAAAATTAGAAGATTTGAGGGAAATTGAGTATAATTGGCTGAAAAAGGCAGCTCAATTAGGAGTTGTTTCGCAATTCGTTTTCTCGGGAGCACCTGCATTTATATTAGCAATCACATTTGCCACGACGTACTTAATGGGGATTCCGTTGACAAGTGGCAGAGGTCTTTCGGCATTGGAAATGTTTAGGATACCAAAATGTAACGCTCCAAAATTACTAGAACTGGAAAAGGGGGATATTTTTACTCTTCCAGACCTCCTTTCAGTACTTGCACAAGCTAAAGTGTCACTAGTCCGCGTTGCTTCCTATCTTCAAGAACAAGAAATACTGGAAGATGCAGTCGAAATAATTCCTATGCATTTAACTGAGTTGGCAATTGAGAATGAAGATGGAGAATTCAGTTGGGATCCTTCTTCAGAAGAGTCAACACTAAAAGACATACATGAGTGGCAGTGTGTGAAAGTGTTGGATCAGGTAAGTCTAGCCTTTTATCTTGCATACTAGGGGAAATTTCAAAAACATCTGGTACTGTCAAGGTCAGTGGCAGCAAGGCTTATGTTCCTCAGTCTCCATGGATTCAGACGGGAAACATTAGAGAAAACATCTTATTTGGAAGCAACTTCAAATTCGATAGGTATGAGAGGAACCATCAACCAACAACAAACAAACATGGGAAGGGGGTCATATATCAACAGAAAGCATACAGATGATAAGAGTTTTGCAAGGCTGAATGATGGAAAAGCGTTTTCACTACAGATGCAAAATAACATAAATTACTGAAGCTGTATTCAAAGGCAACTAATTGATTAGTTTCTCAACTACCTTTTCCTATGTCTAACAATCATGACCCGGTAATTATTCAGGGTAATGTTGAATGCTTACAAATCATAAAAAACATTTCTAATTTGATAGACCCGACTTCTTCACCAAATAGGGCTACTGGTTTCCTTCCTCTCTTCAGTGGCCGTATGCCACATCTCATGGAAGGTACTCTAGCTGCACCACAGCCCTTGTTATTTTATATGCCCAATTCGTTATTAATATTTCGAAGACTTCCTTCATCAATCCATATGGCACCCCTTGCTCGCTAAGGAATACTTCATAATTTTTGTTATGAGAGAACATCATTAAACCATCATTAGCTATGAAAAGTCTCCAAAAATTGCGTGCCACGTGTACGGTAGAGGACTGTCTATGTTTCGTCAACTAATAGATCATGATCGTTGATGCCTTGCTCGCTTGTCATAAAGGTTGGGGATTTCCGCCGGTGAAAATACATTTCATTGTAATAATGTTTGTTATCATACAACATCTCTCAACCATCTGCCACAACTATATCCTCTTCCTCACATTTATCAGCTGAAACTAATTTTGTTGAGTTCTTTCATTCTTTAACTCTGTAACAAGTTCCACGTGGTATAAATGTGTATTCTAGCTATGGATTTGGGAGTGACGCCATAACATGAACGAAAATACGAAAAAGAAGAGAGAGATCGAAATGGATATGGAGATGACCAAGGTTTGACAACACTTCTACCCAAAAATCTCACTACATTACAAAAATCGTTCCCCAAATTTACAACAAGTTTCCCGATCTTTTCATTGCAAAATTGGCATACCATCAAATTCAGTATGAAAAAAAATCATCCACTAAACTTGTGTTGCTGCATTACATGGTCAGGGTATGCTCTATATTTATTTAATTTTTCAAACAGTTTGATATCTTCTTGCAAAATATGTTTTGTGCACAATTAAAGTCCATGGTTCCACGTTCTTTCAAGAAATTTTTCAAACAGCTCTCGTGCCTTGGGTATACTTACACATTTTACATAAGGGCCTTTACAATGACATCAAAGAAGAATATTTTTTTTCCATTTTTCTTTTGGTCGCATCCCATGACTCATCTTCAAGAAAAGAAAAGAAAAATTACCTCCACACTCATCTAACAAGCGCATCCATGGGATTCTGTATTCCTCCCTTACTACTTTGCCAAGTAATTCGATATTTTGTTTTATTTTATTTTTGGGTAAGTGATTTTTAACATTAATATTGTAACATGAGTATCTCGATGTCATAATGTACATTTATTAGACCCAATCTTACACTCAATATTTTCTAATTAACTAAAGTAATAAGTTGTCTAGTTTTTTCTAAAAATCGTCATAATAATAATCGATGGTGTTTTCTACTTTTAAATTTAATTTTCAACCACCTAACCTGATCATTTGACAAACCCACTAATAAAATCATGTCCATGATTTTGGAAACAAACTCATCCACGAGTCATCAAAATGGTTTTTTCTCAGTAGTATATATGTCTTTTCCACGAATTCTCTTACTTTACAAGCACACGTGAGGTCTTCCTCTATGATCTCACATGAACTATTGTTCCATGATATCTTTACAAGTTATCCATGAGCTCCTCATGAACTCTCACAAATAAGTTTCTTTTCAGCAAGTTTTTCAAAATCTCTTTTTCCAATGATCTCCAAGAAATCTATCACGAGATCTATTAACTCTACCGCCCTCACTACAATCTCTTTATGAGTTCTCCATAATTCCACCTCAAGCTCTCTTAGCTCCTCCACAAGCTCTCTTCCACCTTATTTACTAGATCTTGTTACAACTAACCATAACTCAATTACGATATCCTTTATTGGCTCCCTCACAAGCTCATTATAAGCTCTATCATGAGCTTGTCTAGCTCTACTACTAGCTCTCCATAACACTTTCACCAACTCTTTCATGATCTCATTTAAAGACATTTTTTCACATGCTCACTCGTAAGCTCTGAATCATACGTCAATCCCACATGACCAATTCCAACACAAACCACCTACATAGACTACCTTTTAGAAAAATTGTCACCCCACTTGGAATTGATCCTTATCAAAGTGACATAAACATGGGATTACACCTATTAGCATTTCGAGTCTACCCCTATTATGCCACTTATTGTAAACCAACTTAACACATTGAATGAATATATTACCATTGTTGAATTCTATTTTGTCCATCAAGCATAACCTCCGAGATGAGATAATCCATGATATTATTTGGGTCTTTTTGTAGATAATGTTTTGTATCATATATTTTGTTTTATTTTGATCATGCTTACTACTCCTCCCTTTTCTGTAGGGTTTACTTTATCTTCTCTAACTTATTTTTGCATCTTACCTAATCATTTGTCTAAGATTAAAACTCTCCAAAATTGTGGACATATTTCTTGTAGGTTCATTTTCCAAATTATCTTGAAAAACAAACACAAGAATTGCATCCAAGCTTATGGTAATGATATTTACTATGCATATTGTAATATTATTTATGTTAATATCAGATATTTATTATAATTCCATATTTTATTTCATTATTATTGTTGCACACATCACGAAGAAAAAGTTTAATAGCGGTGCTTAATATTTGTGAATCCTTTAGGACACACTTATAGGTAAAGTTGTTGCATTGGAATCTTGCATCTCTTGCCTAACAAAACCACAAAAATGATGTTTGGGCATCATCCCTATAAACCTGTTGGGGAGTAATAAGGACACCATAACACATCCATTCCACCCCATCTCTCTACCATATAGATCGTTAGGTATAAAACCCAAACAGGAATAACTGTTATAAATATATTGTTACATTATTAATAAATTGTAATATTATTAATAATGAGTTTGTATAACTCATATTAATAATATAGTTGTAATAGTTAGTATTATTAGTTGGGTGAGTTGTGAGAACAACTCATGTAGCTATTTTGGTATGTGAGATAATAAAGGGAGTAGAGAGATATCCTTGGGATAGATTTGAGAGATTATAGGAAGGGGTTGAGAGATATGAGAGATGACTATTGACTCCTAGAATCAAGGAGATCAAACTCTATATATTTTAATCTCATACATGGATAATATATCCCCAATGAATTCAATTTCTATATTATTATTATTTGATGTTTTATTATTGTGTAGTTTTTATCAGTGGTATCAGAACAGGTGAAACCAATGAATTAAATTATTCCTGCATCGATGAACAGCTCCTCTGGTGTTGAATACGAGCAGCATAGAAGAAATTGCATCTGCATTGAGACATCCACGCGTGTTTTGGATACTTGATATTTCTCAACCAGGCACGTTCTAATAGATATTACGTGGTTTGGTAATTAGAGTTTATTTTATTAAGATCATATTCCGCACGTACCTGCTTCACTTGGGATCTTTTTGAGATATCTGGGAAAAAAATGTATTTGACCAAACTTACGTGACATTAGGCTGCCCTCTCACATGTGCATCCACGTGTTGTTCTCACTCACAGAGTCCACTCAAATTCTCTTTGCAACAAGTTTTTTCACCATTCCGATCTGCAGATCAATCAGTGAAATCCTCTGCACATATCTGATCAATGTCTGACTGTATTTTTTTTAATAATTATGTGCATCTATTGTGGATCATGGTTGTTGGATATTTTAGTTGGTTAGGAGGTTTGACCAGTTATGCTAGAGACTACATTGAAATCTTGTCTCATGCATGCAGACTCGTCCACCTCATCAACAAGTCAAAAAAATTCGACATCTGGTTCACTGTTTGTTAATCCCATTATCTCACTCGGCGCATCTCAAAGTGGCACGTGATTTTTTAAAAAAGTGGAAACGCCCAGCCAAATATTTGATGGTTCATTCCTTCCAACTTCATTGGAACCGGAATCCATATTTGAGTATATCAACATATTGAGATCTGCTGGTAATTTTCATTCGCGTGTCAATTAAGTATTTGAGTCTTCTTTTATAGTTGGTTTTAGTATAAATATAAAGTTGTGATATTTTGGTCAAATCTAATCTTTAATTGTATTCTCTTAAAAGTTTAAGACTTAGTATATATCAAAAGTCACTTAATGAGTTTCAATTTTACTTTGTTTATAATGTCATCTAAATATGTTATTCCGTGAAGTCTAGAGTATTGATTTTATGTTATAAATTCAATCTCATTCATCTTTATTAGGGTCAATGTGCCTTGTTTAGGATAAGTGTTAATGTCATATAGGTGATTTTTTTATTGTCCTGTTTATAGTTATCAAATTTGTAGTTTTCTATTTTTATAAAAATAAATTTGAATTATTTTAAGATTTCAAAATGTGTTTAGGTGAATAATAGGTTATGGAGTACAATAACGTAAAAAAGTGTCATTGTCAAATGTTGTGAAAATAAAAGATTTTTTTTTTTTTACTGGACGTATTTTCGGTGGAATCCAATGTCTAATTTTTGGGAGAATAAGATGAATAATATTGCAGTTCTAATGATATTTTTGATGACTTCAAAGAAGGAAAATATGCATGCCTTCGAGGGATTATGCGCTGCCCTTGACCCCGTTGGGGGCTACCACCCCCAGAGCCCCGATTTGGAATTTCAAAACCAAAGCGAAGATTTGTGGGGAAGATGCATCAACAAAAGGTGGTGCAAATTTGAGTTCCATGGTCCAATCTGCTGAGTAAATAACAACACTGTGGAGGATGGAGGAAACAGAGGCTTGGAGGTCAATCAACGACCTCTCATCAGTCACCAACAACGACGGGCCGCACGCAAGTTGGCCGGCACGGTGTGTGTGTGTGTGTGTGTGTGTGTGTGTGTGTGTGTGTGTGCTTTCTTTTATTTCAGATTTGCAATAATATGATTTCAGAGTTCTGTTTGAATAAGTGAAATTTTCACATTGAGGGGGAACTGGAACATGGTCTCAATGTTCAATTTTCCCTCTCTACTCGGTTTGTATTCGATGAAGCGTGGTTCCTACTTATTCCCTAAAGGAAAGACATAGTGGATAGACGAAAGCATAAAGGAAAAGTAGCAGCATGATATTTAGGTTGTTGGTTGTCCTGTAAAACCATCCTTTGTTTCACGTTGATGGTTGACCTACAAAACCATCCAGATCATGAGCACGCATGGACGACAAGTTGCGAGAAGGAAGTTGTGATTATTGTTTCTATAATGTCAACATTAGGGAGTGCATATTGGGAATTAATAATCTTAACAATAGGGGAGTGAATGTTACAAATATATTGTAATATATTGTGACATTATTAATAAATTGTAATATTATTAATAATGAGTTTATATAACTCATATTAATAATATAGTTGTAATAGTTAGTATTAGTATTTGGGTGAGTTGTGAGAACAACTCACATAGCTATTTTGGTGTGTGAGATAATAAAGGGATTAGAGAGATATCCTTGGGATAGATTTGAGAGATTCTAGGAAGGGGTTGAGAGATATGAGGGATGACTATTGACTCCTAGAATCAAGGAGATCAAACTCTATATATTGTAATCTCATACATGGATAATATATCCCGAATGAATTTAGTTTCTATATTATTATTATTCATTGTTTTATTATTGTGTAGTTTTTATCAATAACACCATTGACTTACGCAGGGAGGGATTTCATCTTTTTAGCATGTAAATTGTCAAGGAAATTTACTTGACAAACCCAGGGACAAATTTTACTCTTTTAGGAGTCTTACTCAATATTACCAATTTCACCCCTTTTACAAGTGCCAACTTCTAGGAAGTTTCGATAAAATCTGTGTTTTTAAGAATCTTGATTGCATTCATTGGAAATGTCTTGGAGCTTACTTCATGTTAATATGATTCAAGTTAGATTTTGGAAGTTCTATACTTGGTCTTGAAACCCACCCACTCCTAGTAATTTTTGTGAAGAAGTTGTTTTTGGCCTCTGGATAGGTCATCTTCAACTCGAACATCTTGGTAACTCTAGTGGATTCAAAAGGAAAATAAATGGTCAAATGGAATAACATGGAATCCTTTTCATTTTAAAGTCATTGGTTTTCCTTCAATGCTTCTCAATTTCTGTATAACTCAACTCATTATTGATGATTATTATACTAAAAGGGTGAGATGGATCAAATTTAAAAAAAAGATCTATTTTTAGATGTTGAAAATAGTTTATAGAATTTTTTTAGTGGTTTATAGCTGAAATCATATATTATACCACCTCTAAAGACCTACTTTTGGTCTAAGAATGGAAATTACACTATTCAAGTTTCGGAGAGGCCTCTGGATGTGATTTTAGAACTTTTACTTCCTCATCTCAATAAAAATGTACTTTTTACATTGATAGGTTCTATTTTCAAGTTGCATATGCATTTTGGTTCCTTAATGAAGCTCAACACATGCTTTTGGAACTTACTTGTAGACACAATATTTTCATCACCCGCCTACATCCTACAAGCATACGTTAGTCCACTACACCTATCACTTTAAACATTATCTAAGCCACCCCAAATCACTTCGTAAAACCATTATCCACCCTTGGTAAATTATATTTACCTATCAAAATTGACTATAAATCCTTGAAACATCATAACCATATTTGAACATATCCTAACCATTTTACCCTAACATCATAACCTCCCAACCTCACCTAACCTCTTCCCCAACCATTTTCCCTCCTCCCCACACCTAAAATTCCCGTTTTGGAAGTGGTTGAAACAAATTACAAATGAATTCTTCCATATTTTCTGGATCATCAAAGATTCCAACAAATCATCTACAATTATAAATAGGAGCTCAAAATCTTGTTGTAGGGGCCTTTTTGGACTTTTTGGCATTTCCACTTATGAATCTTCAAACTTGTGAGAAACCACTCTATCATTATAGAAATCCCAAAGTCTTGTAATGAAACTTTGTTTCTCCTAGGAGCCACAACACATCAATTCTTGCATCCAAAAGCCTTTTAACCATCATATAATAACAAATCAACATCGTCAATTAAACCAAACTTTGTGAGCATTTTACGCTTTGTTTCCACACTACAAAGTAATATTATATCTTTTTATCATTGTTTCTATTTTAGAATAAGAGAAAATAATCATTTAAGACTATGTTTTCAAGCAATTTATTAGTTTTCAAGAAAATCAATCTTTTTATGGGAATCTCTCATGATTCCCCAATCACTAGTGATTCCTATGAATCACCTGTGATTTATGTCAAATTAGGTTTCTTCATCAAATCATTACATTTTATCATTCTTTATCTATATCCCTAGACTTAATTTATCTATTTGTAAGCATCTATATGTTGTAGATGACTATTCCAAGTCAGTCTCATACAATCACGAGCATATATGACCTCTCGAATTGTATAACCCTTCGTGTGGGATAAATTTGATATCATTCACGACCTTTCTCTATGTGTTATTAGATTCGCACCTAACATTGAAAAAATTGAGGAATATATAGAATTCCTCCATGAAATATAACAAGCAACCACAAATTACTCGCTAAGACTATTTTGAAGCCCTCTAGATTTCTGCCACTCTAGCTTGGGCCACATATAAAGAAAAACAAGATCTTCCCTTTCATCTCAATTTCTAGATTCCTTATCATTGTCATTATTTATATTATCATCATTTTAACTTGCTTAATTGTATCAAAATGAGTGGACATCCTCCTAGGAATTCCCTTTAGATTCTTGGGATCAGCCTATACCAAGTAGCTCATCATCTAATTTATCTAATATCTCTTGTCCAGTTATATTTATTTATAGGTCTATTCACTTGGAGAAAGGAGGAGTGATAATTCACTATTCACATCTCATCATCTTGACATTGTGACTCTCAATGCAGGTATCAATAAACCCTACCATAGTTTGATTTTAGATACTTTCTACACTTAATAGCACTAAACAAAACTACCTAATACATACCTAGCATGCCTAGTGGGATCTTTTTCCATTTCTTTGCATTAAATTAATTTATAAGCATTCTTAGGTTCTATTCTCTGTAATCATTAACACTTTTGGTAAATTACCAATGATTTTGGTGAATTTCTCATGATTCCTTAAAATCACTGACAATATTTGTGGATTGTTCTTGATTACTCAAATGGGTTTTCCTCCTCGATTTTTTTTTCTTTTCTAATTTATGTTTTATATAACCACTGTAGGTTTCCCTCTCTAGAGTGTTTGTTTCCGGATTCAAAATAATATAAGAGAATATTAAAAATAAAATCAAAAGAGCAATCACATATGTGTATTCTTCATTATTTCCCTTTCCACGACATTGTATTTGTCTGTTGTCTTCATCAAACCAACATTTCTTTTTGGGATTTAAAATGAACCCTTCATAGTTGCTTAATCACATAGCCTAATTAGGGGTCAAAAAATTGAATTCACTTAACTCCTCTCACACACAACCAAATCATGTTAAACATGATCTACATTAAAAAACTTCTACCTAGATGGACCTACTTGGGTTTCATTACCAAGAGGATAAGATGACTTGGTGTTATAACTGAGTATAAATAAGCTAGTGGGCAATATATTAGCTAAGTAATTGACACCTCTATCTATACAAGACTATGAAGTGAGGGGGTAGGCCCCAATACCAAGCCTCGTACCTAACACCAACACATATTAGGGCCTCACATGCCTTTGGGTATATTGAGGACTCCATCCTTTAACAACACCCGAAATCAACTACAAATTTCCATTTCCTAGGACCTCTTAAACCATTTTTCACATTTTACCTTTTCTAATTTAATCAAGATTATTCAATTTTCCTTTGTGACATGTTTACTTGATTGTAATTAAGTATCTAGATTATTTTTCCTTTTTTAGTGATTATTTTTTCTCATGGTCTCAACCCGACCGTCCAATCAAAAAATCAAACCATGGATGAGCATTTACAACAGTCCTTGGAAAACATCCACTCTCCTTAATGACATCCCTCTCATCATAAATCAACATCAATCACCATCAACACATGATAAAGAACCACCTCACTCCCCTAGTAGTCAATCCTCCACATTATGAACCCCTGATCTATCTTATTGTCACTTCCTCAAGAGTTGTGAATTTTCCTCTTCAATTTTAACTTTATTGGTGTAAGTGACTATAAAAATGCCATTGTGAGGGTCCACTATGGAAGAGATAATTTCAAACAGTTAGTTTTTGTTTTCTAAATTTTTGAGTTTTGGGGCTTTTTCTTTGTTATATGGATATTTCAGGTTTTTTTATCTCTCATGTCCCAAGTTCCTTCAGGCCTCCTATTCCTTTATTCCCTGCTTTCCCCGCATAGCCATGTTTTCCCTTTATTTGTAGACATTTTGGATTTTCAGGGAAATCATGTGCCAATGTCTTAAGGAATTTCTATTCCAAATCTTTCTGACTTACCCGATCCTAATGTATTACGGAAATTTCAGCTCATCATGTCCCACGTGTCCCAAGTGCTCCATGGCCTCTGTTTCCCCACAAGACCAATTTTTCCACTTTCCATTCACTACGGCTATTTCGGCTCCACGTGTCTCAGGTGTCTCACTATCCCATGGGTCAAGTTATGCACATTTTCTCCACCTTTTCCACTTACCACTATCTTGGGTTGGTGTAAAGCATTAATTTTCCCCCATCGACCTACTCAAATGTAATGTGTATAAATAACCATGGTAATCAATCATTTTTACAGTACCCTTTGCATTTCAATTTCCATTTAGTTCTCTCACTCTCCACTTTTTATATCCGTATCCAAGCTTTGTTCTGGTATTTTTCAAATTTGCAAGTGCACTCGAAGCTGTGAACTATTGAAGGAAAAATATAGAGAAATTGAGAGTCCATTACTCCTGCCATACAATGAAGATCAATTACAAAGGGCACAAGCATTTATCTTCCTTGGAGACATCTATACTAGACATAATAGATAACGATGCTCATCACCTTGACTTGGACTATTTCTAGGCTTGAATTGATTGTCAAAACCATACTCCTGTTTATCAACTAATTAAGGAAAGTGGAATTTCTCATGCGGGGGTTTTCCAATTTTGGTTCAGTGTGTTAATACTGTGTTAGCCTATTTGTCGTGCTTTAATTCAGAGATAAAGGAAATTGTTGACCCTCAAGGACAATTAGTGGCTCATCTTGATGAAAATTTTATTAGCACTTCCTTCAGAATCCCCATGATAGAGGGCTTGAACACTCTTACCAGAGATTAGACATAACTTATTTTTTATCAAGATAGTGAATGGTACAAAAGAAGAGTGGCTAAATCTTGGTTTAAAAATACAAATAAAGGAGCCTCAAGGTTGCCCAAAATAATGTACATGGTTGATTTCACTGAATAATTATCAGATGTTATTATTCTCCTTTCTAGGATAATGGGAATACCATCTACTAATGAATTTCATTATTGGATGTGCCCTTATATCAATATTATATGTGAAGGAAAGTAAATCTTGAACTGGGCAGGGATAATTTGTGACAACATGACTAAATAATTGGCATATGTTCAAAGGACTTAGAATTTCTATAGGACCTCCTACCTGATGTATACCATTGTTGCTTGTATAGAATGGTTGGGTTTCTCCCCTGTTGAATACAAGAAATATTCTTTTATCTATGAGTACCGTCCATAGTTAACTTTGAAGATCAGCAACCATCATTTCAGGAGGGTGAATGATGCATTCACTATGTACATTGTCAAATTGTTGGAAGGAGATACTGCTAGAAGATTCTCAGATGAAGCAAAACAATTGATCAATGTCTATGGAAGTTTTTACACTCAATTCAAGAAATTCTCATACATATGGTTGGTTGGATTTGAGGGACAACCCCTAAAACTCCTATGTACTTGTAGTGACAAAATGGCTTTGGTTGAGATATGCAGACAATTGGATAAGCTACATAGAACCTGTAGGGATAAGAAGATTATAGGTATCCAGTTCCCAATCACTTTGTGTAATTACACTTGCAAGATTGCTTTAGATGTTTAGAACATTGATAGGATAATGGCTTCTCTTACCCTTCATTATTACAAACCCAGGACTTGCTTTGATATTAAAGAGTTCATTTCCACTAATTTTAGAATGGATTATTATCATCTGGCTGGTATTAAAGACTATTGGGCCAATTGTTCTGATGATTACGAAGCTTAGAGAAGATATTATCGAATATTGTCTCTATAAAAAATCAAGGATTTTGATGAGTATAAGGTTCCTAAAGGACTAGAGGAGGAGGATGAAGAACTACAGTACCTTGAATATGAGAGATAAATTAGGCACACCCCATTGATAATTGGTACATGTCAAGGAGAAGATATGATTTAAAGGAGCTCATCAACCCTGTATTTGTGAGAACTAAGATTTGGTTTGAAAAAAAGATGAATATGTTTAGAGCAAGAAAATATAGGTCTTCTTCTCAAGAGACCTTCTCCCCTCATAAAGAAATACCTTTATCAAATCTTGAATTACGTGAACAATATGTTCCTTCTCCACCAAAATCTTCAACTAGGGTGTACCCAAAGAAGGGAAAGGTTAAGAAGGATGATATGGCAGAGGAAGTCATTCAGGAGAATGAGAGGCTACCTTCTCCTAAGAAAATTGAAATATTACTTGATGAAGGAGCAATCATGGACCTCTGTGATTATCACGGTGAAGTGAAAGATCAAGGAAAGCCAGAGGAAAATAACCCAGAGGAAAAATAACCACGAGGGGAAAAGGATCAATTAAAGGAACTAGATTCAGAATCTATGAATGTTTTTGAAACATATACTAAAGAAGCTCCCACCCAAAATGATACCTCTATGTTATAAGTGGGTTTTATACAAAAATTTAAGTGCGCAATGAGCACACCTGTATTTGGTCCCATTTCTCCCTCCACTTCTAGTTCTTCCTTTGTGTGGGTACAACCATTGTTGGAAAGTAAGAAAATGAAGACCGGCTCAAATATTGTTGCCCCTAAGTTTGATGTAGTAGCAGCCCTTATAGGTACTACTCCTCCCCATCCAAATAAAAAAGGATAAGGTCACATATAGATTGGTTTCAGACTCCCAAGGCTAGCAATTCATGGAGATTGTAAGACCTGAACTTGATAAATATGAAAAGGACCTATCAATAGGTGATTTGGAATTAACAAGGATTCCTCTTGGAGATTCAACACCTGAAAGTGAAGTGCACAACCTAAAGGAAATAGTATCTAAAGTGATTTAAAGAGTTGAAAAAGGGAAGAAAATACAGGAGAAGCTAGAGGAACAAAATCAAATTTTGTCAAGTTTCATCAGATCCTTATTAGCAGAGGATAAGGTGCTTGATCCAACTCCCTTAACCTCAATCCCACCACCTGTCATTCTATCTAGTGATGAATTTAATTCCATTAAAGATATTCATAAACATGCCACCTATGGAAAGAAAATGGAATCCTTAGTTGATGACATGATAATCACATGTTTAAATTTCATTGAGGAGGCATGTAAAGTGTATGACAAAATTACTAAAATTAATTTAAAGTTTACCACAACACTCAGTGGCTTAGATAGGGAATTAAAATTATGGATTGAATGTATCCAAGATCTTAGACTAATGAGTTACACAAACATACAAATTATTTTGGCAAGTAAGGTATTTGATGATGCAAAGATGAATTTATCTAAACAATGGGTTTTCAACATCGATTAGAAGATAAAATTTCTTGAGGAAGCCATTGGAGAACTCAAGAAAATGTTGCAAAAGGGATAATCCTTCAAAGCTTGTGTCACGTCTGCCTTCCAGGGTATTCACTGCCAATTTTTCAAGGATAATTCAAATGATAAACTCACTATCCGAGAAATCAAGTATCAGTTCAAGACATTTGTTAGTGAAGATTTGTTCAACCAGGACACCATATCCAAGGAGAAGATGAAATAAATTTTCACACTACAGGTGGCTATCAAATATGCTAATAAAGAGTTCTTAGAAAAATTAGAGTTTGGAAAAATAAATGGAAAAGTGTTTGGGAAGTTAGAATCATGCAACTTCCAATACAACAATTCCTCGGGGCATGGACATAGTAGAGGCATTGAAAATATTTATAAATCAAGTGCTCAAGACAAAAGGAACTATAAGCACTAAGTCCAGCATCTCACCATCCTAGTTCATAATTTCCTTTCTTATTTAAAATATCTAATTAAGGTGGCTATTGTCTCTTTAGTCGTATGTTATGTAGACAAGAGACAAATTGGGATTATAATATTTAATTATATACTAACTTTTGGGATTAAGAGAAAGGAAACTGAAAAGGCTCTTTTGTAACCATTTTTTTGGGTTATTTAAAGAGAATTTCTTGTCATTGTAAAGGATCAGATTTTGGATATCTTGGATGTAAAGAACATTGAACTATTGATCAATAAAGAAGAAGTTTCATCCTCTCTCATGATTTATCTCTTTATATTCCTTATTTGATTCATATGAAGCTATGATTATTTAAACAAAAAAATTATGTCTTTCAGTTGATAATTCACTTAAAACTTTGTGTCTAATACATGTATGTCCTGTGTTTTATATGCATAGTTTAAATCTTGTTATTTTATCAAGCATCAGTAAGATATTATTATGTAACCTATGTGTCTAAAAGTGTCCCTTTCTTCATTTTTTGAATACTAGTTCTTCTATTCTCCTTTTTCCGTATTGAAAATATTTGAATGAAGGCATCTAAAATATCAAAATCTTTACCAAAATATTGATAAAATGTTTATATTGTAAATAAGTGGTTTGGCTTTTCTCTTTTGTGTTTAATAAGGAAACCTCTCCCATAAAGAGGAGGGACTATTGTCCCCTGACTGTTTCTTGTTTTCAAGATCCAATCATGTAGCCAACATTTCTAGTCCTCATTTCTTTGAAAGTGGGGTTCCATTATTCATATAGATTCTATATTCACACATTGTTTCCTTCAATGCTTACCTAGTTGCTCAGGGTGTCCTTCTTTAGAAATCTATACTTGAAAAATGACCCCTTTTCATAACCACCACTTATGAAATTTCCTAGATTATTGATCCTAAACATGATCCGGTCATCCAACAAGTCCATTCCTATTATGCTACAAGTGGATCAAATACATCTAATCCCACGTCTTCAACCCCCATAATTGATTTTGATCTTAATATTGTTTCTTCACGAGAGAAAACTAATCAACAATCATCGTCTTCACCGGATCCCTCATGTGGATCCTATTCATCCCAAAACAACATCAATTCATCCTCATCTACATCTAGTCCTTTCATCTCCTTCACTATCCAAAAACCTCATGTAAGTTAAACATCCATCCCACTTAGTGTGTCCCAACCTATCCCTTCTTAACAACCCACATCATCTATTAAAAAAAAATCATTTCCCTCCCAACATCGACAATCCTCATTAATACAAGTTATATTTCTAGTGGATACCCCTCTTCAAAATAGTAAAAATAGTCCCTCTCTCATAAAATATTGTCTCACCACATACCTTAGTAATCCCAGCCACTTACCCACATTTCTATTCCCTTTCAACACATACCTCAATAATCCCAACCTTTTATCTACACCTCAATCCCCTTTCAACATATATCCCAACACTCACATCCCCTTTTAAACACATCCATGCCTATCCAATATCAATATATCAAATCTTTTGACCCCTAGTTTCAAAAAAACATACAAAATTCTATGAATTCCCCTCTTCAAAATAATATCCCTTTGTCTTACCAGTCATACAAGTAACCAAATCTACTCACATATAATCAGCCTGGTCCTTCATCATCTAATTCTCGCAATAATTACAAAATGGCCCCTTGTGGGAATTGATGAACATGATCTCAAGCCTTGAAGCTTCCTCTATGGGTCCCAAGAACAATATATCTTACAAAAAAATCAATTAACCCATCCATCCATCTTTACAATATAAATCATATCCTTTACATTGGGAACTTCCTAAGTTCCTCAATTTCTACAGCCAAGAAGACCCTCAACAACACATTCGGGCCTTCTTACACACTTGTTATCTCATTACACATGATTAAGACATTATGTTGAGAACATTACCCATATCCTTAAATGGCCCCACATTAATTTGGTACAAAAATATCCCCCTTGATACTCACTTTTCACATTCACATAGCTTGTGCAACTCTTCTTATAACACTTCTCAATTAAAATCACCCTCAATGTTACTATCATTGATCTATATACTTGTCAAAACAATTCAAAACTAGTCTATTGTAGATTTTTTTACTCGCTAGAGATGTAACATTAATCAATTATCCTTCTCCCTCACACAAAATAAATTAATTGAGTTATTTTCTCACTCCTGTTCCAAGCATATATCATCCACATTAAAAACCAAATCCTTTTAAACATTTGACGAATCCTTCACTATGGCTCGTAAAATCAAAATTCATTCCCTTGATGATAGTAGAGTCTAACTTAGATAAAAATCCTAAAACGAGTCCTCGTTCAAACCATATTCCAATCACAACAAAATGTAAACCATCCGAAAATACGGTCATCGTAAAGACTACTCTAAATAACGCTTAACAACCAAATACACTCGTCCTCAACACAAATATATGCCCTTTGGCTTGTGTTATGAATTATTGGATTGGTGCAAGATAATTAAGGATTATGGATGATTTTTTAATGTCATATTACACATGTGTGATGTATTTTTGATCTTGAATAATCATGGTATTGATATTTGTGGTTTTAGCTCCTCCAGGTGATGCGGTTTTGAGCTAGTTTTGTGCATGTTTAGTGGTTTTGGTCATGTCCGACCTATATGGGTCAAATGTGAACATTTTAATGAATTTATTGGGTCATTTTAAGATGTATTTGTTGAAACAAAGGTTCAATATGGACCTTCTTTGGGTTTATGAAATGAAATGCATATAAAAGTGAGTTTAGAGTTCAAATTTGAACTAGTTCTTTGAGAGGGAAACATTGTGACCCATGTGTAAAAGTGTAACAGGTTTGAAGGAATGATTTGAGAGCTGAGATATTATGTGATAGTTTTAAGAATTTTTGAGAGATTTTGTGAAATTTTTTGAGACCAAGACAAGTGAAGAAGGAAAGAGAAAAAGCGAGCTAGATGTAGGAGGTTTTGGGCAAGTGTGTGAAGGTTATGAGATGAAGTTGTGATATCCATCAGTTTTTTCCACAACAAGACATAAAATATATTCATGTAAAGGTGTTTTAATGGGTTATTGAACATCTTATGGGATTTTAGCATCCTTGAGGATTTGGTGATTTGCTAAACTAAGGGTTGGTTCTCCTTGTAGGGTTGATGCTCCTTATAAGTTGGTGCTTCACTAAATAATTTTGATTTGAGTAATATAATTAGAATTTTTAGTGGGTTTTATTCCCCTTTAGAGTTTCCCACTTATATCTTTTGTTATGGTGTTCTATCTCTTGTTCATGATTATTTGAATGTATGGTATTTGATGTTGTGCACACATAAATGAATGGTTGATTGGTTTATGGTTTAAGTAAAAAAATATGAAATTTATTTGAGTTTAGAAGGAATAAATCAACCCCTATATTAGTAAATTATTCTTCCAACAATTGGTATCAAAGTAGGTGCTTTTAGATAAATTTTAATCACTTGAAAGGAGATATTTGAAGCACAAAAATGGTAATTCAACAATGTAAATGTTATCCATATTTTGTCCCCGGAAAAATATTGGATCAGAATGCTCAAGAAAATATTCTTCCTCAATTGGTTCATGTTTAACCTCTTTGATCTTCTTTTGATACACTTGAGTAGAAGAAGAGGCAATAGATGATTTGATCTCCTTCATTGAGGAAGAATGAGGGGTTTTCTCAAGTACCTCGGTACTAGTTGTATGTGCTTCCTTCCCTAGTGTAGAGGTATCTCTAGAAGAAGATCCACCCTAATTCTTCTTGAGCTCACGAACCTTCCTGTCAACCCAAACTTTAGTTCTTACAAGAATAGGGGAAATAATCTCAACCAAATCATCTCTCTCTTTTTGTACCAATCCAGATCTTCTAAAGGAGTGTGTTTGATTGTTGTTTCATATTCAAAGGACTATAAGTCCTCATCATCATCCTTAAATCCTTCAGGAACTTGGTAGAGATTGAGATCTCTAATTTGTTGTAGAGAGAGTCTACCATAGTGCCTCCTTCTAGCTTCAAAATCATCTACACAATCAACCCAAAATCCTCGATCCTCAAGATCGGCTTGTGATGATAGTTTATCCTGAGGTTCTGATCAATAAAATTCTTCAGATCAAAACAAGTCCTAGGTCTAAAGAAATGGATAGTGAGAGGAGTGATATCCCTTTCTACATTTTGGGCATCTAAAGTTGTTTTACATGTATAGTTTCCCAAGGAGATAGGGAAATGAAGACCAGTGATCTTCTTGTCTCTGCAGGTTCTATGTAGTTTATCAAGTTGCCTGCACACTTCAACCAGAGCCATTTTATCATTGCAAAACATGGGGAGCTTGAGGGGTGTATTTTCATAGCTAGCCAACCTGATGTATGAGAACCTTTTGAATTGGATGAAGAAATCCCCATACTTGGCTATCAGGGTCATAGATTCATCAGAAAATCTCCTAGTAGTGTCACCCTTTAAGAGTCTTACAATATACATGGTGAAAGCATCATTGACCCTTTTGAAATTGTGATTGTTAGCTTCAAGGGTAAATTGAGGGAAGTATGCGTAAATAGATCATTCTTGTTGCCCTCCATGTAGGTGAAACCAAACCACTGCGAGATGTAGCCAGGGTATACATGAGATAATAAGTCATATAGAACTTCTTAGTTTTTGAACACTAGACAATTGCTCAGTCAAATTCATGCAAACAATTTCAGCCCAATTAATGTTTTACTTTCCCTCACAGATGATATTTATAAAGGGGCACATCCAGAAGTGAAATTCATTGGTGGAAGGTAACCCCGTGATACGGGTGAGAAAAATTATAAAAGCAAAGAGCTCCTCATTAAAATCGACTCTGAATAATGCCTTGGAGAGTTGAGACACTCCCATCTTAGGGTTCTTTAACCATGATTTTGCTATTTGGGCCTTGTATTTCTCACTATCTTGATCGAACAGGGTTTGAGCTTGAGCATGAGTGAGAACTATGGAATATTCAATCTCTGGAATGCGTAGGGCAGCAACAATGGCAGCAACATCCAATTTCACAATTAATTCCCCATGAACATTAGTAAGTTCCTTAGTATCCGAGTTAAAATAGGCTCCGTAGGCAAGCACGGTGTTGGCACACTGTATAGAGATAAGAGAACCAGCCGTGTATGCAATTCCATTGTCACTAATCATTTGTGTCATGGGAGAAGGATTACAACATGTTAGTCTACCCCAAAAATATCCAAAATATAAGTTCCGAACCTCACTATCTCTAATATCAGGTAAAGAGGTCTCAAGAGGTGACACATGTTCTTGAAACTTGATCTTCATTTTTGCAATGTGTAGGGGAATAGCCTTCCAAGATCAAAATCATGATGAAAATGCAAAGGGATACAGGGGCATGAGAAAACAACTTTAATGGCAAGGATTCGAGCAAGAAATGGCAAGCAAGCAATGTGACAAATGCATAGGGGATAGTTATATTAAATAGCCATTCAGGAGAGAGAAGATCATTAAATGCACATTAAATTCACCTTGCACCGACTCAAAAAGATGAAAAGTAGAGAAAACTAGCCCAGACGGTCTTTGGTACATTTGGGACATGAGGGATGTGAAGACATGCTCGGGTCGACATGGGTGATCGCCAGACGGTCTTTGGTACATTTGGGACATGAGGGATGCGAAGATATGATCTAGTTGTCGGCGTGGGTGATGTGGGGAATGTGGGACAAATGAGCATGGGTGGTCCAGAAAAAAATTCTAGGAAGACCGGTGCCTTATCCATTGGGACTCAAAAAGATAATACTAAGACAACACACTATGAAGAACGTGAGGACATGAAGACACGATTTGGGACCAAGCCAAAGAGAATCAAACTTATGATGTTCGCGTGGTGTGGGGTGTCCTCAATCCATGAATATAATTTTGTAGGCAAAGAATAACTTGGCCTTCCTAGGATGAGAAATGAACCCCATAGGCTTGATCATGGAAGGCTGAGAAAAGTGTCTGTTGTTGCTCTTTGTCAACACATTTCAAGAATCTTCCATCCACTTCTTGTTTGAACAAAGCATTCTCCCAAAAAACATACTGCATTGATCTTAGTTTGATATCCCTCTTCTCCTTAAATGTTAAATGAGATGGGAATTCACCATAGGTGAGGAAGTGAGAAATGTCGCGTGTCATTCATCCATTGAGATGAGAAATAGAACAATAGGAACATCAACCTCATCCTTAGGCAACTCATGACCAACTCCTGCAACAATGAGTTCACACAGGCCTTTACCCCGAACTAATTTAGTTGTTCTGATGTCAATATCATATTCTTGAACCTTTTCTACCCAGTTTCCTCTCTTAGTTTCAAATTCTTGTTGGGTAAGAATAGACTTGATGGTTGTATCAGGCACCAGTAACACAGAGTGAGAGTTAAGGATATAGAATCGAAACTTCTCAACAACTTTAACCAATGTAAAAGCATGTTTCTCCATTATAGTATACTTCAGCTCGTGATTTTTAAGAATATAACTCATGAATGCAATTGGGAGTTCATGACCTTCAGAATATTTCTGGGTCAACACAACAGTCAAGGTACTTTCTGTGGCATAGCAACAATAGATAATAAAATCTTTGCTGAAATATGAACATGCTAAGATAGGATTCTTAGCAATAGCTTTTTTAATATTTTCAAATGCTTCTTTTCCTCCAAGAACCAACCAAATGTTTTTTTCCTTTCATCATTTGAGAAATATTTAAGGTTAGCTCTACAAAATTAGGGATGAATCTTCTCAAGAAGTTGATCTTACCAAAGAAAGAATGCACTCCCTTTTTACTTGTAGGAAGAGGAATCATTGAATAGCTTGAACTCGTTTAAGATCAATCTTGATTCCTTCCTTGGAGACAACATGTCCTAACAATTTTCCCTCTGTGACACAAAAGACAAATTTCTTAGGATTCAGGGAAACTCCATGTTCTCTAGCATTTCAAGAGAATTGTTTCTAGATGTTGAAAGTGATCTGCTCTATTTTTGGAAAATACAGTTAGGTCATCTAGATACACAACAATACATTTTCCTTTCAGGATTCCAAAGGCCAAGTCCATAGCTCTTTGAAAGGTGACACCGACATTAATGATTCCAAAGGCATCCTCTTGTAAGAAAAAGTACCCCAAGGAGTAGTAAAGGCAATCTTGTGCTTTGATCTGCAGTGTTGACTTCTACTTGGTTATACCCTGAGAATCCATCAAGCATGGACAACATCTCAGCTCTTATAACAGCTTGCAGCACTTGGTCCATCATGGGTAGGGGGTAGTTTTCCTTTAAAGAATATTGATTTAGATTCCTAAAATCAACACAAATCCAAATCTCACCATTTTTCTTCCTAACAGGCACAATGTTAGCAATCCAAGTTGAATGATGAATGGGAAAGATAATTTTGGCCTTCAACAACTTTTGTATCTCTGAAAAATGGTGTCAGCAATCTTTGGATTGTACTGCCTTTGCTTTTGTTTGAAAGGTTTAATCCCAAGTTTGAGAGGAATGAAATGTTGCATTTCTTTGGGCTGAAAAGCTTTTAGATCATCATAAGAATAAGAAGTACATCAACGTACTTCTTCAAAAGATTTACTACCTTCTTCTTTTCCTCTTATGTGCAACATTTCCCAATGTTCACCATTTTGGGGTCAGTAGAGCCCCCAATGTTAACCTTTTCATATTCAACGCAGATTGTTGGGCTCCTTTAGAAGCTTTAGCCTTAACATACCTATCATGTTTATCAAACAATTCCTCTAGACTCACCAACCCTTTAGGAATCTTGTTACCTTTTAGTCTGATGCACCCATCTTGATCTGTCTCCTCTTTGACACCTTCCTCATTGGAAGATACACTCTCACGAGGTAGATTGTCACTTCCTTCAAAATAAAATTGTTCAAAGTTATCCCTGAGTTCTAGGAAAGAGAGAAAATGTTGATCATCATTGAAAACTTTCTAGTTGCTTGCATTATCCGGTACACTTGGTCTATGGATCATTTCAATGGTGAATTTATCTGAGAGAGAAATCAGGGTGAGGTATCAACAATGATCCTGAAACAGCTAGAGAATCAGCCCTAGTGTTCTTTTCCCTTAGCACTGCTTTGATGGAGAAGGCATCAAGAAATTCAATAGAATCCCAAACCATATTCCTATAATGCTTCAATCTTCTATTATTTACTTGGAAAAGGTCTCTGACTTGTTTAACAACTAGTTCCGCATCTCCATGAGCCAGAAGATTCTTCACACCTTTCTCCTTTGCCACGTTAAGTCCAAGGATGAGAGCTTCATACTTTGTTGTGTTATTGGTATTTTCAAACTATAGTTTGAATGAGAAAGGATGAACCTTTCCTTCCGGAGATATTAGTACCACACCAGCCCCAGAACCAGCCGAGGAACAACTTCCATCAAATTCCAAATTCCAAATGCCATTAGGATCATGAAATACTTCTTTGGGACGTCTATTTCATCCTGAGACATAATCATATAGTTTCCATGCCCAATATCTTCATAAAGTATTTGTGCTTTAGGATCATCTGTCTTTTGCACAATATACTCAGATTTCTTCTCAGGCAACAACTTCTTCATCTTGTTGTTGACTAGTATAAGGGCATGTGACCAATCCATTTGAATTTCTCCTCCCACATCCTTACAGAAGTTCCTACTCAACAACATGTCATATGAAGGAGGGATATCAACTACCAGAATAGTAGCTAAAACCTTTTTTCGTAAGGAAACAAAAGCTACCTGTGCATCTTTAATTCTTCCAACCAAGGGCACCTCCTTACTCTCCATGGAATAGCAAGACCCATAAGTGTGTGTGAGAGTAAGACCCAGATCATGGGCCACTTTGGCGGGCATTACATTATCCGATGCTCCTGAGTCTATGACACAGTTACTAAGTCTATGGCCTGCTATAAGGAGGGTCACATAAAATGGTTTGATTTTCTCATTAGGTGAGGTGACTGCAGCCACAAGGTTTGGTTGGGGTGTGGAAGATGGAGTAGGAAAAATACCTTTAGAAGTATTGAGAAAAGTTTTGGAATGGGAATTGAAAAAGTGGACCATTTTGGCAAAGGCTTTTGGATGAGTTTGATAGTACTCAGCCTCTAAAATTTGGATTTTTGTCTTCTTAAGGTGATCGATGATATCAAAAGATCCATAGGTGGATGGGCTATCATCACTAGGAATCCTAGGCTTATCAGGTTTAGGAACTGAAAAATAAGTTTTAACAGTAGGATTAGGAAAAGAAGAATTAGCAGAACTCACCTTCTGTGTGGATGCAGTGGGAATAAGAGATCCTCTTTTTGTAATTACGGGGATAGTCGTGGGATGCTCCTTGGACCTCTTAGTAGGCTGCATCACCTTCTCCTTCTTATTTGTTTGTTCCCGAGTCATAACAACATATGACTCACTGTTCATTTCTACTACTACTTCATCATAATCATCTTCTTCATCAACACCTTCAGTGGTGAAGAAATTAACCCGAGACCCCTCAAGTTCTTCCATCTCTTCATCAGCCTCTTCTTTAGGTTCTTAAAAATCTTCATTAACCTCTTCATCATTAGGTTCTTCAACCTCACAAGTTTCATTAACAGGGACCTTGATGGGTGGTCCCTCAATTGCCAACCTTGTCTGAGAGGAAGGAAAACAATTTCTAGGCTGAAAATTCCTCCTTGGAACATCTGTATATGGAGCATGCTTGAGCCAATTGTTTCTTGATGGCAATGAGGTCATTGGCAAGCTTTTGTACTAATTGATTTACATTAGCTCTAGGAGTAGAGGAAGAGGAAGAAGAATCTTTAGATTTGGAAGGATCTCTTTTCAACTTACCAGACATGATCAAGTCATCTTCAACACTAACGGCTAATCTCTGGTCCTCATCCAATGTTGCAAGGTTGGCTCTCCTCAACGCATAGCTTACTTCAAGAAATTGAGCATTCAGGAAGAAACATTTTGAATTTGATCTACAAGCTGGGTATCTGGTGGGATTTTGTTAATCAGCTTATTGAACCTGGCCACAAATTCTCTCATGGGCTCATGTGGTTCTTTCTTTATTTGAGAAATCTAGGCTAGTAAATCATGCACATCTTCTCGTAGGTTTGAAATGATTCTCAAATCTTGTTCTCATCATGTTCCAATTGGTAATGGTCCCAGCAAGAAGATGATAGAACCAATCTACCACATTATCTTACAAATTCTCTACAAAAATCCTCACCGAGACATCTTCATGCTCAAATCTTAGGAATCCACATGCAATTATGAATGTTGCAATATGCTCATCAGGATGCACCTTGCCATCACCTCTAAACTTGGGAAAGTTCTTTCTGTTACCCTTGGGTAACTCATGCAAAGGTTGAGGGAGGGAAAGAGGCCCAACATGATGGCCCCAAGGTAATGGAACTGCCATCCTTGGAAAATTTTCTTGAAGAGGAACCGAAACCCCAACGAGAATCAAAACACAAAGATTAGCGTTGAGTTGCTCTTGAGGGATATCACTCCCAAGGGTTCTGTTTTCAATAGGGGCATGCTTGTAGAACAAGATCTTATATTTCTCCCTGTTGAAGGAAGAGGAAAACCTTGTTGCTCAAAGAGTTGAAACTGAGAATCTTCGATTCCAAGATCCCTCTTACCATGGGTAAATCTTAGAGTCGCTAGATTAGAAAATGATCAATAAATTGTTCTTAAAATTGGAATCCGTTAAAAATGAATCCCCAGTAGAGTCGCCAAAAAATGTTGGTTGTTAAATAAGGACTTTAATGAAAGTAATAGTAATGGAAAAAAATTCCCTCCTCTTTAATGGGAGAGGTTCCCTTATTTAAAGGAAAAACTTATTTACAAATGTACAATATTTAGTTTTAAAGAGGAACTCTGATATCATGAAAGTGTTTTAAATGACCGATTATCAATACAAAAGGACAAAAGAACTAAGGAATGGGAAAAGGTAGAATAGCATTCTCGGGAAATATAGATAGCAAAATAATTCCTTATAAATGTCAAACTAGGATCATATAGAACAAAATCATTTGCGTTAAAACCATAAGATGTTATTTCACAGACACAAAGTTCCAGAGATGACATCCACAAGAATACAAAGCTTCTTGATGCAAAATAGATTAATGATTCAATAATTTTAACAGATAGGAAAGAATGAATAAGCACAGATAGAAACAGAAAGGGAAATCTTCTTGTATTGATAGCTTTTGACTCTTTTACACTTTCAAAAATAATCAAAGTTCTAACCCTTTAGAATGGTGTGGAGAGCTCATTATATAGCTTACAAATTGGTTACATTTGGTAACCATTTCTTTTAACTAAAATATTAATTAAGGAAATGCACAAAACAATGTCCTTAATTAATTTACAAGGAGCTCAACACTAAGAATAGAAGAAGAAAAAGAGGAGCTAGAAGAAGAAACATCCGATTATGGCTGAGGAGGGCCCACCGATTTGAGGATCCGATATTTGAATTTCTTCAATGCTTGTTATTTCCATGCCTCTTGGAATTGTGGTGTTGGCAGTGGCATGAGTCCAAGTGCTTAGACATTTCTCCAATTTGGTATGCTCCAGGTATTCTTTATTGCCTTAGCAATTGCATATTGAAGGGAGCAAATGTCCTTTATCTTCTCTTTGGTAATTGAATCCTCTCTTAACAAGTCATCCTTAACAAATGTTCTGAACTGAGCTTTGATTTCTGAAGAGAGAAGGGAATGCCTGAAATTTCATCTTGAAGTTGGCAGTGGATATATTTAAAGGTAGATGAAACACAAGTTTTAAAAGACTCTCCCTTCTCATCATATGTTCTTTAATTCTCCCAGTGCTTCTTCCAGAACCTTTATCTTCCACTCGACACTGAAAATCCATGCCTTTGACAAGTTATTCTTGGCATCATCAAATACATTATTGACCAACAAGATCTTCTCATCAGTTTGGCCCATTAGGTGAAGATCTGTAATACAACTACTCCAGAGCTTCAGCTCTTTATCCATAGCTTTGATTGAGGAAGTGAGTCTCTGTGTAGATTAATCACCTTCTCGTTGGCCTTGAAGGCTTCCTCAATGAAATTCAAGCCTGCTATAATCATGTCATCTACCATGGCCTCAACAACCTTCCCATAAGTAGAATACTTATGTATGTCTTTGATGCTCTGAACTTCATCCTGGCTGAGAATCATGGGGGGTGGAAGAGCAGCCAGTGGGGCAGGATCCAAAACCTTATCTTTGGCCAATAGTGACTTGATAAAGCTGGAAAGAACTTGGTTCTATTCTTCCAATTGTTCTATGGTCTACTTTCCCTTCTCAACTCATTCAATAACCCTTGTTACCATTTCCTGAAGGTTATGAACCTCACTCTCAGGAGTGGATTCTCCCATTGGGATCCTTGAAAGCTCTAAATCAAAGACCAAAAGATCTTGTTTTGCCTTATCGCCTTGGGCTTTGCAACCTCCAGAAACTACTGGCCCTGAGCATCAATTACTAACCTTGAAGTGGTCTTGGCTTTCTTTGCTAGAGGGGGAGGGGAAGTACTCAACAGAGCTGCCACAACATCAAAATTTGGCCCTGTTAGATGAGAAGAATATTTTCTCTTCTTCTTTGTCAACCATGGGTTGTACCCAAGCAAAGGTAGAAGAAGAAGAGGAAGGAACAAGGGGCCCAAGAGAAAGTGAACCCATGGCACTTAGAGTATTAACCATTGTTGCCTCTAGCAAAGAAGTGGATGGAGCATCAGAGCTTCCTTTGCAGAGGAGTCTATGGTATTGGGGGTTCAATACTAGACATTTCCTTTTCTTCTTCAACAGTGACTTCAGAGCTCCCGCAGGATTTAACACTTCACCATCATCACTCTCACTAAGAACAATAATGTTCTCTAGTCCTGAAGGTAATTCTGAATGCTCAAGAAAATATTCTTCCTCAATTGGTTCTGTTTAACCTCTTTGATCTTCTTTTGATACACTTGAGTAGAAGAAGAGGGAGTAGATGATTCAGGCTCCTTCATTGAGGAAGAATGAGGGGTTTGCTCAAGTACCTCGGTACTAGTTGTATGTGCTTCCTTCCTTGGTGTAGAGGTATCTCTAGAAGAAGATCCACCCTGATTCTTCTTGAGCTCACAAACCTTCCTGTCAACCCAAACTTTAGTTCTTACAAGAACATGGGCAATAATTGTTATCCATCTTTGGCCCCTTTGAGTAATTTTGATAACATGCATCAGAATATTCAAGTCCCAGGAAAATTGATTGTTTCAGAGCAAAAATCGAAGTTTCTAGGGTCCCTTCAGGAATTTTTCTAACTCTCTTGTCCAGGTTGAAAAGAGCAAGCTCCTTCTGCTTCGAAATTTTTTTTTGCAGAAAGCAAGTAGGTTGATCCAGAAAAATTTGTGAAAATTGGCCAAGTCCTATTCCTAGAAGCATTTGGGACAAGTGGGACAAAAAGGCGCGGATCGGCCGAAATGAGCACAGGTGGCCCCGGAAGCAATTGGGACATCTGGGACAAAAGTACGCGTGGGACGTGAAAAGCCGATCTAGCCAAAGGAGAGAAAATTGGCTAGCTACTTTGAGAGGGTCGCATTTGGGACAAGTGGGACAAAAAGGCGCGAACCGGCGAAATGAGTCAAGGCAGCCCGAAAAACAGCTTTGGGGGCTTGCGGGCCAAAAAATGCCGAACCCGTCAAATCGGCCGAAATGAGAACTTTTGTCCCGGGCAGCTTGGGACAAAGGGCGCGAACCGCCGAACTTTGAAGGCGAATTTGTCCTGACAGTCCGTACTTAAATGGGACATATGGGCCGCGAGTAAAGCGAAATTGCGGTTCGGCGAAATGGGAAATTTCAGCACCATCAAATGGGACAAAGGGACGCGCGGGGCGCTAAAATCCGAAATGTCCGGCGCTGAAAAGTCAACGTTTGGTCCGGAAACTTCAAACGGCCATAACTTTTGACTCCGAGCTCGATTTTCATAAAATTGACTTTCTCGAACGAAAGCACGGCGTCCTCTACGACACAAATAAAAGACTTTCTTAATTTTAATGAGGGTAGATATATTTAAATAAAAGAAACATATTCGGCTCCAGTCAGTCAATGCTCTTTCCCGTCAAATGACAGAAAACGCCTGCCAGGCCCAAAATAGCTGCCCGCACTCAGAAGGCCATAACTTTTGCATTTCTCAACGAAATCGCACAAAATTGGTACCGTTGGAATCGTGGTTCCGAGCCTCGATGTAAAAAATCAAGAAATTCTGGATTTGATCAGAAATTGATTGATATTTTTAAGGAAACGTGGCCGGGTTCAGAACAGTGTTTTATTTGGTAGCTGGGAGTGCAATTAAGAGGCATGGTCATCATTCCTTCTCTGCTGCAGCACATGGGACAGTATGGGGAGCCTTTTGCAAGTAATTTATACCCATTCCACTCAATTTAATGCCTCTTATAGGTGGTTGAAGGATAGATTTCGGGATTTCCATTTTCCCTTCTCTTTTCCTTCTCATTTTCTATAAATTGGAGTGTTGGGCTCATTGTAAAGGGGAGTTTTTGGGTAGCAAAGCTCACAAAATTGCTTTGTGGCTTGAAGCCGGTGTTTTGCAGCCCTTGTAGTGGACTCCTTGCATGGTGATCTAGGTCCTTATCTTGTAATAGATTGAACTGTGCATATCATGAAGCAATAAAATACCAGTTTGTGGATATATCTTCCCCTGCTGTGTTTTCTTGCATTCTTCTTGCCCCTTTGATCTTTCTATGAGAATATTGTGTCTATCTATTATGTTCTTGCAGGGATTCATTATCATTGTGTATGCTTGGAATATTATTGTGAATGCATTTTGCTAGATTATGGTGAACTGTCATCACCTCTTCTAGTGTGCACTTTGCCTCTGTATTTCACACATTTGGAGACTACTCTCCCACCCTCCTTTTCTGGTGTATCACCGCTTTAGTGTAGGCTTTCATTTTATGCATTCTCTCTCCCTGGTCCCTTGAAAATTTAGATTAGAACAGTTAGCTTATCCTGCATTAGAGTAGATTGTGGCAGGTAGTTTAGGAGCAAGAACCAAAAGTTTTCTGGAGGTCTGTCTCAAGTAGCAAGTCCCACAACTTGGAGATAGTACCCATGTTATCCAATCACACTGTGAGTTCAAATACATGCACAGGGGTGTTGTGATTCGGTGATAACAATAATCTCAACCAAATCATCTCTCTCCTTTTTGTACCAATCCAAATCTTCTAAAGGAGTGTGTTTGATTGTTGTTTCATATTCAAAGGATTGTAAGTCCTCATCATCATCCTTAAATCCTTCATAAACTTGGTAGAGATTGAGATCTCTAATTTGTTGTAGAGATATTCTGCCATAGTGCCTCCGTCTAGCTTCAAAATCATCTGCACAATCAACCCAATAATCCTCAGTATCTGGCTTGTGATGATACTTTATCCTGAGGTTCTGATCAATAAAATTCTTCAGATCAAAATAAGTCCTAGTCTAAAGAAATGGATAGTGAGAGGAGTGATAGCCCTTTATACATTTTGGGCATCTAAAGTTGTTTTACATGTATAGGTTCCCAAAGAAATAGGGAAATTAAGGCCACTGATCTTCTTGTCCCTGTAGGTTCTATGGAGTTTATAAAGTTTCCTGCAAACTTCAACCAGAGCCATTTTATCATTGCAAAACCTAGGCAGCTTGAGGGGTGTATTTTCATAGCCAGCCAACCTGATGTATGAAAACCTCCTGAATTGGATGAAGAAATCCCCATACTTGGCTATCAAGTTCATAGCTTCATCAAAAAATCTCCTAGTAGTGTTACCCTCTAAGAGTCTTACAATATACATGGTGAAAGCATCATTGACTCTTCTGAAATTGTGATTGCTAGCTTCAAGGGTAAACTAAGGGAAGTATGCATAAATAGGCTCATTCTTCTAGCCCTCCATGTAGGTGAAACCGAACCACTATTGGGATGCAGCCAGGGTATACATGAGATAAGAAGTCATATAGAACTTCTTAGTTTGTTGAACACTAGACAATTGCTTAGTCAAATTCATGCAAACAATTTCAGCCCAATTAATGTTCTACTTGCCCTCACAGATGATATTTATAAAGGGGCACATCCAGAAGTGAAATTCATTGGTGGAAGGAAACCCCATGATATGGGTGAGAAAAATAATAAAATCAGACAGCTCCTCATTAAAATCAACTCTGAATAATGCCTTGGAGAGTCGAGACACTCCCTTCTTAGGGTTCTTTAACCATGATTTTGCTATTTGGGCCTTGTATTTCTCACTATCTTGATCGAACAAGGTTTGAGCTTGAGCACGAGTGAGAACTATGGAATCTTTAGTCTTTGGAATGTGTAGGGCAGAAACAATGGCAGCAACATCCAATTTAGCAATTAATTCCCCATGCACATTAGTAAGTTCCTTGGTATCTGGGTTAAAATGGGCTCCGCAGGCAAGCACGGTGTCGGCACACTATATAGAGATAGGAAAACCAGCCGTGTATGCAATTCCACTATCACTGATCATTTGTGCCATGGGAGCAGGATTAGAACATGTTAGTCTACCCCAAAAATCTCCAAAATCTAAGTGCCGAACCTCACTATCTCTAATATCAGGTACAGAGGTCTCAAGAGGTGACACATGTTCTTGAAACTTGATCTTCATTTTTGCAATGTGTAGGGGAATAGCCTTCCAAGATCAAAATTGTGATGAAAATGCAAAGGGATATAGGGGCACGAGAAAACAACTTTAATGGCAAGGATTCAAGTAAGAAATAACAAGTGATCAATGTGACAAATGCATAGGGGATAGTCATATTAAATATCCATTTAGGAGAGAGAAGATTATTAAATGCACATTAAATTCACCTTGCACCGACTCAAAAAGATGAAAAGCGGGAAAAGCGGAGAAAACTAGCTTGGATGGTCTTTGGTACATTTAGGACATGAGGGACGTGAAGACGCGATTTGGGCGACGTGGGGAATGAGGGCCAAATGACCACGGACGGTCTAGGGACTTAGAAACGTGAAAAACACAAGGGACATGAAGACACGATTCTTCGATGTGCAGTGTAGGGAATCCATGAACAAAAAGCATAGATGCATTTGGGACAGATGGGACAAAAGTATGCGAAGAACTCCGATGTGGGTGATGTGGGTGATCGGGAAAAGGAAGTCCAGGTGAACTTGGGACAAATGGGCCAAAAAGTTTTGATAAATCCGTTAGTCAAGGATTTGCGGGGAAAGTAGTCGATCGAGAAAAGAAGGCCGACAAAGACTTGGGACATGAGGGACAAAAATGTCTGACAGACCCGTAAATCACCAAAATGACTCCAATAAATGTGAATTTTCACTATCTCCTCAAATTTTCACTTCACTAGAACATTACTAAAGGGTGCCAACTCAAAATTTTTCAAATTTCTAACTTTCAAAAGAGGGGAAATTTTGAGAGGAGAATAGGTCTAAAACCTGCTTTCCCTTTTTCTCTCTTTCCTCCTCCCTCTGCCCAGCCATTGATCCGACACTCTATAATACTCGCAAATAACTTTGCAAAAAGAGGATTGACTATGATGGTTTAATAATTTGAAGGGTTATTTATGTTTGCACTTTTCAACAAAGGTATGGTTAGACTAGTTTTCACTCTTTTAGAAAACCGTTCCGAATGACCCCATTGAAGATTGTTTTGATTTCACGTGCTAGAATTTCTACCCCTCATTTTAGGTGTCCAATCTTTTGGAAAACATTCCAAATTAACTTGCGAAGATAAGAGAGCTTCCAAGTTCTACTGAGTTGTTCACCGAGTTAGTTCGGTCTACCTTCCCGATCATCGTGGTGGCCTGAGGCCCCACCATGTGGTAGAAAAGGCACCCCTTTGTGGAAAGAGTGTGTCGAGCCTGGCCAAGGGCCCCCGACCAGTAAAAATTGGCTTCCACCAATTTTTCCTCGACCATCAAAGACCGGCATCGCAAAACCATATTTTTTCTCCTCCACGCTCTCCTTTTCGCTTCTCGCCACATGTCACTACCATGTTAGTCAACTACCTCTACTGGGTCTTATGTTTGACCAAACTTTTACCAGCTCTAACTTGAGCATACAAAGTCCATTTTCTATGTTTCAGGTAATCGACGAAAATCTCTTGGAATGATCTATCACTTTTTCATGGTTTAGAGAGATATAGGGAACTCCTAAAATCCCAAAAATTTCCTCCCGATCACTTTGGAACAAACACAACAATTGTTTGACCAAGAACCTAACAAGTACAAACACACTGGTGGCTAAATCTTGATTCAAGACCCTAAAGAAAGGAGCTTCTAGGTTGCCAAAGGCTTTGTATAGGGGTGATTTCAAGGAGAAATGTTGAGACATCATCACTCTTTTGGCTAAGATAATTGGACTTCCTTCATCTAATGAGTTCCATTTTGGATCTACTCATACCCGAACATCATATGTGAAGGAAAACAAAGCTTGAATTGGGGAGAAATCATATGTGGTAACGTAAGTGAAAAACTACCCAATGTACAGAGGACTAAAGTTTTCTATATGACCTCTTACTTGACATATTTTATTGGGGCATACATAGAGTGGTTAGGTCTCTCTCTAGAAGAAAGTAATAAGAATGCCCCAAAGGTGTGAATATTACTAAATGAATTTGAAAAACAAAAATCATCATTTTAGGAGATTAAATGATGCCTTAACAATGTAGATTTTTGGGGTTTTGGAAGGTAATATATCTAAAAGTTTTTCTGATGAAGCCAAGCAATTGATTTTCATCTATGGAAACTTCTACATTCAATTCAAGAATTTTCCTATATCAAGCTAGTAGGTTTTGTAGATGCCCCCTTCAAGATCCCAATGTTTTGCAGTGATAAGATTGCTCTAGTATAAATTTGCAGAAGCTTGATAAGTTGCATAGAACATGCAAAGAAAAGAAGATAACTGACATTCAGTTCCCAATCACCTTGGGTAACTACACGTGCAAGACTACTTTGGATGCACATAAAATTGAAAGGACTATTGTTGCATTTAACTTCTACTCTTTTCAAAAATAAATTGTTTTGATCTCAAAGGTTTCATCTCTAATAATTTCAAGATGTCCTTTCATCACCTCATTGATCTAGAATATTATTGGGTATATTTCTCAAATAATTATGAGGCAAGAAGGATTTACTATGGTAGGCTCTCATTGCAAAAAATTAAGGATTTTGGAATCTACAAAGTACTAGAAGAACTACAAGATGATGATGAAGATCTTTAGTCTCTAGAATACATGAATTCTATTAGACACACCCCCTTGACACCATTTATTGATTCAAAAATGAGAAGGATAACTTACAATAAATCATCAGCCCAGTCTTGGTCAAAACCAAAGTTTGGTTCAATAGAAAAATGGCCACAGACAAGATGGGTAGGTTGCATTCATCATCACAATAGGCCTCTTAATCTCAAAGGGAAATTTATACTACATTACTTGAAGCACATACTTAATCATCTCCTTCCCCTTGAATCTTCAACTCTGGTGTATAAGAAGAAAGGGAAATCTAAAAAGGATGAGAAGGAAGAATAATTGATTGGAGAATAAAACACTCAACCCCTTTCTCCCAAGCTGACAACTAAAATTATAGAGGTTGAACGGATCATTGATCTTTTAAGGGAAGGAAAGTAATCATAAGGTCAAGAGGAAGAGGAAGAGACAATGTCTTCCTCTATTGTTTGGTTGTCTGCATAAATATTGTATGTATCAATTCAAATGCATTAATCTAATAGAATTGTTTAAAGTGATCTTAATCAACGTATTTTTTTCAAATGACAATAATAATGTTTTAAAAACATTTATTGATCATGAAATTCAAAAATAAAGACCGCAGGTAAACCTGAGTCAACCAAATCTTGTAATGCAACACTACCACCGTAAAGCACTATAATCGGAGAATTTTCGAAACCAAGTTGAGTGAACATATGAGACCAAAACTCATAAGATCTCTTGTAAAGAAAAGGATGTGTCTTTCCTCATAGGTTGATTTCACTTGCAATCATAATTTTATTCGGAAGTTGGTCCATCCAATCCATGGTGATGTCTTCTCCATCCCCATCGTTAACATCACAATTGTGCACATCAGTTATTGAGTACATAAGACACAAGATCTTAAAGTTTTGGTTGTTGTCATAAAATTTGTAACAACCTTCCACAACTGATTCCCCCTATCTTTAACTTTTTACATGTATTTTTATCGTCTCTCTTAATATTTTTGAAGAAGCAACATGTAAGAGCACAATAATAACACAATTTAGTAGAATAGATATGAAAACTGTAAGCAGGTCCATTATTGCATCAAAAGTTAGTACACTAGAAAAATTACAAAAATTTACGATCACACATTTTGCATTGAATGGATTAGTTGATGAAATAGATGATATTGTTGACTAGATTTGGAAGGGATATGCACATTGATAGGTAAACTCATCGGTTTCTTCCATCCTTGCTAAAATTTTTTCTTCCATTGAAATCACGTAGTTTTCTATAATTGTTTGAGCTACCTCTAGGAGAACCTCTAACACCTTAGTATCAATTTTTATTTTTTCCGATTTTCCACTTCCTCCATAATCATATTTTCTTTTTATTTTATTCTCTTCTCCCAAGATTAGACACAACTAGTGGTAATGAGATTCATAACCAAATTTTTCAACAATATTATTTTCAGTGCATTCATCAATAGAATATTACTTGGATATTTACTTTTCATATATTTTATAAATTTTACTCTCATTCTTCTTTAATATTTTATGCTTTGGTAGTAAGAATCAAAAGTCTCCACTATGATGCCTACTTCGATACATTCAATTAGCCATATTTTCCCTGATTGTACTTTATTTAGTAGAATTGATATCTCCTCATCGGTCATTCTGTTGTAGAGGCTCAAGGAATTTGTCGTGAACCTTTCCAATGAATTTTCTTGAAAGTTAGGTTGGTTATCCTTAAAAGGAGAACAATCCATCCCACATAATTTAAATAACTCAATGGTTGTCAATTTTGTTCATATTTCCTCAAGCAAAAATAGAAATGGCATTGTGTTAGAAAGGGTCTCTGTCCTTAGCCACATTTAAAGTAACAAGACATTGCTTCTCAAAACTCTGCATTGAAAGAGGAAAAAGCATATTTACTCTCTGCATATTACAAAAATTAAATTTTAAGTACAAATTCCATAAAATTAAGTTTCATTACCTTAGAATTGTCTGTATTTGCGTTTCCCACTGCGGGCTTCCGAGGAAATCCTTGGGATTTCAAAAAAATTCAAACCTTGTAGAGTACATCAATAAAATTGGAATCAATCCAATTTTTGTTTACCTCATTATGTTTCTTGAAAATTTTAAGAAAGAATTTTTTAGGCACTTTTGAAGACAAAATGTGAGCCTTTCTAACCTGCATCTTATTATGTAATGAATTGTATTTGATTTCAACTAAATTTTTTTGGGCACAAATGGTATGTTGGCCATCAAGAATGTAGAATTGTACATCATCTCTTTTCAGGTCATTTGGATCCTCTAGTTGCACAAGTTCCTTTGTAGAATATAAAAAGGGAATAAGAAGTGCACCCTAAGAGAAGGAATGGCATTAATCAACATTGAATGCAAAAGAAGGCCAACATTCTCATCATTGTGGAAATCTAGAATCTAACATGGGTGATAATGGTCAATAATTGAATATTTAGTAATGAAAAATCTTAATTTTATAGTTCTCATATAAATATCATCGATAATTGAATATTTTATAGTTCTCATAAGGTATATCGTGAATATCACATAATTCAAATCGAGTCGTTAGTTTTATAAACCGCAAGATATAGTCATAAATATTTTACTTGTCTTGGAATATTTGTTATCTTCCTTGTCTTGGAACATTAAAGAAAGGTAGTAAGCATCCACCCTAGTGGTCGCTAGTCTTTGAAGATAGTCTTGTAAAATTTAAATATAGTAATGGAGCATAGTTAGTTTTTCAATCAAGTCATTACTACTTGTCTTGTAAGCAAGACAAAAATATCCTAGCAGCCACTAACCTCAAGATAGTCTTGTAAAATTTAAATATAATAATGGAGCATAGTCAATTTTTCAGTCGAGTCACTAAATGTAATTATATTTGACTGTAGCAGCCATGCCACTAGGCTTCGAATAGTGTGTAAGGCTAGGAATATCATGTAATAGATTTTGAATAGCATATTGAACTCAGTGGTTGCTAGGATTAAAATTTTGTTTGATACTTGTCCTATTTATAAGACAACAAATATCCTAGCGATCGTTAACCTCAAGTCTTTATGATTTTCCACCGAGCTATGTAATCATCTTCGATATTAGCAATCGTTGGGATTCGAATATCATGTTTGGATAGGAATATCATGTCATAAAATTTGAATAGTATGTTGTTCTCAGTGGATGTTAGGCTTAAAATTTGGTGTTGGAGTTTACTTCAGTTTTTTTAAGTTTTCAGTAGATTTGTTGCACATTATCTTGAATGCAAGATAACAATTATCCTAGCGACTTCTAATCACAATTATGTGTTATGTTACACCAACACAATGGAATAATCCACAACCTTATTAAACTTAAACCTTAACGACCACTAGGCTTAAAATTTTGTTTCTAATTACATGTCTTTTATTATCTTGGAACATTAAAGAAAGGTTATAAGCATCCATCCTAGTGGTTGCTAGTCTTTGAAGATAGTTTTGTAAAATTTAAATAAAACAATAGAGCATATTTAGTTTTTCAGTCGAGTCATTACTACTTGTCCTGTAAGCAAGATAACAAATACCCTATCAGCTGCTAACTACAAGTCTTTGTAATTTTCCACCCGTGCTATGCAATTATCTTCGACCTTAGTGGCCACTAGGATTTGAATATCATGTTAGGCTATGTATATCATGTAATATGTAACACCCAAAAACTACTCGCATGAAGACCAAACGATACAGGTTTAGAGAGAGAAAAATTATGAAATAATTTCTTTTTTTTTTAGACTCAGGTTACAAGAGGAATTAATTTAGGACCCTTATAAAGATTAAAACCCCCTTTCTTTTATTTAAAACAAAATTATAATAAAATGAGATTCACACTTGTAATTCAAGGTCATAAGCTTATACTGGTTAATTGCTTTGCTAGGGGGGCAAAGACACTCTATTTTAGCCAAATTCTTTCCCCCTTCTATTTCTATTTATTCTTTTAATTCCCACCAAAAGAGCCCATCACTTAAGTGGTGTAGGATATAACCTCCACCATTGGATCAAATCTCTCCCCACCCTTAGATCTAGGTTGGGCAAGGAAACCCTAGAAATCCTTATGGATTTCCTTATGTATATTTTCTTTTATCTCTTTTAGTCTTATTTTCTTCCTACACCCAAGGTTCTCATTTCTCTTTTTAATTTTGGCTTGTAGGTTAAGGGAGAAGGAGGAAGAAGCTCCATCCATGGAGGTCATCACAACCATGGGGACTCTCCTCAACAATTTTTTTTGTACAAGTTTTAATGAAGGAGCTTTTTTTTTTCATTATGGATCTGGCTTGTTTGGGTTGTTTTGGATTTGCCCAAAACCCTAGGCGCGCGGATAAGAGTGGTCGTGTATATATATTTGTATATATATATATCTATGTATATATATACAACAAGGAAAGGAAAGATCAATGCAGGTCGTGTAAGGGCCGAACACACACAGCCGCATTTTTATTGAATGGCCGCGCATCTTATTTGTTTAGATTTTTTTTTTTTTGTTGTTGTGCGTACTGTAAGAGTGGGGGCGGTGATATGAGGTGGGGAGAAGGGCGCCGCCCCATCCCCACCCCATATTGGTATATGGGGTGGGGATGGGGTGGCGCCTTCCCCACCCCAAATCCACGCGGCAAGCAGAACAGCCGCGGCTTTGTATACAGCCGCGGCCCAACCCTTTTTTTTTTAAAATTATTTCGAATCAAAAAAATATACCCAACATTGTTTCTTCGTATTACTATTATATATTGTTTTTTAAAATTCAAAATACCTATATATATATATATATATGTGTGTGTGTGTGTGTGTGTGTGTGTGTGTGTGTGTGTGTGTGTGTGTGTGTGTGTGGAAAAGGCACAATGAGATTTTTGAAAAATAAATAAAAGAAATTTACGGTTTAAGAATTTGTAAATTTTAATAATACTTAACCTATTATTACTAAAATATTTTAATCATTGAGAATGTTAAATATCTTTTTAAAAAAAAAAAAAAAAAAAAGATAATAATAAATATAGAAGGAATATTGGGAAGTTGTAGTTTGTTTTAATCTCCTTTTTTTTTTCCACAAAATGATAATCATTGTATATAAGGTAGACACAAGAAGGTTTCATTTTTCTAACATGGCTAAATATAGTTTGCAATGGATTCCAAAAATGAGAACACTTACTATAATCTAGTATTTTAACTATTTATTGTCCAAATTGAAAGTGATGGTATTCAATTTCTATTTATCAACAAGAGGAAGCTAACTTTTGTAACACATACTATTTGATTAATACAATGAAATGAAAACAACATTTCACAATGTAGTATTGACAACCTTTTTCCTCATTAGTATATTCACAAATTTATCACAAGCTTCCTTGTACACTTCATTTCTTTATTATCTTACAATCCTTTCAATAATATACATCTTGCAAGTAAAATGCTACATTCAACCATGTGACTCTTGATGCAATATGGATTACAATGTCCAATATTTTTGAATGAAAACAAAATAATACAACTCTCTTTCTCTTACAAATTTGCAACAAAGTAAAGTATGTAAGGTAATGGAAAGAGTCTCCACAAGCTCCAAAGTGCTCTTCATCCATGCTCCAAGTTCCAAGTAGTTCATTCACAACCAAAATAGGGGAGAGGCAACACTCTCCTCATGAACCAAAAATTCAATGGATAAGAGAAGCAATCTCCTCCATTGACCCCCGAGCCCCAAACACAACACAATGAAGGGTGGTCTCCAACTCAAGGCAACAATACTTGCTTCCACAATACAAGTTTCATTCACAACATTCAAGGTAAAAGAGAAAACAACAAGGAAACACAATAACACAATATTTTGCACAAAGGCTTTCATTCAAGCCAATCAAGAGAAGGAACTATGGGAATGTTTTCCTTATGTCTCCCAATTGAGATGAGATGCCCATCCAAAACCCTCCACAATAAAACACAAGCCCCTATGACTCTTATGCCTCCCTCAAGTACCCCTTTTACCTCCCATACTCTTATGCCTCCCTCCTCTTATGGCTCCCTCAAAGACAAGGTAGAATGTAAACATTCTTACCCAAGATGGGCATCCCTCTCAAACTCCCTCCACAATATCCTAATCTACTCTTTTGCCTCCCTCATGAGTATTCCCATAGACCTCTCCTATACTACACAAAAGCATTCAAATCCATTTTTCACAATATACAACAACAACATGCATTTTCTTCAATTTTAAGCTCAAAGCAATAACAAAAGAAAGCACAAGAGAGAAGTTTTCCTACCTCTCCATTGGAGAAGCCTAATCCAAGAAGCTTTTTTTTTTTCCAAGCTCCTCCAAAGCAATCCAAGCATGCAAGTCCAAGCTCTATTTTTTTTTTTCTCAAATCTCTCCTCTCCCAAAATAACAAAAGAACTTTCCAAAAAAAAAAACTCCAACCCCTCCACAATAGAGGAAGTTTCAATAAATAGACAAAAGGAAGAGTGAGGGTGATGTGGCTCCTAGTTGGATGCCACATCACACATCCTCAAGACCACCTCCTTTTAGTCAACTCAAATCCCAAAACACCATAAATGGGTGGTTGGGTTGAATGACAACTCTCTTCCACAACCATCCCTTCCCATGTGCCTTAAGGCACAAAATAAATGCAAAATGAAGAAAAAGTGCACTCCAAGTCATAAATCACTTCCCAAAACAATAAATAATCCCTTTTTTGGATTCCCAACCCATAGATATGGTTGGTAAGGGGTTTTGGGAAGTGTGGGACAAGTTTAACTTGTCCCACAAGTCCCCCAAAATTGCCCTCAAACTCAAATTCGAGTTTTCAAGAGATTTGGAGTGGTCAACACTCAAAATAAGCATTCAATACAAGAGACAACACATGGCTCAAGGAGCCAACCAACAAAATTTATTACACCCACTTGACTTCCCCCAAATCTTAAAAACTAAAATAAGATATTAAAATTAATCTAAACATACTTAGCAAAGTAATAAAAGAAGGACATCCCAAATGAAATCACCTACTAAAGTAAATAAAAAAATTAAATAAAATTCTCAACCCCATGGTCACATTAGAACATTACCCCCTCATGAAAATTTTCTTAACACATACAAGGATAAAGGTAACACAAAACAATTTACTAGTTGCCTTGGCGACGACCAAATGTCAGTAACCACCCAACATCCTGTTGTGTTTGGTCCCCAATCCCACTCATGGTTGTGATCATCTTTGTGTTTCTAAAAAAGCAAAACACCCTCTTCGGCCTTACTACCATGTCAAAATATCCAAAATAACCATATGCATGAAATTTATTAACATCTATACGTAATTCAATCAATCATCATTTCTAGGTCTAAATCACAACTTAATTATGCATTTCATCATCATCCAAAATTAGAGTAAAGAAATCCAATGTTAGAACACATGCCATATATCCATATAAAAATAATATCGGTATCCAATAGTCTGTCCATGAGTCAGTGTAGATCATACTGAAAGCAAAATCCAATCATAATCCAAATGCATCTAGTCACAAAACATCATGCTAATCAACATAAGTATCAGTCATGTCCATATCTAAAGTCTGCATAACTCAAAATGATAATCAATTAAGTGTCGTAGGGAAGTGGGCATTACATCCCCCTCCCCTTAGACTAGACTTCCTCCTGGAAGTCACTGAAATAAGTGTGGAAACTGAGCTCGCAATGATGTAGCATCCTCCCAAGTAGCAGCAGTCTCATCGTATCTGTCCCATTGGACTCGAACCTGATCAATCTCTCTGCCGCGAAGGCCCAGGGTCCTGCGATCTAAAATGCGCATGGGCTCCACCATCACCTGCCCCTGATCCTGCACCTGCAATGCAGTCCAATCTAGCACATGAGAAGGATCAGAAACATATCTCCTAAGCACAGAAATGTGAAATACATCATGGACGCGTGATAAACTAGGTGGCAATGCTAGGCGATAGGCCAAGGGACCGAGGCGCTCCAAGATCTCGAAGGGACCCACAAACCTAGGAGCAAGCTTAGAACCTTTTCCATAACGGATAGGGCTCTTATGCGGTCTGACACGAAGAAACACCTTCGTGCCTACCTCAAAACTGCGATCTGTCCTATGTTGGTCTGCATACTTCTTCTGTCTATCCTGTGCCTCCTGCAATCTCTGTCTGATCAAGGTAACCTGCTGCTCCATATCCTGTAATAAAGCTGGCCCAAGGAAACCCCGTCCTCAATCCTGTCCCAACTAAGAGGTGTCCCGCACTCTACTCGCCATATAATGCCCGAAAAGGAGCCATACCTATAGAACTCTGGAAGCTATTATTATAAGCGAACTCTACCAAATACGAATACTCCTCCCATCTCGACCGATGATCCATCATGTACATCCCGAGCATGTCCTCCGAATCGATTCACCCTCTCTGTCTGTCCATCTGTCTCGGGTGATAAGGCATCTTGAAATTAATCCTCGTCCCGGGCATACCGCATGGTGGTCCGAAATGGGAGGTGTCAAAGGGTTGCGGTCACAAATGATCCTCCGCGAATCCCATGTGTCAATGACAATCTCATCAAGGTATACTCGTGCCACCGCACTCGCTGTATAGGTGGTCTTCACTGGAGAAAAGTGGGCTACCTTCGTCAATTTATCCACCGTGACCATGATGGCGTCGTGGTGATATCTCGACGTCGCAACCCAACAATAAAATCCATAGAGATGGTGTCCCACTTCCACTCTGGTATGGCATGAGGATAGAGAAGGCCAGCTGGATGCTGATGCTCGGCCTTCACCCTCTGGCACTCTAAACAATGGGATACAAATGAAGCTATGTCTCTCCGAAGTCCTCTCCAAAAGTACAGCTGTCTCAAGGTGGCGTGCATCTTCTTCACCCCGGGATGGGCTGAATACGGTGCACGATGAGCCTCTGTCAAAATGTCATGTCTCAAGCCTCCATCTCTGGGAACATATATCCGACCTCTGTGTCTGAGAAGACCATCTGCCTCTAATGAAAATCCATCAAACCTCCCCTCAAGAGGTCTCTGAGACTCAATCTCTGCTCTGGCTACAAGGTAGAAACTATCCTGAGGAAGCTGCTGCAAGATCCTACTCCTCAAATCTGTACCCACTGAGGTGGCCATAGCCACATGTCTCCGTCTACTCAAGGCATCTGCCACCACATTCTCCTTCCCTTTCACATGCTCGATCTCCATGTCATACTCACAAAGTAACTCCATCCAACGCCGCTGACGAGCGTTGAGATTGGGCTATGTGAAGAGGTGGCGAAGACTCAAGTGATCAGTCCTGAGTGTAAATCTCCGGCCAAGAAGAAAATGTCTCCACCACACCAAAGCATGTACCACTGCTGCAAGCTCAAGGTCATGGGTCGGATAATTGAGCTCATAATCTTTGAGTTTGCGAGACTCAAAGGCAACTACCCTACCCTCCTGCATTAGCACTCCTCCAAGTCCTGCCAAGGAAGCATCTGTGCAAACGAAAAACTCTCCATGAGGATCCGGCACTGCAAGGATAGGTGCTCTCGTAAGGCACTCCTTGATTAATGAAGGCCTACTCACATCTATCTGTCCATACAAACTTCTTCCCTTTCCGCCAAGAGAAGTGATGGGGTGCGCAATCCGAGAGAAGTCTGAACAAACCTCCCGTAGTATCCTGCTAATCCCATGAAACTACGCACCTCGGTCACACTAGTGGGTGCTTTGGCCAATCCATGATGGCTCAAATCTTGGAAGGATCAACAGCTGCGATACCTTCCCGAGAAATAACATGCCCCAAATCGCACCTCATGCTTGAAAGAATGCACACTTCTCCAAGTTCCCGTGCAGTGCGCCGCTTACGAAGACACTTTGAAGAACTCGGCGAAGGTGCTCGTGCTCCTCACGTGTGCGTGAGTAAATCGAATGTCATCAAGAAAATGAGCACGAAACGATCAAGGAAGGTCCTGAATACCCCATTCATCAAACTCATAAACACTGTGGGGGCATTTGTCAAACCGAAAGGTACCACTGTGAACTCGTAGTGGCCATATCTCGTGCGGAAAGTTGTTTTGTGAATATCTCATCTCCGCAATCCTGAGCCGATGGTACCACGACTTAAGATCTATCTTGGAGAAAATGATAGCCCCCTTCATCTGATCAAACAAATCGTCAATGCGTGGAAGGGGGTAACGATTCTTGATCGTTACTTTATTCAGATTGTCATTAATCAATACACAGCCGAAGAGATCCATCTTTCTTCTTCACGAAGATAACAAGTGCGCCCCAAGGGGATACGCTAGGACGGATTAGGCCTTTCTCCAGAAGGCCCTCAAGCTGCAACTTGAGCTCACATAACTCAGGTGTAGTCATCCGATAGGGTGCTCATGAGATAGGCTCTGCGCCTGGAACTAGATCTATATGAAAGTCGATCTCACGTGGGGAGGTAATCCCGTAGCTCCCCGGGAACACATCGAGTGAACTCGAGATAAGATGGGATGATCATCGAGGAAGGTCCCCCGACTCATCCTCGATCATCACTACTAACCGTAACAACATACAACCCTGTTGTGACCCCGTCGCACACACCGCTTAAGCTGCATAGCGGAGATGGTGCGAATAGAAACGGGTCTCTTAACCCCTGATATCACTAACTCCGCCCCAAGATCATCAGTGCAAGCAATAGTCTTATGGTAATAGTCCACTCTAGCTCTGTGAGCAGACAACCAGTCCATACCCAAAATGACGCCATAAGATCCTAATGGAAGGATCCGAAGATCAGAAGTAGTGGTGAAGGGTCCCAAATCCACTACACACTCCTTAACTAAGGAGTCTACAGAAATCTTGGCTCCAGAAGCCATCTCAACGTCCCAACTATGGCCCTGCCTAACTGCCACCAACCTACAACGCTCTACTAAGGATGGTGCAATGAATGAATCAGAAGAACCAGAATCAAATAATATAGAGGTGGAAATACCACCAATACTACCTGTCGTCTCAATCACAGTGCTCTGATGCTCAGCCTGGCGGTTCTCGACCGCTGCGTAAATCCGATGACTCCGTGCCATATCTCCCACAGTAGGCTCTGAGCTCTGTGTCTTACCCTTGGTAGGGTTAAGTGGGCAATCTCTCCAAATATGTCCAACGACACCGCAACCATAACAGCCGCCTGGTCCTCTCCAGTGGGAAGCGGCTCCAGCTGGTACTCTAGATGACTGAGATGCCGATCCTGACGATCCGGCTATGGACTGCTGAGGTCTCTGCTGATGAGCTCCTACTGACTGAGCTCTCGGTGCACCCTGTGTCCTGATGGGACCCCTAGGAGGAGGCCCCATACTACGTCCTCTCTGTGCATCGAATCTCTGAGGAGGTCGGTAAGGTGGGCGGGTCTGCTGCTGTTCTTCCTGCTGTGGTGGCCTAAATGAAGCTTGCCCTGAACTCTGTCCACCCCGTGGAGGAGGAACTGACCCCTTCGACCTACTATCCTGCATCTGCTGGATACGGCTCCGAACTCTGTCTCTAGCCTGCTGTGTCTTCCCCGTGTCTCCTCTACAATATAGGCCTTCTCCATGGCCTCTGCTAATGTCTGTGGGCAGTGAATGCGCACTGCGCCACCTAAATCCAAGTTCAGGCCCCGAATGAACCTGTGAATCCGTACCTACTCATCCTGCATATAGTCGACGTACTTGAGTAGGTCCAGAAATCGACTCTCATACTGCTCATCCATCACGACGGAGGTCATGAAACTCATCTATCTGCTGCTGAATAAACCTCCTGGGTAAATACCTACTCCTAAACCGCTCCTCAAACAACTCCCAGGTAACCATCTCTGAGTCGACATGGAGCTTCTGCTCCTCGGTCCTCCACCAGACTCCTGCTCCATCCCTCAGAAGGTGAATCGCTACACGAGCTTTCGTGTTGCTACTACAAGGACAGAGCTTGAAGCATCCGTTCAAGCTCACCAACCAGGCCTCTGCCTGAAAACCGCCTATATCACCTGAATACTGAGATGGTCGCAGCTTCAGGATCTCCCTGATATGGTCTGCAGCTGATGTAGTACGAATCCTAGGTCTCTCTGTCTGCTCCTCCCTCTGTCTAGGGCTCCGAGACCTGTCCCTATGTCCTGAGATCCTGTCCCCATATCCCCTCTGTGGTGACTCTGCCCTAACCGACTCTGCACGGAAATTCTCTGCTCTGTGCTCCTCGCTATGTCGAGGGGATGCCTGGGCATCTACTGAAGGCTCCAAACTAGGTCTAGCAAGTCGTCCTCTCAAGGGCTCTCCGCGTATAGCGGCATTGACATCCTGGAGTGTCTGCAAGATCTGAGGTAGGAGAGCTGCTACGGTCTGCTCTGGTGGTGGTATGTCTAGGTCTATATGAAGAGACCCCTCGCCCAATCCGCGCCTCCTGCACAGATCAAGGCGAGAGTTAGTTCGTTGTTCTAGGTCTTGTGTCAGTTTTCTAAATTTGTTGTTTTCTATAATTATTAACATTGTGGTTTCATATTTTTAAAAGAATCGGTTCTGTGCTAAGTTAAATGTTTCTGTTTCGTGTGTTCTGCGTGTGCCCAAGGGTCCAAGCTTCGAACCCCTGGCTCTGATACCAAAATGTAACGCCCGAAAAACTACTCGCATGAAGACCAAACGAAACAGGTTTAGAGAGAGAAAAATTATGAAATAATTTTTTTTTTTTTTTGTTTAGACTCAGGTTACAAGAGGAATTAATTTAGGACCCTTATAAAGATTAAAACCCCCTTTCTTTTATTTAAAACAAAATTATAATAAAATGAGATTCACACCTTGTAATTCAAGGTCATAAGCATATATTGGTTAATTGCTTGCTAGGAGGGGGTCAAGCACACTCTATTTTTGCCAAATTCTTTCCCCCCTTCTATTTCTATTTATTCTTTTAATTCCCACCAAAAGAACCCATCACTTAAGTGGTGTAGGATATAACCTCCACCATTGGATCAAATCTCTCCCCACCCTTAGATCTAGGTTGGGCAAGGAAACCCTAGAAATCCTTATGGATTTCCTTATGTATATTTTCTTTTATCTCTTTTAGTTTTATTTTCTTCCTACACCCAAGGTTCTCATTTCTCTTTTTATTTTTCTTGCAGGTTAAGGGAGAAGGAGGAAGAAGCTCCATCCATGGAGTCCATCACAACCATGGGGACTCTCCTCAACAATTTTTTTTTCTGAGATAAGTTTTAATGGAGGAGCTTTTTTTTTCATTATGGATCTGGCCTTGTTTGGGTTGTTTTGGATTTGCCCAAAACCCTAGGCGCACGGATAAGAGTGGTTTGTGTATATATATTTGTATATATATATCTATGTATATATATACAACAAGGAAAGGAAAGATCAATGCAGCCGTGTAAGGGCCGAACACACACAGCCGCGTTTTTATTGAATGGCCGCGCGTTTTTATTTGTTTAGATTTTTTTTTTTTTTTTGTGTTGTTGTGCGGCGTGTAAGAGTGGGGCGTGTATATGAGGTGGGGAAGGGCGCGCGCCCATCCCCACCCCATATTGGTATATGGGGTGGGGATGGGGCGCGCCCTTCCCCACCCCAAATCCACGCGGAATAGCAACAGACCGCGGCCCCAACCCTTGTTTTTTTAAAATTATTTCAATCAAAAAAATATACCCAACATTGTTTCTTCGTATTACTATTATATATTGTTTTTTAAAATTGAAAATACCTATATATATATATATATATGTGGAAAAGGCACAATGAGATTTTTGAAAAATAAATAAAAGAAATTTGCAGTTTATAAGAATTTGTAAATTTTAATAATACTTAACCTATTATTACTAAAATATTTTAATCATTGAGAATGTTAAATATCTTTTTTTTTTTTAAAAAAAAAAGAAGATAATAATAAATATAGAAGGAATATTGGGAAGTTGTAGTTTGTTTTAATCTCCTTCTTTTTTTTTTCCACAAAATGATAATCATTGTATATAAGGTAGACACAAAAGGTTTCATTTTTCTAACATGGCTAAATATAGTTTGCAATGGATTCCAAAAATGAGAACACTTACTTTAATCTAGTATTTTAACTATTTATTGTCCAAATTGAAAGTGATGGTATTCAATTTCTATTTATCAACAAGAGGAAGCTAACTTTTGTAACACATACTATTTGAGTAATACAATGAAATAAAACAACAATTCACAATGTAGTATTGATAACCATTTTCCTCATTAGTATATTCACAAATTTTATCACAAGCTTCCTTGTACACATCATTTCTTTATTATCTTACAATCCTTTCAATAATATACATCTTGCAAGTAAAATGTTACATTCAACCATGTGACTCTTGATGCAATATGGATTACAATGTCCATTATTTTTGAATGAAAACAAAATAATACAACTATCTTTCTCTTACAAATTTGCAACAAAATAAAGTATGTAAGGTAATGGAAAGAGTCTCCACAAGCTCCAAAGTGCTCTTCATCCATGCTCCAAGTTCCAAGTAGTTCATTCACAACCAAAATAGGGGGAGAGGCAACACTCTCCTCCCAACCAAAATTCAATGGAGAAGAGAAGCAATCTCCTCCATTGACCCCCGAGCCCCAAACACAACACAATGAAGGGTGGTCTCCAACTCAAGGCAACAATACTTGCTTCCACAATACAAGTTTCATTCACAACATTCAAGGTAAAAGAGAAAACAACAAGGAAACACAATAACACAATATTTTGCACAAAAGGCTTTCATTCAAGCCAATCAAGAGAAGGAACTATGGGAATGTTTTCCTTATGTCTCCCAATTGAGATGAGATGCCCATCCAAAACCCTCCACAATAAAACACAAGCCCCTATGACTCTTATGCCTCCCTCAAGTACCCCTTTTACCTCCCATACTCTTATGCCTCCCTCCTCTTATGGCTCCCTCAAAGACAAGGTAGAATGTAAACATTCTTACCCAAGATGGGCATCCCTCTCAAACTCCCTCCACAATATCCTAATCTACTCTTTTTCCTCCCTCATGAGTATTCCCATAGACCTCTCCTATACTACACAAAAAGCATTCAAATCCATTTTTCACAAAAATACAACAACAACATGCATTTTCTTCAATTTTAAGCTCAAAGCAATAACAAGAGAAAGCACAAGAGAGAAGTTTTCCTACCTCTCCATTGGAGAAGTCTAATCCAAGAAGCTTTTTCCAAGCTCCCTCCAAAGCAATCCAAGCATGCAAGTCCAAGCTCTCTTTTTTTTTTTTCTCAAATCTCTCCTCTCCCAAAATAACAAAAGAACTTTCCAAAAAAAACTCCAACCCCCTCCACAATAGAGGAAGTTTCAATAAATAGACAAAAGGAAGAGTGAGGGTGATGTGGCTCCTAGTTGGATGCCACATCACACATCCTCAAGACCACCTCCTTTTAGTCAACTCAAATCCCAAAACACCATAAATGGGTGGTTGGGTTGAATGACAACTCTCTTCCACAACCATCCCTTCCCATGTGCCTTAAGGCACAAATAAATGCAAAATGAAGAAAAAGTGCACTCCAAGTCATATTTCACTTCCCAAAACAATAAATAATCCTCTTTTTGGATTCCCAACCCATAGATATGGTTGGTAAGGGGTTTTGGGAAGTGTGGGACAAGTTTAACTTGTCCCACAAGTCCCCCAAAATTGCCCTCAAACTCAAACTCGAGTTTTCAAGATATTTGGAGTGGTCAACACTCAAAATAAGCATTCAATACAAGAGACAAACACATGGCTCAAGGAGCCAACCAACAAAATTTATTACACCCACTTGACTTCCCCCAAAGCTTAAAAACTAAAACAAGATATTAAAATTAATCTAAACATACTTAGCAAAAGTAATAAAAGAAAGACATCCCAAATGAAATCACCTACTAAAGTAAATAAAACAATTAAATAAAATTCTCAACCCCATGGTCACATTAGAACATTACCCCCTCATGAAAATTTTCTTAACACATACAAGGATAAGGGTAACACAATACAATTTACTAGTTGCCTTGACGACCAAATGTTGTAACCACCCAACATCCTGTTGTGTTTGGTCCCCAATCCCCCTCATGGTTGTGATCATGCTGTGTTTCCTGCAAAATGCAAAATACCCTCTTCGGCCTTACGGCCATGTCAAAATATCCAAAATAACCATATGCATGAAATTTATTAACATCTATACGTAATTCAATCAATCATCATTTCTAGGTCTAAATCACAACTTAATTATGCATTTCATCATCATCCAAAATTAGAGTAAAGAAATCCAATGTTAGAACACATGTCATTTATCCATATATAAATAATATCGGTATCCAATAGTGCATCCCATGAGTCGGTGTAGATCATACGAAAGCAAAATCCAATCATAATCCAAATGCATCTAGTCACAAAACATCATGCTAATCAACATAAGTATCGGTCATGTCCATATCTAAAGTCTGCATAACTCAAAATGATAATCAATTAAGTGTCGTAGGGAAGTGGGCATTACATAATATATTTCAAAAAGTATGTTGAATCGAGTGGCCGCTAGGCTTGAAATTCCATTTGTTACTTATCTTGTCTGCAGTAAGAAAACAAATATCATGTAATAGATTTCGAATAGCATGTTGAACTCAGTGGCTACAAGGCCTAGAAAATTTTTTTCTACTTGCCCTGTTTGCAAGGCAACAAATATCCTAGCGACCGCTAACCTCAAGTATTTTTTATTTTCCAGCAGAGCTATGAATATTATGTTAGCCTAGAAATATCATGTAATATATTTTGAGTAGCATGTTGAACTCGATGAGAGCTAGGCTTAAACTTTTGTTTTTAATTACGTGTCTTCTCTTGTATTTTTTTATTATTGGTAAATAGTTTTTTGAAAGGGACTATACCCTTGTATACAAAAAAGGGGGCCTAGGAGCCAGAATAGGAGTGGAAAACATTATAAGAAGGATCAAGATCCAGATAAGACATAAAAAACTAGTGTAACCAAAGAGCATATATTGCCAGGCTAGGAATATCATGTAATAGATTTAAAATAACATGTTGAATACCATAGCTATAAATATTGTGTTAGGCTAGGAATATCTTGTAATATATTCTGAATAGTATGTTGAACTCAGTGGCCGCTAGGCTTAAAATTTTATTTGTTGCTTGTAATGTATGCAAGACAACAAATATCCTACATGCTGCTAAACTCAAGTCTTTGTGATTTTCCACTAGAAATATGTAATTATCTTTGACATTAGTGGCCGCTAGGCTTCAAATACATGTTAGGCTAGGAATATCATGTAATAAACTTTGAATAACATGTTTTACTCAACGATCACTAGGCTTAAAAAATTAGTTATGTGTCTTCTCTTATCTTAGAACATCAAAGAAATGTAGTAAGCATCCACCCTAGTAGTCGTCAGTCTTTGAAGATAGCCTTATAAAATTTAAATATAATTGTTGAGCATAGTTATTTTTTCAGTCAAGTCGTTACTACTTGTTATGTATGCAAGACAAAAATATCCTAGCGGCCACTAACCTGAAGTATTTGTGATTTTCCACCAATGCTATGTAATTATACTCAACCTTAGTGAACGTTACAATTCAAATATCATGTTAGGATAGGAATAACATGTAATAGACTTTGAATATCATATTAAACTCATCGATCACTAGGCTTAAAATTTCATTTTTAATTACGTGTCTTATCTTGTCTTGGAACATTAAAGAAAGATAGTAAGCATCCACCCTAATGGTCACTAGTGTTTGAAGATAGTCTTGTAAAATTTAAATAAAATAATGGAGCATAGTTAGTTTTTAGTCAAGTTGTTACTACTTGTCCTATATGCAAGACAACAATTATCCTATTAACTGTTAACCTCAAGTCTTTGTGATTTTCTATCAGCGCTATGTAATTATATTTGACCTTAGTGGCTACTAGGATTTGAATATCATGTTAGGATAAGAATAACATGTAATATAATTTGAATATTGTATTGAACTCAACAGCCGTTAGGCTTAAAATTTCATTTGCTACTTGTCCTGTTTGCAAGACAGCAAATATCCTAATGGATGTTAACCTCAAGTATTTGTAATTTTCCACCATAGCTATGAAATTATGTTTGACATTAGTGATCGTTAGGATTCAAATATCATGTTAGGATAGGAATATCATGTAATAAACTTTGAATAACATGTTTTACTCAATGGCCGCTAGGATTAAAATTTGGTTTTTAATTACGTTTCTTCTCTTGTCTTGGAACATTAAAGAAAGGTTATAAGCATCCACCCTAGCGGTTACTATTATTTGAAGATAGTCTTGTTAAATTTAAATTTAAAATGGAGTATAGTTAGTTTTTCCATCGAGTCGTTACTACTTGTCATGTAAGCAAGACAACAAATATCCTATCACCGCTAACCTCAAGTCTTTGTGATTTTCCACCTACGCTATGCAATTATCTTTAGCCTTAGTGACCACTAGGATTTGAATATCCTGTTAGGATAGGAATATCATGTAATACATTTCAAATAGACGTTGAACTCAAAGGCCGCCAGGCATAAATTTCATTTTCTATTTCTCTTGTTTGTAAGAAATCAAATATCCTAGCGGCCACTAACCTCAAGTCTTTATGATTTTCCACCAGAGCTATGAAATTATCTTCGACATTAGCGGCCACTAGGCTTTGAATATCATGTTAGGCTAATAATATCATGTAATAAAATTTGAATATCATGTTTTACTCAATGGTTGATAGGATTAAACTTTTGTTTTTAATTACGTTTCTTCTCTAGTCTTGGAACATTAAAGAAAGGTTATAAGCATCTACCTTAGTAGTTGCTAGTATTTGAAAATAACTTGTTAAATTTAAATAAAACAATGGATTATAGTTATATTTTCCATTGAGTCGTTATTACTTGTCCAGTAAGTAAGAAAAAAAATATCCTACTGGCCACTAACCTCAAGTCTTTTTTATTTTCCTCCCACGCTATGTAATTATCTTCGACCTTAGCGGTCGTTAGGCTTTGAATATCCTGTTAGAATAGGAATATCATCTGATACATTTTTAATAGTATGTTGAACTCATGCTGCTAGGCTTAAAATTTGGAGTTGGAGCTTAGTTCAGATTTCATTTTTTAGTTTTTCAGTAGAGTTGCTACACATTACCTTGAATGCAAGACAACAATTTTCTTAGCGGCTGCTAATATCAATTCTTTGCTATGATACACTAACACATTGGAATAATCTATGACCTTAGCGACATCTAGGCTTCGAATATCATGTGATATTTTTGGAATAACATATTGAGCTCAGCGGAAGCTAGGCTACAAAACTTTTTTCTTGATTGACTTTACAAAAAGGTACATAAATGTACAAGTAAAATCTTGTATTACTATATTATATGTAGCATAATAAAAAATATGTGTGTTAGGAAATAAGGGATAAAATATGTGTAACAATCCCACATAGAATCACAATAGTAGAAACTAATATGCATAAAATATTACATATCTGAAATAAAAGTGCAGAAAAATAAAAGAACACAATATAGAGACAATATTTAACGTGGTTCACCCAATTTGGGCTATGTCCACCAAGAATCACTTACTCATATTTTTATTATAAGCCACCTCTTCTCTCAATACAAGTACCCAAATCTGTTTGGAGCTATGCTCAACAAACTCTACAGAATTCACACTTGAACTCACACACATCTACAATGTTACATCAACCCTACCATATGCAAAAACCACATAAACAGGAAATTTCTTAAGCATATTTACAATACCGTGTGTACCAAAACAATGGGCCAAAACCATCCCATAAACCTATGGGTCTAAAATTCCACCCATATGAGAAGAGCATGTTTCCCGAACCCCGACGAGAAAACTATGGATAGTGTACAATAATTTTAGTGTACAGTCTTCAACACTTCCAACATGAAAATAGGCTCCACAAAACAATATGGCATAGCATAAGATTCTTAAAATGAAATATATGTTTGTAAATAGAATGATTAAAATTTATATTTAACAATATTTACAATTACATATAATTTTCTTACCTTTCATTACAAAAAAATACTTGCTAAAGACATTACATGTAACTATTTCTAGATGGGAAAAGAATATAATTAATTAGATATATCTACGGGGTAATAATGTAAGCATTGAACATTGAAATAATTAGTCACAAATATTTATTTCATATTATAAAACATTAAAGGAGGTCAAACCATTATGATTTTAAAAAAATAAAAATGAATATGCGAATCGTGTTTTGCAACTGGGGATAGATGCCACTACTTACTAAGGAATAAATGTAGGAAGGAGAATGAAAAATCCATAAAAATCAACCAGAGAGACACATAGAAGGGCTAAACGGGAACTTGTTTAACATACATGAATATTTGTCTTACGATTGAACATAAAAATGGGTTTTTAGAAAGAAAAAGTATTGTAAAAGGGATTACAATTTCTTTGGTCATGGTAGAACAAAAAATGTTGTTTCAGACAGAGCAACGCATTTTGAAAAGGAGATGAAACAAAACTACAAAGGTAGTGGGGGAAAGACATGGACAGATTATGGTGCAAAACATAAGAACTAGGTGAATACATACCCACTGAAAGTTCCCGCCATCAACTATGGTACACATACAATAACATAGATGATTTTGAGAAATACCTATTTTAGTAATATTTGAAATTTGTATGTGCTTGATAATGAAAGAGGGTTCGAAACCCGAAACACAAGGATCATGAGGGAAGACATGCACATCAATAGATGTGTGAATGAAAAGTGCAAAGAGATCTAGGGAGGAGCGATCATCAACCAATGCGCATGCAAAGATTTGAAACACAGTAGAACCTTGTTACAATCCACAAATTCTTTCTCTCAATATCATAGATCAAATGGGGTGTACATATAGGATGCATTCAAGAAACCCCCGGTGTTACAATCATGACATCTTTGAGTGGAGAGGGGGAGTTACATTCCCAGAATAGAAGTGTAACTCCCAATGATGCATATGACACACTGACACATAAGATAATTTCATAATGACCCCTAAATGACATGTGGACCTACGATCTCACCTAAGTGAGATGACTCACCTAATAATGTGGAAAATAACACACACCAACACCCCCTTCATCATAACTTAGGATGAGGCGACAAGTCATAAATGAGAAATGGGTCTCGACACAAAGCCAATGAGATACCCACGTACAAGATACTCTCAAAAGTTGAGTAAAAGGAGAAAACCCAATGGGAAATACTCCCCCAAAAGAGAGATAATTCCACTCTCTAATCTAAAAATATGCCAAATATGGGTCCCGGCCATAGACGAGCCTAAAAAGGTACCATGTACAAAGGGGAAATCTCCCAGAAAGATAAAGAAGAGAGAAGAAGAGGGAGACGATAGGGATGCAGAAGATGTAATGGACAGATATGAACCTTGAAACTCTAGGAAGTCTCCCAGAAGAGTGTCGATGATAAGATCCTCTACCTCTAGACTGAAGAAGAGCCACCCACATCGAACTATGTGCCTACCCTTAGGAAGGAAAAAAATGGAGTGCTGGAAGTCCACCCAATCTGCAAAGGTGACCGAAAGAAGCAACACAAAGAACTCGAATCTAGAATATAGAAGTGTGGCATAGGTCTAGCAATGGAGTGCCAAGGAACCGAAGGTAATGTCACATACGTAGAACTATTAGAGTGAAGAAGAGGAACACCCGTAGAAAGGATGTCCGAGTGATGTGAAGGCAAAAAACATCCCCCACAATAGAAAATGGATCCACAAGCAAGGGTGGATCAATGAAGGCCTCCGAAAAGTGGAAGTGGTAATAGTCCAAGAAGGGGCACTCCCAACAATGGAAATGATGAAATCCTCTGAAATACATGTAGATGGATAAGGAACCTGTAGCACATCACAAGTGTACTCTACAAAAAGATGAATAAGGTCAACAGATACTCATCCCAATGAGGGGGCTCAACAAGAAAAATAATTTTGTCAGATAGGTATGAGTCATCCAATAAAGGTAGAGGAGTGAAAGATACCTCACACATTGAAGGTGGAAAATAAGCAAGTGTGATGACTGTATGAGACTATATAGGACACTGCTCATTATCTAATGAGATGTGGGATGTGTCAACACTCTCTGGAATAGTGAGAGGAGAAGATTCCTCTGTAGTACTCTTGACATCAGAACCGGGTGCAAATCCTCATCATCAGAAGTAGAACCAAGCTAGTCAGTGTCAGTGGAATTGTCATCACATGAAGAAATAGAGGAGACAACTGAATCAATAATAAAAACAATGGTGGTAGTATGTGAAGGGTCTCTATAGAGGGACTAAAGAATGCTCTAGACACGGTGGGGTAGATTTGAGTTTGCCACATGAAACCAGAGAGATCTGGAGACATACATCATCAAGTGACCAAAAACATGGTTGCAAGTGTCGAGAAGTCCTCCAAATGATGATGATCAGTGGGTGTAGGAACTAGCCCAAGCAAGAAGTGTGAAAGACCCTCATAGGTGAAGTAGCGTTCCATGGAAGCACACCAAGTTGAATAGTTTCTCTCCCAGTAAGAAGTGGCGGAGGATGTAAGGTGATCCTATGATGCTTAAGTCTAGAAAAATCCCCCTCCATGATGTGGAATCAAAAGTGCAAGGTGCATAAATGTAAAACGTTGGACTTGGCCGATAATGCGTCTACGTGCAATATAACACCCAAAAAGAGTAATAGTGACCCCCCATGAATGTGGCACTTTATAAAGTAGTGAATTTAAAAAATTGACAATTCCATCACATAGTGTGTGAAAAATCATGCAACTTTGACTATAAAAGTGCTCAAAACTGAGCAACGAGTCAAAAGTTATAGCAAACAAAATGATTCTCGTAACTGATGGAAAAAGTGCTCGAAATGCATTCAAAGGGTGTCATGTGTGTACTCATTGGAAATGACATCAAATTTTAGGGCGGGTTTGTTTTGCTTGCGAGGGGGGATTATCCTCCTGCCAACCCCGGACCTCGTCCTTCGTCTTTGACATGCATAGGAAGGGCATTAATACAAGAAAAATAAAGCCTTAAAATATTTTACAATGCCATAATGAATGTTTTTCCTCAAAACATTAAAAAATGGGGATTGTTTTGATTGTCAAACAATGCCTAAAAGGGAATGGGGAGCTAGGGCATCATAGGTTGATCGAGTTGATGTGGAGTTACCAAACGAGCCGAGTCAAGTTAAAGGTGAAGCATCACCAAACTGTTTGAGATCCCCAATGCTGACAAGTGTTACTCGAGCACGACCGAGTTAAACGGGTGAGTGGGCCAAGGTGGAATTTTCCGAGTGGTCTCACCAAGTGATAAAGGTCCGAGTTGGACTTTCGTGAGTCAACCAAGTCATGTGGAGAGTGTCAGGTAGAAGTTGTTCAAGGTAATGAGGAAGCCGCCGAGGGAGTCCATGCAGCAAGGCCAAGTGGAGTGGTGCTAGAGAAAATGTCGAGGATGCGGGATATTGAGTTGGAAGGTGCGATAGTCACATGGAGCCGGTGTAGAAATCCTAGTTGTAACAGGCACCGAAACAAAGTGGGATGAACCATTGAATAGTGGAAAATCTAGAGCCACAACGAGATACCATTTGAGATTGTAGATGATGTGCGAAATAACTAGGCAAAAACCAAATCACACAAGACAATAAGAAACTCGAACTAGGGAGCATAATACAACGGAAAAATCAAAACCGGGAGTTGGGAAACACCAACTCGGATAGAAACACGAACCAGAGGAGGTTGGTCTATAGGAAAAGCACTAGCTGGGACACCACAAACCAAGAAGAGAAGGGTTCTAACCTAGAATGGAGCACTCAGTAGAGCACAAAACATTCGTGAGAGGCAGCCAAACAAACATGAACTAAGGAGGAGGGCACGCCAATGAGCAGAAGCAGAATATACACGTAGGTCAAAGACAACAAAAAAACCCGATGCAAGTTCAAAACTCCAAACGCACCACGAGTTTAGACTGAGTCAAAAGAAATATTGGGTGAGTTATTCGATGAGCTAAGGAGGAGCTCGGTTCCTAGCTTGGTGAGCTAGGGGCCGAGCTAGCCCTTAAAAGTAACCTCAACCAAAAAAACCCAAAACCAACACATTTGAAAACTAGATCTGAACTCGAAATGGAAAGAGATCTCAGGAAAACACCTCCAAATGCGCATACAACCCCTCGAAGACACTAAACCTGAAAAAATGAGAAAAGTGAACAACAACCGAATAAAAACTTGAATAGAGGTATAAATTCCCAAAATTAATAAAAGAAGAGTACGATCAAAATGCCCATTACGACACACACACAACGAGATCTGGATATCACGCCGAAAGCCAGAAATAACACACAGAAATGCCGAAGAGTGCATGGATCCACAAGATTCACTCTAATAACATGAAAGAGGGTTCAAAACCCGAAACACGAGGATCACGAGGGCTGATGTGCACATAAGTGGTGTGCGAATGACAGTATGAAGAGATCTCAGGAGGAGAGAGTATCAACCAAATGCACATGCAAAGATTTAAAACACAGGAAGAACCTCATTACAATCACAAATGCTCTCTCTCAATCTCATAGATCAAATGGGGTGTACATATAGGAGGTCTTAAGTAACCCCCAGTGCTTTCTGCAATCATGACATCTCAAGTGGAGAGGAGGAGTTACATTCCTAGAATAGAAGTGTAACTCCCAATGATACATATGACGCACTGATGGGTAAGAGAATATCATAATGACCCCTAAATGACACAAGGACCTACGATTTCACCTAAGTGAAATGACTCACCTAATGATATGGAAAATAAAACACACCAACGATATAATGAATGTTAAAGATCTGTATTCTCTCTTAAAAAACTATCTCATGAGATTTTATTTGCAACCTATTTTTCTTGTCTCTTTTGATTCCATCCTCTATGGGCCTCCTGATTTGCACTTGTATCCGTGATCTATCCACAATCACTATTTTTTCTTGTTGGTGTGCCCCCAATGATATTATAATCACTACCTTAGATTTCCGTTCCAAAAATGGTTAGGAATCGAGCACTCAAACTAGTAATACAATAGTGCCTACGGTGTTGTATTATGATTTTAAGAGTTGTTTTTATGATTTTAAAATTAAAAAATAAACCCTAATATATATTTCTCTGGTGTATTTAATTTTTCCCAATACATTCAACAAAATAAATTTTGAAAACTAAAAAAGGGGGATTAGGAAAATTTCAAAATTTAAATTTCCCATTCGTAAAGTGAAAGTGCGAGATTTTGAAATTTCAAATATATACATTTAACGCGGTTGATTTTTCGTATTGAACTTTGAATGTACCCCTCATTTATATTTTCATTTAATTTGGGGATAGTGTGGGATACGAGGAAATAAATTTTATTAATTTTACTTTAGAAACAAGTGGGACAACTTCAATTGTTTCTTTGCGAACTCGCGGGAAAACGACAAATATTAATTTAAGCATAGTAAAAAACCATTTACAAAATAGGAGTTGTCAGAGCCACATAATTATTATAATTTAAAAAAACACCTTTGATAGATTATGATTTTGTCATTATACAAATTTTCTTTTGAGCATTATAATTGTGATGAAATCAAATTTTTATGGCATTTAAATTAATTATTTTTGAATACAAAGAAATTTAAGGTGACCTATTACTTGGGAATAAAGTCACCATTTACGAATGCATGCATGTCACCATTTCATTGGTTACCTTTTTATGTAACTTGATGTGACTTGCTTTATTGGTTGGTTTATATTTAATTTATAATTTTGAAAATGACATGTGGTCACTTTAAGTGAAACAACTAATGGTACTTTCCCATTCACGATCATTGGCTCATACATGGTCATTGGCACATTTATTATTAATTTTTATCAAATGCGAATTCGATATTTTTAAATATCGTTTGTGTTAATTTTTTTAAAAATCCAATAAAATGTGACATCTTGCAAGTTTGAATCAATTAATTACACAACTATATAATTGACACATTTATTAATAAATTTTTAATTAGTGATAGAATTAACAAATAGTTTTTACCTATAAAAATAGCCATATTAAGTTATAATTGTAATCCAATAAAATGTTGGCATGTGGCATGAAATTTCTAATATCTCTTGTGATCGTCAATATTAGAATTCGAATTTCTAATTTCTAATATTTATTATTAATTTTTATCGAATTCGAATTCAATTTTTTAAAATATAGTGAGCGCCAATTTTTTTAAAAGAACTTGTGATAAAATGTGACACGTGGTAAACCTAAACCAGTTAGTTAGGCAACTATATAATTGACACATTTTTAAAGAAATGTTTAATTATCCCTAGAATTAACAAATACTTTTAACCTATAAAGACCCGCCATATTAATTTGTGAATGTCATCCACTAAAATGTTGACACGTGGCATGAAATTTCTAATATATCTTGTGATCGTCAATATTTTGGAGTTATTTACACTTTACTCTAGAAAAAATAAAACATAGTTTTTGCTTCACAAGAATTTGAGAGTACCTTAAAGATAGGAAAGAAAATAGCTACCGCTAAGCTCCATTAGAATGATATTTTTGCAACACAAAATTCAAAATAATAAATACTTAGATTTTATAGGGGACCAAGATATTCTTTTCAGTACGTGGTAATGAACAAATCGACATGTTGTATGTTGTATGTTTATTTGTTGAGCAGAAGCCTAGCTGCTGGTAGCCTCTACAACTCCACGGTTTCCTTTCCAATAATGTAAATAAATAACTCTACAATTTTGGATCGATAATATTTTTCATTAACTATAATCATATATTATTGGCTATATAATCCCTTGCACAACCAAGTGCGGCACTACATACCCTTGAAAGATATCACAAATTCTATATTACTCATAAGTTTTTGTGTCTAACACATAATTTATATCGGTTCGTATCTAGTAAAATACTTAGCGACCACTAAGCTCCATTACTTGAACAAGATCAATCAAACAATTCATATTAAAGAAAATTCTTAGTGACCGCTAAGCTCAAATACTTACAAAAAGGAATGATTGTGTAGAAAATAGGATAAACAATTTCTTATTTTTAACATAGCACTAGAATAACAAATCATAGTAATAGATATTATTGGTCACTAGGAATTTTCCATAATATATTTTGATGATAGATATGTGAGATATGGACAATTTTATTGTCAAAATCTATGGAGGACTTTGCCTAGTCGGGAAGAAAGATGGTTATTAAAAATGTTTTCAGGGTGCTCAAATAACATCATAGTGACTATTAGGCACACACCTTTACATCTTGTCTATTTTTACACATCGGTGGGCATCAATGAAAAATCTTAGCGACTGCTAAGCTCCGCTACTTATTAGGAGTAAATTAGCTGATCTGAAAATGATCAAGTTTTTATTTACATGATCTCGGACCCTTGTAGGCTTATCAAATTACCATTTAATTTTTACCTGTTAAAATCAACTTAAAATAATGCAATAAGAATGACACTTTGCAAAAGGGTTTATTACGGAGTTTGGCAATTGCCTACGTCTTCGAGTTCTTATCGAACCATTCCACTAGTCAAAACTTGTAAGTTACAATAGTACTTTCACAAGAAAACCTAATGGAAACTATTAAGAACTTGCTAAGAAGAATATCTAGACCTTCAGATGAAAAGGTGAAATATATCACCCACTTCCCCTTTCCCGGTGTATTCGGCAAGCTCTATGGCACCAATCCCACTGTTTGGAATCCTCTGGTTCTTGATCGGCCTTCCAGACGCTTCGTAATGCCCTATGGCACTCAGTCGATATTCCAGGCTTCACAATAATTTGGTGTGGCATTATGGGCCAACTAGGTAGTATTAATAACTCCTAGTCACAATAATGCCTATTTAAATAAATAGGTCTTCACAACTTTATAATAAGCCTAAAAAAATAGGTCTTATAAAATAAATGCTCCTCCACTTGCTCTCGGGAAATATTCCTCAAGCTATCGCTTTGAGCTTCCGAAGTTGTATGTGTTACAAAGAAATGGGTCCCCTATTTATACCCAAATGGGGCCCTAAAATAATGCATCCATATTTTATCTTAAGGCTTTTAATAGCCTAGTCTGTAGCATTTAGGTGGGTGTATAATCCCACATAATTCTCCTCTTATCCATCCCCTTACAAAATTCCACGTGAGGTGGATGCATTTAAAAAGGGATTAAAATCCCATATCAAGCGCGGGGGTTAAATTTGGCGGCCACCTATGCCTTTTCAAGTGACGGTATCTTTCAATATCCCTTCAAAACACAAAATAATCTAATTATTCATTTATTATATCTTTTTATATATATTTAGCGCACGTTTTAAATGTGTCACGTGTGTGACGGTTAGAAAAGATATTTACAAGTATTTTAAAAAAAATCTCAAAATCGTCTAAAGGCGCCGTCAAATTTAACCCATGTCAAGCAGCATATTTTGAAGTGGGTTAAATCCCACATTAGGTGGATATGAATCCCATCCCACATATTGTGGGAATTCAATATTCTTTAGCCTTTTTAAAGGCTTTGACCAACCCCCACGTGGATTTCCTTTTTTAAATTAATTTCTTTTCATAAAAAGATTTTAAACCTTTTTACATGGGTAAATCATAAACCCAAATTCAATGTGCCCAAATCTACGTGCATTTCTGTTGGCGTGTCACCATATTATTCATGCACTTGGTGTATCCTCTGCTCGTTGACCAATAATTTACCAAACTTTGACCAGTCATAATTTTCGCATACGGATTCAGATTTGGTCCCTTCAAAATGCGTCTAAAAGGTGTTTCTGAAATCTACACAATGGTTATGACTTCAAATGATTTCAAAATTATTTATTTTTTGTTGATCAATGTTGACCAATTGTTGACCAATCTTTGACCAAACAATATTTACACATGCATACTTCATTTTCGACATTCAAATAGTCGTCGGATAGCTATCGGAGTCATCTTCTACATTGACACAATTTAGGGATTTTTAGGGAACTTTTTATATCAAAAATTATCCCCTGATCATTTGCGGCTGCTAGGCTCAACTAATTTTTAATTTTGAATATAGAGATCAAACAACAATTTGTAAGGTTGAATACTTAAGTAAAGAAATGATATGGTGGCAACTAGGCTAAAAAAATTCAAACATAGTGCTCTAATAATAGATCATAACAATAGATGTTATCGGTGGATATGCATTTTCATAATATATTTAGATGATAAATATGTGAGATATGAAAATTGTTTACTCTCGAAAGCTATGGAGGTCTTTGAGAAAGTAATAGATTAACATCTTCAAGGATAAATTGTTTGAAAATAGAGATAAAAAAATAGTTCATATTAATGAAAATGCCTAGCAATTGCTAAGCTCAAATACTAACAAAATATAACACTCCGGGCTTACTGTTTATTATTTATTGAGAAAGGAATATATTAGCGGCCTCTGGGATAAATAATTTCTTAATTGTGAAAATAGAGATTAAAGAGTTTGTATTAAACAAAATGTTTAGCGACCGCTAATCTCAAATACTTACGAATGTAGTGCTCAAAAAATAGATCATATGAATGGATAAAATGCGGTCACAAGTCATTTTTCATGTCGGTTCGTATCAAAGAAAATGCATAGCGACCGCTAAGCTACATTACTTATTAAAAGGAGTGGATTGGAACTCACTAGGCTCCACTGTTTATTTTTTTAAATATCGACCTAATAAAACTCATTGTCTACCTTAGCGATAAAGATAAGAGTTAGATCATAATAATAGAAGTACATATTTTAAACCTATTGACGTATCCTGATCATCTTAGCCCTACATATTTATAGAAATAACCCATTAAACAAAGTAGTCCTAAATGATTTACTAAAAATTGAGGACAAAGATGAAAAAAATCTTGCTCGGGAATAAATGATCTAAGGTCAAAGATAAATGCATGTTTTATGCTTACCAACTATCCATTGATGAGAAGGTTATCACTTGCTAGCCTCTATATTGTCGATGAATCCCTTTTAACAATGTAAAAAATAATCTTAATAGCTCTATTGTCATTATTTGTAATTATATTATATTCGATGGACTATCCACAGAATACAAGTCCTTGAATACATACCTTCGAGAAGGATGACACCTTATGTAGTTCTCATTTGATATATTATGCATAAAACATAATTCATATCTTTTTCATATAAGAAAAAATGTGTTACAACCGATAAGCGTCGTTAGTTAATGAAAGGGAAGGCTTTGTTATTGCTACGATCAACAGTTTCTGGTAATAAACATAGCCACATAATATGGAAAGGTTAGATCATAATAACATATGTACATCATTTAAACCTAAGAATTATTTTGTCTATCTTGGCTTTGTATATTTTCTTAAAATAATCCTTTAAAAGAAAATAGACCTAAACGATCTATCACATACACAAGGTGCAAAGGTGAACATGATTCTTGCACAGATTAAATGACAAAATTTTATTGCATTGATCTAATCTTGTTGATATACTATTGTTTTATTTCCATTTATATGGTTTCTATTATGAGGATCCCCAATTGTGTGTTTGATAAAATCAACAAACATTTGTTGGCCTATCTCTAGCAAGGAACCAAGACCAAGAAAATACCTACTATTGAATGGGTCGACATTTCACTTTTTAAAGATCATGGTGAAGTGGAGATTTTGAACTTGGAAAAAAACAAATCTTGGTCTAAGTGCTAAATGTGTGTGGCAGCCTCTCTCCAATCCTCAAAGCGTGTTTTGCAAGATAGCCATGAAAAAAAGATATCCTTCTTCCAGAGGCTAATCTCATAATTAATAACATGACTAATGAATAGAATTTTGTAAATTAATAAAAGTATAAATCAATAAATTAAAGGGCTGGAACATTTTTGGTCCGTGGATAACTGACTTGAGTATTAATGAATTAATTATTGGAGGTGTCTCTCATATTATTTCTAATGTCACAATCAAAAATCTTGTGTGAATTAAATTCCTTTTATTGTTTCATTAATTACAGATTGGACCTTGAATCTTATCTATTGGAAGGTTACTAAATAGGTGGATTTTCTAGAAAATTGAGGGACTGACCAAGTGCTTTGTGATAATATTGGTAACAAATATGTTAATTGGCCAGACTTGGCACCTTTTCACATAAAGTTTTATATTAAAGCCCCTAGCAGTTTGTATTAATTACAAGCATGTGATAGCATATTCACTCCTTATATTTACCTATCTGATCTCCCATATTTTCACACCTTTATATTTTATTTCACTAACTTTCATTTCATCTATCATGGCCTTTCCAATGTTTCCTTTCATGTAATTTTCTGCGTTGGTTCGTGAAATGGGATTTTATACCAAAATTTCATGTTGCCATTTGAAATCCATTTTTTGGATTGAATCGAGAAAAAATGATTGTTATCGAGGAAGTTATTAGAGAAGATTATCTTTATCTGTAGGGACATCCGAGGGTAAATACAAAAGTTGATTTGACGTTCGTTTGTCATCTTTTTATCATACATCCGCAAAGAATTGGGATTTGGAGATGGGTCATCACTAGATCAAGCCAATGTATAGGGTTGGCATGGAAGTGGAAATGGACAAAAACATGAGAGCGTTGTGGTCCTTTCTTTATCATGCTCATATACAGGAAGGTTTGATGGATGTGGCTTATTTTGGAGAGTTATACAAATAGTTTTTGTCCTAATCCATTTTGTGTTTGGTGTGTCCAAATGGGGTGAGAGACCGAGGGCGGGATCTAATTAGCTCCACGTGCTTGACCTAGATGATATGTTTTCTCCAGTGTAACAAGAACCTGTACATAGAAATATTCTTTGCAGGAAAGGTCGTGAGGTGTATGATTTGCTAAAGAATCATTTTGTTATTGGAAAAGAGCATCTTTTCCCGGAACCACCTGCGGAAAATATTTTCATCCTCGTTAAAGTGGAGGTTATAGATGTGTCATATGATTCAATTAATTAAGTGCTTCTAAAATATGTCAGTCTATATCTTTTTTTAGTTGTTTTATAGCATAGCCAATTCCATTATTATCAAATTGTCTTGTTTGTCTTATTGGTCTGAGCGTTTTTGTATTCCCAACCACTTGTGTTTTTGGCATAGGCCCTTCCATTTTTTCAGCAAAGTATTGATGGATCATTTGGGTTTATAGATTGATCCTCTTATTATATCTTTACTGTAAATGGAAAGGGACCCTTCAACCCTCTTTTAGTTATAAAAAACAAGAAATCATTAATAAAAGTTTTTTTATGCGTTGCACTAAGCAATTTAAACAATTAATTGCTATTAAATTTTGTTTATTTGAAGTTCTTAATTTATTGCACAACTTTTCTCTGTGGACCAATTCAGTTTTGTTTCTTATGTTTTTGGATATCAAGAATTAACTAATGCAAGAAATAGTAGTTGTCTTTTAAATAGCTCAGGTTCCAAAGACATTCTTCTATTGTTATCAAAAAATTGGCAAACTTGGATATGTGTGATGTTGTTTTACAAAATTGTGGCCTAGTGCAATGAACAACATCCATCTCAAAACTAACAATTGTTTGCATATGATTGGGTTCAGTAATACTATTATAGTTGTGTACCATTAAAATCATCCAAATGGATTTACAAAAGGCTCTGCAAACAAAATGGAGAAAGGTGTTAAAACTAATATGACTAGGCATGATTTCATATTGTATAGATTATCAGACAAAAAATTAGAAAGCAATATCTTATTACAATTTCTTTATTGACACATCTATTTGTTACATTTAGGTTCTCCAAGGTTGGTCATATTGCACATTAACATGGCTCTTTACATGTATGATGACATAATGACAATCACAAAAATTAAAATGAGAAATATGTAATTGGCTATGGTGCTAGAAGCACTGTTTATAAATGTGATCTAAAGAATTATAATCCAATTGGCATAAAGAGAATGTACAATCGATACCCTCTAAGATTTCTTTCATTTGAAACTAATGTGGAAACATTTGGAAGCATCAAACATCATAATATTGAGAGTTTGCATGGATATTCATTTTCTCCACTTGGAAACCTGTTATTTTATGATTACAGGGTAAACAAGAATTTGTGGGACATCCTACATGGTGAGTAAAATGATTATGTTATGAAGAAAAATGGATTTGTACATTGTAGATTCATATTTTGAAATAGAAGCATCCAATCAATCTCTAACCTTCATATTAAAATGGATTGTTGGAAAATATAACAAGTTTTTTATTAATTTTTATTTTCATATAAGATCATCAAATAAGATTAAGCTAGACTAGAACACTCGGATAAAGACTTGATGGTGCTTTGAAGAAGGATAGCCATATCTTCATTATGATGGTAACCCACACATTATTCACATGGATGTGAAGACTTCTAACATTCTTTTGGATTATAATTTTGAGGCACATTTGTTAGACTTTAGAATTTCCAAGTGCATTACCTCAGCTAAAAACCACACCTCTACCTATGTTATGGGTACCATTGGTTACATTGACCCATAATATGCAAGAACATAAAGGCTTGATGAGAAATCTGATGTATACAGTTATAGAATTTCTCTTCTGGAGTTTCGACTTGAAGGAAGTTGTGGCCAATAACTCAAATTTGTAAGGGCTTGACACTTTTACAAGGCTAAGAGAATGGGATACAAGAGGGAGACTTGTGAAAAAAAAATAAGAAAAGCATTATACCACATTAAGGGGTGTGATGCAAATGTAGCTCATTCACATGGACCAACATTGGGAAAAAGGTGTTGGCATTTCTTGACTCACAAAGAATACAATTGTGGCACAATTGAGTCTTTTGATTGATGTAAACTATAAAATATTGGTTCAATGTATCTCCGAGGGCGTAATACTGTGTTTCTCAAAAACATTTTGCTTACATTGTGTCAAAGGATTATTTCATTTTCTTGCTCACGGAAGTGACTCATCGTTTATATGGAGAATGGAACAATTTACATGCATAAATTCTACCATCTTTTATAGTAATAGAATCAAGATATACATAAAGTCTTAACTATGTTGTTTGCTTTTAATGATTATTCAAAGATATAGTTTATAATAATAAAAACTAGTGAACTTAATGTCGTGTATAATCTAAGAAAACAATACTTGAGTTATTACAAGATATATTTTGGGGTGAGAACATAAATTTATTGTAAGTTCCACCAAAAATCAAAATAACACCACTAGCATTTAAGGTCAGTGTCAAATTTAAGGATGCACATAATAAAAATTGAAAGTGAGAACCTTGCACTCTGAAAGTCTGAGCCTCACACTTTGAAATTGTGAGGCTCACACTTTCAAAGTGTGAAGCTCACACTTTCAAAGTGTGATTCTCACTCTTTCCGTGTATAAGGGTCTGAATTTCAAAGTGTGCGGATCACACTTTCAGAGTGTGAGGTTCACACTTTCAAAGTGTGACATTCACACTTTTAGAGTGTAGGGATCACACTTTCAGAGTGTGGGGATTGTAAATAAGCTTTATGTGTGAGGCTCGCAGTTTGGACAATGTGTGCTCGCACTTTCAAAGTGTGAGTCTTGTATTTTTCGAAACTTTTAAAGTGCAAGTATCACAAATTTGACAATGTGAGGCTCGCCATTTTAAAGTGTGTGGTTCACACTTCAACTTGCTATTGTAGGGATTTATTATTTATTTTTATTTTAAATTTAATACAATAGGATCATGACTTATAATAGTTAGCGCCCGCTAACCTCACATCGAGGATTTTGCACTTTCTTTTAATACAACAAGATCATGACTTATAATAGTTAGTGGTAGCTAACCTTACATTGAGGCTTTTGCACTTTCATTCAATACCACAGGCTCATGACTTATAATAGTTAGTATTGCTCACCTTATATTGAGGCTTTTGCAAGAAGTTATTGTTAATTTTTTATTTTTATTAATCCAACAGGCTCATACCTTTAATAGTTAGTGATTTACTAGCCTTACTTACTCCTAACATGAAAATCTAAAAACAGAAAAATTGGAATCCAATAATAGCAATATTGGAATCCATTAATAGCGAAATTGGAATCCAATAATAGCGAAATTGGAATCCAATAATACAAAATTGGAATCCAATAATACTTGAAATTGGAACTTAAATAAGTTCAATAATGACAATATTGGAATCTAATATTGTTACTAATGGAATCCAACAATAGTAATAACGAAATCTAGTATAGACAAAAATGGAATCCAATATAGGAAAAAATGGTGATATATTTCTTCCAAAACATGTAATACTGGAGTCTAGATTCACTAGAATATGTCTAGATTTAGTGAAATAAGCATTGAGAGCTACAACTATGTATATATATGATTCCCTTGTTTAAATTTCATAATTGACAACTAGAAGGCTGACCCAAAAGTATAAAATATTCCCAAGAAGTAAAAGAGACCCAAAAGAGTGAGAAAAGGGAGAAAGGGTTAGGAGAGCCTGGGAGGGACATGAACATCTAGGTGTTAGTATCCTAACTAGGTACTAGTGTCTGAGGTCATAAAATATAAATCAATCAAATATCGACAAGGTTAGAGGGTGTGTGAGGTCAATAAAAGTATAAGAGAGAAAACAAAAAGACCCAAAAGACGTTGTCAATCACTAGTTTTCTTGCTTAGGAATCATGTGTATATTATTATGCTCTAAGACCTATAAATGTACCCAATTACATAGATTTTATGTCTACACGTATACTTCTTCCAAGACTATTTGTATGTTCTTGACCCTTCTATACAATCTTAGACCTTCTTATTTTACGGCTCTTAACTTCTTGATATTTTCACCCACCTAGAAATGTCCATCAGTTTCGAACCTTAGTTTTTGGTCATACTACAAAGCTCTTTGAATATTTTGAACATGATCTCAAACCCTATCCATGGATTAGAAACCCTACAAAATAAAATTTATTTATATTTTGGGAAACCCCATGCACTGCCAACATTGGCTCTAATCCAAATAGGTCTCAAGCCACACGTCATGTTCTCCACCTAGCATACATGATATGTGAATAAATGCAACTAGATTTGGCAACCTCTTTGACAATTGTTGAGTTGAGTCTAACTCTTCTAAAATGCTTGGAGAAGGTATGTTTGAGTGATTTTGGATGAGAGAGATTGATTCCTTCACATGGTGTTGGTTAGATTTTATGTCATTGAATATCCCCAATGGAAGCACATAAATACCAACAACAATTAGATAAAGTCACCTATCGATAAGGTGACATTCCTCTACGTTTAAGAGGGGCAGTTCCCTCGTATGATGAGATTTTTTATATTTTTTGTGCTTTTAATCAGAAAGCACAAAAGGGAAACAAAATTTGAAAGGGAAAGAAAGAAATAGAAGAGGAAAAGAAAAGAATGAGAAATCTAAAGCAGATTGGAAACAGAGAATTGATAGAACCTCTCTGCCTAGAACGAAGGGAAAATACAATGATAAATGCAAAACTATAAAGCACAAACTCTTTATCACCTCTTGAATGCTTGAATATGGCACAAATTCAATGTACCTTGACAAATAGCTCAAATTCTAAATACTAGAGCATCAAACACACCACATAGGAGTAGCAACATCAATGATATTGCCTAATCATAAATAGAATGGTAGATTTTACATTTAAAGATCACTAATGTACTAGTGAGAAAAGTATTGTAGTCATGAGAGTATGAAGAAAAATAGAGTACACAAATCTACATTTATTGTTCTCTAGTAGAGGAGTAGATAGATAGAGTCCTTGATGTAGGAGCATCATCATGTACGAAGGTAAATTTTGGCTTTCAATCAATTTTGGCTTGATTTAGGTGTTTGAATTCCCTTTTAGGTGTCTTTGCAGGTCTCATTTCCATTTGGACCTCTTTTTCAATGTAACGATGAAGTATTTTATAGCGACGTGCTTTCAAAAGTAGTTATATAATTACTTTTAACTTGACCTACTCCTAACCTCAAGTTGACTCAACTTGAGTTTTACATAATAGTTTATATAATTATAATATTTAATTAATTCAAACAAGAATGAATTAATTATATCTTAAGATACTTCTGGTGACATGAAAATATACTAAAATTCCTCATGATTTTATCCATCAAAATGAAGGACCAAGTTGGAAATTCGACCCATGGAAAAATTGAATTCCACCCTAACCATTAAATTTTGTTATATACGATTCTCCATAAGTAAATGTTTCAAATTTCTTTGGTGTAGAAAGAAGTGATGTTCCATTTCCTTTCCATAAGGCCATCGAGAAGTAAATTCAAATCTAAAAATTCTTGCCCACTTATTTCAAAACTAATGAGATCACATTCACGACGTTCATCATTACTCGATGAGCTTGGATTATAACAATAATCCATTTCATTGATCTCCTTGACCCTCTTCTTCATTGTCTTGGCTAAAATTGATCCAACAACATTACTTTTACGCTGTGAAAAACTCATAGATGGAGTTTTCGAAATTTTAATGTTAAGGAATTTGGAATTATATGTCATATAAGGGAACCGTAATCTACAACTTCTAGAATTCATTTCACTAGCCAGAATTCCACTATTCATTTTTTAGAACCTGGCAATCTTATTTTATAGCATGGACACTTTTCATCTCTAGCAGGAAGATCATCTCCTTTGATGTTGGGAATAAATCCTCTTGGCCCAAGCAATAGCCTCCATCTTACGCTCAAAGTCTATCTTAGCATCTTGCAAAGTTAACTTTATTCCGGCATTTTGTCAAACAGTACACATGTTTTCTGTGTATTCCTTCATCCAATCTTATTATCACCCTTTTGTCTTGGATAAACATGATCCAATATAATGCACACAGAGAGTCTTGTTATAAATTCTATATGCACATCAACATAATATCCGCTGATGTTTTTAAAGAAACTCGAACAATAGAGATGAACCTGTTGGTGTATATAATGCAGACCTTTCTTGTACAATTAGATCAGGCCAAAATCTTGGGTGATATTTTAGGAAAGCCTTAAGAATTTGTGGTTTTGATCTATTTATTTTTAACATGAAATTCACACTCAGGATCAACACAATGATTTTTAAAACCATTCACATTTCCTTAGGTTAAAACCATATTCTTTCTCGTCTTCTTAACAGTACGAGACTTTATGCATTTTTACGTAACTATACCATGTACCAGATTATCCAAAATATTATATCCCAAAAATAGGTATCCCCGTACTTGTGTTTATATAATTTTTAGGTGTTTTACTATTCATTGAAGAATTATTAGAAGTGTAAATATGTCTCAACAATTCATACATAAATACAAATAGAACGGAGGAAATTTAACTATATCCAACACAACACTAAAATATTGGAAACCAAACACAAAAATATATGGAGTACATTGCAGATACAAACATAAGGGGGTCTTATATATGTTTGAATCCCTCATGATTTTACTCTTTCCCACCACTCCCTCTAATATATCATGTACCTTCCTTTGTACTTCAGGGGTCAACTCCATTTCTGCAATAGCCCTATTTGTCTATTCATAAGAAAGAAAGCTACAACAATATGCTCATATAAATGCAAGCAACAAAAAGTTTATAATATGTTTTCGAAAGGATGTAACCCATATTTGGATAATACTTCCTCGAGTTGTTTGCCTCTCCAAGGGGTTCATTAAAGGAACACAAGAGACTTTTAAACAATAAGTTCATAACACCATTTTTCCTACAACCCACTATAAAGGATGGGTTCAACATTTCTCATATTCTTAACCTTTTTACAACAAGAGTTTGTATATAACAAAGTTCAATGAAGAGATGTACTGGAAAGGCACCATTCCAAATAGTGTGCGTAAGTAGTCTAAGGGGATTCAAAGAGTTGTCAAATATCATAGAACAGTAAGGAAATAGGACATAAGCTTAAGAATTTGTAGAGTACATGAAAGATGTGCACTATCAAGTGCACAAGCAATTGGTCAATAATAATGCACAATACAAACAACATGTAAATTTAAAAAGAAAATAAGTTGAATGTCAGGTGGGAAATTTATTTCTAGATCAGTTGAGAAACGAGAGATTTCCTAGAGGAACTTACGATTAGTTGTAGTGGAAGAATATTGGAACGTGTAAATGTTTTCATAAGTTTGCATAAAATGCATATGATATTGAATTTTCTTGAAGGAATAAATGTCTCAAACATATTCAATGTGGAAAATATGTATCCATATTATGAAGGGGGAAAATTGAAAAGGTTTATTGGAGATAGAAGATGTCAAACAAGTGTGAAAAGAAGAAGAAGGTTTGATTACTTGTATGGTGAAAATAACACACAACAGGGAGCATAAGGAATACTTGGTGAAATGGAAAGGAAGGGAAGTTGAGGATGTGAGCTAGATGAGAACATATGAGGTTACAAGAAACAAAATTATAGAAGTAAAGCTCGCATAAGTAAGAGCTCGTGGTTTCAAAATTACATAAGGTGTATGATGTAGGATCATCCAGAGTTCACATGCAATACTATATTAACTAAAAATAGTTAAAATAGTTTGTTGTATTTTTGTATTTCTTTGTTGATGCATAGAGTAGATGTTGGAAGAAAATTAACTAAGTTTGGAAGTTTGCAGAGGTAGGAGGAAATTGATTAAGTATGGAAGTGTGCATAGTTATTGGCGCATGAGTTTATCTCTTGACATAAGGGCACATGAAGGAATTGAGGGTGCATGAGTTGTGTAAACATTGAGAATAAAGTTTGGTCATGTGCAAGATTATTAAAGCTTCATATTATTTGGTTTTAATTATAATCCCATTCTTGATAACCACCATGTTTGTGCACCGATTGAATTGATTACCTTATTGGTTGAAACGTGCTTGTAAGTAGTTTCGAGGAGAGAGGTTCCTTTGATTGTTGAAGGAATGTTTTGTGTTCTAGCGAGCAACACAACATTTACACTAAATAGTTGTCACTTCTTTGTTCAATAGATGAACATAATCACGAGAAACAAAAGCAACATGAAATTGAAGAATTGTGTAAATCTTTATATTCAAGTGCACTTATTCTTTTGTTTCACACTTAAAAGTGTCCAATAATAGCATTTTAAGTTCCTAGGAAAAATATTTAGCAAGAAGGAAGGTGAACAAAGCTGTGATTTTCAACAAGAAATGAAAAAATAATAAGAGTGTCATATCACATGTTTAAATTCTGCAAGTAATAACATTATCAGTGGAAAGGTCCACTTAAGAATCTTTTGCTCTTCCCTATCAATGTATCATTGCACAACTCAAATACAATTACTAGTAAATATCACTTTACACTTAGAAATAAAGCTACTCCGAGTCTCCAACATTAAAAGAGCATATACCAAAAGAATTTGAATCACATGATCCTTAAAGCAATATACATTTCATTGCATCATATCACCTTCCAATATCAAAATAGTTACTACTCATTAAATATTCGTATATCTTCCTTTTAGAAAACGTTCGATTAACCATTCTTTACTTAAGTAAAGATAATTAAATTGACTATTCTAATAAAATAAAAACTCAATAAATCCATTAAAAATATGGCTCAACAACATCCGGGTAATAAATTTTTATTGGGAAAAGAAAACAATATGACTAAATAAAATTTATAATACAGACCGTAAACGAGTGGATACAAGTGCAACCTCATACATCATAACCAATACTGTTTATGTGAGTTTAGATTTTATTGTTAGGGTATTTCTAAATATAAACATTACGAATAGTAATGTAGACCAGAGAAACACTTGCAGCCTGCAGGCACTGCAGCAGAGGCACCTTGGAATCCTGGATTCTGACGAGTGCGTTGTCGTTGTCTGTCGTTTGATCCATTTCTTAACAACAGTACGAGACTTTATGTATTTTTACGTAACTATAACATGTATCAGAGTTCCAAGATCTTGATAGTAGTAGAGTCATGGCCAATAGAAAATAGATATCTATCTCTTGAAAGATATCATCGAGGCCCATAATCACTATTGTATATAAGGAATCTATGACAGCAGCACCAAGGCCCCTATTAGGATGGAAATTCCTTGTCTGCGAGGCTTTGGGTTGCGTTTGACAGCTTCCTGTTGGGCAGAGGAGAGTCCGTTTCGTGTTAGCGTTTCAGTAGTTTGTGGGCTTGCTGTGAAAATGTCTGCTTGGTTCTCTGTGAAAGGTGCGTTTGGGGTTAGAAACTTTTATGCGTATTGACCCAGTATTGACATTCGATGGCTCCGCATTTTTACATATGTTAAGGATATGCAATGTTTTCCAGTTTGTGTGGTAGTTTTCATTTAAACCGTGCATTTTTAAACCGTGAATGAGGGCTTGTGTTCGTTTGTTGCCGCCCTGCTTGATAGACCCTCCGCTGCATTTTATACTTTTTCGTAGGTGTATCGCATCGCTTTTAAACGATTATCATGCGCACATACTGAGATGTTGTCATTGATTTCAGGCATCCACAATGCCTTTGACCAAAAGTTTGAGACACCCACATCGTGTTTCTTTAGATTTCAGAAAAGCCACATTGTGCCTGTTTAAATTTCAGACTCACCCTCATTGCCCGTTGCAAATTTCAAGGAAAAGAAACAAAAAAAATGCTGGATCCGCGACGCAGCCGAGTCGGGGCAGCAAAACTCGGCACTGCCATCTAGGCTCGAGACTCTGTGAGTCAACCAGAGGCTCGCAGAACTAAGCACAATACTAATCACGATTTCATACAAGTGGAACATCAGTGTAGTGAAATAAAGCGTTCAATCAACATCTGAAGTGTTAATCTTAGTAGTTTGGACAGCTGTTTGTCCTCACCCAATATAGCAGCATTAGTTATGAGTAGCTTGGACAGCTGTTTGTCCTCACCCGAATATAGCAGCATTAGTTATGGGTAGTTTGGACAGCTATTCGTTCTGGCCTAGAATTTAGAAAAATAGTTGTTTTTGTCAAACAAATATTGTTAGGATAAAAACAATTGTTATTTAATATTGACTCCTTTTAGGTGACACCTCATAACCAAGGTTGTTAATGGTTATTGAGTTGTCTTAATCTCAGCCGTTCATTTGTATTAATCTCGGCCGTTGATTTTCAACGAGAGTAGTATATAAGGGGGTCATTGGGTCATTTGTAATAAGGAAGTTTTTAGAGAAACTTGCAGTGTTAGCAAGTAGTCTTGCAATGTTAGCAAGGGCGCAATGATAGCGTTGGAGATAGCAGTGGAGGAATATCAACAAGAGGATTAGGAGATTGTTGGAGCTCTGCCAGTAAGAGGCAAGCAATATTTGTATCTCTTGATTTGCTGAAGTTTAATATATTTCTCATCTGTAGTACTAGTTTTCCCTACGGGGTTTTCCAGGGACAATTGTCCGAAAATATTGTGTTCACCTTGTTGGGTATTTTTTATGTGTTTGTATTTGTGAAGTTACAGTTGTGTTATTTTCCAATATTTGTTGATCAAATAATCTTACAAGATAGGAGGTTAATAATCAGTAACTGTAATAGATTTTTCACATGGTATCAGAGCTAAGTTCGGGTAGAAGAGATTTACCCTAGGTGAAAGAAAGTGAGGGTTTATAAAACCCAGTTTAACCTCTTCAAAATTATTATTATTATTTTCTTTTAAGATGGCCTCAGCAGGTTTAAGAGATCAGGACAGATTGGATGGAGCCTCGAATTTTGGTGTCTGGAAAGCCAAAATTTCTCTATTGCTGGAAGAGAATGGTATCAAGGAATATGTGACCACTGTTGTACCTGTACCTACAGATGCAACACAACTCTTAGCATATAAGAAGGAAGATGCCAAGGCGAGGAGGTTGATTCTTGATGGTGTCAAGGATCATATTGTTCCACATATTGCAGAGTTAGATACTGTGAAGACGATGTGGGATGCCATTATGAATCATGCCAAAAATGCTACCACTAACCTAAGCCGATTCTCGAGAAAAGTTGAGGAATACTCGGATGAATAAGGGAGAAGACGTCACAAGTTACCTCACCAGACTTAGACTTGTCAAGGATGAATTGGCAGCTATTGGAGACAAACCAAATGATGACGAGCTAGTGAGAATAGCCCTAAATGGGTTTACTAAGCAGTGGGATGTCTTTGTTCAAGTCATCAATGGACGAGACACCTTACCGAGTTGGGATCGACTATGGAGTGATTTCACTCAGGAGGAGCTTAGACTAAGTCTTGTCAATGGAGCCAACAATAAGAGTCAGAAAAGTGAGGTGGAACAGGAAAATGTTGCCCTAGCGGGTAAAGGGAAAGCAAAGAAGGGGTCTAGTAAAGGATCAAATTCACAAGGTGAAAAGAAGAAGAAAGATTCTTCGAAGATCAAGTGCTATGGCTGTCACGAGTTTGGCCACTATGTCAGCGATTGCCCAGAAAGGAAGAAGAATGAAAAGAAAGGCAAGAAGCAAGTTGCGGCTTCAACAAGTGCAGATGAGCTCTCTAGTAGAATGGAAGATGAGTTTGCACTCATAGCATGTATGGTTAGCTCAACCTCACAGAGTGTTTGGTACATAGATAGTGGGGCGTCATATCATATGACAGGAGTTAGAGAATACTTCTCCAGTTATAAGGAAGAGAGCACCAGAATCCATATCTCTATGGGGAACATGTCCAAACTCAACTCAGTTGGGAAAGGGACTGTTCAGTTTCAGAGGGAGAGTGGTAAGATGATTCCCCTTCATGATGTGTTGCATGTTCCAGGCTTAGGGATGAATTTGATTTCTGTATCTGTCCTTCAAGACAAAGGGTACAATGTACTCTTTAGAGGGGCACATGTGTTGATCAAGCACAAGGATTGGAAATCACCCATAGCTATTGGAGTTAGGAGCGGTCGGCTTTATAGGCTGCAGTTTGATATTCCTAAGGCACTCATGAGCAACAGTAATCTTAGAGATCAGGGAGAGCTATGGCATAGAAGGATGGGCCATATCCATCATGGAGCCCTTAAATTACTTCATGAGACAGTGACAGGTGTTCCTGAGGTGAGCACAGAGCATGATGATGTATGTAAGGGATGCGTGTTGGGGAAGTTTGCTAAAGCATCTTTTCCAAGGAGTGACACCAAATCCAAGGGCGTTCTTGATCTAGTACATTCAGATGTATGTGGACCAATGTCGATGAAGTCTCTCAGAGGGTATGAGTACTTTGTTACTTTTATTGATGATTTCTCCAGGAAGACATGGATATACTTCTTGAAGACCAAGGATGAGGTTTTCAGTCACTTCCAAGAGTTCAAAGCTCTTGTGGAGAATTCGACAGGAAGGAAGATAAAATTTCTTCGGTCAGACAATGGAGGCGAGTACAAAAGCAATGAGTTCCAGGAGTTTTGTACTAGAGAAGGAATCAAGAGAGAGTGGACTGTTCCTTACAATCCACAACAGAATGGAGTTGCTGAGAGGAAGAATCGGTCTATAACGGAGGCATCAAGGGCTATGTTGCATGACCAGGATATACCCCGTTATCTATGGGTAGAGGCATGCAGTACAACAGTATACATACAAAATAGAGTTCCACATAAGGTACTAGGGAAGATGACACCAGAGGAAGCATTCACTGGGAAGAAGCCAGATGTCAGTCACTTTAGGATCTTTGGGAGTTTGGCATATTGTCACATTCCTAAGGATACACGTACCAAGTTAGATCAGACTGCGGAGAGAGGGTACTTTGTGGGGTACAGTGAAACCTCAAAGGCATATCGGATATTCATTCCGGGGACCAGGAGGATTATTGTTCAACGTGATGTCAAGTTCATGGAGGACAAGGCATTTAGAAGGTCTAGAGATTTGCTAGTAGATGATCAGAGTAAGCAGCCAATAGAAGCTCCAAGGATCACTCAATCGAGTCAAGGGCAGCAAAGCTCGAGTACAGTTACTAGTACAAGCATAGACTCAGGAGGAGAGAGTTTTCAAAGTATGGAGCAACAGGTGCAAGAAGAGATGCATCAAGAAGACATGGAGGTTGATATTTCATCCTCTATAGTTGGCAGCAAGAACCGTGAGGTTCAACAGACACAGAAGAATACTCAGGAGTTAGTGGGTACTCCTAGGAGGAGTAATAGACAACGGAAACCACCAGCCAGGTATGATGACTATGTTGCATTAGTTAGTATGTTGGTAGATAGTGAACCTTCTAGCTATCAGGAGGCTGCACAACATCAAGTGTGGCAAGAAGCAATGGTTGAGGAGTATACTTCAATTATGTAGAATGATGTGTGGGAGGTAGTGCCTAGACCAACAAATAGGGCAGTGGTTGGATCACGTTGGATCTATAAGATCAAGCACGGTGCAGATGGTAGCATCGAGAAATATAAGGCAAGGTTCATGGCAAAGGGGTTCTCTCAGAAAGAGGGAATAGACTACGAGGAGACATTTGCTCCAGTTGCCAGGTATACTTCTATACGAGCTGTAATCTCAATTTCAGCATAGATGGGATGGCAGATCCATCAAATGGATGTCAAGACAAGTGTTTCTTAATGGTGAGTTGAAAGAGGAGGTATACATAGAACAACCAGAAGGCTTTGTAGCACACAGCAAAGAGACCCACGTGTGTAGATTGAAGAGAGCATTGTACGGACTCAAGCAGGCTCCCAGAGCGTGGTATGAGTGCATTGATAGTTACTTGTAGGAAATGGGCTTTGTGAAGAGTGAGGCAGATGCTAATCTCTACTACTTGGTAGTTGGAGGTGAGATTCTCATTCTTGTCCTATATGTAGATGACTTGTTTCTTACAGGTTCACTGGGGCTCATAGAAGAATGCAAGAGGGATCTTGCAGCGGAGTTCGAGATGAAGGATTTGGGACTTATGCACTACTTTCTAGGCATGGAGGTATGGCAGAAAGATGGAGAGATTTTCCTTGGGCAAGGGAAATATTGCATGGAAATCTTGAAAAGGTTCAGGATGGAAGATTGCAAAGCCATGTCTACACCCATGATCATGAATTGGAGGAAGGTAGACACATCCAGGGAGAAGGATGTAGACCCCACCTTATACAGGCAGTTGATTGGTTCTCTCATGTATTTGGTCAATACCAGGCCAGATATAGCTTTTGCAGTTAACTCTCTTAGTCAGTTCATGGTTGAGCCAAAGAGAGTGCATTGGACTGCAGCAAAGCATGTGTTGCGTTATTTGCAGGTACAATCGAGTATGGAATTAGATATGCTCGAGGTGAAGGAATCAGGTTGATGGGCTATACTGACGCAGATTGGGTAGGTAGTACAATGGACAAGAGGAGCACTTCAGGGTGTTGTTTCAGTCTGGGATCAGGAGTTGTATCTTGGTTCAGCAGGAAGCAGAAGTCTGTGGCTCTGAGTTCAGCAGAGTCAGAGTACATAGCAGCTAGCATGGCAACATGTGAAGCTATATGGCTTCGGAAGTTGCTAGTAGCTTTGTTTGGTCAGAAGGTTGAGACTACGGTGATACACTGCGACAATCAGAGTTGCATCAAGTTGACTGAGAATCCGGTGTTTCATGATAGGTCAAAACATATAGACATCAAGTATCACTTCATCAGAGATTGTGTACAGTGCGGGGTTGTTAAGCTACAGTTTGTACCTACAGATCAGCAGGTAGCAGACATTCTGACAAAGGCATTGGGGAAGGCAAAATTCATCTTCTTCAGAGAGATGTTGGGTGTCATGCAGAACAGCTTCCTCGCTAAGAGGGAGTGTTAATCTTAGTAGCTTGGAAAGTTGTTTTTCCTCACCCGAATATAGCAACATTAGTTATGAGTAGCTTGGACAGTTGTTTGTCCTCACCCGAATATAGCAGCATTAGTTATGGGTAGTTTGGACAGCTATTCGTTTTGGACTAGAATTTAGAAAAATAGTTGTTTTTGTCAAACAAATATTGTTAGGATAAAAACAATTGTTATTTAATATTGACTCCTTTTAGGTGACACCTCATAACCAAGGTTGTTAATGGTTATTGAGTTGTCTTAATCTCAGCCGTTCATTTGTATTAATCTCGGCCATTGATTTTCAACGAGAGTAGTATATAAGGGGGTCATTGGGTCATTTGTAATAAGGAAGTTTTGAGAGAAACTTGCAGTGTTAGCAAGTAGTCTTGCAGTGTTAGCAAGGGCGCAGTGATAGCGTTGGAGATAGCAGTGGAGGAATATCAGCAGGAGGATTAGGAGATTGTCGAGCTCTGCTAGTAAGAGGCAAGCAGTATTTGTATCTCTTGATTTGCTGAAGTTTAATATATTTCTCATCTGTAGTACTGGTTTTCCCTACGGGGTTTTTCCAGGGACAATTGTCCGAAAATATTGTGTTCACCTTGTTGGGTATTTTTTATGTGTTTGTATTTGTGAAGTTACAGTTGTGTTATTTTCCAATATTTGTTGATCAAATAATCTTACAAGATAGGAGGTTAATAATCGAATCGTAGTAGATTTTTCACATGAAGAATGTTGAATCAACAATTCATTATGTTGAAAGATGATAAGTATATTTATCCCTAAATTGTGGAAAATAAATAGAAAGTATTTCTAATATTCAAGCCTCTACTTTCATTTTCCTTCAAAAAGAGTCGTATAAAGGTTCTTAAGAATAAAAGCCAGGATGTGATATTGAGAGAGCAGTTCGCAGAATTTACAATCACTCACCATCAAGAATTAGAGGATGCAAACACTCACAAAATTGTATCATGATCTATAAAATCAACACGCTGTGCTATAATCTTATTAGTAGAGGTCCCTAGGAATAAAAGGCAGGATGTGCTATTGAGAGAGCAGATATTGCTCCCAAAATTTAGGATCACTTACCATCTAGAATTAGAGGATGTAAAAAACGCGCAAAATTGTATCATGCTCTATAAAATCAACACTATGTGTATACGAACCTCCTGACAAGCTGAAAAAAATGGGCATTACTATTGAGAAGGAGAAAATTGTAAAGACACAAAAAAAAAAGCGAAGAAATTTCCCCATGCAAATTGCCAGATTTTTTTTTTTTTTTTTTAAATAGCTTGCATCGTCAGTCTCTTTGGATTCGTCTATGCACAAAAACATATTGTAAAAGCCTTGCTACATAGAATATAGTTTTAGAGACTTTATCTGTAAAAAAAGATAGTTTGCATCTTAGTGTCTTTCCCTTTGTTGCTGAAAAAGAAAAAGTGAATAGCATGCTACAAAATATACAATTGCTCAAATGTATACTTGTTTAGCATTGTAAATTTGTGCTTTTATGCACAACAATTTTTTTACTGTAATATTAAACCTCTGTTAGTGTTGCTGCACGTTTTCCTTCTTTGAAATTGGTTGTACATTTTCTACAAATATATGCCTCGTTTTAATGTCATATTCAAATCTGTATGTGCTTCAATTTCACTTTCGCTGCCTACCTACCTCTATGCACTTTTTCAATTATAGTAGCTCAAGTCAAACACTGCTGGGTATATTATTTGATTTTCATTACATTATGTATAGGATTTGTAGTTGTCCACAAACTCCAAAATTATCCAATTGTTGAAGGTGAAACACCTGTGTCCAAGAAGAAGGGGCTTGTCATAGGCCCCAAATAGTCATCTTGGCTCTTACATGAATGCAGAAATCTAAAAATCATTTCAACTTCCCTGTTTCTGCCTAACTAATGATCAGGGATCCTATATTATGCATGGTTATTTATTCTATTTGTAAGTTTCTCATGGTCTTAGTATGCTCAGTTTTAAGATGATCTATAATTTTGTTCATAATTCTCGTGGTCTTAGTATGTTGGGTTAGTTTTAAGATTTGTCTATAAGTCTGTTCATAATATGTAGTGAAGTGAATGTCATAATGGATCCTCCCGAAATGGAATTTATTCCTATCCTTTTGGAATCTTTTGGTGATACTTTTTTGTGTACTTGCTGAAGTTGCTTCATAGCACATCAAATATCAGCAACTATTTTGACACATTGATCTAATTCATGAGCGGTTCTTTTTCTTTTTGTAATCTTTCCTTCATTTTCTAAAAATACAGCCTGACTTCTATAAAAAAATGCACGAGTTAGAAAAAGCACGATATAGTACTAAATAATATTATTTCCTAATATCAAAACTGTTGTTTATAATGGAGCAACAATAATGGACAACGGGGCATGAAGCTTGTGAAAACTAACATTCTTAAAAGGGTGTACATATGCACCCCAAAGCCAAGCATCACAACCAAAGATCTCTGCACCCCGGATGTCATTACAACGATTATCTCCAACATGAACTGCATCTTCCAAATTAACCCCGAGAAAATCACATGCCTTTCAAAATATTGTAGGATTGGGCTTCTCTGCTGCCACCTATCTCAAAACCCAAAACTAGCCGGAACACTTTACCTGCATCTGGGTCACAGAGATGCCAGACCTACTAAACCAATAATTACATATATTTTATTTTTATTGATAAGGCGGGTTGAAAGGACCCATTCCCTATTTAAAAGATGAGGCTAAATCCTCAAGAAAACAATAGGGCTACAAAATCCAAAAAAAAGTTGCATACCGACTTTACAATAGATAAAGCAATCCTTAAATTACTTCCCCCCTGGGATGGAAAATAATCATCAATGCTGCCCATGCGTCCTTTTTTATTTTTACACCTCTTTACTTCTTGCCATTTTCCAAGATCGGACGAGATAACCAGCGCAAGGTCACTGGGGTTCGCCAACACCATCAAATTACCTGACACAGAATCCTGATCTAATTCCGAACTTTCTGAAGTATGTCCCCTTTTTATGCCACCTCCAACCAAGTGTTCTTCCTGAAATCCCATCTCTATATCATTTTTTTCTGTAACCGTTTTACCATCGGAGGTAGGATTATACGGATTATCTTTAAATTTTGATGCATAAACCAAATCCGGGTTTACAGAACCCCATCCGTTCGAAGATTTTGATCCATTTTCCTTTTCAGATTTCTGATTCTTATTGAAGGGACGTGAGGCTTGCAAATGCCCTACATTTTTGCACAGTCTACATCGAATGTGGTATTCTCATAGTCTAAGATCTAGGTGTGCTGAAAATTACCAAATTTAAGGTTGATTCAATCAGGTAATCCTTTGCTTAAATCAAGTTCAACGCAAATTCGGGTGAACGAACACAGACCCGAATGTGTTCTATCCATATCCTCTTTTATAAATTTGCCCAAGATGTTTCCAATATCTTCCAGGGCATACCACAAATGTAAGGGGAGGTTAGGAAGTCTAACCCAAACTGGTGTTTTGGTCACCGAATAAGCATTTGGATTAAAATCTGGGAACCATGGAGTGATGAATAGACCCGCATATCCCCATAACCAAGGTCCATCTTTCAAACACCGCTGGTAATCTTCTGGTTCCCTAAAGTGAACAACGAAAAAACCCTTGGAGCAAAGAGAGATTTCACATTTATTGGTCCAATTTTTGAAGACCCATTGGTATAAAGCTATGGAGGAAGGTCAAAATCCATTAAACCTACCCACCACCGCATCCCGTGTTAAATTTTTGAAATATTCTTCAACTTCTGGATTTTCTATAGTAAGGGAAGGGATGTCCTCAGCTAGATTGACCAAGTAGGCCTGGGTTTTATTTGTATGCTTTCCCGAGGAACGGCCGCCCCTGTTTTCCAATGCCTTCTTGAAGGAAGTAGCCTTCTGATGATACCCCGAGCCACGGTTGCTTGAATCTCCACCCCCTAGTTCCACTCACCGTTCCTTCCATGCCCCCCAACATCCGGAAATATTTTTCATTTTTGGAGCCCTAGGGTTAGGGCACAGATCTGCTTCCACCTTCTCCCATCCAGCTCTGTCCCGCACTCCCTCACCAGCCCGAGCGCCCCCAATACTCGGCCGGAACCCTTCGCAACATCCTTCTGCCCCTGGAGATCCTCCTAGAACCTGCAGTCGACTCCCTCCCTGCTCGCATTATGCTCACATATTATTAAAAGAAAGTGTTAAATTTGTCTATATTAAAATGTTGTAAAATGAAAGTGCAGATAAAGATTGCTGTGTGTAATGTTTCTCTTGGTTTCCTTCCACTAACTGTTTAGATTGTGGAACGAAGTTTTCAAATCTATAATAGCAAAACAAGGAAGAAAGAAAGAAATTAATTTTTATTTTTATTTTGTGTATGGATGATCGCAACAGGTCAATAGGACTCCAACATGGCATGGATAGCGAAAAGAGAGTAATTGAATACCTTTTCTGTACATCAAACTGCCAAAAGGGTCTCCCATCGTTCATGAATCTGAAATCATGCTATCATAACAATTAGTCAATTTATGCACAGGATAACTTTACCTTGAATTAAAATTAAAAAGGCAGGGGAATGTTACAATTTGTGGTAGCAGTTAATATTATAGCCTACTGAAGTGTATTGTTTCAAAATATGAACTTGCTGGACTGTAACACTTAGATTAGAAAAACACATGGGAAAGCAATGAATACAAAAAATATACGTAGGATAGGAAGAAAATAAAATACTCGTATGTAAAAACATGAGAACAGAATATAGAGGAAATCAGTAATATTTTTCATAAAACAATTTCTCTCAAGTTTCAAGTGTGAATGGCTTACAACTAGCACCATTCCCTTTGCAATTTTTGACGCTGTACAGCTCTTTATAGATAATGGTTGGGAAGCGGAAGCATTCACCTTCCTCAAAACTATTCTCAGTAAAACTTAACCATAGTACATAAAATGTTATGCTATATATCAGTTTGTACGCGTTGATGACAATGATACCATTCAAAACTATATAGAGGGTGGAGAGAATGCCGGTCTTCTGAAAGTTGATCTGTCACCATGGATATATTACATATATGAAAGGATAAATAAGCTCTCCCCGTGAGATATTTTTGATTACATACTACTTAAAAGTAAATGGTCAGTACATTACAGTAACATAAACCGAAAATTATCGCGGGGGCACCCAATATATGTAGGGAAAAATGATTTTAAAGAATGGATGTTAGGAAGGAAAAATGCAACTATTACGAAAGTGGACAATATCTCCTGCTTAGCACGGTTATTTCAGCATTGACGATGTACAAGGATGTATGAACTAAATATGTCCATGAAATTAAATATCATATCACCATTCCTTAGGGTTATACCAATACACCAACTCTTATTCATGCCAAAAAGAGAATTACATCCCACACACATTAAGTTATATGTATCAGCCTTCTCATAAACAATTTCCTCAATTCCATGACCAAATCCATGCCCTGTAGCTGCTGCTATTGCTTCTGGGTAATTTTGAAAAATGGGTTTTGCTTTTTAAGTTTCGCTCAGCTTTGTACGATTTGGCACGACTCTCATAAATTGTGATGAAAATGTTGATGTTTTGTTTTTGTAGATTTGGTTGGATTCCTTTCATAAATTATTTTTATTTCTAAACATTTTTTATTTTCTTCTTTTTTGGTTTGTCCCCTTTAAATGTAATTCACACTCATTTAAATTGTCTTCAAGAAATAGTCGATATAGTGAACCACAATGTCCTTCCCCACTATCAAACCCCTTTTTAATCGCCCTTTATACTCTCCTTCCTTTTCGCTTCTCAATTTTCAAATCTCTACCACATCCCTTTCCGCGTGTCCATCCTACCCTCTACGTACAATTGCTGATTTATTTAGCGCTTCTTCAATTTATACAAGGAGGGGGAAAAGGCATAACAAAATTTCATGCTAATTTTATGTGGCACTCGCCTACACATGAATAAATTTGCAAAAAGAACTTAGGAAAAAGTGAATGAAGTTAGAACATGGAGGGAGGAACTTGGACTTATTTTAAAATTTAGTTTGCAACCTTCGTCGGCTAATCGGAGCACCAACGGAACGTGAGAACCATTCGCATGGTTCCCAAGAAGGGAAACTTCACCGATGCATTGTCAACTTTTGAACATGATTTCCACACACCCTATAAATGTTGCCATCTCTTTTTACGTGGCAAGGAAGAATCCATAATAACCAAGATGTATTAAAATGTTTTAATTTCCACTTGCCTGCATATATCCACCTCATCTCATTCTTTTTAAACTCATCTCCGCCTCATTATCTCTTTTAAGTAATTTGAATACTTTGCCGTGACCAATATATTATGTGTGAAGCCAATGTCTTCACAATTTATTCATACTTGTCGAATTTCATTTTGGCGAAGATTAACCAGAATGAAAAGGGAAACCTTGTGAGTTTCAAATCAAGTTAGGATTAAAAGAAGACTAGTAAGAATGGAAGTGTTTAAACTCAAATTTATTTTAAGGACAATTTTGACATAATGGAATTAAAATTGAAAAGTTTCGGACAATCTGATTTTATATGACAACACCTTGTAATAAGCTTCATACCTGTAGTGATTTCCCTAATGATTCTATATGTTCCTTTGCAAGATTTAGGGAGCCTTGGGTGCCTTTTGCAAGTGTTGGAAGTAAGTGTCTAAATGTAGTGTCGTAGGATTACCCGCTTAAAAATGAAGTAGTGTTAGGTTGTTACTTTGTTTGTATAGGATTTCAAAGATGAATTATCAAATAAAGGTTGACCCAAAGGGAGTAAATAACACATTGGAGACTATGTAATTAAAAGTAAAGATGGAGGATATTTCGATGAAAAACCATATAGATAGATCAAGACCGGATATAAATTCTTAACCAAACTATATGGCCTTGACCAAGGATGAAAAACATGTTAAATGAAGTTTGCATCATGTTAGGTTGACCTAATATATGGATTTTATATATTGTACTCTTAGAACGTGTTAGCATATCAATGTGCAAGGATATACAAAATAGACAAAAGACCTCTGAATGTACTAAGAGTGAATATAAAGTTTGTGTTTATCTTTGCAAGAGTGCACTATCAAAACCAATAGTTTCAAAAAGTAAATTACCAATTCTGAGTGTCTACTAGTTGAAAGCATCAAATTTTTCAAATGAGTTTCCTATCAACACATCCTCCACAAGCTTGGGAATCTCTTAGTAGATAAAACCTCCTAAGAGATCCAAATTCTCGTCCACTCCTCCTAATTTTATCACTAATCTACCTACTCTAACACCTATAGTAAAAAGGGAGAAGGAAATGAAATAAAAGGAAATGTGAGGTGTCAATAGATAAATAGTAATCTTCCTTCATCTTTGTGTTGGAGGATAAACCAATATATTGATAAAATACAACTATAATCAACATGCACACATTTATCATAGTTAAACAACGGGTTAAACAATCTATAAGAGATAAGGAAGAAAAGATAATAGAGTAAGTGTTGGAGTCTAGTTGCCAACATTTCACAAGGTCGGGTGCACTAGCACTTCACTTAGAAAGATGTCTAAGTGCTCACCCAAAGCACACGCAACCTACCAAGTTCCTCCTTTGCTTCTCTTGTCAAGATGTGGTTAGTATCATTGTTCATCGTAACACAAATGAAGATAACAAAAAGGTATAACAAAGATAACACATACATGTAACAAGGATTAAAAAATCATAGACAATTAACAACAATATTCCATACACATATATCCATCATAAGCACAAAGCATTCATTCTATTACATAACCCATTGATTGCATCCATGTGTGCGATTTGCACATACATTGTATACATGCATACATCTAGCTTTATCTAACACTAACACTTTCTATAACACCATTACATAGAGTACAAAACCTATTTATATATGGTGGGAGCTTGTCCTTCACCGCTTACATGTGTTAATTCTAATAATAGATGTCCTAAATATAGGCTAAGTGCTTTTAAACCTTGCTTTAATTTTGGACCAAGCTATAAATAGCTCGGCCATGTCCATGCTTTGTTCCTATAAATAAATCTCCTTCTTCACATGTGCTTTATCTTTTGTCGATCCTTTATCCATTCCTTTTCGATTTCTGGATCTTTCTTGCATGTCACGCTATATCTACCTTTTCCTATTTTTTGCCTTCATCAAGAATTGGCTAACTCCTAAAACCCATGTGTATGTGTGGATTGTTGCATGTTAATACCTTCTTTGGGTTGTGTGCACCTTCATGCATTATCCTATCTTTACTCTAAGTTACTTGCACATGCCCTCTTACGTGTTATCTTCATCCTCCGTGCATGGCTAGTACTTAGCCATTTCTACTGCTCAACATCAACCCATAATAGGATTATTGTACATCCTCGACAATAGCATGGATCAAAGAATATATCCTCAAAGAATCAACGGACGAATAAAAGAATTTCTGAAGAATAAAGAATATGGGATAATTACCCATTTGAAATAAGAATGAATAATTTGTTGCGTGCATATCAAAAATTCAAGCCTTAGGAGGAGGGAGGAGTTCTAAAAACTCTCTGTTTATCACAGATTCTAGTTGCTTCCATCCTTCGAGCTCTTTAGTGGCCTTTTCCAGCATTGTCTCCACAATATATGGTATCTCCTCAAACCCGCATCACCTACTTCTCCTTCATTTCCTTAGCCACCACATCTAATAATGAGGCAATACCCTCTAGGGTATCCATCTTGCACATCACCAAAGGTTGAATCTCCTCAAGCCTGGCCTCAAATGTGTCCTTCATGGCTTTTATTAGATCTCTCTTCTCTCGCAACCTCTTTCATAGCCTTCTCATGCTTGGCCTCATTAGTTTTCATTACAACTTATATCTTCTTCACTCTACCTCCTCAACCGTAGTTTGCACGCTAAGTATAGGATCAAAATCTTGGTAGTTATAAAAAACTTGCTCTTCCTTCTACACAACTTCCTTCACTTCCATGACCAACATCTCACATTCTTCAATCTTCTTCTCGACCTTTTCTTTATTCATATTGGCCATTTCATCTGGTGCCGATGGCCTTGGACCTCATCTAAACTTGATTAGCAACATCCAAACTAGATCTTCCGGATAATCCATATCAAGATCATACTCTAATTTGACCTGCTCCACTAAGTCTGGGCATGCACGTGTAATATTAGTCACAATATTAACTATTTTATTATAAGCGTTGACCATTCTTTTCTTCTAATCATTCAATTCCTCCACAAGCTGATGGTTCCTTAACCCTTTGTGATGTATATCTTGTTGCATTCTCTTGAATGTGGCCCCTTTGTCAATATCTCTTCTTCCAACCTTGGTGACATTTTGTTAAGCACGTTGCGGTGTGTTCATTTGAGAGCTTTGTGGAGTCTACCACAAAGAACATTGTCTTCAGGTCCCTTTTAATCTTCATCTTCGAGAGTGACTCTTTACTCACTTCGAACTTGGGCTTGTCCATGTGATTTTGTATGCTCCAAGAGAACATCTTTCTTGTGCGTGTAAGGGACTCTTGTCTTATCGAACATTTCCTAGCGAATAGATATGTAGTTGGCACCGAGATTTGAAACTCGACCCTTAGAACTTGTTGCCTACAATAACTCTCTTAGTTACTTTGACAACTTATATTCACATTCTAATTATAAGGCTTAACATTGCAGGTTGTGCACACTTTGCTTTCTTCCTTGGCATAGTTCTTGGCTGCAGCCTCCTTGCATGCTCTCTCACGCTCTCTGTTTGCTTCACCTTACACCTTCTTTCTTCCCTTTCCTCTAATATTCTTCCGATTCTCTTACGTGCACTCCCCGTGTATTCATCTTTCTCCTAACAATTCATTCACCTCTCGCGCACGTGCCTCGCAATTACTTTCCAAGCATAATTTCCTAGCATCCTTATGTGCATGTATTTTTGCTGCCACACATTACCCTATGATGATAGCGCCCTCTTCTATATTTTCCTTCTGCGAGTATTCTTTCCATTTATACCACACACGTAACTTTTACGCGCCATTTCTTTTCTTTCCTTTTGTGCCTCTCCCTTTAATGTGCACCTTTATGCCTTCTTCCACATCAATTATTGTGCCACATGGCATATGTCACACATTGAGTGAGCTACACACAACCAATCATAGTGGGCCAAATCCTTGCAACAAACCAGTGTGTGACACGTGGCAGCAATGACATAACAGATGAATAATTGGCTGATTCCTTCACCAATCAGCGTGTGCCACATGGCTTGCATGTCCAATTTACACTACAAACCTTCAAATCACCATAAGTTTTGCTGCTAGGATTTAACACATGCATTGTTGGTCTTGATTGAAATTTGATGACGTGGGCTACACTCCAAATCATTCAAATTTGAATTTCAGCAGGATTTGGTAGGTGAGAAGATGTAAAACATCCCTCACGCCATTAATATAGGATTTGATTGCTCTAACCACCTGATTTGATTCAAATTTCACCTCCTTCCTTCTCCTACATGCCAAATAGACATGGGGAAGTGCATTTGACAGATTTGTAGGCATTCACTGCTTACTATTGGTGGTTGAGTTTTCAAATCATATTTTCCCTCCTTCTCCATCTTTTCTCTCATCCATTCATCTATAAATGTAAGAGCATTGCTCATTGTAAAGGGTTGGATAATTTTAGTTTGCATAGGTATTTCCTTGCATTTTGAATTGCAAACCTTTAGATATGGTCTTCGCATGTGGATATCGGCCTCGATGCCATTGTAATTGACTGTGCATTTCTAGAAGTAATAAAAACATTGTTTTGTGGCTATCCTATGCCTTAATTTTTTTATTCTTATTTCTTTCCTTTCCTTATGTTGTGTGTTTGTTGTGTTATATTACATCCCTTGCATCTCCTTTTCTAATTCTATCCCACAAAAATGATTATGTGAATGCGTTACGATTCATGTTGTTCATGTCTAGACTTCCTCTACACATTTTCTTTCATTTTCACTTAAAGTTGATCATGTTCATCCCCTTTCTTTCTGGTGCTATCACCTCCCTTATATTAGTTTCCCATTACGCATATCCTTCTATTCCTAGTTCATTCGTTTATTTAGCTTAGGATTTCCATTTTCGCATTAGGAGCAATAGTAATAGTAAAAAAGGTAGAAAAACCGACCTTATCTAGAGGAATTTCTGAAGCGCACAAGGTCCCACAACTTAGAGACAGTCCCATTGTTGCCTTAATGAATCAGTTCAACTTGATATGAGATGGGTGCAAGTTTGAGCTCCAACATTTTCTGGCACACCCGGTGGGACTAGTATTGAAAGCTTAAATTTCATCATTGCTAAGTTTTGGTGTGTGATTTAGTGAATTCTAACCTTTAGAGGCTTGTCTTAAGACATCTGACGACTCTCAATACTCAGATTCATTGTTTTAGTAGCCCAGGTGCCTTTTATGAGAAGAGTGCATATAAGACAAAGCATAGCAGCTGAAGAAACCTTTGAGTACCTCTAGTTATCTCTAAGAAGAAGATTTTGTAGAGCTTTTGTGCACGTATACCCATCTCCAGTGTGTCACACACACTCCATTCCTCCTCACAGAAAACCTGCATCCCCTGCCATGGTACTACAACCACCTCCTCCTCCGAGTAACTTTGCCAATTTCACTAGTGGAAGCCCTCTTGTTCTGAATGTGCAATATGATATGCCAGTAGTTTCATTCAATAGTATTCCATACTTCACTGGTGAAAATCAAGTCACCCCTATTGAACACATCCAGGATGTAGCAAACGTGTGCTCTCTGTTTATCCGATCACATATGATGATTTAGCAGTTAGGCTACTTGCAACCTCGCTCAAAGGAAAATCACTCCAGTGGAACAAAATTTTGAGACATGTATCTATTGCCAACTAGGATGAGCTTGGAACAATTTTATGCAACTATTTTGAAGATAAGTCAGATTACCTATTAATGGTGGAGAAACTGACAACAACAATGAGGGCACCCAATGAGTAGATGAATGATTTTAATATCAGATTCCAGAAGATTTGGGATAATTCCTCAAGTGGTAAGGCCTACATCCCATCATGCCTTCTTGTATTATCTAAGGGATTTAAAAAGAGATATCTCAGTCATGATTTAGTCCATGCGAGGTATAACCTTACATGTTTCTTACAATATTGCAATAAGGGTATATAATAGCTTCATTTAGGTGGGAAAGTTATCTCTCAGGCTGCCCACGCCCTTATTTTTAGAAATGACTCATGTGGCCCATCCTTTTGTTGCCCTCATCCCATAGAAGAGCACTCAAGCCGTTGCATCCACCTCATATTCTCCCACATTACAAAAGAAGGACGAAGAAATGAAATCCATAATTAGAAACTTGTTTAATAAGGTTATATCTTTAGATAAGCAACATGCACAAGCCTTTAGAAATGGTTCTAATCAGGGCATAACCAAAACAATCATCCCTAACAGAATCAATATGCAAATAAGAGATATGGGAAAAACCAACAAAATGACATATGACATACTAATGCACACCTTCCTTTGCAAGTAATCCCTCCTGCACAACTTCTTCTAGCGCCCAGTGCAAGCCAAGTGCTTGTCCTAGTATAGAACAATATGGTGCATTAGTAAAAATGGTGTTTCCCTTGCACTATGCCTCATAGTCAGAATCATTGAGGCCAACCTTATGTTCTTTAGTGTTGAAGACTTATGTGTAATTAATCAAGCTATAAATGACTCAAACAGACTACGCACCCAGGTTGCTGACAACACAAGGTAAAAGGAAAGAATTATTGAGTCAAGCGCATAACCTTCATTCCTTTAGCATAGACCAATCCTCAAAAGTAAAGAGATGCAGCGAAGGCATCCAACATTCATGGCATGTAGGCTCATGCATGTGAGGTTTAATGTAATTCCTAGCTCAAACATTTGCTCCAGCTAAGGCCCCCGTCCCAGCACAGAACAATCCAGGAAATATGTTGTTGTGCCCCAAATATACAAGTCAATGGGCCTTCCATTCAACATTGTGGACCAAATGAAGAAGAAAAATGTAAATGTCATAATGTGGGATGCCTTGGCCATTCCATCTCAGCGTGACTTGTTACATGAAGCTCGCCCAACTTCCACGCACTGATCTAGTTATCCAAAACCGCGCGCATCTTGTCAATATCTATCAAGTAGAGGAGAAGCAAGTAAGGTTTTCAAAACCCCACCCTTTTATATGTCCTTGATTATAGGCAAACACTTTATGCACAATTATATGATTGACTCGGCGCTAGTACTTCACATACCTAAGAAATTTTTTAATGTCCTAGGTCTTAAGTATAGCCCTTTGTCCAAAGGAGTCCTACAAATTGATGGATCAACTTTTACCACTTTAGGAGTCATCAAGGATCTTGAGTTAACCCTCCATACATGTCCAAGCCTCACAATAACTCAAGATGTTTCAATCATTGACCTACCTCCTTTGTTTGTCTTATGTTTATCAAGATATTTCATTACCAAAGTGGGTGGTTACTTGTCTTCTGATTGGTCCCATATGTTACTCAAAACAAGGTATGGTACCTAGTTTACCATACAAGATGAGAAAATATTTTCCTATCATGTTGAGTCATATGACCCATCCCCTCTCCAAGCTAATTTCCTAATCCAAGAAAGCCAAGAACAAGTCTCAGAAGAACAACCTATTCCTCCTCCTTTACCTAATTTAGTGCTAGATGAGTGGGTAGAAAGGCATCACAAATTTGATCCATATGTTGAAGAACTTGAATCTTTTGAACTGGGCTTGGCACTTATTGTATCCTTGAAGAAGAAGATGTGTTTCCGCACACGCTTAAGGAAAATGAAGAAAATTTTGGTTTGTGAAAGTTGTACTTTAATGTCTTCAAAAGTAGAAATGATGCAAACACAAGGGTGGTTCTCATTTCCCCAAAGGATGAGAGGTGCTTCTTCGTGCATACGTTGTAATTTGTATGCTCCAAAAATGTAGTAGAATATGAAGTGTTGGTACATGGTCTTCTCATTGCTTAGAAAAGATAGATTAAGGTGCTACAAGTCTTTGGGGATACATAATTGGTCATCCATCAGGTCACAAATAAGTGCGCTGCAAATAATAAGCTTCTCAAATCTTATAAACATAGAGTTTGGGACCTCCTTGAGAGTTTTGATGCTTTAAATCTATAGGTGATACCAATGAAGATGAAAAAAGAAGGTGATCGGATGGCCGCACTTGGCTCACGCTATCGCCACCGATGATTTTATCAAGGGGAGCACATCATGTCAAAATGGTGATCATACCATCTATTCCAGACAACAACACTAGCTAGCAAGTGTTTGACAATGACGTGACGTGAGTATCGTCCATTTCATTCAAAATGAAGTTGATTTCTCCTCAAACATGCACGCTGATTTGCATGGCAGCTATGGTGACCAAGTGATTCAACTCAAGAAAAATAATTTACCTAAAGGGTTGGTCACCTTAGCGAAAATGTTCAGCCTTGATGATGAGTTCAAGGGTGAAGAAAAGCACATGCATGCCATGCAAGAAGAATACTTCTCGACCAACATTACACTCCATAAAGATTGTTTCTCAGTAAGGCTTATGTACATGATGAAAAATAGGCCTTAATCTCTCTCTATCGTAAATATCACAACATATTTTCATGGGAGTATGAATACCTAAAAGGATTTGATCCAAGTGTTGCTCAACACTCCATTGACCTTGATCCTAGTATCAATCCCATCAGATAAAAGAAAAGACCAGTCAATCTAAGGATAGAGCCCCTCATGAGGAAAGAGTTGTCTAAACTCATTGAGGCGAAGATAATATTTCCAATCAAATACTCTATTTGGTGGAAAATCTTATTCCGGTGCACAAGAAGAATGGTGAAATCAGACTCTGTGTTGATTTTAGAGATCTGAACAAGGCATCTTTGAAGGATCACTATCCTTTTCCTTCTATGGAGTGGATCTTGCAAATGGTGGCTGGTTCATAGAGAGTCTCCATGTTATATGGGCATTCTAACTTTAATCATATCTTGGCCAATCAAGAGGATCAATTCAAAACAACGTTTACAACCAAGTGGGGAACATATGCATATAAGAATATGCCCTTTGGTCTATCAAATGTAGGTGTGACCTTTCAGCGCACCATGGATATTGCCTTTAAATGTTATATTAATAAGTTCATCTTGGTTTACCTAGATGACATAATTGTCTTCTCAAAGTAGAGTGCAGATCATATGGCGCTTCTGGAAAAAATATTTGAGAGATGTAAAGAGTATGGGGTATATCTTAACCCCAAAAAGTGAAATTGTTTTGGTCATGTAGTCTTAAATCATGGCATTGTTATTGATCTTGAGTGTGTTTCAGTCATCCTAGCTCTTTCCCTACGGACACACAAGAAAGCCTTGCAGTACTTCCTAGGTAAAATCAACTTTGTTAGGTGCTTCATCCCTAACTTTTCAGGACTAATAAGACCCATCACCCTCATGCTCAAGAAAGACATAACCTTCAAATGGTCAACAAAATGAAAAGAGAGATTCAATAAGATCAAGCAAGAAATTACTTGCGTGCCAACACTTATCAACCTGGATTATTCCAAGGATTTACTCCTTTATGCTTATGGAGCAAAGAATGGTGTTGTTGTTGTCTTAACACAAGAAAATGAATAGGGATTGGAGCAGCCAGTGGCTTTCTTTAGCCAAAATCGAAGGATTATGAACTGAAATACAATCACACTGAAAAATAGGTCTATGCCATTATGTGTGCGCTTAAGAAGTTCAAAAGTATGCTCGCCACAAATCATATCAAGGTGCTAGTTTCCCACTCAGGTGTGAGAGACTTCATCATGGGAGTAGAAATCAATGAAAAGAGAGCAAGATGGGTGACCAAGATTATGGAATATGATGTGAATTTCAAAAGCCAAAAATTTGGTTGCAGGCAGTGTGCTATGCAAGTAGATCATTGAGGATGCACAAAACAAACTTGAGACTTCATTGTTTCTGGATGAAGATATTATGCATGTGAACCTAAACAGAATGCAAATCCTAGCATGTGTAGCTGGTCGGAAGTGATGGTGCCATTCCTTTCTGAGGGCATGTACCCTCCTAGTTTAAATAAAGAAAATCGAAGACATTTGAGGCTGCATTCTATTCCATATGTTTTGATTGATGGCCTTCTCTTCAAAAGAAATCTTGATGGTATGTTGCTAAGATGTATTGACAACGCGTGAATTGAAAATGTGTTAGCATAATTTCACAATAGATTCTCTAGTGGACACTTCTTTTCCAAGACTACGACAATGAAGATTATAAAGGGAGGATGCTTTTGGCTTACCTTGTTTGTAGACACGGACAAGTGGGTCATGAAATTTAAAGATTGCACCTTCTTTGTAGGAAAGAAGAAACTACTAGTGCTTCCCCTCCGACCAATCCAAATGGATAAGCCTTTTTCGCAATGGGGTCTTGGCTTTATAGGCATGATTAACCCTCCTTCAAGAATTTGGCACAAATGGGTGCTAGTTCAGCTATGGACTACTTCACTAGATGGATAGAAATTGTCACGCTCAAGGAATCAACCGAGTCAATCATCCTTAACTTTCTTGAGGGAATCATAACAAGGTTTGACATTCCTTAAACCATTATCTATGATAATGTAAAGGCCTTCTTTGGTACTAATATTTTTTATTGGGCTCTTATTCTTGGTATTTATCTGAAGACTTCTTCCAACTATTACCCTTAAGGTAATGGCTTGGCAAAATAAACAAACAAGAACTTGATCACAATCATGAAGCAGAAAATGAATATAACCCAAAGATAGAGGCACACTAAGGTCTCGTGCATGCTCTGGGTAGACAGAATCATGGTGAAGAAGACAATAAATACTTCACCTTCTAAAATTATTTATGGAAAGAAATCTTAACTTCCTTTGTCTCTCAAGTTGCCTCCATTAGAGCTTGCCCAAAAACTAGAGTTTGAGGGCTCGAATTAGAGATAAATTAGGATGGCAGAGTTGGCTGAACTTGAAGAATTGATAAAATCTACCATGATCAAGCTAGAACAACATCAACAATCAACAAAGAAATGGTTTGACAAAAAGGCTAGGCCCTAAGCTTTCAAATTTGGTGACTTAGTTTTAAAATGGGATGCTGACAGAGCCAAACTAGGGCACCATTCAAAGTTTGATGCACTTTGAGTGGCCCATACATCATCAATTTTTGTAAGGAGGCTAACTCTTTCGAGTTATATCATCTTGATGGAGGTGTGCTATCAATCCCAGTCAATGGGATTTATCTCAAACCCTTCCATTAAGTCTTCTGCATCATTGTATATATTAGAGTAGTTTCAATTCCTCCAAGTGTGTTGCGCGCACATAGTTTTTTTTATATATCTCTTTCTCCTCATGCAATCCTCACGCACGTTCTTCTTTTGATTCCACATGCCAGTTATCTTCTAGCAGTTTCACCGCTTTTGCAGGATTCATGATAGAGTTCAAAAAAATTTCAAAGTGACGTCAAGGGCGCTTCTTCAAAGTAGTAGATCAAAATTTCATGTTTCAAATTGTTCCCTAAAATAAATCTCCTAGTTACTTTGACAACTTATATTCACATTCTAACTCTAAGGTTTGACATTATAGGTTGAGTGTACTTTGTTTGCTTTCTTGGCATAGTTTTGGCTGCAGTTCCTCATGCACTCTTTGAATCTTTGTGTCTTCCACCTTTTTTCTTCGCTTTCCTCTATCTTCTTCTATTTCTCTTGTGCATTCATCTTCCTCCTGACAGTACATTCACCTTTCACGCGAACCTCACAATTTATTTCCAAGCATACTTTCTTGGCATCCTCGCGCGCCCGTCTTTTTTCTCGCCATGCATTACCCTGTGATGATCACACCCTCTTCTATACTTGCCTCATGTAAGTATCCTTTCGATTTCTTCCACACGAGTTACTTTTGTGTGTAATTTATCTACTTTCCTTCCACGCCTATCCCTTTCACGTGCACCTTCGCATCATCTTCTACACCAATTACTATGCCACACAACATATGTCGAGAGATTAAGTGAGCTACATGCAACCAATCACAAAGACACCAATAGGGCACTTTGGATCCTTGCAACAAACTAGTGTGTGACACATGGCATAAATGACAAAATAGATGAACAATTGGCCAATTCCTTCATTCAATCGGTGCACGCCACATGGCTTGTGTGTCCAATTTACACTACAAAACCTTCAGATCACCATAAATTTTTCTATAGGGCTCTTACACATGCCTATTTGGTCTTAATTAAAAGTTGTTGATGTGGGCTACATTCCAATCATTCAAATTTGAATTTTAGTAGGATTTGGTATGTGAGAAGATAGAAAATATCCCTCAAGCCATTAATATAGGATTTGATTGCTCCAACCACTTGATTTGATTCATATTTTGCCTCCTTCCTTCTCCTACATGCCAAACAGACATCGAGAAGTGCATTTGATAGACTTACAGGTGGATTTTTGGGCATTCATTACTTGTTGTTGGTGGTTGAGTTTTCAAATCATATTTTCCATCCTTCTCCTCCTTTTCTCTCATCCATTCATCTATAAATGTAAGAGAATTTCTCATTGTAAAGGGTTGGACATTTTTAGTTTGCATAGGTATTGCCTTTCATTTTGAATTGCAAACCTTTAGATATGGTCTTCGCATGTGGATATCAACCTCAGATGTCATTGTAATCAATTGTGCATTTTTGTAAGCAATAGAAGCATTGTTTTGTGGTTATCCTCTACCTTAACTTGTTTTTTTCTTCTTTCTTACCTTTCCTTATGTTGTTTTTTTGGTGTGTTATCTTATATCCCTTGCATCTTCTTTTCTAACTGTGTCCCAATAAAGTGATAGTGTGAATTCATTATGATTTGTGCTACACGTGTATATCCTTCCTTTGCACATTTTCTTTCATTTTCACTCAAAGTTGATCGTGTTCATCCCCTTTTATTTTTGGTGTTATCACCTCCCTTATATTTGTTTCTCATTGCACATATCCTTATATCCCTAGTCCCTTAGCTTATTTATCTTATGATTTCCATTTTTGCATTAGAAGTAGCAGTAGCAGTAAAAAAAGGTAGAGGAACTGGCCTTCTCCAGAGGACTATCTTAAACGCACAAGGTCCCACAACTTGGAGACATTCCCACTATTTCCTCAACGACTCAATTCAACCCGATGCTCGAAACAAGTATGAGTTTCAACTCCAATAGAACCTTTGATGGGTCATCAATGTATGAAATTTGAGGTTCTTGTAGAGGTTTCCTTCATTTTCTTCCTCTTCTGTGTGGCTTCTTAGGAGTCTCTTGTGCTGTATTAAACTATTCCTAGATCATTTCCCCTCAAGTGCCTTGTCCTTCCCCTCTTTGTTGATCTTTGTCACCATCTGATTTCTCTTCTTTACACTCTTCCTCATGCTCTTCTTCATGTCTTCTACATGTTACTCTTTTTACATGGGTTATACTGACCCTTCTTCCTTTTTTTATCCTCTATGTATGGTTCCTCTTGTACCATTTTATCCTCATCTTCCGCTTCTTGTAGTGGCTCCTCTTCATGCTCCATCTCTTCTTCAAGAACATTTTTCTCCAAGTCCTCTTCTTCCTCCTCCATGTCATATACCACTCAAGGCTTACTCTTTGTTGGAATAACCTTGTGTGCCCCTATTGATGGAGACTCCTTAGGCTATCATGAAGAGATTTCCTAGTGGCACCTTTGTTGTATCTTTTTCCTCATGCTATGGTCTAGTGTGGACCAATCTTCTTTCTCCTCCTCTGGAGTATCCTCGTGCATGTGCTTGGGGATCTTTATGATATGCTTCGTTAGAGATTGTGGCATATCGATGTCATGTGTATTGATCTATTTCCCATCCTTCATCTTTGATCATAGGAAGACATTTATTTTGTACGCCTCTTTTTCACCTACCAATGTCAAAATCAGACCAAGGTCCATGTTTTCTGTCTCCATTTGTTTCTACATATGCTTCCTTAGACATATACCCATACCTCTTTCATAACATATAGGTAGTCTATGTCAACCCTCTCTACATTAAATTTAAAATGTTGCACATATTTAGTTTTATTCACAACACATTTGAAATACTTGGCTATAAATGTAAACAATAGTTTGCACCATGGCCCCATTTCTACATTTTTCATCAAGAATCTTGCAAGGTTGAAGTGTTGTATCACTACAAATTTTACATATTTGTCCAATAACACTGCAGCTCTCTAGGAATGTGTCATTCATTTTGAATACCTCGCACATTCTCTTGTATCACTTCTCCAAGCGTGCATTGTAAGGATTTATGATCACACCACCACAAGTATACTTGGCGAATAATTTTGTTGGATACTTGTATTCAACAGGGTGTGCAACTACTCTTATGCTAGGGTTAGTGATTGTAACAATACCGAAGGCACAACATCCCCTTTGGTATTTAAATTTGGTAGTGTGATCCTCTATCTTTTCCTCGTTGTGAAAATCAAGTTGCATTTCATCACCAGTTTTGTGTAATCATGTTACTTTGTCGATCAACTTTGTAGTTAGCCACATCCTTCTTCCCGTAAAATAGAAGTAGTCTTCATCCATGTGTGACATCAATCATTGAAATAGGCATGCAGGCTTCCCAAAGTAAGGAAATTCAAACAACTGATTAACCCCTACTCCTTCCAAATTTTTCTACATTGTATCATCCAAAGTAATCTACCCTTCTACATTCCATGTGCTCAACTCGTGCAAGACATCCTTATTAATATCTAACCCATGCCCTTGCGCAAAGTGGTTTTACTTACTAATCTTGCACTTTCTCAATTGTGATGCCCATGATTTCCCTACTATTACTTATGGAAGATATTGCATCTCTGAAAACCAATCTTTAAGTGAATCATCAATAATTTTCTGGTTCTTTGGTGCTCTCCTTGGTGTCATTATTTTCCTCTAACTAGTAAAACCCTTAAATCTGTAAACTGCGTGCCCTAAGTGATGTAACTTAACCACTTATTTTTTTCAACTTGTGACTTTGGTGTCACAATCTAAAATTCTTGCTCAGTTCTTGTACTTGTTTTATTTAACCTCATGCCCTCGATCAATCTAAACTCCATGCCCTAGCTTTGTATTTTGCCTTCAAACCCTTCACCTAACTTCCACTTATTCACAAGGATCTCATAGATGTCAAGGTTTCATACTCATTCTCACTCAACTCTAGTTCAAGGTTCACTTTCTCTCTCTATTTCATTCTTTGTACTTTGCACTTTTCGTAATCAATTTCTCTATCAAACAAGTTCTCAAATAACAAGGAAATAATGACTTCATTTGTACCCTATTTATATATTTTATTATTTCCATTCACATTAATTGCAATTCACCTACCATTTTTCCTAGATTTAAAGAACTTTTTCCTTTCCCTATTTTTCTTTTACTTTCACCCGTGTGCGGTAGTCCGTAACCTTATGGCTCACTACTACTTCCCATGATGTAAACCCTCTTACATGCATCTCTCTACGCTGCACACATTCTTCCTCTGCACCACTTGTCATGTAGTTTATCTTCTCACTACCTCCCCCACATTACACCGTGCGGATCTTCATTCATGCGGTTTTATGAAATTCTATCTACTCTAATTCCATTCACACCTTCCATATTTTAAGAACCTTTTCACCATATCCAAATACTCATAATGTTTTCTTCCACACACCAATACAATTTTCCATCGTGCCATTATCTCACATTGTCGTGTATTCATTCACTAGTATACATTGCACACTTACATCTTGTTCCATTTCACAAAACATTTTCTCCACCCCACACTAAAATCATGTGTGGTCCTTTGCATAATCAGTCTAAAACAAAGTAATTAGCTTCGTGCGTGAACACACTTATTACAATAGAGTAAAACAAATAAGAAAGGTAAATCTAATCTAAGTGGAAATACTTCCTTATTACAAACTCATAGGAGGTCTATTTATAGTAGGACTTCAGCCTACTTCTATTGAAGTAACTAGACAACATATTGTCATCCAACACTTGTAACTGACATGCACCTGATTCTAATATCTTGGTCACTTTATATGGTCCCAACCAATACAAATTTGAGTTTACTAGGATGGTGTACAAACTTTGAATCATACAAAAGCACCATACCCCCTACTTCAAAATACTTATTCTTAATGTGTCTATCATGCCAATATTTCTATCTTGTTTTTTCTTTCTTCTGACTCCACCTCTCATCTAATTGCATCAATTTATCAATACGATCCTTTACTAATTTTTCTTCATCCAGGTCCTCCCATGCACTCAATATGCAAGGAGGCTAGCATGAATTCCATGGAAAAACTTTCCTCTGTGTCAATCACCAACTAAAAAGGTGTGGCCTTATTCAACCTTATGTATGTTGTGCTATATGCCCATAACACATCTAAAACCTTATCATCCTAATATTTTCTCCCTACATCACAAATCTTTTTCAATTTTTGTTGTAGAATCTTATTGAAATTTTCTATAGATCTATTGGTTTGAGGGTGATAGGGGGCATTCTTACGATGAGATACCATAAACGTTTCCAATAGTGTTTGTATTATCTCATTAAAGAAATGATTTTCCCTATCACTAGTAAGGATCAATGGACATCCATTCCTACTTATGATGTTTTCCCATAAGAATATTATTGTTGTAGCTATAGTACAATCCTTTACAGGTGATGCTTCTGCCAACCTTGTTAAGTAATCTATACATGTAATAATGTAATGTTTGCTTGTCTTATGCACAGCTGGCGTAATTGGGCCAAGAAATTCAATTTCCCACTTCTCAAAAGGTTTTTTACTTGTTATCGGTCACAGAGGCATTTCATCTTGGTTTCCTGGTCTTCCTAGTCATTGAAAATTATCACATGCTTTGAAAAATACCTTTGTATCCTTGTAGAGTGTCTCCCATCATAATCCGGATAGCAATATCTTGCGCATTGTTACTTCTCCTGTATAATGACCTTTAATTATTCCTCTATGTGCCTCTTCCATTATATATTTGCGCTCATGTTTCAACACATATTTGCATAAGACTTCATGTCATCCCATCTTGTATAGGTCTCCTCCAAGTAGCTAGAAGGGAGTTGTGTGAATAACTAATTGCTTCTTCTCTAAGGTCTCCATACCTTCAGATGCAACTCCTATTTGTAATAATACTGCAATATCTTCTAAATCAAATGGTGCACAGTGTAATCTAAATAACTAAGTATCTGGCATAGTATCTTCTATACTTTGTACATCCTCACTAGAATTAATCCATGATAAATGATTGGTCCCAAATTACTCTTGTTGAGCTTTACTATAACTAAAAATCAAATTCTTGGAATAAAAGGATCCAACAAAAAATGTGCCCTTGTAATACTGGCTTTTTAATTAGATATTTAAGTGTCATGTGATTAGTGTAGAATATAAACGGTGTTGTTAACAAATATTTTCTAAACTTGTGAAGTGCGTACACCATTGATAACGCTTCGCACTCCATAGTTGTATAATTATGCTCATCTGGTGTCAGCTTCCTACTTGCAAAACATATAGTGTGATCTAGTGTACCTTCCCCTGGCTACTAAAATTTCCCCAATAGTTTTACCGGAGGTATCCATATGAACATGGAATGGTTTATTCTAAGATGGGAAATTTAAGATGGCGTGGTGGTTAGATTCTCTTTTAACATCTCAAATTCTAGCTATTGCCCATCACCCTTATAGAATTTTCCCTTTATATTTGACAATTATTCAAGTGGCGTGACAATCTCTGAATATCCCTTAATAAATTTGTGGTAATAATCAATATGCCCAAGTAATCCACACACTTCCCTCTTATTAGTTAGCTCTTCCAATCCCAAGATTATTGCAAGCTTAGTTGGGTCTACCAATAATCCTTCCTTATACAACAATGTGTCCAAGAAAAGTACCAAATGGTATTGTGAATATACACTTCTTAATATTCAAGGAGATGTTAAGTTTTCGCATCATTCAAACATCAACCTTAAGTAGTCACAATGGTCTTTAATGAGGCCATATATAGTCCAATCATCCAAGTACACCTGCGAAACTTTTTAATAAAGACTTGAAATGCTTGCACAACAATGTGTAAGAATATTGTTGGCGTATTCTTCGCTCTCAAAGGGCATAACCATGTAGGTAAAATATCTCCATTCAGTTTCAAAATTTGTATTTTCTTGGTCTTTGTGTGTAATCCTTACTTGATGATAACCTAAAAATATATCTGTAAAAGATTAGATCTTGCACCCTATAACACCTTCTAGAATCTTCTCAGTAAACAGTGTGGGAAAAGGATCAATGACACATGAAGCATTCAAAACTCTATAGTCAACACAAATCCTTATCTTACCATCCTTTTTAATGATGATAACCATCATGCTTATCCACTCTAACTCTTCGATGGGCTCAATAATGTGTGACTTCAACATTTTATCCATTTCTTCATTCACTTTGATGCACAAATTGGGATTCATTTGGTAAGGCCTATTTGAACCGTTTGTGTGCCATCTTTGAGATTGATTTTCATTTCCCCTAATGAAGGATGTATACCCTTTAACTCCACAGGTATCCTGGAAACATATCCTATATTTTGCATAATAGTTTGATTATCTTCGTAACTTATTCCTCGGACCAATAGTCACAATTACTTCTTCTTTCTGCATGTCTTTAGTTCCTATGTTTACTTTCTTTATCTTTAACAGTATATGGTAGGCTTGTGTTTTCTCATCTGCAAAGTCTAATACCTCATGTGTACCTTTTTTTACTTAATATCTAGATTCCCAACTTCTTCATCATCTATCAAATAGACAATATTTCCTTTATCCTTTTTTTTCCACACACGCCCCAACATGGTCTCTTCCAATTCCACCTTATCATCACGTGCTTCGGTATCAACCTCAATTAAATAACTGAGCCATAAGTTCTTACGCCTTTACACTATCCCCCAAGGTAATGCACTTCATAATCTAAAGAGCTTCATGAATCGGTGGTTTAATAGAAAAGTAATCAAAATTATGGTTGATACTTGAATTTATCCCATGCCAATTTGTTGTCTATTGCCTCAGCTTAGCATGTATATACCAAACACGCGCTTATTCGTGTAAAGTCAAATAAAACTTATATACCCATAAAGATGGTGATAGAGCATATTTCCCTTTTGTCCAACTTCTTTTGCAGTTTTGGATGTGAACCATGGGATATGTCTTCCCATCATACTCTAGTATTTGAGAAGGGATGTTATTCTTGACAAACCTTGTCAAAAATGCAACTCTTATCTCGCACCAACTAAGAAAATTGTCTCTATGTATAGCCGACCATCACATATATGTCCCTCTCAATGAATATACTAACATATTTCTTCTATCCCCTTCATTTCATCATTGTTCCTCCACCACGCACAATAATGATTCTAGCTTTTCTTCTCCAGTGTACTTTGGAAAATAGGTCTTTCCTAATCGCACCTAACTAGTCGCATTGTAATCACTCTTGTTACTCTTCCTCGAACCTCATGTCCAACCATTTTCTAAGTACCATGAGCCCAATTATCACAAGTCACACTGGTAATATCACTTATAGATTACATTTCTTCCCACTAAAATACACCCTCCTTTGATGGTTCCACATTATTCAGGTCATGTGTCGTTCGTATGAATGTAGATCTTGTTAATATAGTCTTCATTCATGGGCTCTATGTAAGGTACAATCCTTGTTTCATCTATTGGTATCACAACACACTCATCTTTGTTCTCAAAGCTCACATAACGCTTGTTAAAGCACAAGTTTGTGTTATTGGCATAACACCAAGGATGACCTAGTAGTGCATGGAAGTTATGCGCTTCATCTAATTCTAATACCTCAAATTAACCTTTAAACTTAGGTCTCTTGAATGGTGATAAAAGCATCCTTCGAAACCCCAATGGGCATAGCCCTTGTTTAGTTGGCCATGTACATCACATTAGAAGATGGTTGTAATGACGACCTTCCCATCTAGTTCTAAGCATCAAGTGTGAGGACACTCACTTCCACACTTGTATCAATGAGGATATTTCTTAGCATCCATCCATGAATTTCTGCATCTAATATGATTTTTTTATAAAATTCATGGATTTGCAGTAGTAAGTTGGTATGGAGAATATAACACACTCTCTCTCTACACCTGTACGTGGTACTTTGTCTCATAACCATTCTTCTAATAGAGCTGTGATATTTTCCTACCTAAGCATTTTGCATACCTCTATGAGGTCATCTACATCATTATGAGGTAACTCAATATTTCTCACACATTCCCTCTCACATGCTTTCTCTCTCGGGCATTATATCTCCCCTTGTAGTTCCCTAATGATTCCCATCGTCTCTTAATATACTTCCTTCTACTAACTCGCATCTGGATATTTCGTATGAACAACCTTCACTTCTCCTAATGAACATTCTTGATCTCTCTTGTTCACACGTGTGCACTACCTCTATGCACATAGTGACCAACAATGGTTGAGGTTTTGTTATAACTAATTTCTTAGGTGTTCATTGTCCTTTCCTAGAACGTTCAACATAAATCATGGCTACACCTTTATCTTTCTATTTGTTCTTACACATGTGGGCATACAAATTTCGAAATCCTTGACCTTTCGCTCCTTGCCACAATATGCACAAGCTTGATTCTTTGGGCACTCATGTTGATAGTGATCAGGTGACCCACAAATGTAATATGTTCCCCATGTGAACCTTCCTCAGCCACCATAGCCTATATATTTTTATCTTCCTCTAAATCCTCCATTACCATTGTTTCTCCCTTCATTATTTTGTCCCTCTCTTGCACTACGAACTATTATCTACACTATTTTGGCATAACCCTATTTCACAAGCCTTATAAATATGTTCAATTAGATGATAATTGATGTGTCATGAGTATGCACATCACAAATTTTGTAATACAAGAGATGTACTTCTACATGGCACGTTATAAAATAATACATTTGCAGACATTATGGTTTTTGTGAAAATCTCACAAGTTTTCAATAGCACGCACACATTCTTGCATAAACATTTATCCTTTAAATTCTCCTATACTTCACAATAAATCTAGCAAATTCCACTACGCGTCTCATGAGATGAATTGGCGTATAGGTTTTCTAACTTAGTGGCCATTATTGTTATTCATCCTCAAGAAATGGACTCACCCTAGTATCTATGCTTCCAACCGCTTTTGCATGCAAAACTACTTCCAAAGCCTCCATGGGTCGGTGAATGTCTTGTGTGATAACGCCCTTTGGAAAGGTGTCAGTAAGCCTCTATTTAACTAAAATATGAAATTATATCTATTTAAGTTAATCTAAACAAGTACAACAAAACAATAATTGATGTGAACTGGAATACAAACACTAAACAATTTTATTTGATATTTAAATGAAATGAAATAATTGAAATGGGAGGAAAAGGTAATAACTTGAAAATGACTTACCTCGTTGTGATTCAAGACTAAACAGGATAATGTGAGGGTGAAGTAGATTATGATTATACAACCCATGAAATTGCAGCAGATGAAGATTCGACTAGATTGAGGCACCTGGAGGAGGATCGGGTGCCTATGGGTGCCCTAGTCTATAGCATGGACACTATGATTTGCAAAACAACTCAAAACCTGAATCTAAAAGTGTTGTTAGATCCTCACAATGTCTCAATCTTTGTCACATGATTTTCACTATAACTTTATTGATAACGATGCAAATTTGCAAGGAAGACTCACCTCCAAACCCCATACAAAGCATCAAACCCTTAAAAAATAATGATGCATATGAAGGGGTTAGATTGTCCTTAATGGCCAAAATGGTGGACTTAAAAATAAGAATTACACTACATTTTAGACCTAATGTATTTATGTGTGATTTTGTGTGCAATTGTGTGCCTAAGGTGCCCTAGCATCAATGACACGAGAGATAGTGGGCAATAACTAGATGTAATGCAAAATGGTGGATGGAATAAAATAGACTTCCCTTTCCTATGTAGTGTGTGTGATGGAATGATGCCCAAAATGCAGTCCTTTGCCTTAGTAGATAGCTAGCCCTTAGTAGTAGATAGTCCGCCCATAAGATAGTAGGTATGTTATGCTTTTATAGGGATATCTTGCTCAAATTTTGACACTAATGACTCGACATGTTGACTAGTACCTAAGGGAATGAAAGAGAAAATTATAAACACCAACCTCAAAACTCTATATTAGACCCAAGTGCTACGAGGACTAGGGCACCTAAAATTAAGGACCGAGACACCCATGCATGCCTTAATCCTACCCTAGGCACCCTAGTCTAAGACTAGAGATGAAAAATGACCAAATAACGAAATCTGAGACTCCTTGAGAGATGACTAGAATTGTGTAAACAACTGACAATTGTGCAAGACAAATGATGATGAAAATAACTACTTGATGAAAGGAACATGGGATAGGTCATTAGTGAATAATTTTCTTACACAAGATCCATATATAAAACAACATACTTGGCGGTATAAATGTAATAGTAAGTGTGGATTTTGTGACTCATTTGTCCCCACTTTATGCTAGTGAGTGGAAATATCGGTAACATAAAGTAGATAGAGATGCATACCTGAGAGAAGTTTGGAGAATTCCATGTTGTAGTAAAATGCACAGATGTGGTAGTAAAAGTGTGTTGAAAGAGCCATATAGCGTGTCAAATCATGGATCAACGGGTTTATCCATGTAACGTAGCAAAAAGCATAAATATCATGATGAAGTGTATTAAATGAGAGTGATGATTGTAATGTTGGATCATTATGATTTTTGAATGTTGTACAATGATGATGAGATGGGGTAGGGATTGATTAGTTCCTAAACTGAATGCGTGTAAACGAATAATCAACTAGAAGATTTGGGCATCCTACCACCAGAGGAAGAGTGTAGGGAGAAAAGTGCGTTATTATCAAATCTCTAACTACATCCTCAAGATCTAGATGTTGTAGACAGACTCAAATCAAATATTTGTGGTTTTTCGATCCAAATAATTTCGATCAAATAGTTGACCCATATAGGAGTGGTATAGGAAAGGCACTCTTTCCCCCACTCTAAAGGTTTCTCCGCAATGTGATAGCTTCCAAGTTAGATCATCTAGAAGCAAATGTGAAATGTATCACGGCTTCCAAGTTATGTCAACTTGAAGAAAGCACAAAATGTATGATGGCCTCCAAGTTAGGTCATCTAGAAGTAACCGCAAGATATAGAATAACTTCCCAAGTTAGGCCATCTGGGAAAGTAACACATGTAACTCCCAATTTAGGTCATCTTGGGAGGCCAATTGTGTTGTATTATAAAGACTGATTGATATGGTTTTAATTGTTATATATTTGAATGCTTTGATTGATTGATTGATTGGTTGGTTGCTCATAGAGAGATTTTACACTATTTGCCCACAAGTTAGGTCATTAGGGGGAAACGATATAAATTGGTGAATGATTGCATGGAAAATATTTTAACGCTTTTTTCCCCCAAGTTAGGTCATTAGGGGGAAGTGATGAAATGTCATATAGAAAAAAATTATTTTTGTCCCCAAGTTAGGTCGTTGGGGGGAATCAATGGTGAAATGTCGCGTTGTGTATTAGTAAATGTTTGAAATTTTCGAATCGGTAGTTTTTTTAAATGCATGTTGATATAAGGGGAATTATAAGATTACCCCCAATTTATGCCCCCTCTTTTGGTGAAAGGGGAAGTGATGATAGGAATGAAAGGCTGAGCCAAAATTTAGCTGAAATAGATAAAATGCAATAGAAATCACGAAACTGTGTATAGATTGAGTGAAAGAAAACATTAAGGAGATATATAACTCGTACATCATTTGTATGAGATGATAGTAGGTATAATTTTGAAAATAACGTCAAAAGGGGTGTAAACTGGAGTAGAAACACTCAAGATATGACCAAAAATAGTGTGGTGTGTATTAGTTGTAAGAATAAGCACGAAATAATGACTATAGTAAAGTGGGTGATGAAAACGTAACTATAAGTAGTGAAGTGAAAAAGTGATTAGTCACTTCATTCATATTTTTCATGATAGTGATACTAAGCTTTGAGTCGGTTGAGGATGTCGGAGCGAGAGCAACATATCCTAGCCGATTTGAGATGGTGGCGATTATCATAGCGTCATGTATGATGGTGGAGTTGGTAAGTGTGGTGTTTTTGAAAAATGTATGGTGTCCGTACACAACATCCCCCCACTTAAAACCTCCAATTACTGACCCAACTATTAATGTGGTCACCACTCAATGTAATAGGAAACCCATGGCTCCAACCATCTCTATTCCACCTCCTATTACCTTTACAGTTCCTACCAACACTTCTAAATGTTATGATATCATTAAGAAACTAAAGAATAGACTAGCCAAAATATATCTTTATGATCTCTTACGCAATGCACTATTTTTCATCATACATTAGAGATTGTCCTACATTCCATTCAAATTGCAAGTGAAAATTCTCCCATTACCTTCACACATTTAATTCAATCCCTCAAAAACCTATCACATGCCATATCATTCAGTAACAAGGATATCCCTCATACTACCATTGGCGACCCTTTATCACCTTTTTCAATTACAACTACTATTAGTTTCCATTATATAAAGCACATATTAATTGACAATAGATTCACTTTGTAAATCTATGTTCCCTCTCATTACTCATGCAATTACAAATTCCTCATAGTTAGATCACCAAATCCTCTACCCTTGTTTGTGGTTATGATTCTACTACAAAAATATACATCAGCACTATTACCTTTCCTTTACAAGTTGGGCCCAAAACCCTTCCCACTTTGTTCTATATCATTGATACATCATTTTAATTCAATTTCTTACTTGATAGACCATGGATCCACGCTATGCATGTTGTTCCTTCTACGGTTCATCGGTGCATTAAATTCTTACATGATGGATATGAGCATACTATTTCCATTGACCTTGACCCATTCAAGTTTTTTTGAATCGACCCAGTCACTACCATGCATATGCCCCCATTTAATCCAATTTCATACCATGATATTGATACATATGATGTCGGTGAATACAATGCTTCCATTACTTCTTCTACCTCCACATTTACCCCTTCCATACCTATACATACTATTGATTTTACTTCCCTGCCATATCTTCCCCTATCGATACCACTATTTCATCTTTCACTACTCTTCCCTAGCCTTACACCCACCACTCCTCCTATTAATATCCTTGATAATGCTACACAACATGATAATTTCAACACCAATGATTTTGATGATGAGGTAGATGTTGTAGAGCTTATCGATGAAAAAGTGTGCAACCTTGAATTTGCTCCTCTTGAAGTAGATGAATCATATTTCCAAGACATCTTCATTTCCATCAGCCCAAGTGCTCATATAAATTCAAGTAACCTCATACCTCTACCACAACGATGATTCCTTTCCAAGAAATTATACATACACTGGACCTCATGCCACCTCCTTCATCTCCCTAGGTCAATTATGGTCCACAACTAGATCCATTCACATGTACCTTACTCATACATGACTCTCACTGGCCTCATATTCCATTCGACCCAACCTCCCTTGAAACTGTCTGCACACATGAAGGATTAGAAAAAATAGGATTCACACATGTTGATCTCCTCCCCTCTCATTCTCCCTAGATGTATCATGGATATGTACTTATCACTTTTGTTAATGGCCTCTGTGTCTTCTATATATTAGTATTCCTTACACGTACACATCATTCCTCCCCTCTCACCCTCGAACAATCTTGGCTTGACTATATTGGTGGTACCCTCGACCCCAACCATACTAATATTACCTTTCCTATGCCTTTTGGCCACATATCTATTTACAATGATTCCTTCCTTGGTTATGCCCCAAACCTAACTCGTTGGTACACACATGATTTCCCACATCCCCCTTTTACTGATGAAGAATATGCTATGGGTATGTATCATTTACGTCAGATAGGATCTTTCTATAACCAAACTCATACTATCACATATTATGTATTTAATTCAAATCCTTTCGATTGTGACCCTAACACTGATGACCTCCTTGATGAGTTTACTTGACTCTCCACCCCGTGCATAATTAGGGAGCACTAGACTTCCCCCTCACTAGTCACATTCTGGTGAATTTCTCTATATCGTTAATGATTCATGATTCATAACTACCTTTCCAAGCATTGTCACATCTCTAGTACATTACCTTTGCCACCTGATGACACACTCTTGTTCTACGGTTCATACTTGATTGTTGATGGTGCAATTCCTAAATGAACCTCACATCACATGCATCCACCGGGGAAATGTTTATCATACCATCTAAACATCTTGCATATCGCATCACACCATCACATTCGCACAAGATCAACACATCTTGTTTACATTTACTCTTGCTAGCTTATACTATTTACATGTTGTACTTTGTTTCCTATGTTATTTGGATACTTAGTATGTCATTATATTTTTCTATACACACATGCACATTCACATGGTATCTTGAGGTGAATGCAAAATTTTGCATATTATTACACGATGCATGATGCTCGATATTTTTCTTTACTAGTCCCATTGAGGCTCCTAAGGGAATCTACATTTGCTACTCTCATACTCCACACTCACAAGTCCTATTGTTACAATATTTACTACTTCTTGTCACTATCACTTAATTTTCGTTGATCTATACATGATTTGACATACTACTTATCTTTCTAACATGTTAACAAGTGCTTCATATGTAACATTTTCCTTGTAGGATTCTATACAACCATGGTTATTTGTTACTTTCTGTTTACTATTGTTTGTTATTATTTGTGGGCTATGCCCTATGTCATGTTTGATCATTGTTTTCTTATGGTTGTTTCGGCCATGATTGTCTTGTGACACTATGAGTGATGTCCCATGTATGTAACCTATTTTTCTTAGTACCTTTTGTCTTCATACTTGCTTATTACACTGTATTTTATTACATGTTATATCTTTTACACTAACACTTGTTTCTAGCCTATCTTGTTTGCATGTGCCTTGGTTTCTACCATGCCCATCCCCTACCCCTTTCAGGTATCTAATCTACAATATGCAAATTAGTTTCAGTTACTCTCATTCAGGCCACCTCTTATATTCATCACATGCACCTAAATGAGGGGGATAGCTATTCGGTGAACAAATCACCCTTCTAGTAGCAGAGAGCTCTAGAACATAACAAAATAGTAAAAAATGGCAAAAACACATAGTTACAAGTGGTCCAGAATCAGACTTGGATCACATACATAAATTAGAACAAGTTCCCAGTATCAAATAGAAACGGTGGGTGCTTGTCCTGGGGGAAAATAGATAGTTTCTCATTTCAACTATGGATAGAAAATATTAGGCACTTGCCTTTAGTTACAAAATTATTTCATTTAGTTACAATTCGGTTCAATTCAGTTATAATCGGTTACAATTGGTTAAAATTGGGACATGTCAATCTACAATGACACTTATCATTTGAGAAGAATTGTGGAAGGAGAGAAAAACAGACCTCTCTCCCCCAACTCTCATTGGCATGAGATCACCCAAAAAAACTTATCCTTGGTGTCAGGTCACCCTGTTGGGTTTTTAAATGGAACTTTAACAAACCACGGTCATGGGACAGGAATTCCCTCATCTTTAATGGGAGAGGTTCCCTTATTGAAAGCCAAGCGAAAAAAAATTATATACAAATGTACAACTTTCAAAGTGTGGATTCTGATACTTTGAAATGTTTTATGCCCAAATATCATCAATACGAAATAATGAAGGAATTAAGGAGATGACATACAAAGAATATAACAATACCTTTAGGAAATATAGATAGTAGAGTATATCCTTATACGTATTGAACTAGGGAGATACATAATAGAATCATTTTATTTCATAACCAGTATGATTCCAAAGACACAAAGTTCAAGAAATCATATAAACAATAACACAAAGTTTCTTATCATAAAAGACAGATGATTCCCAAATTTTAGACAAGGAAAGAAGGAATATTAGAGGAAGAAAGGGAAAAACTTCTATATTGATTACTTGGAATCTATTACCTTTACAGAGTACCAGGATCAAACAACAACAACGTGGAGAGGCCATTAAATAGCAAGAATGGTTACATTCGGTTATAAAAATGATGAAACTGATGCATTAGCTTCTCTAATACCTCGGTCATTTTTATTCCTGGCACAAAAATCAGATGCATTGAATCACATCTATTTAATCTGCCTTTACAAAATTTGAATTTGAGCCATCCACATGGGAGAGATTTAAAAAGAAACGGGCCTAAGGACACATTTCACATTTTGTGCCTTTTAGAGAAATAACACTTCGGAACATTTTTCCCCACCCACCCACTTTTGATATAGGCCTAACATGTGGCTTTACTTGAGTGGCGATGGATTCGTGGCTCACTTTTTGTAATTTTACTTCTTTTCAATGTTGGCTCAAAAACTCAAATTGATCTACCGACCCACCTCCCTACTTTGACTTTTGATACGAGCTTAACATTTGAATTTTTAACTTAGCATGGGCAGGGCCATGGATCACTTTATAATTTTAAGCTCTTAATGGAAACAAAGCCAAAATTCTCAAATCACCCCGATGACCCGCTTTCCCACTTTAACTTTTCAACACATCAAAACACAAAAAGGACCCACCTCTCCACCTTCGCTTAAAATGTGACCATGTGTCCCTTTTGTTTGGCAGGGCTATATGTCTTACCCTGGACACATGGGGGCTCAGCGCACCTTTGGGACATGCCTTTGGATTTTTCCTTTGAAGTTGCGACAAGCTGACACGTGGAGGCTTCCATAATTCCTTCTATACTTAGTCGATTCAATGGTCGGATCTTCCCCTTCTTTGACTCTGACCATGTGGTGAGCTCGCACACACTTGGAACCCACTCTTGATTCTTCCTTTGAGGTTGCGGCCAAGAGACACGCAGAGATGTCCGTCAGTTGTCTTATACGTAGCCGATTCGGGCCTACCACCCACTTGACTTATGTTGGACCCTAGACACATGGAAAGTTGGCACTCATTTGAGTTTGTGCTTTGGATTCACCCCCTGAAAGGGCACCGAGCTGATGTGTGCTCCTTCCACCGGTCCTAGAATCTTCAATGACCAACTCTTTCTCTCCTTTGACTCTAACCACGTGGCAATCTGGCACTCATTTGGAGACTGGCCCTTTGGTCTCACTTCTGAAGTTACGTCATTGAGGCATGTGGAGGCTTCTATCAACCCTCTCATACTTAGTTAATTAAACGATCAGCTTTGTCTCTTTTTTGGATGTAGGACATGTGGAGGGTTGGCACAAGTTTGGGGAACTACCCTTGGCTTTGACCCTTGAAGTTGTGCTGATGAGGCACATGGTGTCGTCCATTGAAACTTTCATACTTAGCTTATTCAGGCTTGTTCTGTCTTCATTTTGGACCTGGGACATGTGGAAAGCTTGTGTTTATTTAAGGACTACCCCTTGGGCCCTGCTCTTGGAGTTGCATTGTTTGGATGCATGGAGGCTTTTGCTACCACTTAAAAAATGGCCACACAGGATCCTATTAGAGATGTCCACATACTACCTATGGTTGTTGGGGAAAAAATTGATGGGGAGATACACCCGTCATTCATGACTGTGGAAAAATAAATAAAAGGAAAGGGAAAACCCCACCTTTACACCTGAATTTCTAATCATTCTCTATGGAATGAAAAAATGCAAACAATACTAGGCTCGACACGATCCATTACTCCAAGGTACCGACTCAAAATTTTCAAAACTTGACTTCAAAAAGAGGGGAATTTTGAGGGCAACAATTGCTGCATCTTTCTGGGGATGACTTGACAGAGGAACAAGGTAAGATCAAGAACCATAGAAAAACTCCGGAAAGTAGACCAGTGCCTTATCCATTGGGAAAATAGAGTCAAAGGAAAACCAACATAGAAGACAAAACACATGAAAAGAAAAGAAACCAAAAAGGAAAGACAAAAACAAAACACAAAGGAACAACCAAAAACCAAAACATTGTACACAATATACAGAAGGACTACCTAGTCACCTAGGACTTGAATAACTTCAAATACTACCCACTATAAGGAAGTGGTGGAGGAGATCCATCCATATAATCCAAATAGAAAGAATTTTCTCTAGCAAAGTGCATGATTTTGAAAGGACCAAGCCAAAGCGAATCAAACTTACCATGGCTTCCTCGAGGTCCAGGCCTTTTATCCCACAAAAAAATAATGTCTCCCACTTAAAAATCTTTGGGTCTAGCTTTCTTATCAAACAAAGCCTTCACCCTCGCTTAATGAGGTGATATTCTATCAAAACTTGCAACCTATCTTCATCCAACTTCTAGAGATACATGATGCTCTTGTCCAAGGAACTGAAAAACTTGAATCTTCAATAGCCTTCATTAAGTGCAAGGATGGTAATTCCACTTATTACTAGAAACTGAGCTTCAATGCCATACACCACTTGAAAAGGATACATTCCAATTACTCTTTTGGATGTAATTCTATCTACCCAGAGAGCATCATAGAGCTTTTGTGCCAATTCCTCCGAGAGTCATTGACAAGCTTCGAATGATGGTTACCGAGTTCTTATTTGTTAATCTTACTTGTCCATTCCGTTGGGGTAGTAGTATGAAGAATAAGCAAGGGAAATTCCATAACCATAGAAAAAATCCATCATCTTGGAAGAATAAAATTGTTAAGCATTATCAGTCACAATCTTGTTTGGTACCCCAAACCTTATCAATATGTTCTCCTTAATGAAATTACACACCACCTCAGAAGTAGTGCTTTTGAATGGAATGGATTCTACCCACTTAGTAAAGTAGTCTGTAGTAGTTAGCATGTGATTATGTCCAGCACTTGAAGGTGGGTTAAGATTTTCAATGAAATCCAATCCCCATTGTTGAAAAGGCTCATCAATCACTACTGGCTTTAGTGGCAAAGCAGCCAACTTAGGTCTCCCAACAAAATTCTGACAAGCTTCACACTTACCTACCCATTTTGATGCATCTCTGAACAATGTAGGCAAATAGTACCCAACACGAAGGATTTTATGGGTAGTGACAACATAAGAGAAATTCCCTCCATAGGCTTGATCATGAAAATCTGAGAAAAACTTCTTCTATTGCTCTTTGTCTACACACTTCAAGAATCTTCCATCTATGCCTCGCTTGAACAAAGCATTCTCCCATAATACATACTGTGTAGACCTTAGCTTAATATCCCTCTTTTCCTTGGCACTCAAGTGGGATGGACACTCTCCATAAGTAAGAAAATGTGCAATATCTACATACCATTCATCTGTTGAACTGAGGAAGAGGACAACAGGAACATCAACTACTTCTTTGGACAACTTTGCATTAGCTCCTTCAACAATAAGCTCACACAAGCCTTTACCTGGACTAGCTTAGTTGGCTTGATATCAAGGTCATATTCTTGGACTTTTTCTACCCAATTTCCTCTCTTAGTTCCAAAATCTTGTTGTGTAAGAATAGACTTAATGGTTATATTAGGTAAAAGCACAACATAGTTAGAATTAAGGATATAAAAGCGAAACTGCTTGTCAGATTTGACCACTACAAAAGCATGTTTCTCCATCATAGTATATTTCAACTCATGAGATTTTAGAACATAGCTCATGATGGCAATTGGAAGTTCATTATCCTCAGAATTCTTTTGAGTCAGCACATTAGCTAAGGTATTCTTTGTAGCATAGCAATAGATGATAAAATCCTTGTTGAAATTAGGACATGCCAAGATGGGAGTTTTAGAAATGGATTTCTTGATACCTTCAAATGCTTCCTTACCCTCAGAATACCAACCAAATTTTTTCTTTCCTTTCATCATGTGAGGAATGCTCATAGTCAATTTTGTAAAATCAGGAATGAATCTCCTCGAAAAGTTTTATCTTACCAAAGAAAGAGTGAACACCCTTTTTGCTTGTGGGAAGAGGAATCTGCTAGATTGCTTGAACTATTTTTGGATCTATCTTGATTCCTTCTTTGGAGACAATATGTCCCAACAACTTTCCTTAAGTGACACAAAAGACAAAATTCTTTGGATTGAGAGAAACTCCATGTTCTTTGCACTTCAGAGGACTGCTTCAAGATGTTGAAAGTGATCTTCCTTGTTTTGGAGAAAACAATCAAATCATCAAGGTACACTACAACACACTTTCCCTTTAGACTACCAAAATCCAAGTCCATTTCCCTCTGAAAGGTGGCACTAGCATTGATAAGACCAAAAGGCATTCTCTTGTAGGCAAAGGTGCCCCAAGGAGTAGTGAAATTTGTTTGTGTTGATCTGGGGTACTGACTTCCACTTGATTGTATCTAGAGAATCCATCAAGCATAGACAACATCTCAGAGCCTGTGACATCTTGCAAAACTTGATCCATCATGGGGAGAGGGTAGTTGTCCTTCAAAGAGGCTTGATTCAAATTCTTGAAATCCACACAGATGCGAATCTCACCATTCTTCTTCCTGACAAGCACAATGTTGGAAATCCATGTTGAATGATGTATAGGGAAAATGATCTTTACTTTTAGTAACTTTTGGATCTCTTGAAAAATAGTGCCAGCAACCTTGGGATTGTATTTCCTTTGTTTCTACTTGAACGGTTTGATCCTAGGTTTCAGAGGGATAAAGTGTTGCATCTCCTTTGGCTGGAAAGCCTTAAGATCATCATATGAATAGGAATAACATCAGCATACCTTTTTAGTAGATTTACTGCCTTCTTCTTCTCCTCTTGAGTGCAACATTTTCTAATGTTCACCATCTTGGGTTCATCAAGACTCCCAATATTAATATTTTCACATTCAGTAGATTGTTAAGCTCCTTAGGAATCTTTAGACTTAATGTACCTATCATGCTTATCAAAAAGATCTTCCAAACTCACCAGCCCTTTAGGGATCTTGTTACCTTTCAATTTGATGCAGCCATCTTGATCCATCTCTTCCTTGATATCTCCTTCATTAGAGGATACACTCTCTAGGCAAGGTCTCACTTCCTTCAAAATACAACTGGTCAAAATTATCCCTAAGCTCCAAGAATGAGAGCAAGTGTTGATCATCATTGAAAACATGCCAGTTATTTGCATTATCTAGTACACTGGGCCTATGAATCATTTCAATGGTAAATTTCTCCTGAGAGAAATTTGGGTGAGGAATCAACAAATATCCTGAGACAACTAGAGAATCAACTCTAGTGTTCCTTTCTCTTGGCACAACTTTAATGGAGAAAGCATCAAGAAACTCGATGGAATCCCAAACAAGATTCCTATAATGCTTCAATCTCCTATTCTTCACTTGAAAAATATCTCTGACTTGTTTCACAATCAGCTCTGCATCACCATGAGCACAAAGGTTCTTCACTCCCATTTCTTTTGCCATGTCCAATAGAATTATGAGTGCCTCATATTTGGTTGTATTGTTTTTATTTTCAAAATAGAGCTTGAAAAAAAAAGGATGAATGTTCCCTTCTGGAGAGGTCAACACCACTCCAGCTCCAGAACTAGCTGAAGAGCAACTTCCATCAAACTCCAGAGTCCAAATGCCATTGGGGTCTTGAATCACTCCCTTAGGAATTTTTTCTTCATCGTGTGACATGATCATGTAGTTACCATGCCTTGTATCTTCATAGAGTATATGTGCTTTTGGATCATTAGTATTTTGCACAATGTATTTAGTCTGTTTCTCAAGTAGCAACTTCTTCATTTTTCCATTGATGGGATCAAAGCATGTGACCATTCTATTTGGATTTCACCTCCTACCTCCTTACAGAAATTTCTACTCATCAACATCCCATATGAGGGAGGAATATCAGCTACCAAAATAGTGGCTAAGACCCTCTTCTCTGGAAAAGAAGAAAAAGCTACTTTTACATCTTTAATTCTTCCAACCAAAGGCACTTTTCTAATTTCCATGGAATAACAGGAACCAAAGGTACATATTAGATTCAGGCCCAAAACATGAGCTACTTTTACAGGAATTGCATTATCTGATGCTCCTAATTCTATAACACAATTACTGAGTTTATGGCGAGCTATGATAAGATTCACATAGAATGGTTCAATTTTCTCATTAGGAGAAGTGACTGCAGCCACAAGATTTGATTGAGGTGAGGAAGAGAGAGTGGGAAAAAGATCCTTAGAAGTACCGGATGAGACTTTGAATTTTGAATTGACAAAGTTTACCATTTTAACAAAAGCTTTTGGATGAGTTTGGTAAAACTCTGCCTCTAAAATTTGGATTTTGGTCTTTTTGAGGTGATCAATGATATCAAAATATCTAGAGGTGGATGGGGTATCATTACTAGAAACTTGAGAGACTTTTGATCTATCAGTTTTAGGATTTGAAGGACAAGGAGTTTTAGAAACAGAAGTAGAAGAAGGAGGACTAGAAATTCTCACCTTTTGTGTGGAGGAAGTGGGAATAGGATATCCTCTTCTTACAACCACTGGAATAGTTATATGAAACTCCTTGGAATTCTTAATAGGCTGCACCACTTTTTCTTTTTGGGTTATTTCCTCCCAAGTCATAACAACATATGACTCACTATTCATATCTGGCACTCTTTCATCATATTCATCTTCGTCATCCATACCTTAGGTGGTGAGGAAATGAACTTGAGATCCACCAAGCTCCTCTAGTTCTTCATCAACCTCTTCTTCTGGTTCTTCATAAATTTCATTACACTCCTCATCATCAGGTTCTTCAACTTCACAAGTTACATTGACCGGAACCTTGATGGGTGGGCCTTCAATATCCAATCTAGTCTGAGAAGAAGGTAGATGGTTCCTGGGCTGAAAATTCTTCCTTGGAACATCTTGGTAAGGAGTATGTTGAGCCAATTGTTTCTTGAAAACAATGAGATCATTTGCAAGCTTCTGTACTAACTGATTACAATTTCCATCTACCTTGAGGAAATTTGTCCTATTTCATTCAATAATTCCTTTTTTTTCGTAAAATATAAATTTTCTAATGCAAAGCTCTCACACTAGTTTTGATATATCTTCATCTTCTTTGTTACAAGTTTCATTTCTAAATCCATACGAACTGATGGGGAAGGGTCATCTTCTTGTGTAGCACTGACATCTTTGTTTGTAAAGCTCTTTTCATTCTTTTTGAATGGATAAGTGTCACTATCGAATGATTCATAATCATTTGGTTCTTGCATAGGTGAAGCCTTATGCTTTCTAGTCTTCTTTAGTCTTGCATCTAAATAAACTTGTATAATAACAATCGATTATTATCTGTTACCATTCAAACATAATGTGAAAGGAAATAATTCACTTAACTTATACGTAACAAAATATTATCATGGATGAAATATATATGAAAGTTTCGTAACCAAATCAAACTCAAGTATGCACACATGGATGTAGAACGCAACTATGTAACGATAATCCACAATCCATAATCCATAATACACAAAATTTGAAAAAAATTGTGAATTATCTGCAATTAATTACTGAACATGTCAAACCCAAGCAGGCATACAAGGAATAAGAACTCAAATATATAATCACATACCAAAAACTGTAATCCACAACCCATAGTCACATCAATACATTAACCAGATACACAGTAACAACATCATCATTTATACAGTAAATGGAATGTCACATAACAGGAATAAAAACCATCTAATGCATTATAAACAGATTGTAAATGGATAACTCTATGTAACCCATAACCACAAACCATATTCAATATATAAATAATGTAATACTAAGTCGTATAACTCAAACACATTAAAGTAACATCATCGTAATATACACATATATACTAATCGATTCCTCAAAATCAATGTTATACATAAAGGTTTTCATCTCCTTTGTTGCCTAGTGCTAGCCACAGACAAAAGTCCATCATAAAATCTAATACATTTCTTCTCATTTCTATGTACAGAATTTGGTGTGATGCCAAGAATGGGTGGGGCATCCGATGTCTTTATTTGAGTATGGCGCACTATCTCAACATGTACCACATCATCCTAAATCCAACCATATAGTAAATAAGTGAACGTAGATGAATATCTCAGGTAAACACGTAATTAAATTAAACCATTCATCCAAATGTCTTACTACTTGCCTCTTCAAGAGTGTCAAGTCTGATATCGCTGAGATCCCAGATAGAAAACCCTTTGACACACTTTGCTAAAGTCTTTACAAATGTATTAGGGTAGGGAAATGGAGCAGTGGGAACAATGGCCTCGAAATAATCACTTTGACAGTAAATTTGGGGAGTGTGATGCCATGACACTTCGTGTGTGGGCTACTATCACAAACCACTCCTCTCATGACAACCATATCATCTGACATTAACTTGACTTCGGCCCCAGAAAAGCCTATAATAATGACAATCTCAATTGCATTAATAACTTTTTCTTAATTTCACCAAAAAAGAATACAAAAAGCAAATGAGAACATTCAATAACTTACCAGTCCAGTTCCACCCTCGCTCGTACTACCAGCAATGGTGTTTGTGTCCCTCTCCTCGTGCCTCCCCTCACAACCCTCTCTCTCCTCGACTAGAAAAGAAGTTTCAACTCGAGATTTTTCATCTCCACCTTTCTTACCTCAAGTGAAGCTATCTCTCCAATAAGATCGAGACCACAGGTTGATTGAGAAGGGGGCATCTTATCGCAAACGTCCACCTATAACAATCGAGCCATCATGAAAATCAAAGTATCAACAACATAAGGCAACATACATTTTTCGAGAGCGTGTTAAGTGATTTTTTAGCTCTCTCTATTTCACACTACAAATCACGTGTCTTTGTCGGTGTAAGAGTTGACATAAGGGAATGTCATAATCCTATGCACACATACATTTAGTATATGCAAAAATACACAAAAACTACATTGTATCTTTACTTACAAAAGACCAATAATTACTTACATTATCATTCGTAAGGGTGTCAACATTTTTGCTACTTGTTCCACCCTCTTCTCTAGCTTCTTGTGCATGAAAGAATATCAAGTTTTTGATTTCCAACCTAACATTATATTTAAATTTCTATACCAATCTTAAATTTACCTCTATTCCGATATTTGAGTTTTTATTTCCTCTCACTCTCAACCAATGCTCCTCTCTCACCTTTCTCATCTCTGCTGAATCATAGGCATGCATTACATCATCAACCTCCTTCTTTCCTTCTCGGCTCAACTCCTCAAATTGATATTTGAATTCTTTTTTGCAAACACGATCAATAACCCTCCTCCGCTACAAGTAGAATTGTTTCCTTAGGACGTAGTTCACATCTCGCCTCCCTCTTTTACACATATGCCCTGCTTATATCTTGAGAGATAGGTGATCATTTCCCGTATGCTTATGGCCACGCTTACAAGGTTCCACACAGGGAAGATTGTGTTCTACTTGGCGATGTCTATTTAGTTTATGCAACTCAGAAAACCTAACATCCCCACTACCAACACATGATCCATGCTGATAGACATAACAAATACGACCATTAACATATTTAGTTTTATATTCTATGGGTGGCTCATGGATATCGAGCGAATGGGCTCCAAAGGACCATCTGTCATATCGCCATCAACTATTAGAGGATCAAATCCCTTTGCTTCCTCTGTGACGCTTGCAAAATGCGTATGTGCCATGTGATGTGAATGTACTTGTATCTACGGAGTCCAAGTGCATAACTATTAGCCCAACATAAAATATTAAGTATTTTGCAAAAAAAGTAATGTTCACATATTCGAATATTATCATCATGGAATGTGAAGAAACCTGTATGAAAAGACATATTCGAATATTATCATAACAAATGACATAATTGTTACTACGACAAACAATTAATGTTCACAAAGTTATATATTACCGTCTCATTATTTATGTCTTCCCGAAAACATAAGAATGGATTGTGAACATGGATCGACCCATGTCACCGAGCTTCCGCATGTTTCATTCATGTCTATTGTCATAACCATCATTGAAGCAATGCATTGTAAAACAAGTTAAACTAAAACAAATGGTGCACAAACTTATTTATTCGTATTTTACATTCATATTGAGAAAATAGTGCACAATAAACAATTTGTGATGAAATTATCCGCACACATTATTTTTTTCAAAACTGGATACTCGACTCTAGATGTTTTGAACTAAACATGAAATGTGAATTCCAAGTGTGTTAAAAGAGATTATAGGATAAATCATGATGTATCCAAAATGCCCGGTTTATCAACCAACACTATATGATGTAACATCATATTATCCACAAAATATATAATATATATGCTAGAGACAATTCACATAATATTAGTTATTCACAATCTAATAAATAATGTATGTCTACCATTACACAATAAGGAAATACACATATATCATATCGAAATGTCTTCCATGGCAAGTGCTAGCAAAGCTACCACTTCTTGGCTTATAGTATCCCTAGACACTTGACATACATCTAACCTACCTCTGTTAACTTTTACATGCACGTATGAACATTTTTCAATGCGAGCTACACTCTCTAGCACTTGAACTCGAAGAATTGAAAGATTTACATTGTTACATTGGTATACACCAGTCATTTGTTTCACAACAAGCATATCGTGAGAAAACACACAAATGTTCTGAACATTGTGGCGTGTCGCTTCCTCAAGACCCAATATCAACGCCCTATACTCAGCTTTGGAAGGTCATAGTAGCATTTCCAAAAAATGTACCTCTTTCTACTATCTTGCTTCTGTTAAGGTCGTATAATATGAACGACGAACATGCTAGATTTTCGGAGGTATTTGACACTCCATGAATTTCAAATCTCCAAATTGCAACCATGCTTACCTTTACAATGGACAAAAATATATCGTAAGCAAACATTAAAAAAAATTGAATGAACACTTCTAATTTGACTTTTTCAATACAAACATCTATAATTTAACATATGACAAGACCCTAAAACATTTGCTCCTGAGTTCATTCATTAATAATGATTTCTTATTAGAGAGTCAATGGAGTTAGTACTTTGTCTACTAAAACTAAAACTTCCTTACAATACTAAAACCTCGTAATTCGTATGTTAGACTAAAGTGAAAATAAATTTTGGAATATATTACAATCATAATCACGAGTTTGGTTCCATTCCACTCATTTTTTGAATAGATAACTTTATATCGCTAACATATAATTAATACAAAACAATTTACATTTTTTTAAAGATATGTTTTCCGATAATTATGAGTTTATAAATGTAATGGGTAAATATTAAATTTGAATAAATCACTTAATAAATAGATTAGTATATTATGAATAGATAGATTTCATTCTATTTGTAATATCAATATCTATAAACATTTGATTAATTATAGTATTGCAAACGACATTCCAATAATTGTTATAGCCTATAGTATCGCAAATGACATTCTAATAATTGTTATAGTTTATTCACTAAATAACCATTGTAATGTATATCTAGTATTTAAATTACATGCTTCAATGAGTACTCAAGTTCTCTAGAATTAACTCCTTTTCAAACAATATCGGTATTCTATATTATGTATATTAAGTTGGCTACAGGTGCATCTGTATATGAGTTGAACTCATAAAACAACACTCTTTACACATAAATAAATGATGGGAAATGATAATTGCACCAATACAATCCTAAATTGGACAAATGATGATAATCCCATACTTTGTGAATTAGAAAATCGTTACCATTACACATTTCCTACCAAAATATAATTTTAACATAAATGAATTTTAATAATTTAAACTTGCTACACACATATCTACACATTAGTAATTTTTAAACTATAATCCATAGAAACATGTATTAATACTAAGGAAAACATATTTAATCAAGAATATATTCGAACAACAAAACAAAATATATTTATGTTGGTGTGAATCGACATCCGACAAAAAAAAAATATTTATATAGGTTTTTCTCAAACACGTCATAAGTTTTTTAGAACAAAACATAAAAACCGTAACTATTTTTTTTGTTTTTAACAGCAAACTTGGAGCTACTTCCATGTGCAATCTTTTTTGCACAATTTTTGGTATTTGTCGCCGGTTTTATGACCGGAACTCCCATCTTTCTTAGCTTATGTGGAGGCTCATACTTTTGGGCATCCTCCATCATGTCATATGCTAGACCATATCCTCGTGAATGCGGCCCTATAGTGCGGAACTTAGATAAATAAATAACAGAAGTTTCTAAAAATTGAGCCGGGCCTTAACCATCACTATAATTTCAGGTTTGGGTGGCTTAGACTGTTGATGATGGTCTATATAGACCACAAATGTGGACCTCCTAAAACTTTCCTCCCATTGGAATTTGGGAGTTGTTAACGTTATCCCTACGGGATTCACAGGAACTAGACTTCGTGTATTCATTTTCGTCATGCAAAATACAAATTTAATACAACAACACACATGCACACAAAAATATACAATTAACATTAGTACAATACATGTCAAATCAAATATATGTCATCTAATATGATAAAATAATCACAACATCAGAAAGCAACTAATCCATGACAAATTCAAGTATCGATAAATGCCAATGGCTATCCTTCACCCAAGAACCACCCTTTCGTAATATCACAATCGTTCATTGCAAAAGGGATGGTTGTGATATTACAAGAGGGTGCATTTTTGATTGGAAGGTTGGTGGGTGACTTTAAAAACCTCTACTCAACACAGTCTATCACCCATCTATCAATGCGGAATCCTAATGGGCAATCCCTTCATCACGTAGCGATAGTTGGGTGTATCGATGTGGCATCCTAAGGGGCAAGCCCCTTCAGCACGCACTGATTCCTATCTTTGCAGAGGCACTTGCCCCAATATGCCAAATTCAAAGTCGAGTATGATATCACATAAATTTTATAGCTTCAACTTCATTAAACATTCACAACATTACAATTACCAATATTTAACAATTAATAACAAATATATATGTACAAATGAGTTCCACATTCACAATATTTACAACTATAATGCATCCAAGAAATCAAAATTTTCCTAATGTATTTAATTTAAAATAGCTAAGAGTAATGAAATCACAACTAACAGCTGGAAGATCACATGCATATTTAACCAATACCAACATAATATCGACATAATTAACTAATCTCATACCAATGATTAATAAATGCAAATTGTAGAAATTACCAAATCCTCTATCATTAATTAACAAACACGTGAATACAATTATATCGCAATAATAAACTAATCCATGACAAATTCAAGTATCGATAAATGCCAACGGCTATCCTTCACCCAAGAACCACCCTCCCATAATATCACAACCGTCCATTGCAAAAGGGATGGTTGTGATATTACGGAGAGGGTGCATTTCTGAGTGGAAGGTTGGCGGTGACTTTAAAAACCTCTGCTCAGTACAGTCTACCACCCATCTATCGATGCAGAATACTAAGGGGCAATCCCCTTCATCATGCACCGATAGTTGGGTGTATTGATGTGGCATCCTAAGGGGGAAGCCCCTTCAACATGCACCGATTCTGTCTTTGTAGAGGCACTTGCCCCCATATGCCAAATTGAGAGTCAGAGTATGATATCACATAATTTTTATAGCTTCAACTTTCATTAAACATTCACAACATTACAATTACCAATATTTAACAATTAATAACAAATATATATATATATATATATATATATATATATATATATATATATATACAAATGAGTTCCACATTCACAATATTTACAACTATAATGCATCCAAGAAATCAAACTTTTCCTAATGTATTTAATTTAAAACAGCTAAGAGCAATGAAATCACAACTAATAGCTCGAAGATCACATGCATATTTAACCAATACCAACATAATATCAACATAATTAACTAGTCTCATACCAGTGATTAATAAACACAAATTGTAGAAATTACCGAATCCTCTATCATTTACTAACAAACACATGAATACAATAATATCACAATAATAAACTAGTTCGCACCGTTATTTAGTGTCTATATACTAAACAAAATATTTGAACACGTCATTTGTTTTGAAAACATGCTTCCAAATAATTGTTCAATATATTTGTACTTATGATACATTTTCATGTTATATTTGTCCTTGTGTATATCAAGCACATACATTTGTTCCTATTTACAAAGTATTAGGTAATATATATGACATCAAATTGCTTCCTTTTCTTACAGTTTCAAATATATTAATTAATAATAATAATGAAAACTACAATTATTTTCTAAAATTTAAGGTTCAAGGTTTAGGGCTTAGGGTTTAGGGTTTAGGGTTTGGGGTTTAGGGTTTGGGGTTTAAGGTTCGGGGTTTAGGGTATAAAAGTTGAAATTTAAATATTAAAATGAAATAATTGATCATAATAAGAAACGTTATATAGAAATTTTTGTGGAGTTAGGAAACCTAACAAATGCATTCCTACTATTTGAATAAAATATGAATGATTAGAAATTGGACTTAGACACCCTATTAAGCACGAGCCACCAAATCTAAATAGAATGCAAATAAGTGGATATCAAAGTTAGAAACCCTATGATGCAAAAATTTCCAAATATAAATAAATTGTGGGTCCCATGTCCAATAATTGAAGCTAGAAACTTTGTCAACCACATGGCTTTGATTCTTCCACGCTGAATATGAAAATGCATACGAACCTTAGGTTGAATAAGCATTTGTTAGAATATGATTATCTAATATGTGATCACCTTTTTATAATTTAGGATAAGCTAATAAAGTTCACATTTCAAAAGGAAAAAATCAGATATAACATATGTAAAAAGTTAAATTTTATTAAATCTTCAAAAAAAACCATAAATATAGACATCGAGTGTGAGCATTTTTGGCATTCTAAGTCTTAAAATAATATTTCAATATTGATATCATTACACTAGCACTGACTTTATTAAATAACTCTAAAAGCTGAGTTTCTTTAAACTTCTTCACATAGTCCCAATTCCCATTTGTACATATCCCACAATATCACATATTTATTTAGTCATACTTAGTTAGGATTTTTAAAATTATATTTCTAGAGGTTTGTGTGGATTTTTAAAATTATAATCAACAACACCAAAATAGTTTATACACAAACCAATAGTTAAATTTTGATTCAACAACACCCAACTAATTTTGATCAACACCATAAGTAGAAGTACGCTTGAACAAAAGAATTTATGAATTGTTTGGTTATGAGAATTACCTTAAATATTGCAATCCATAAGTTTCATAATCTTATCAAACATGAATTAACATAATACTTTTTGAATCTCAAAGCCATGTGTTTTTTTCTTTCCTTTATTTAAAAATATTAAAATAGGAAAACTCTAAATGGAGTTAAATTGTATACGTTTTAAGGGAGGAGGACAACTTGTGGACATTAAAATAGAACTCAATTCTTCAATGTTAAAGTTTAAAAGTAACTATAACTAATGGTTTGTACAGGTATAATATGGGATGTCATTGAATTTAAAAGTATTTTTCAATTATAGTAATTATAGTAAGAAATTAGTTTAAAATGTCGTTGTTAAACACGTGTGTTTTTTCAACAACGATGAAAAAAAAAACTATGTTTTTCAACATTTTTCAAAATTATTTCCTCCATATAGAAAATTGTTGACAGGGAATGATACCAATAATAGACAGGTAATGATACCAATAAGTGCACTATTGACATTATTATAGGTACTGTATTATCCATATAAAATTCTTCTTATTTGTCAAATTTATTTGTGTGGGCATTTTTATCTCTCAAAAAGTTTTTTCAAAAAAATGATAAAGTAAATACAAAAATGTTACAATAATTCACAAAATAGAAATGGCATCGGGTGTCATATTTAAAGTAAAGTAAAGTAGGATTAAAGCCTCGATAGCCAATAATCAAGGGTTAAATTTCAGTGCCACCAATGGTCATATTTAAAGTTTATATCTTGTTGTTGCAATATTTAAAGTGATGCAGGACAACTTTTTGTTTTCCTTAGATGTGTCAATGAACATGACGGGAACTCAAGCTCACTCGGGTCGTTTACATCCTCTCATCAGTTGGGGGGTTCACTATACTCACTCCTCGAGGGAAGAGAGCACTCGACCAGGTAAGTTCACTCCTCAATCTACATCTTCCTATCAGTCAAGCCCTAACAATGGAGGGAGAACAAAGAGATTACTTGGAAGATTTCATAAATTATATCATTTGAGCCCCCACATTGAGGGAAGAGCACTCGACCAGCTAAGCCTTACAACTAGTAAGCTACAACTGAAGACAATATGCAAGAACATCAAGTTCAAGAGAAATATAACATCTCATGAAGTGCCACATAAGTGAATGAGGCATCATGATTGCATTTCAAGCTCATGAAAGTAAAATTTATTATATTTATAACAAAATGGGGATAAAAATGAACACAGAAACAAACATAAGGTATATCTCATACTGTTGTTTTAATAATCACAAGTACAGAAAAGATTTCATATGAAGAATGTCATTTTTAGATGCATGCTACAGAATGAAATCAAGATGAGAAAAACTCGTTTTCTTCAAAGCAGTACAAGGAAACATTATATCATCAAAAGATTGTGTTCTTTTTACATTTTAAAAATACAAATTTGGTGAACATCTGTGTTATTAGCTTATGCACTTATTGTAATTTACGGCCTATGAAATGCCTAATTTGTTCTGTTTGACAATATGCAAACATTGAATTTATTTTCATTTATGGCCTCCAAGTGCCCAATAATTTTAGGAAATGATGTAGAAGAGTTAAATTGAGAACCCAAATCTTTGATTATTGTAGTTGTAGGTTGGGGTTCTCTGATTATGGATTCTGCATGGTTACTTTGTGGGTTTCTTAGTTTACACTTGTATTCACATAATTTTTTATTCGTGACATAATGTAAATTTATTGCCATTTATGGCCTCCAGGAGCCCAACAAATCCTAGAAAATGATATAGGAGAGTTGAATTGAGTACCAAAATCTTTGATTGTCATAGTTGTAGGTTGGATCTCTCTGATTATTGATCCTGCATGGTTACTTGGCAGGTGTCTTAGTTCACTCTTGTATTCACATAATTTTTTTACTTGCTATAGTATACAATTAGAATCAGAATCATCAACAACAATAGTAACAGTATAAGCTTTTATAGGGGATGAAGATATTTTAAAGCAAGGTGACTGCGCTAAAAAGAATGTAAAACCACAATGTGGGGGCTCAAATGGGAAAGAAAGCACTAAAATTTAAAGGCCGATTACACAAGACCAAAATAAGGAAAGCATTGCAAGCCTTTCATTTAAGATAATATTAAATAGAACAAGCCATGAGGAGAGAGGACATTTTCATACCTTTAAATGAGGGACTGAGAACCCTTTTATTTTATTCTACAACTTCTTCCAACAAGTGTTAACACAAACATACAAGCGGGTTGGGCACTTACTGGTGAAAAGGGATAAAGAGTTTCCGCGTCCTCCTCTCTAACCACTTTGAATCCGAATCCTTCTTTCTCGGCCCCTCCTCGTCGCAACCCCCGAATGCACAGAATAGCGAAGTCATGCCCTCTAAATATCTCCATCCTCCTCACAATCTTTGATCTTAGTCACGCTTGGGAATGATGAATTCGAAATGATTAATGTGAAGGTTTTGAGTGAGAAAGACAAAAATGGGATGAACTCTATAGATTACCACGCAGAGTGGTGATTACGGGACTTAGCGATGGCAACAGGCGGTGTGGGGACGTGGACGGTGGTTTTGTCATTATCAGCGAGGGACATTTTTAATAATTCAAATTTGAATCTCCATCAACACGTCACCTCACTACCTACCTCGCGGTGAGAAGTCTGTTCCGGTTGTGACGTCATGTTTCCAGTTTGGGCGGATTGGGGGAATGGGTCATGGCCATGATGGCTGGCACTTCACTCATAGGTGCAAAATGAGTGAAGGGTACCTGTTGGCGAAGGTGTAAACTCAATCGAAATCTATATCGGTGGAAGCTTTCCAAAACCGACAGATTGCAAGAAATCAATGGTGCAAAGTGTTTATTTGCAGGACATGTGTTGAAATCCAACACTTGTGTGCCACTGCAAACTAAGTGGACTATCATATTGAAAGTGCAGACTGCAGTCGTGTACCTCGAGAATGGTGTTGCAAAGGTTACAGTGCACGTGGCATAGGTGCTCAGAAGAAGAAGCAAAATCGATACAGCTAAACATTACACTTGAATGAAGCACCTCCAAACCCTCAATCTTCTTCTTCTTCTGCATACAATAAAGAAAGCATCAGCAGGTAGTAGTTTCCTCCCAGAGACCATTGAACACGCTCCAGATATAGATACATAGCCATATCAATCAATATGTATATATTAAAAAGAGGATATTTTAATCCCAAATTATTTTTGCCGATTTTAAATTTGGTAAGCTTCACTGTCATCTAAATTCGGTTATAATATGTAGAGGGAGAGACATGCTTACCTGAGATGGGATGTCGCGTCGCTTGCTGAATCTCTTCTTCCGTAATCTGTAGTTTTTTTGTCCGACAATCAATTCCCCGTCCAGAGTGTGGTGTCTACCTTCAAGAAGGGGAGAATACCATCTTGGGAAAGCAACAATTGTTGGGGTGGGTTTAGATCTTGGTGCCGCACTGTGTAAATATTCTCTGCATTTATCTCGTGGGTATTCTCCATCGACTGCATCGTCTTCAGAAGCCCATCACCCATTTTTCCACTTTTCTATTTCTTTATGCTTAGGAAATTCATGTAAATCTCCTTCCACCAAAATAACAATCGAATTTCGTGTATATGTGTTGGGCGCATGTCAAAATGATAAATGGGCAGGGAAGAGGTGGCATCGGGAATAGAGAGGTTGTGGTGGCGTTTCAGTGGAAATTGGTGGAATTTAATTCTCGCTGCAACTATCCAATTACTGCTAAATTTACAACGTTAACTTGGGTTTCAGGGGGTTAATGCCTCTGAATCTCAAATAAAGTGATTTTATTATTACGCAAGGAAAATGACAGGTGTGAAAGGGCATTTAGGATGTATCACTCTCCATGTTATGCTTTGGGTTTTGAAGAGCACCTAGCGTGGTTGGTGGATTTGTTTGACATGGGTCTATTTTTTCCGCTCAACTGTTATTTTGCTATTAAATAGATGGAGAAAAAAACAGCAGATACAAAAATTTTGAAGCTATACGATTCATATCATATCTTTTAAACCACAATTTTATTAATCTAAGGAATATTTATATCAAATTCCCTTAAACGTAAATTTAAAATGTGACCTATCTCTGTAAACCCTAAATTTCCTACATTAAACTTGTCCTATTAAGAAAAAATTGATAATGGCGTTCAGGATGCGGATAAATCTAAAATATCTATAACCTGCAAACCCTAAAATTTCATTGTTATACTTGTCATATCAAGGAAATATTGATAAAAAGGCATACAAGGTGTGGGTAATGTTTAATTGTTGTGAAAGCTCCCAACACCAATACAATGTGTGCAAGTGACTTGCCTTACTTACCAATGATAATACACTAATTTTATTTCTATTATTGGAAAATGATAGAGTGCTCTATTTGTATATATGCTTGATAGGTGGATGGGAGATTCGGACATGTTTTAATATGTAGTTACCAAGAGGTGTAGATACATAAATATTTTATTATAAAATGATATGTAGGTAAAAGACAAGTAGATTGAAGATTGGCAAAAGAGGACACACATTTAATATGTAGTGTAAGAGTGTTTATTAAGCAATATTCCACCTACCATGTAACAATTAGATCAACAATACATATGAAAGCCATGAGGGGGAGTAGTTTTGTTTAGGTTTGATTTTTGTTTTAGGGGGTGAGCCATTGTCTTTTTTGTTGCATTTTCGCTTCAAATATTTTTCTACCACTCCTTACATTCACATATATACCTATAAATTGTTTCTCCAACGTCTTGAATAACACCCATGTTCTCCTTCGAAGGATTTTCAAATGCGACGTCGTGTTGTTCCAAGTTCCAAGTTCACATTGTTTGTACTTTCTATTTTTAGTGCACCAACACTTTTTCATCCTCTAACCCCTTCATCTTCACCCCTCTTCCTCTACCAATGTTTCTCTCCTTCTAATACGAATCCTTATAAAAATTTCCTTCGGCATTCCCATCATACATTTCACTTACGGTTGTTAGTTTTAGTATTTTATTCATTCTTTACCTAACGGTCATTGGAATTTGCCCTCATTTAAGTTCTTTTTAATTTCAATACCTTTGTTTAGATATTTTTCCTAAAATATTAGGTCATGGTAAACCATGTTTCATTCTCACCTCTTTAAGGAAGTGAATTTTACCCTTTATAAAAAAATTAATGCCTTATTTATATACCATTGTTAAATAATTTATTTGGTATTATATTTTTTCGCGTATATGTTCTATCTTAATTTGTTTGTATTATCTTTGATCTAATATTTATTTTTCATCTTAATTTTGGCTACCTAATTTTTTGTTTCTTAGTATTGATGTACTAATTTTATTTTCAACAATAAACCCACCAAATAATAATGTCCAAGTTAACAAATTTGGCATAAAATTCAAATGGTATTAAATGAGGAATCATTTCTACTGTAAATAGTTCTTTATAGGAACTAGGTTTTTACATTAAATAATTCTTTCCAAATGAACAAAAATTACAAGCTTTTCGTTAGAGAAGGTTCTCAAATATTTTATCCATAAAAATTAGTTGGTCAAACGAGAGTATCAATAAGAACTACATTAGTATAAAAACTCTTAAGGTATTTTTCTTTGGCCATAAGCATGATTAAAACTCCAAGCTCTTTAAATGTGAAATGAAAATATTAATTTTCTAATTAATTACTTCCGACACACACACACACACACACACACACACACACACACACACACACACACACACACACACACAGTATTCATATGTGTAAATTATGTACATTTATGTGTGCATTTATGCATATATTAAAAAAAACTCTAAAGGGACTATCTCATCTTGATATATGGATCTCTATTGAATTATGTCACTTCAAAATATGGAAAAATGAGTTCTCCTCTTTCAATGAGATAATATTATGATGGCTATTTTTCTCACGTCAATTCTCAACCTTTTTTATTTTTATTTTTATCAAATTTATCCACTTGGGCTTGTAATTTTATCATCAAGTTTATCCAATTAGGCGTGTAAACCATTAGGTTTGAAGAAGTGGTCATCATCAATTGTTGAGCAACAAGTTTTCGAGGTAATCTTCATATTTAGGTGGTTAAGTGGGTGTTTGGCCATCTTGAGGGTTGTAGCATCCTTGTAGAGTGGGTGCTCTACTAAATAGGGGTTGGTGCTCCTTGTGAAGTAGATGTCTCGCTAAAGTGTTAGGCGTGGGTGTTACTTGTGAAGTGGGTGCTTCACTAAAGAGATATTTGTGTTGTGTAATTATATATACGGTGTTTCAGTGGGTTTTATTTCCCTTGAGGGTTTCCCACATATATTTTGTGTTCTTGTGTTAATTACTCATGTGTATGGCTGTATGTGTATTGATTAATCTTCTCAATGCTCAATGGTGTATGAATTTACATGTGCAATTGAAAAGAATTTTTAAAACATTGAGTCAGCTCCCCTCTTAGTGATTGTGCTTCCAACAGTATGTAGATGACTATTTGATGTGCGATTTGGGCCATGATAGTTGCCTCTATGCAGTGGCAATTATAGGCCATTATGGGTAGTCCGAGATACACCTTTCCAACCGTGAGGAAAAACTTGAGTTTCTTTGTATAAAAGTTAGAGCATTATGCCGCATGGATGGTGTCAATAAAATCATACTTCAATGACCAAAGATTGTTGCGCCATCGGATATTCTATGTTGTGTCAGAAAGACACGCCAATTCTAAGTGATATAAATAAATGCCTTCAACCTAAGCATAATAATTAGTAAATGTTTAAATTCTTGATTAATAAATATCTTTTTTTAAAACTATATTTAGTATCATCATCAAGTTAAGAAAATTTTACTCGTCGAATCTCCCAAAGACATTTTGTGGATCTCGCCAAACTAAATAGTTTACCCTTCAAATCTCATCACCGATCCCATATTTGAGAAACATCAACACTAAACCATTATCGAGTCACCCTTAACATAGATTCATGAGTCATCGAGGAATCTAAGGACTAGCGAAATTTGTGGCGAGGTTATTTTCCCGATAGAATGCATTTGTGCCCATAAAATTTCAATACACCTATTAGATGCATATGTTGTGTTTTTACATAGTTTATTTTTCCAAATTTTTATTGTAAAAAAACACATTCCATTTAGTTGCAATTTTTGGGTTTCAAACTTAACAACTTGTTGTCCATCGGTGCATAATCCAAACGAGTTGCATATGAACAAATGCAACCATTTATTGTCAAATTGAATATTGATTTTTTTTGACATTTTTATATGACATATGACAAAAAGACCCACCCATCCATGGGCATGCATATGTTTTATGGGGGCATGCATCCATAAAGGTGCATTTTATTGGGAGAAATTTGTAGATGATCAAAGTCCGTCGCGAGGCCCAAGGTGCCAGTGATGAGATTTGAAGGGTATAAACTATTTAGGTTGGTGAACTCCACAAAATGTGTCGGGGAGATTTGACGGGTAAAATTTTCTTAAGTTTGATGGTACTAAATACAATTTTAAAAAAACATTTATTGATTAATCATTTAAACATTTACTAAATAGTTCTTCCGCACCATCATGCATATATATCTAATTTCCTCCCGATGTCCGGTAAGATGGCATATCCACTAAGAGGTCACATGGTCAAGGCTCATTCTAGCCGTGATAATAGTAGGGGAATAGATGAGCACATACTACTGATAGTTGATGTTAACATTCCCAACATCGTGGTCGTCTTGATATTAGTGAAAGCATTTATAGATAAATTTAAAGTACCATGACATCTAGTGGGGAAATAATCAACATTTTTGATGACTATGAAGCCAATCTTGCATGACATTGGAACTCCTTGATTTGTAGCACTGACATATGTGTGATTTAATCAAATTTGAATTAAATATTGATTCGAGTAACTTACTCAGTAACAAATGATATTTAGGTAATTAAGTATAGTAACACATAAAAAATAAGAATTTAATAATGTAAAACCCTAAGCAAATGAGAGAGGAAGATGACTTAGCTAATTCTGTGCAATCTGGGAGTGATCAAGATTGAGTATATGCTGGAATAGGTTGGAGACAGTGTTAGAAATGATCAATGAGTTTGGAAACCAAGGAATGCATGTGACATAAGTGCTCGTAGGAGGACAAGGATGCCCTAGGTGTTAGTGAATGATCTAGATGCCTCCCTATGTCCGGTTAGATATTTGAAACTTGGTCTTTTCTAGGTTGAAATACTTTCGTTGTTGTTCACTCTTTATCACTCTGGTTTCTTTGTTTAATTATCAGTCATGCTTGTAACCTATAAAAAATGACTACCTACACATGCCCATAAACCACATCAAATCTAATAAAAATATGTAGAATGGGAGTCGGAATGACCCCGATAGTCACCCAAAGAGTGAACTTATGACCGAGCATTGCACTACATCTTAGAATCCATGTAGTTATCTATGTGTGTGTGTATTTGTGTCCTAGGTTGCCCTTGTGCAATTTGCAAGTTGCATGATGATAGTGGGCTAGATCTAGATTTTCCCAAGTATGCAAAATGTGTGTGATGGAATAGAATGAAATCCCCTCCTATGCAATGTATGTAGATCAATGCAACCCTTGTCCCTTGTATGAATGTGCTAGATGTATGCTTTGTAGTGATCTTGTGCCTTTGTACAAGCTTAGGTGGTGATAGATAATGCTTATAGTGTTTGACCCCTTATTTAGAAGAAATAACTAAGTATATATATGATTCCCTTGTTTGAATTTCATAATTGACAACTGAAAGGCTGACCCAAAGTGTTAAAATGTGACCAAGAATCGAAAAGGACCTAAAAGAGTAAGAAGAAGAAAAAGAGGTACATGAATGCTTGGGAGGGACAAGATCACTGGGCGCTTCTATCCTAACTAGGCGCTAGTGTCCAAGGTCATTAAAAGGTAAATCAGTCAAGTGCCGGTAGAACTGTAAGATGTGTAAAACCAGTAAAATACAAGAGATAAAGCAACCAAAAGGCCAAAAGGAGTTTTCAACCACTATTTTTCTTGCTTAGGAATCATGTATACATTAGTATGCTTTAGGACCTAGAAATGTACCCAAGTGCATATATTTGTGTCTACATTTCCCCCACTTTATGACATTGAGTGAATACTTGATAACACAAAGTAGATAGAAGATACGTACCTTGTAATCTCGAGAGGAATGTAGCCGATAATGTGTCGAGTGGACGAGTAGTCATGTGAAGCGTAAAGTGGTCGCAATGTGAAATGTGATAAATAGGAAAGGGAGGTAGACCCTAGGGATGAATCATATGTGTAGTAGCATGTTATTAGAACTTTTACTTGTTGATGTATTTTTTTCTCCTTTCACACCAAGATAAGATTTTGGGGAGAGGTATTTTTTTCTCTCCTTTCATGGCTCTTTTCAAATGATAAGTGCCATTACAGATTGGCACGTCTTGATTTATTCTACTGAATTGTAAATGAACTGGTGAATTCTATAACTAAAGACAAATGTATGATACTATAGATCCATACTTGTAAAACCGCTGGAAAATGTGTTGAATTGAGAAACTATCTGGATTTTTCCTCCAAGACACAAGTACCCAAGTGGGACACAAACACCCACCATTCCCTCAAGTTTCTTTACTAGGCATTAGTGTCTACTCTAGTTTTGTGATCTAAGTCTTATTCTAGACCACTCTAGAATCGTGTGCCTTTGCCAATTATGTACTATGATGTTTTATCCTGGAGCTCTGTGCTGCTGGGAGGTTGATTTGTTCACTCAATAGTTGCCCCCCTTGTTTGGGGTGCATGCGAGGAATGTAGGAAGCAACCCAAATGAGAGGACTTGAAACTGATATACATATTGTGGACTAGATACCTATAGGGTGTAGGGGATGTGCATGGTATAAACCAAGGCACATGTAAACAATATAGGCTAGAAACAAGTGTTAGTGTAAAAGAGATAGCATGCAATAGAATAGTGGGTAATAATCAACTATGAAGACAAGAGGGACCATGAAAAGTGGGTTGCATACATGGGACATCACTCATAATGTCACAAGACAATCGAGCTGAAGTTTCCATAAGAAAACAATGATGAAGTAATACATAGCCATAGCCCAAAAATAATGGAAAAAAATAACAATCAAGAAGTAATAAATAAACGTGGTTGTATAGAATCCTATAAGGAAAATTCTACACATGAAACAACTGTTAGCATGTTAGAAAGATAAATAGTATGTGAAAGCATGTATAAATTAGTAAAAATTAAGTGATAGTAATAAAAGTAATAAATACCGTAACTATAGGACTTGTGATGTGGAGTAGGAGAATAGTAAAGTTAGATGCCCTCAGGAGCCTCGGTGGGATTGGTAAAGAACAGTGTTGAGCATCATGCATCATGTGAGAATATGTATAAGTCCTGAATTCACATCGAGATACCATGTGAACGCGCATGTGTGTATATAAATAGATAATGACATATTATGTATCCAACTAGCACATTAAACAAAGTGTAACACGTAAATAATATAAGCTAACAAGAGTAAATACAGCCTATATGTGTAGATGTTATACAAAAGTGATGGTGTGTTAGGATATGAAAGATGTGTAGATGATAGTGGCCACGTTACCCCTCAACACATGTGTTATGATCCTCATGTGCAGATTTCACTAACACCTTAAGGTTTTAGTGTAACGACTCATTACATTTGGTATCAAAGTGACCACCCGTGTTCGAATCCCGTGCTTAGTTGGTTACATCATGTAGTTGGGGCTTGTGGGGTGCCTAAATGTCGGTGAAGTAGGGCTCATATGTATGAGAGTATGGGCGAAAACCTAGCCCTATTCAGGCTCTATGAAAGTGTGATGGGATGTTACGATCCTCATGTATAAGAAGTGTATCCATGACATTACAAGCGATAAAATAGTCTGTCTTTACATCCAAAATAATGTTTTTTTCCATATCCAAGTTTGTTGCTTTATCAACATACACATGGCAAACACCATCAACATGACCAAGCACAAGAAGTTTTGTTGAGTCCTTGATTTTTGAAACCAACTTATTGTTGCCTCTTGGAATAACAAGATCTATAACATTATCCAGCTTGAGCGGATCTGGAACTTCATCTCTCAAAGTTACAAGGCCAATAAGACTATTTACCACATATTAAGGAAGTGCTTCAGTAATAACCTTATGCAAAATGGCATTTGTTCGAGCTGCTTCTTTTCCACCCTTCAAAATAAGAACATTTACACTTCGGATTGCCAATGAAGCTATTTGAACTAAAGCATCAGGTCGAGCCTCAAAAATAATAAGTAGCACAACCAAGGGGCTGGTAGTTTTCTCCAAAATAATCCCATCTACCATCTCTATTCTTTTCTGAACCTATCCAATTGGCTCATCCATATTTGCTAAAACTTGTATGGACTTGGCTAAAGAAGAAATCTTTCTAGGCTTTAGTGTTAAATGAGAAATTAAGGAATCTAGAATTCCAATTTGATGTGCCACAAATATATCAGCTTCATTTTCTATCCAAATTAAACCTAAATTTACTTCCAAAGCATCAGTTACATCTCGTATAAGTGCTTTAGTAATAATTGTTACACCAAAACTTTGAGGCATTAGTGAAATCCACACATGAGGATCATAACATCCCACCACACTTTTGTAGCCCGGACCCCGGGCTAGATTTGTGCCCGTATAACGGGACCACGACCTACCCTATACGAGCACCGAGCGAACATTATAATGATGGTGTAGCCACCTGTGTCGGGACTCAAACCTAGGTGGTTGCGCTGATACTAAATGTAACAAACCATTACACTAAAACCTTGAGGCATTAGTGAAATCTGCACATGAGGATCATACCAACATGTTTGTGATGTGAAGTTAATTTAGGAATTACGCACTCAACAGTCATGTATGAACTGTATAACAAGAGTGCATCATCAGGTAACAAAGTTATTGTATGCGATAGATATTATATGTTAGATACCATGAAGAACTGATCATGAACTGTAGTAGATGATAAAGATAATAAATAGTGATGCAAGGGTGAGAAAGTACGATGCCCCTAAGTGTGCGAGTGATGGAAAGTTATCTGAAAATGTGAGAGAGACCATGCCATGGTGTTGGATGTTGAAATGTGTCCTAGCCATTGACATAGGAATTATATAAATCAAAAGGAAGAATTATAATTATAGGAGGTTAGTGAGGGATCTCAACTTGTGGCGATGGTATTGGTTGTGCTTCCTTTGATGGTTTGACCTTGGATAGTGCTTGTGGTGACTCTTACATGACTAGAGAAGGAACCTGAGTGACTATTGCATGATGCTCGCTAGAAATAGAAGGATCATATTTGGGGACCCATTGGGGTTTGGTAATTGGAGATGAGCAAGAGTAGAATGTTGTGCAACAAATGAAAAAACCTTGGTTCTCAAGTTACCCGATTCTTCGTTCTAAAGCATAACAATCATTGTCACTATGTCCATTAATTCTATGATAATTGTAAAATAGGTGACCTTTATATTTTGTAAGCCGATAAGGAGGGTAGTAATGAGTAGGTGGTAAGGTGATTAACTGATGATTGAGGATCTCAGAGAGAATATCATGTTGCTAGCATTTCAATAAAACTTGAGAGGAGTTTTGTGTGGTAAGACCTTGATCTCACTTGTATGAGCACATGTAGTAGACATGGGATTAAGGTGAGTTGTAGAAGGATAAATAGCATGGGCATGAGAAACATCCTTAAGATGTTGGATTTCAGCTTTGAGGGATGTGATCATGGATTCTATAGCTTGAAATTTATCTTGAAAAAGAAGGTGTAAAGCTTGAATTGTCTCAGAGATGGATTAATTGGTTGTGTTATTTGGAGTAATAGGAGGGTTGGAGATATGATTGAAAATCACACTTACTTGTGACAAGTGGCGTATCATGAGGAATATATTTTGTATGTATGGATTTGTTGAGAGCATATTTGCACAATGGGTGCTTTTGAAGTACTTGATACAAGGAGACTTGAGGAAATGTAGAGGTCATTATATGAAAGAAAAGGTAATTTGTGAAATAAGATCCCTAGAAAGTGACTTAGCGGGTAGGACAAAAGATGAAGCCCTAGGAAGAATTATACAAAACAAATGTATGATAAAAATATATATGGAAATATGAGCCATGATACAACTAGGGTTTGGGGTTAGGTGACAAAAAATATGATAGAATATGTAAAATAAGGATCTAAATGTTTGATCACGAGTTGGGGTTCATCAAATGATTTAATTTTATTTGAATTAAATATCGATTCAAAGTAAATTAATATAATAAATGATATTTAGGTAATTAAGTACAATAATGCACAAGTAGTAAGCATTCAACAATGTAAAACCCTAAGAAAAAGAGAGAGGAAGATGACATAGCTGATTCTATGCAATCAAGGAGTGATCGAGACTAAGTATATGTTGGAACAGGGATGGAGATAGTGTTATACATGCTTGATGAGGTTTTGAAAACCTAATAATGCATGGGACAAGCACTGTAAGAGGGCAGGAGTGTACAAGACATTAGTGACTGATCTGGGTGCCTATGTTTTCTCAGATGTTTGGAACGTGGTATATTTTGGGTTGGAAGACCTTTGTTGTTGTTCTCTCTTTGTCACTCTAGTTTCGTTATTAGATCATCAATCATACCTGTAACCTGTAAAACAAATGACTACTTAGACATGCCCACAAACCACATCAAATATAATAAAAAATATGTAGAATGGGGAGTCGATTGACCGGACGGTCACACCGATGTGGACACAAAATCACACACTTGGGTACATTTCTAGGTCTTAAAAGCATGATAACATTTGTATGATTCCTAAGAAAGAAAACTAATGATTGACAACTATCTTTAACCTCTTTTCTTTGTTTCTTAATGTCTCTTTGGTCTTACATACCCTAAAACCCACTTAAAAATTTACTTATTTATATTCATGGCTTCGACACCAACTCCTAGCCATGACAACAACGCCTAGGAACTCCTATCCCTTTTGGGCGGCCCCTGACCCTTTTTCTTACCTTACTCACTCCTTTTGGATCTCTTTTATCTTTTGAGCATCTTTTTCACTCATGGATTGGCCTTCTAGTTGTCAATTATGAAATTCAAACAAGAGAATCAAATAAATACATAGTTATGTGTTCAAAATGAGGGACCAAGCACTAAGTATTACTATAGTCACATAATATTGCATTCCAAAGGCAATGACACTCTAAAGACATCCATCTAGCATTCATTCAAGGGATAAGGGTTGCATACTTTGCATACACAACATAGGAAGGGGAAGTCTATTATATACCATCCACACATACATTCTAGATCTAGCTCACTATCAAGTGCAAATTTCACAAGGGCATACTAGGGCATCATATCTACACACACACAAGAACTACGTGGAGTCTAAGATGTAGTGCAACACTCAGTTGTAATTTCACTGTCAGGTGACCAATGGGGTCAATTTGACTCCCCATTATGCATTTTCTTTTTAGGTTTGATGTGGTTTGTGGGTATGTGTAGGTGAATCTCTTTCTTGTAGGTTACATGTACCTTCAACGATCAAGGAGTGAATATCAGGTAATCAATGGGTAACAACTGCGAAGATTTTATGACACAATAGAAACTAGATCCTAAGCATTTACACAGTCACATGGACGTAAATCTAGGAATTAACACCTAGGTTTATGTGTTCATCTCTATTCCTGCACTCCATAATTTAAAGTGACCAATGGAGACCCTTTCTAAAGTTTTTTCAGTTGTCGTACCTACCCAAATCACTTCCTATTTAGTCAAAAATCAGCTAAGTCACCCTCTCTCCTCTCTCTTGCTTAGGGTTTTATATTTTACATGTTTGTTTTCTTGTGTCTTGCTATATATTAGCATTTGTACATCATATATTATAGTAGTTACTCTGCAATTAGATTTAAATCTATTTTTATTAAATCATTTGGTGAACCTGTTTGCTTGAATCCTTCCCTCTTATGCCCATCACTCGTAGTGGTTAATTTGGGTATTTTGAGCACACCAAGCTTCCTCCATCTACACGTAGGGTTTCTAAACCAATGGATGAATATGATAATCCTTTTGCTAACTCATAGAATAATCCTCTTGATAACATTGAAATATATGATAGTGAGTAATCATACGATGAGGACACTGACATTGATAAAAAATAACTAGACAAGCTCACTAATTTCTGTCAAGCTTTACCCACCAACCCTTTACATATTCCACATGTTCTTAATGCTTTACTTGTTGCTAAAAATCTTGAGATGCTTCTTTTGTAACTATTCTAGGTTCTTCCTCAACTTCCATGGCCTCCACCCAACCCCTTAACATTCCTTCTTCCATTGCTACGACTATTGCTCCCCTCCATCCCAATTCTTCTAATACACAACCCGGTTCCTCTTCGACACCATGACATAGCTTATTTATATGAAGATTTACAAATTCAAATATGTCAATTACAACATGTTACTTGACGCTCCTCTCCATCTTTTGAATCCTCATTAGTCCTTCAATTTTCACCTTCCATTTCAGCTTATCCACTTCCTCCTAACTTCATCCAATCTAAGCTACCCACCTTCAATGGGCATGGTGACCCTCAAGAGCATATTTGATCTTTTCATGTGGCATGTATTGACAATGCATTTGATCATATCTTATTAACTCGAGCTATTTCCTATAAGTGAAAGCACCCTAAACTTTACAAAGAAAATAACAAAGATATTTAAGGAAGGCTAACACCATTTCCACCTAATAGCTAAGGATCCAAGTACAAGAATGTAACATTAAGACAAAAACTAAAATGAATGATTAAATAGTATGAAAACAATGCCAAATCTAATTAAACATGCATACTAATATGATTTAATTACCTAAGATAACCTAAATAGACCTAAATGGGCAATCGAATGGTTATGGTTGCTACTCTAAACAATAGTGAAATGACCTCTCAAAATGACTTGTTAAGCAACTTTAGATATCCATCTACTAACCTTATTGAAGGTTTTAGGAAAGGATTGAACTTGGCTATAAATCATATGTATTATATGAGATGCAAATCAAAGCATTGTGTAAAGTATAAAAGAATGAGGTGAGTTGTTTTTATAGTTTTCACTTTGGGGAAAACTAATATTTTGGTTCATGTGGACTAAAAGCCCAAAATTAGATTAAAATTGCTAGTCATGATTAAGATTTTCTAATCAAAATTAGTGAATTACCAAGTGATTAAGATGTGGGAGCCTTAATCAACCTCTTAGGGTCAACTAGGAGGTTAGGATAAGCTTTCGAAGCTTGTTGAGACATTGTGGAGGTGAATGGAGTGATTTTGAGTGGTTGGAAGAGGGGTTTGAGTCAATAGTAGGGTATATTGACCAAATCAAGGGAAAAATAGGGTTAATTAGCTCATAATATCTAATTGCTTTTTTTGAAGAGGATTTTGACTTACGATTCACTGTAAAGTGGAATCTTGAATGTAAAAGGGGTTACGCAATAAACAAAGTGCCATTAATTCACTTAAGTGGTAAGAAATGTTATTTAATTAGTGAAAATCACTAATTATAATGGAATTGAAAAGAATGAAATTGATTTGTGTGTGTTTGGCAATATGATTACAAAAGTGGAATTTAGGTGTCTACATTTGCCTCTGTTTGAGGTGAAGTAAGTGAATTCACTTAAAATATAGTAGATAAGCATAAGAAAGTAAATTTTTGAAGAAAAATTAGTGGAATGAAGGATGCCCCCTTGAGTGTCGATGGGGTGATAGAAGAGGTCAATTGATGATCGAAAATATGATTGAAATGGATAGAAGAAAATAGGTTAGAACGGGTGTGAAACCCTTGGGTATTGAGAAGAAATAAGGATAGGGATAAACATGGTTGTTTATTACCCCAGGTGATTTGGAAGAAAAATTAGTAGTGATAATAAATGATAATGAAAAAGAAATAGGAATGGATAATATAAGACAAGCCCCATCTTTGCATCCAACCTTTCAATAAGTAACTTGGTTATATCATTTTTCCCCTAGGTCTACATCATCAACCTTTATTGAAATGAACAAAAATGTAAGATAACATGAAAAGATAAATTGCTAACATTTGTCCATTGCTACATAAATCAATGCAATATGAGAAATTAAAACGATGTTTAACTCAATGCAATATACATAATGCAATGCAATACGAGAAAGTAAACTAGCTAACCTAATAGATAAACCAATACAATCATACGTACTCAAACAAACAAAGTTCAAGATAGTTACACCAATGTTTTTGTTATCAAGTTGTAGTTCCTAAATGTTTGTGTTGTAACAAAAAGGGTTAAAAATGGTTCCCCAAGCAAGGATACATGCAAGGGGAATGATGAAGGACACAAGTAGTCCCATGGAAAATCTTTCATGCACTATGACACAGTCTTTGGCAACTCACTGTTGCATGGGATTACCGAAATTACATGTAGCCAAGCTTTTGTTAAAGGAGGTAGATCACAATGATCTACAACTCTTTTGAGACAAGAACAAACAAGAACCATAGAAAGATGCTTTTGTAATACATGTTTCGATGTTCGAGGATAATTTAATTGACACATGCGTTTAGCTACGTATATGATGTTTACTATTTTTTTGTAAAAAAAAATTTTCTTTTTGTTTTTTAACAATTTTATCAATTTTTTGAATTTTTATTATTATTTAATATTTTTTAATTTTTATGGAAGAAAATATTATATAAGAAATAAAAAAGTTGTGAGACAATGTTAAAAGTGAACATGAGACAAAAAAATGCCCTAGGTAGTAAAAAAAAAGTTAGGTCGGGAAGCAAAACCATGCCCCAACGTACCAAAATAGGTGAAAAATAATTAGTTATTAACAAATAATCATCGTAAAATGTTAGAAAAATTCTATAAGAGATACGGAAGTTTCAGGTCACTTTGGGGGTGAGAAACATATTCACGGAGGAAAATGCACCCTTGTGGAGGAAAAGGTGCTCACACTAAAGAAAAGGTGCATGTGCAAAGGAAAAGGCACTCACGCTGAAGAAAAGGCACCTTTGCATCACCGGGTGCGCTTGTGTAACACCGAGTGCATAACCTATATTCCGTAAGTCGTATATTTTTCTCTCGACCTCAAAATGACTCCATTTTTTTGTGTTGGAAAGGTATTGAAGTGAAATATGCAATGGTAAGATAAATTTGGGTTTTTGAATTTTTTTTACTATTTTTTTGGGTTTTTGAATTTGTTTTACCAATTTGTTTGGGTTTTTTTATGTTTATTTGGATGTTTTGACTTTTCCGACTAACATATTTGAATGTTTTGGGAGTTTTTGAAACATATTTAAATGTTTTTGATTTTTAGAAGTTTTCCGAAGCTATGTACAGGAAGACAAAGAAACATGGATACCCCAACGGATGATGGGATGTACAAGGAAGAATGCTATGTGTATGTACAAGAAAGTGAAGATGTGAAATTGATCCTAACGTTAGATGGGAATATTCAAAGGAAAACTATTCATGTGTAGAAGTTGGATCACGACAAATATAGATAGGTTCAACATGATGATGAATGCAACCTAATAACGTGCTAGGAAGGAGCAAGGATGCCCCCAGTGTACGCTGGCTGAAAAAGCACATGATAGAAAGAAGTGGAAGATTATTTTGACAAGGGGGAAAAAGTTGTCTGCAAATATGGAAAAAAGGAAATCTCATATACATGGATGTTCTAAATGAAGGAGAAGAATAATGTGAATGTTGTGAATGTAGGTTAGAATCCTCACAATGAATAAGCGGTTAGCCAAAGGCACAAATCGTGAGACAAGATACATACTAGAGTAAGAGTTTAAACAAGGTTAAAAAAAGACACTTGGTAACATACTAATCCTATTTTCTCATAGAGATCCAGTGTGTGAACGTGGAAATTTATTAACTCTTAGAGGGAATATTTGATGGACAACGAGTGAAGACACCCTAGCCATTGTGTAGGAATGATTTATTTTTCAGAGATGAATTTTTTTTGTGAATGGATTTGTGAATGTATTTGATTCTAATCACAACATTTCTCTACTTATATTCAAGCTTCCATATCCCCGGTAGAGATTATTGGAAATACCCCAAGAGAGATTTATATATCAATTTGCTTTTTCTTTTAGCGTTTTCTTTCAGCTTTGTGATTTTTCATTTGATTAATTCTTTTGATTTCTAAAAACTTATTTCAGCTCTCTTGTTTGGCAAGGGGTCAAGAACCACTAATGGCTTGATAGAAGGAGATAAAAGTGATTGCGATGATGACATTGGCTAGTGTCAACAAATATATCCAAAATTTCTTTGCAACAATTTTTTAGATGTTAATTGTGATAAGATCTCTAAGAGGTCAGTCGTTCTTTAATCTACTAAGGTGATAAAAGACCAAGTTCAAATGGATACCATAGAGATAAATGTCACAAAATGTGTGTGAATTGGCTAACCAAAATATCATTGAAGGGATGAAAATGGTAGGAAGACTTGCAGAAGAATAACAAGGAAGGGAAGAAAGAACATCCATGTGTATGCAATACTTGATTGCAATGTGTGTTCATTTACCTTTGATTTTTTTAAATATTTTTTTTTTCTTTTTTTTGTCTTTTTTTTAAAGTGGGACCGACAAGGTCACTTAGTTTGATAAGATCTAACAATAATGTTAGCGATTTCCGTGATAAGGAATACTAGTTGTGTTTTCTTATCAAGAGTCATTTTATTTCCTATCCAGAGGATTTTCCACTTTACTCAATTCTTGATGGGTACATTGATGTGCATTTTTTAATCATGTTTGATTTTGAACTTTAAGATTGTTTGAATTTTTGGGAGCTTTGGATCTCTTAGAAGTTTTAAGCTTAGTTTGATGAAGGAACCGTTTAGGTTTCTTGTAAGCTATTACTTGAGTTTTCTGATCCCAAGAAGTGGGAGAAGAAAGTGGATGAGTAGAATTGATGTGAGAAATGATGGTGGGCTTGCCACAATCATTGATAGAAGAACAATATGATGGATGCGAAGGATACAATCCAAGAATTGAAGAGGATGGGCTACCAAGAGGTGTCCCATATATTGAAGATAAAGTACTACTAGTATGTGGCCCTAAGATAGAAGATGAAGGACTACTTGGTGGTGTCCCATATATCAAAGATGATGGGCTACTAGACATGGCCCAAGAATAGAAGAAGATGAGCTACTAGAAGGTGAGTCACATATAGACGATGAGGGACTACTTGGAGGTGGCCCACATATAGAATAAGATGATGGGCTACTAGGTGGTGACCTAAGGTGAGTTTTTGAGCTTGGCTATAAATCATATGTATTATATGAGATGCAAATCAAAACATGGTGTAAAGTATAAAGGAATGAGGTGAGTTATTTTTATAGTTTTCACTTTGGGGAAAACTAATATTTTGGTGCATGTGGGACTAAAAGCCCCAAATTGGATTAGATTTACTAATCATGATTAAGTTTTGCTAATCAAAATTAGTGAATTAAGAAGTGATTAAGATGTGGGAGCCTTAATGAACCACTTAGGGTCAATTATGAGGCTATGTTAAGCTTTTTAAGCTTGTTGAGACGTTGTGGAGGTGAATGGAGTGATTTTGAGTGGTTAGAAGAGGGTTTGAGTCAATAGTAGGGTATATTGACAAAATCAAGGGTAAAATAGGGTTAATTAGCTCATAATCACTAATTGTTTGTTTTGAAGAGGATTTTGACTTAAGATTCACCGTAAAGTGGCATACTAAATGCGAAAGGCGTTACAAAATCAAAAAAGTGTTGTTAATTGGCTAAAGTGGTAAAAAACGTTAGTTAATTAGTGAAAATCACTAATTATAATGAAATTGGAAAGAATGAGAGTGATTTATTTGAGTTTGGAAATAAGATTGCAAAAGCGAATTCGTGTGTCTATAAGTTTTCAAGATTATGCCATGTGTTGGTTTTATGATATAAATGTTCATTCGGTAACTTATTTTACACACTTAGTCAATGATTTACTTGCACCTATTTCTATCAATATTGGTACTAATATATCCTATGTGTAACTTGTTAAAATCAAACAAAGATTTAATGAGCATTTAGCACATTATATTTTACGTTATAAGAACAACTTAGCTAAGATGACCAATGTACTTGTTGATTCCAAATTACAAGATTTTTTTTTCAAATTCTCTTACCTCCTCTAAAAGAGAGTGTTATCTTTGAGACCTCTCCATATTTCAATTAATTATGACATACACTTAAATTATGCAAAAGAAAACTCTTATCTATGGGAAAATTAAAATACTATAACAATGCTTCATCATCCTTGTCTTATCGGTTTCAAGCTAAATCTACTTTCAAGCCATATTCTAATCCCACTGAAGCAAAGGGCATTGTTAATGCTTTCTCTACACTGGACAAGCTTCAATTGCAACCTTCAAAGTGCACATTTACCAAATTATCATTTGTCACTTTGAAATGCACCCTTTTGAGAACGGTGTGATAAATTTCCTTTCAATTGAAAAAATGGAAACACTCCTAGGATTTGGGTGACCTGTATGTTAGAGTGAGTCTCCAAGGAGGGATGGTTCCCCAGGTGAAACACCTACACTAATTCTATCTCCTAAGGCTAACTCTATTCTACCAAACTGACTGAGAAAAGGGAGAAGAAAAGGAAAAAAAGAACTAAAAAAGGAGGTGATACACTAGAATGTTTTGAGGACTTTAGAATTATTTGGGTCACACATATGAAGAAAAGAAACCACACACGCCATACAAAAACTAAAAGTAGTTGATTCAATTTGAAAGTGATTCATAAAAGGGTTATGAAATTAATTGTGATGGGACAAGAAGGGGCAATAGATGGCTCCACAATAAGATCATGTAAACAATTTGTCACACATAATCTATGACCTGCAAATTGACATAATACTAAACAAAAGCATGAGGGGATTAACTAATAAAACAAGGATATATAAGTATCACAAAATAAAATAAGTTAAAACAAAGTATGCACTAAATACATATTATAGAAGGTAAAACAATGCTCCTTTTTTGCTCTAAGAGGTGGAATAAGCACAAATAGTCACTCATGACCCTTGATTTGTCATTCAGAAAGACTAAATTGCTCCATAAATATGAATGAAGAAGTCAAAATTCATTTTACAATGTTTTCTGAAGTTTTATAGAAATCTGAGAGAGAAAGGATGAAAAAAGCCTAGACATGCAAGTCCGACTTGTAAAAAGAAGATAAAAGTTTTTTTTTCTTGCACCAAAAGTAACTCTTATGTGAGAAAACCATGTGTTCTACTTTATTTACATCCCTTTTTGCTCAAAATAACTCTTCATAGCTTTAAAATGTTTTTTCTCCTTGCTTGCATGCTTTGATCTACTTTAAAATCCTCTAGATGAACGAAACAAGCTTTATCTATTTTTAAATTTCCACATGACCCTTTTTTATTCTGTTGCATGGATTTTATTTTGAATGTATTCAAATCCTGAAATAAATTATATAAAATTGAAGATTAGGTAGAGAGATTTCCAATGAGAGAAGTTTTGTAAGGTTTTGAGATGAACAACAAAATATATGGCCATCTGAAGTTCTGACTGTCATGATGGATAGGAAAATGACACATTTCATATTTTAAATGGCTCAGGAAATGCTTCTACTTAAGTTTCTTCTTAATTATCTCTTTTGAGAAATGATCTAATTAAAATATGCCACATGTGCAATAGATTTTGAAGTTTTGGACCCTATGTAGCTTTTATTATAAAGTATGAACCAATTGGCACCCTCCATGTAATTTCATAGTGTTAGTCCTTGCTTCAGCCCCTCTGACCATTGCAAAATGTAGAACAATAGGGTAAGTCTATGTTTCTTCATAAATCTGACCTTGATTGCCTTTTGTGAAAGAGGAACCAATAAAAAGGCTCCACGCACTTGTTTGAATGAACCTTGTTAGTGTGTGAAGTGCAAACTAATAAAATAGATTCACGAATTCTCCCGATGTCAGTATTTCCAAACCCTTGATTGTCTTTTGCAAAACAAGGTCTAATGGGAATGCTCCATGTATCTACCTTGACCACCCTTGACCTGCACTAAACTTGAAAACCTATAAATTGTGGTTAATTCTAGGAACTTTATGTCCGTAGAGTTCATATCCCTCTAAAGTTCTTTGGAACGAAAACATATGTCCACCACTGCTCATGGATTTTTTCCATGTTTCAGCGCTTGACCGTGTCACCTTGCTTGTTGACTTGCTGACCACCATGGAACCAAAAGATTTATAAACTGTAGCTTATTCTGCGACCTTCATGTCTGTTGGAGTTAAAAAATAATGAGAAGCCTGGAATCCTGCCACGTGGCCTACTACTTAAATGCTTCGGTTAAATTTGACGGGAATTTGAATGCCTATTAGATTTTTTTTTAAAATATTTTATAGCTTGGTCTCCCACAATTTTTTAAATTCCAATGACTGGTGCTTTTGGAAGATGCAATTTGACATCTGTCTAAATGTACCTGACTATTTTTAAATGAATGAGTCCATTTAAAACATTGTTCTCAATGTTTTCACATCTACAATATTTAGCTTGTGCAACCCATCCATCTAAGTCATTCCTAGGAACTTGTTCTCTCAAATGGTTGAGTGTAAGTTATCTAAATTTAACCCAAGGGTAAACTTAGGATAACAATTGGCAACTGTATGGATGAAAATCAACACGTGACCTTTAATCCATATTCGACCCCCCGAGGTCATGCCGAAGTAGTCAATGTGGAAATGTGGATGGCTAACTATAGGAGAATGAGTGACTAAGATCTGGTAGTGTGGTTTCCTAGTAGTTAGGTTGTAAAAGGGGAGATTTAGAGGTTATGAATGGGTAGCGTAAATTCCCTATGGTTTGATTACCAAATTGAATCTAGGTACTAAACTAGTTTTAAGTGTCCAATTTAACCTATATGAAATTATTAATCTAAGCTACTGCCAAAAGGAAACTAACCTAAACAAATGACAAAAATTGAAATATTACAATCAATCATTAAACAACAATTTGCTTTTACTCTAAACAAACAAAGCATCCGGATGTGGCTATTTGCTTGTGCATTTGTGAATTAAATCTAAACTAATTAATCAATTGAATATTTCTAACAAAACCCTCAATCCTGCCTCAAAGGTAGAGAATAAATCATAACTTCAATGAAACTATTATTCCCTACAACTTCCTTGACAATATTGAAGAGCAAGCTTTATGATATATCTTGATCTATGTAATTTCTTGATAATTAAAACAATAAAACACTTTCTCTACTGTATTTGATATGAATTTGAATTGATAAATTCAAAATTGATAATTTAAACCAATGAAGAAAATAAAAAACACCTCCAACCTGGATATGCAAGAACAATGACAAATTTGGTTGTGTGAATATTCGTCTCCTTAGTTTATACTTTCAATTTCGGTTTCCACGTGAGTCCAACATGTGGGAATACAGTAAAAATAGAAGAAGAAAAGTGCAGGAGTAACAACAACTTGAATTGATAGATTGGGAAGCAATACAGGTGGAAGAGTGCAAGCACAATTGAAGTGAGATTGGATTTGGTAATTTACAACAAGAAGGAAACAACTTTGTAATAATAAGAATATATAGAATTTTCTCATGGTTTTTCTTGAGAACAAGTAATAGTTATATAAAAATTTGGTTGGGTTGTGAACTCACACACAAGGCAACCTTAGGGTGCCAACTCATTGGGTGAAGAGGTAGTTCAAACTAAAGACCATGCAATCAAGCCCAAATATATCTAATTTGGCTCATCGACACGCCTTAGAAGTGATGTTAAGTGAAATCACGTGTGTATAAATATGCATTAAGGTTTTTGGAAAACTTGCACAAAACCATTGCCCTACATAGGGTGAAAAACATGAAACTGTCGCCCAAGCTTGGGTGAAAAACATGAAATCGCCACCCAAGCCTGGGTTTCAAACATGAATCCACCACCCAAGAAGGGTGACAAACACGAAACCACCGCCCAAGCTAGGGAGGCGGTCACAAAACCGCCGCCTTACCTAGGTGGTTTTTTTAATAGTAAAGGTCAAAACATACATAAAATTAAGAGGGAAGTTAGAAGAAAGTGTGCAAAGGCTAAGTAGGGATGTCTAGGCTATAAATATATACTTGAAAAATGGGTTTAGGAACTTGATCACCTTCTAAAAGGATATGAATCATCATTGGTGACTTTTGTAACCATTTTCTGACAATGTAACACGTGAAATTTTTGGTGCGTACATATTACCCCCTTGAAGAAGCGTCTTAGACATGAAGAGGCGTAAAATGTAGAGTCTGAGTATGGCATTCCTAAAATGGGGAGCTAGAAGTTATACCTAACACACCCGTGTGTCAAAATTTCACCATCCAAGCTCTAGTTACCCAAGACGAAAGGACAACTCAAGTGTAGATAGATACGATATCAAAAAATAAACACTAAATTAAAATGCCAAGAGCACTTACCATTTTTGTTGGGATAGGAATATACCTGGGCCAACACTCCAACCCTGTGGACACATACACTTGAAACAAGGTTTAAAACACACACACACACACACACACACACACACACACACACACACACACACACACACACACACACACACACACACACACACACACACACACACATCAAAACAATTTAGTTTCAATTCATTTCAACATATTCTCATTGTGATTTTAAAAAAATCTTTGGGCCCACGGTGATCATTTTGTTTGTGAGTATGTTGAAATGGAATGGATTTAGGAATGGTAATTTGCGTTAGGATTTGCCTTTTTTTGTTTGAATAATTTTGTGAAGAACTCCTAAGAAATTCTTAACTAGAGTAGTCATAAGCTTCCTTGAAGAGACAAATAGGTAGAGTGCCTTTATTGCTTAGTCTCCATTTTGTGAGGCATATATGATGTTTTTGTATCTCGTGCTCATTGCGAACGTTTTGATCATGCGTAGATATCTTTTTGGTTTTTCTATCCCTTGCATAGATTTTACTCACATCTATGGTTTTCTTCACATGTGTCCTCTTGATGTTTATAATATCTTGTTTTATATGTTTTTTAGAATGTATGCAATGGATGACAAATGCTAACAGAATGGTTTTTTTGTTTTTTTGCAATGATGTTTTGATTTGATTATGTAGGCACATTATAATGTTTAAACTTGAGCTTTTCAAGTAAATTTTGGTACTTCATTTGATATTGGAAATTCATGATGAATAAGAATGTGATGATAAAATGAATTTGATCTTCTACTAACCCCACACAACCAGTAAGATGTGAGGAATCAACACTGAGATCTAGGAGGGACGAGAATTTTATTAATTTGTTGAATGAGCATGATGAGAGCAAGACTAAGCTTTGACATAAACCCAATTGAGAACCTACAACCTAGCTCTACACAAGTTTGCTACATAGTTCAAAGTGTAATTGCTTTCCAGTTTATCTAGACTTAGATCCATAGATGGCCACTTGATTGACAAAATCTAGTTTAAGGCTTAAAACTCTCTTAGAACTTAGACATCTAATTCACTTTGTTGGGATTTATGATTTCAAAGAACTTTTTATTGAATAAATTACTTTTAACTTATTAATTTATTTACAGAGACCCCTTATACCTTGCCCCATGCTATTAGTAGGAAGCATGGGCTCATCACCAAGGACAAGGCATAGGTGAGTAAGGGCACTTCCTTCCTTTCCTAACCTCATGCCACTAGTAAGAAGCATAGATTCTATACCGAAGATTAGTAGGGAAAGGAAGTGTGTAAATGAAAATTTTGTATTTGATTTTGACTTGACATATATACTTTTAATTTGGTTTTTAAAATTTAAGTTGTGGTTTTGGGAGGGAGAGTTTTCCCCTAGCCTCAATCACACGCAACCTTTAGAATGCAAGGGCTCTACACCAAAGGTTTGAGCTAGGTGAAAAAATAATCCGGGTAAAATGTTTAGAGTGTTTTGTTTCCAAAGAGGTGTGTATGGGATAGATGCGACACCAAGAAGCTTCTAGAAGAGACTATAGGCAAAGACACCTAAACTAGAAGAAAACTAACAACAAAACCAAGTATGCAGCCTTAGTAGGATTAAGGTAAAAAATCTATCTTACTCACTAAACTGATGAAATGATTGAGAAATGTTTGATGTTAATATCGTGAATGGTTTGAAGAGGTATGATTTGAAACATTGCCAAAGTTTTGTAGAAGTTTTTGAAAGTTACTTGAAAATAAGTTATTTGATTACAATTTTTTACAGGATGAGCTGAAAGATGAGAATGCAATGTGGTGAAGTAATGTACATATGGAAATGCAGATGTAACTACATGTCATGATGGCTAAGGTGAAGAGAGTTGATGAATATCAAATTATTCACCCCTAAAGTACACAGTGGAGAACCATGATCCTCAAATTTTCTTTTCTCTTGACAAGGGCCTACCATTATGGGTTTAAACTTATAACCCTTACCTAGAAGTGTATATGTCCAATCATTAAACTCATTTTCCTAAAAGAGGCATTTGTGAACCTCTTTGTAACTTTCTTGATACATGGTGTGTGGGTGAGCATGTCTATGCTTCTTGACCTTGTCTCCTATGTAGAGCGTTGTGTTTACTTGTGACCTTTGCTGAATGATGAGACCTTTCCCCACAAATATTAAAAGCTTAGTTTCAAATGCACATGGATCAAGACTAGGGTTTATAATAGAATAACCCTCACAGATGGTTTCAATGGGCATCATTTCAATCTTAAAATTCTCTTCTTCCTTTACCAATTCTATCATGTTTACACCTAGACCTAGGTCACTGACGGGAAGAGATGCTAAACCAAGAAGACTACCTATCCCTTGTAGTTCAAATGGGAGGAAAATTGGATCATCACTCTCTAGGAGTTTCATGATTTGTGTTATGCTTTTAGTGGACACCGTTTCCACAGATATTGATTTACCCTTATCTGTTTTGGCCACCTCAACTATTTTTAGATCAACAATTTCAAATTTTAAAATGTTTGGGGTGGTTATGACCAATTGGTTTGATGGAGGTGGCTTGTTTAACTAGTTTGCAGGGAGCTCATACTCCATATGGACTCATCTTTTCTTCTTGAGGTTATCTAAGTGTATATCGAAGGGCTTAGGATCCCCTTGGGCGATGAAGACTTTTCCCAAATGGAGGAATCTAACTTCCTAGAACAAGGTAGAAGGAATAGCCTTCATTCGATGAATCCAAGGTCTCCCAAGGATCATGTTATAATTTGTTTCTTGTCTATAATGTAAAACTTGGTCAAGATGGTTTTTAGACAAACGGTGACAGGAATAACTATGGTTCCGATTGAAGTAGCCTTAAGACCGTCATACCCTCGCAACGTGTTTCTTGTAAAGGAGAAATTTTTCTTTCTGTACCCCAACATTTGCAAGAAAGAGAAGGGAAATATGTTTACAGAAGCCCCATCATCAATCATGGCTCTCTTAATGCAATCGTTGTAAACCCAAACCTATAAATATAAGGTAGGATCACCTCTTTGGGTAGTTTCAATGTCAGATGACATCTAGTCTATATCAAAAACAAACCCAATATCCTTATCACTCTGTCCCGAAGGATGTATGTCAAAATAAACATGATTTATTTGAGCGTTAGGAGGTGGTGTAACATGGATTAGATAACCAAGACCTAGTACATCGAGCAACACAAAATGATCCGCAAGTGAATTCTTCAACAAATCTAGAAATGAAATGTGAGAAAAGGTCTTCTTAAAATTTGATATTAAATCATAAGCTCCTACCAATTTTTTGATATTGTAGGAATTTCATCCTGCAAGAAGAGAAGAATGGGTAAGGGTTGCAAAACATAATCCTTAGTCTCGTTGTTTCATTAATTTATGGCTCAACCTCTAGCTCAACTAATCCCAAAATTTTGTATTATCGTTTGAAACAAGGTTAGGAGCAACTCGAGAGTTGTCAGAAGTTGAGGCTTCATTGTCATTATTCCCTATAGGAATGTAATTGTTTATATTTTGAGGATTCACTTTGGCATTCCCAGGATGTTTTGGGAATGAATCTCGAAAGATGCTCAAATTTACATTTTGAGGTGTGACAGGTCCTGTATGACTAGGATGCAGGCTTTGTTCAGGATTTGCTAGGAACATGTCTATAAAGAGTTTCTTGTGATTCTCGAGAAGTATTTACAAAAACTTGTTGTAATCATGGAAAGTATTGTCGTCATGACCTCAAACCTTATGGAAACCACAATATAAGTTGGGATCGTAAATTCTTGGCTTTTGATAAACATCATATTGTTGTTGATCATAATCTCGATTATAATTTTGAAATTGATTGTTATAACCATGATTCATTTCCCCTCATCAAGAGTTTTGATACTGGTTTGGGCCTTGGGTTTTAATTTTTTTGAGAGGGATGGTTTACGTCAATTGTGTTGATCGAGGAGACAATGTTAGGGCCTCTTTGACTTCCCTATTTTTGTTATGGTTGTTGGTGTTATTAGCGTTCTTGGTTTGATCAATAACACCATTCGTGGGAGAACCATTATTACGATTCACACCTTTAGGTCCTTGGTTGCTGGAAAAATTATTTTGATAATTCACATTATTTTGATTTGGAGATACCAATTTCCCATTGGTACCGTATATCTTACGTCCACTATCAATAACATCTTGGTTGATTCAAAGTGCACCCCCCTCTAATACTTCCTCATAACTATGGAAAGGAAACTTCTGGAATTATTTCCTAGTCTCTCGATTGAGTGAGTGAAGGAAAATATCAAAGAGTTTGATCTAGTCCATGTTGGGTGCACTTGCAGAGGAATAAAGAAATTGGTGCCATCTCTAGATGAAATGGGTAGAAAATTCATTTTGCTCTTGTCTAATATGCAAAAACTCCCTAATCCTGGTATGCAACAACTTGTTCATGTCGAATGCTTTGATGAATTAAAAAAATCTATTTAAAGGAATGTATGGAGGCTTCTAGAATATGGTAATACCAGTCCAATGGGATCCCCTTGAGAGTCATCATAAATATCTTAGCCACCACATCATCCCAAGGAAGTAATTCCCTTATAGCACTAGTGTAGGATTTAATGTGAGCATTCGGGTCTCCCTCCCCCTTATATTTAGGAAGATTCGAAAATGGGAGTAAAAGCATGACACCTTGTATGGTGGAGTCAAGAGGCTCAGTACTCAGCGTATATACCCATTGCGTAAGATTTCACCATTGAAGATCCTTGATGAGGAGGTGGAGTTAGATAAGCTGCATAATAAGCGTTGAGGGGAATGTATGGATTCCCTTGATATGGCATGTAGGGAGTGGGAATGACATATGGGTCCATTTGGGGTTTTTTGAATACATGTGCATGTAAGGTGGGATGATACCAGGATATGGACTAGTGGGCGTAAAAATAAGGAATGTCGCATTTCCTAATGGAGAGGCATTTGAGAATGCACTTCCATCCATCCATTGCATAGGATAAGTTTGAGAAGGATGAGGACCCTTCCCTAGTGTGTCAGACCCCATGAGAAGATCAACTAGATTCATCTAAATCGGGTAACCTTGTTGAACATGATGTTACACTAGTTGTTCGTTGGAAGGGATGTATCCTTTTCTATCAACTAGATATCCCATGTTCTACCCTACTACATGAGTTGGTTTTGATGGTTGGGAACTCTCTAGTTCTCTAATCCTCCCTACTAATTTTGAAATGACATCATTGGGAGAGGATTGAGTTCCTTGGTGGGGTGCCTGTGAAATATGGTTTGATTGGGACAAAGACATAATGCCCCATTAGGAACCTGTTCAACATTGTAATTATTATCTTCTTGAAACTAAGAACCTTAATATAAGTTTTCAATACACCATTGTTGAACATATCGAGGCATGCACCTTCATCCTATCTAAGGACTCATTTATTTGGCGAAAAGGGTTGGATATCCATGCAAAGATGTCATTTTATGTTGATTGCATTGTGATTTGAGGTGTTAAAATATTCTAGGGTCATGACCCGTTCCGCTTGTGAGGGCTACATGGTTTGCATTGGGTTGATTATAATGTATGTTAAAAGGTTGATCTACCTCCTCTATCCTTGCATAGCCAATGGGACCTAAAGTGTAATTGGAGGAGGTTTGTACATTATTCGTGTAATTTTCTACCCATCTCGAAAGGGAAGGGTTGTGGTTGAATGTTGGTGTAGTACACATCAGATCCAAATGGCCCACCAAGCTCTCTACTAGACATATTTTAGAAGGTATAAAATACCTACCAAAATAGGGGAAAAAATGGAAAGGTGGGGTAGAAGTGATCTAGAGTATTTTTTGGGTGTTGGAGTTTTGCTAAACTCTCTAAAAATTTACCATACTTTAGATAATTTTGAGACCTTTCCGACGGTATGCAAAACTCTAAAAACCAAGCTTGTATGCAAATGATACCAATGGTCAAAGTTAGTCAAAGTTAGGTCAATAGGTGGTCATATCTAGTTAAACTGGAAAATTGATGATCTTGGAATCTATATAAACTAGTTATATGGTGTAGATATTTTTTTGATCTTTTTGGCACATTTTGAATTGACCAAATCTGAGTACGTATGTGAAAGATATGCATAGTTAAAGTTGTGGTCAAATGATGACGTGACACAGTCTGACGTGGACAAATGGCATATTCTGGGCATGACACTTGGTAGGTTTGTGGTGGTTTTGGATTTAAAAAATAAAAATAATATTGTATTTAATCCATTCCACATATGTGGGGTCAATGGCTAAATTGGATGCCTAAACCTATGGAAGGGGGATTTAAACCCTTGACCTGCAAATTTGTTTTTATCAACCCTACCAACCCACCACTTTTTAGGAAGTGATATAACATGATATCACTTTTATTCAAAGGGACTTTTTGGTAGGTCTATGTATGGACAACGAAGGAACAATTTGTAGAGATCACCATTTTTGAGGCACTTCTAGTCCGAATTTTGCCATGGTGTAAAAAAATAGTTGTTCAAAATTCCGAGATATTTCCAGAAATGTAACTTTTGTTACATGAAGTGCTATATAGTTTCCTGTGTAGTTTTTTTTCCATCATAGTTGCTTATAATGGGCACAAGGAGCAAACAAAGATTTGATTTTTCCAAGTACTTTTGGTCCAAATTAGGCCATGGAGTAAAAAGGGAAGTTTTTAGATTTTTATAAGATTTCTAGATATATAATTTTTTTTCATGTAGTGTTTATAAATATCCATTTTAGGAATTTTTCAGTCGTATTTACAAGGGGATCACACTGTAGAAGCACTGTAGGAGCCATGGATCATTTTGGGAACAATTTCTAGTAAATTGCAAAGTTTCCAATGTCTTTGATTAGCTCATTTGTAGGTTTTTATATGTTTATAAATTATTGAAGGGTTATTGTACTTCATTGGTCATTTAATAGATCGATTCTCTTTTTGAGAATCTAGAGACGTAGCCTTCGGGTGAACTTCGTTATTAATCTCGTGTTGTGGATGTTTAACTCATTTTTGAATGAAGATTTTGATAAGATAAAAATCAATTAAATGGATTTTTATTATTTGATTAAGAAATTATCATTACAAATGGGAAAATGGACTTAAGATAATTTCAGTACCCATAATCCACAATTTACAGTTGAATGCATATTTCAGTGTTGTGATTAATAAGCAGAATGAGGTGCATGTATTAAAAGGAATTAATCATTTTTTTGTAATTGGATCAATAATTTGATGTCGAGTTCCTTAGTATCTAGAAATTTTAAAAGTACAAAAAAGTACCATTTTTGGATCAAATAGCAATGAATGTAATGGATAAGAAGAAATTAATCCTTCATGTCGGGTTCACCAATTTGTATGGATGAAAATCAACATGAGACCTTCAATCCACACTTAACCCCTCAATGTCGTGTCGGAGAAGTTGATGTTGAAATGTAGATGTCTCGACTATAGGAGAATCAATGGCTAAGATATGGTAGAGTCATTTCCTAGTAGTTGGGTTGGAAAAAGGGGAGATTTAAAGGCTATGAAAAGGTAGTGTAAATTCCCATATGGTTTGACTACCTAATTGAATCTAGGTACTAAACTAGTTTGAAGTGTCCAATTTAACCAATATGAAATTAGCAATCTAAGCTACTACCAAAAGGAAACTAACCTAAACATATCACAAAAACTAAAATATTAAAATCACTAAACAACTTGATTTTACTCTAAATAAATAAATCATAAACAAATAAAGCAAGAAGATATGGCTATTTGCTTGTGCATTTGTGAATTAAATCTAAACTAATTAATCAATTGAATCTTTCTAACAAAACCTTTAATCTTGCCTCAGAGGTAGAGAATAAATCACATCTTCAATGAAGCTATTATTTCCTACAACTTCCCTGACAATATTGAAGAGTAAGATTTTTATATATCCCATTCTATTTAATTTCTTGATAATTAAAACAATGAAAAAATTTCTCTCTTATATTTGATATGAATTTGAATTGATAAATTCAGAATTGACAATTCAAACCAATGAAGCAAAAAACAACACTTCCAACCTAGATATGTAGGAATAGTGGCAAATTTGGTTGTGTGAATATTCATCCCCTCAATTTATCCTTTCGATTTTTGTGTCCACATGAGTCCAACGAGTGGGAATATAGTAACAAAAAATAAATAAAAGTACTAGAGTAACAACATCTTGAATTGGTAGATTGGGAAGCAATACAGGTGGAAAAGTGCAATCACAATTGAACTGAGATTGGATTTAGCAATTCCCAACAAGAAAGGAAACAACTTCACAATAACAAGAATACTCAGAATTTTTGGTAGGTTTGTCTTGAGAACAAGAAATTTTTATATAAAAAATTGGATGGGTTGTGAACTCACACAAAATGCACCCTTAGGGTTCTAATTCATTGGGTGAAGAGACAATTCAAATAGATTAAATCTATTTAAAAATAGAAGAGGGAGTGAACACCATGCAATCAAGCCCAAATTTAGCTAATTTGGTTCATAAACGTGCCTTGGAAGTGAAGTTAAGTGAAATCACGCGTGTATGATTACACATGAAGGTTTCTAGAAAAATCACACAGAACCACCACCCAAGCTTGGGTGACAAACATGAAACCGCCGCCCAAGCAGGGTGAAAAACACGAAACCGATGCCCAAGCCTGGGTGACAAACATGAAACTACCACCCAAGAAGGGTGAAAAACAATAAACTGCTACCCAAGCCAAGGAGGCAGTCATAAAACCGTTGCCCTACCTGGATGGTAGTTTTAAAACCACCCCAGTGCGGGCGGTGGTTTTGACACTAAGGGTCAAAAATGCATAGAATGAAGCGGGAAGTTAGAAGAAAGCATTCAAATGCTTAAGTATGGATTTCTAGGCTACAAATATATACTACAAATGGGTTTAGGAACTCGAACACCTTTCGAAAGGATATGAATCACCATTAGGGACTTTTGTAACTATTTTATGAAAATGTAGCACGTGTAATTTTTGGTGCATACAACAACCTCCATGGAAAATTTTCCTGCTAAATTAAATGATTAGTAGCCTTCTTCATCCATTGGGCATGGGGTCAAGTACTAAATGTTGCAACCTACTTGGAACTATAGGAGTGACCACAATGTTGTAAAACATTTATTAGACAACACGCAAGCAAAGTGCATAAGGCACACAAGAAAGGGAAACTTACAAACAACAATATGCATGAAGCACTTGGAGGAAAGTAAACAAAAATTATACTACAAAGGAAAAATGTCCCTAGTAACAAGGTTTGAGATACATCCCATTAATTGGGATGGGAAGCTCATTACCATTCAATTTAGAGAGATGAAAGGCATTTTGTTTTCTGTAACCTATAATCAAATATGGTCCACTCTAAAAAGCATCGAAATTCTCATGTCTTCCAGGTTTTGTTCTATCTTCATCCCACTTAAGCACAATGTCTCCCTCTCTAAAGTTATAAAAGATGATTTCTTATCAAAGAAAATCTTGACTTATGCTTGATGAAGTTCCATTATTGTCATTTCCTTGTTTTGTATTTCTTCCATCTCCATCAACTCTGTAAATATGATTTCCATTAAATTTGCTTCCATCATCTCCATTTGTTTAATGAGGTCTAGAGCTAGAAACTCATTAGATATAGTTAACCTTACTTCTCTTCCATAGAAAAGCATGAAAAGAGAATTGCCTATTGACCTTTTAGGAGTAATCCTATCAACCCATAAGGCTGATTTTCTTTTTTGTGTTGGTTTTCTGCCATAGTGCACTTAATGATTTGAAGAAGATTATTGTTTGTTGATTCAACTAAGCCATTCCCTTGAGGATAATAATTGGAAGATGTAGATAGGTGAATGTCAAGCTTGAATTCCCATGCACTGATTCTTTCTCCAAGGAAAGTAAGGCATTATCCGAGATAATTGTTACTAGAACACCAAACCTTGTGACAAGACTTTCATAAAAGTTTAAAACTGATGTTTCATTTTCTTCCTTTAAAGTCATTGCTTTTGTCCATCTTGTGAAGTAATATGTAGTTGTGAGAATCCATTTATGACCTACACTAGAAGGTGGATTAATCATGCCAATAAAATCCAAACCCAATTACATGAAAGGTTGATTGACCTGAATTGGTTGAAGAGGAAGAGCTATTAAATTTTGTTTTTCTGTAAAAGTTATACACTTTACAAAATTCATTACCCATGTATGGCCATCTTTGAACAAGATTGACCAATAATAACCATCTCTTATGATCTTCAAGGCCGTAGCTCTCATGCAAAATGGCCACCAAAGGAACCATCATGAAATTCCTCCAAAATATGATCAATCTGATATGAGTCAATGCATCTTAAAATAACCCCATTCAAATATTTTTTAAAAAGTATATCATCAACAAGAATAGAAGGAATGGAATGTAATATGAAATACATCCTTTTTTCTTTATCTAATCCATGTGGAAATTGTCTAGTCTGAAGAAAATGGATCATTTATTGAGACCAAATTTGAGGCAATGAAGGAACTGCTAGATCTAGAGCATTTTGAAGTACTAAAGCTTGATCTTTATCATGAAAGTCTGAAGCTAATTGTTCACAAGTCCTCTTCCTATGACCAGCTTAGTGAATTTAATATCAACATCATATTCCATCACTTTTGTAATCCATCCTACCCTCTTCTCATTCAAATATTTTCTCAAAATAAATTCTTTAACACTTGGGTGAGAAACCATTAGATGAATCTTGTTATTAGAAAGCAAAGTTATGAATTTCTTGAGGCTCTTAATTACTAAAAGAACTTATTTCTCAATAAAGGAGTAATTCACCTCATAATCTTGTAGTGCTTGACCGAAGAAGGAAATTGGTTGCTCCATTTCATCACCATTATACTAAACCAACATGGCTGAGATTGTATCAATTGATCCAAAAACATAAAGAATGAAGAATTTTCTAAAATATGGATTAATGAGAGTTGGAGCTTGTGTGATGGCATATTTGGTTTCTTCAAATGTTTTCTTTCATTCTATTTTCCAATTGAAAACCATGTTATTCTTAAACATTGAGTAAGTGGCTTGAAAAGATTTGCAAAATTTGGAATGAATAATTTGATGAAATTAATTCTACCCAGAAAACTTTGTAATGCCTTCTTATGATTTGGCAAAGATAAGGACAAAATTACACTTACTCCTTCAGGATCAATTGTGACACCTTTCTTGGAAACAATGTGACCAAGTAACTTAACCTCATGGAATGAAAATACACACTTATTTGGATTGAGTGACATACCATATTTCATGCATCTCTCAAAAACATGTATGAGATGTATGATGTGATCTGTAACATGTTTTGAAAAAATCGCAAACACCTAAAATCTGCTAACAAAAATTTAATACTAAATTGGTACCAATCATCCTCTATCTCATCATTTTTGTTATGATTAGCGATTTCCGCTAATTAGCTAATGTTTTCCTCTATTTAGGTCAATCAACGACACTTCATTAATGTTTTCCTCATTAGATGTCAATCAACGACACTTCATTAGTTATAATCCTCTTGAATCAATTAATTAACTATCATTAGTTAATTAAGCCTTTTTAACAGTGTATTTAATCAATAAACCCTTTTATTGGCTAAATCCCTCTTTCAAATTATTCAAATTATATCAAATTCCTCCTAAGTCACCTCTAAATAGCCTAAAAAGCTTATTCTAGCCTATTAATTAATCCTATTTGATTCATTAAATAATCTCCATCTCCCATGAGTTGTTAATTCTTATAAGAATGCTTAATAAGTATAAATAGACTTTATCCTTTATCCCAAATTCATTGGGATCCATGCTTCTTCCAAATGGAAAGTTATATAAAGGAGAAAGCTCCATCCTTCAAACCTTACACCATACTTTTGCTAGTATTATCATAAAACATATGATTAAGAGCCTTCTCCATTGATTTGGAATAACTTGTTCATCTCTTGTATCCATTCCTTCATGCTTGATTAGTAAAGAAAGATCTAAACATGGCCTTGTAACCATTTCTTAGTGAGATTCTAAACATCATCTTGAAGCAACTTTTGGTGTGTGAGATCCTATATGTCCTACACACACATATGGAGGGTCATCTCACTTGGGTTAGGTTTAGGGTTAGGTTTAGGGTTTCTTGTGTGTCATGCACTAGGGTTACTCAAACCCTATGTATCCCTTCATTTGACATTTATGAGTATGCCAAGACACTCCACTGTATTTCTCCCTTCTCCGACATTTACTTCCCATGATTTTTGCTCTTGACTCCCATGTGCCCTGCTCTATGCTCGCCCGAGCTCCCCTGCAGATGGCCTCCGCTTCACCCGTCCACTTCCGCGTGCCTTGCGTGACCTACCCCGCTCCCTCTTCCCTGAGATTCTTCCTCTACCTGCGGGATTTCAAACCTGCACATTCAACCCAATTTATTAGTAAGTTTTCATTTTTGGTAAGTTTGTTTCAAAAAAATTTTTGTAAGTATTTTTAAAATTAATTTCTATTTAAAACAACAACAAAAAAATCTTACTACAATCTTTTAAAGTTTTTAAATTTACTTAAAGTTTTAAAATGGTAAGCTTTTTTTTAAAGAGGTAAGTTTTTTAAAATTTACTTCTATCTATTAAAGCTTGTTTTTTTTTCTTAAAAAAAAAACGTAAGCCTTTTTAAATAGAAGATTTTCTTTTTAATAGATCTTGATAATTTAAATTTGATTTCTTTTAAAAGGGAAAGTATTTTTTAGGATTTAATATTTATTAGATATTCATTAGTTTTTCATAATTAATTAGATTTAATTAAATATATTTGTATTAATTACGATTTCTCCTTTACAATTAGGTAAACTATTTTAAAATCATCCTTATTTAACGTTAATTGTCATTTTTTAAAAGTCTAAATAGCTCTAAAATTAGCTAAATCAGACGTTTCCAAACGGTAAATTTTTAACGCATTACTGTTGATTTTTTTTTACTAATCATGCGCTCAAGTGTGCAATGACACTCTGAGCATTTCTTGTCTTCCGCGTGCCTTTTTGGCATTTTGAAGATCATTAGAACTCATTCTGAGTACATCTAAATCATTGTATTTTTACCCTTATTATTGCTTGCGACTAGTGATCACATCTGCCATAGTTTGTAATAAGGGGGTATCATTTGCGACGTGAGATGCTTTTTCTCACAACCAGGATCTGTTTTCACCTCCTTCCTAGTTTTTTGCTTGTATACGGTGTCACTTTCTGCGCTCCACGAAACATGATTGTGGTCTCCTCTCTTGCATGTTATTACGCTATTTGCAAGGTGAGTTATCAAGTGTTTTACAACGCACACTCGAACTCGATTGTATCCAATGCACTCAACTATAAAGTGCCAAAAGCAGGGGGTTATTATATTGTCTTGGGTGGTTGTGTTTCTTTTCTGCATTCCTTCTCTCTCTTTTCACTATGGATTCACTTTCAATTCCTTTACTTACACCATTCAACTTCTTCGAATGGAAATAAAAAATGATTATGAAACTAAGGGGTAAAGGGTTATATCGCATCACCATGGGAACTAAGACTGAACCAGACGACGACCCTAAAAAATCTAAGTGGTTAAACCATAGTGATGAAGCTTTAGGTCTTCTTTGTATGTATGTTTCTCCTGACTTGCTCTTCCACATTAAGTCGTTTGAAACACCTAAGTCTACATGGACAACGTTAGATGAAATGTTTGGACAACACGATGACATGAGAGCGCATGAGTTAGAAAATGAACTACTAGGGTTAAATCCTAGTGATTTTGAAAACCTACAAGCATTCTTCTTGAAGTTTGTCCACACTAGATCGTTGTTAAAGGAATGTCAAGTAGAGAAGAAATATTCTCAACTGGTCTTGTCAATTCTCTCTAAGTTAAGACCCAAATATTCTTTCTTTGTGTCAACTTTTTACGCTACAAAAGATGCCTTAGGCAGTGATTGGAAAATTCCCTCCTTTGATTGTTTTTCATCCCAAATCTTTGAGAACAAGAAAATTCATTTAAATGGGGTCTCTAAATTCCAATTCACATGCCCTTGTAGCAAGTACTAGTAAGGAAAAGAAGACTAAAAAGAAGAAAGAAAAAAAGGATCAACCTAAGAAGGAAACCAAGATCAATACTAAAAATAACATGAATGCTTTGACTTATGAGCCTAGAGCACATAAAGACAAGTATTTGTGTTCCTATTGCAAGAAGCCTAGTCATAAAGAGCATACATGTATGAGAAAAAAATTGATCACCTTACTCAATTACTTGAGAAAAATAAAATGGGTGTTCCTGAGTCTATCAAACAAAATGCTCTGAAGGCCGAGTCTTCCACTGTAAAAGGTTCTAAATTTGATAAGAAGAAAGGAAAGGCCCTTGTAGCTAGATTTTCTCCTTCATCAACATGGATTATAGATTCCGGTGCCTCACACCACATGGGTTCTTTGCATGTTGAGTTCTCCAACATCGAGCCTTGTGGAATGTCCCAAATCACATGGGTAATGACACGACAAAGATGTCGGTTTGATAGTGGATCAATAGAGATGGATGAGGGAAGATTCAACCAAGTGTTGAGTGTTCCTGATCTATCTACCAATCTCCTACCGGTTTACCAAATTAATCACCTTGGTGAAGGAATGCGAGTGGAATTTGGTCCTAACTCGGTGATTATTCGTGAGCTTAACGATGACACTAAATGGTTGAGGGAAAGGAAGATCATTGTTCACAGTTGTATACCTTTTCCCACTTTACTTTTGATTCTACACCCACTTCATTCTCACTCATGCAAATGAGGTTAGTAAGCTATGACATGAGCGATTTAGACATCTAAATTATCACTACCTTGAACAATTGAGCCAAAACGAAATGGTCAACGGGTTACCCCACATCTAGTTTTCTAAGGATCTTTGTGAGGGTTGTACCCTTGGAAAGCATCCTGAAAAGAACTTTGACAAAGGAAAATCCTGGAGAGCTACTCGTCCTTTGGATCTTGTTCACAGTGATATTTCTGGTCCATTTCCATCTCCTTCGTTTACTAGATCTCTTTATGTGTTGACCTTCATTGATGACAATTCGTTGTATACTTAGGTATATTTTCTTAAGTTTAAGTCTGAAGTATTTGAACATTTTCAGGACTTTAAGTCTCTTGTTGAGAAATAGGTGGAACGTTCTATTAAGGTTCTTCAAACCAAAATGGAGGTGAATATGTAAACAATAGGTTCATGGATTTCTGTACTTTTGAAGGGATCTCCTTGCAGCATACAGTTGCATACATCCCTTCATAGAATGGAGTAGCAGAAAGAAATAACCATACTCTTAAAGATATGGCCACTTGTATGATTCACTCGAAGTCTCTTCCTCCACAGTATTGGGATAAAGTAGTGAATTGTGCTAATTACATTTAGAACCATGTTCCACACAAGGCAGTAAGAGGTATGACACCCTTTGAAGCCTAGTTTGGATGCAAGCACTATGCGAGAACTACATGTATCCTCCCCTACTAGAGGAGGTTATCATATACTCATAGTACTACCAGAAGATGAGGATTGACATGACCTTTGATCTGATCCTTGACTTGTCCGATGTCTAGCTATATACTCCACTTAATACACATAATCTGGATGATACCGCATCATCATATCCTCATAATATCGAGCCTCTGCTATGACTTCCTAGTACTGTTAGAGTGATACTATCCTAGGAAACCCTATTTTTACTGCTCTCCCTGAAGCACTAGGCCTCGCAGTTGTCCCTGTAGTCTGAGATACACTCTATGTGCTACTCCCTCTTGCTCCTTTATCCAAAGGCCCATACCTCGCCTTGTAAGCATCCCAATATCCACGATCTTTTTCCTTGTGCCATATAGAATGGTCCTAATCCTACTCCAATTGGGATATCTATGACTCCAACCATCCAATATCACTCTCCCTCTTCCCTATTATCACAATAAAACCATGCAAGTCTTTGATCCTCACAACATATCGCACCCGTAGGCCAGCTATCTCTGCTACCCGTGCCTGCATCTCCCTCTCCAAACTCTCTATCCGTGATCTGTAAATCCCCCTCCATCCCCTCCATCTCCTCATCCTAACCCATATCCTCCTCCATCTCCATCTCCTCCTCCTACCCCATCCCCTAACATCCCTAATCTGTTAGCACCTGTAGAACCTACCATATGGGCCTACATAGGAAGCACTGTCTGAAGTAATATTGTCATATCATCCACCTCCATCACCTCTACCTCAGGCCTCTCTAGACTTTGTCCTAAGGATCGCACTCTCAAGTTATTGTCTTGGTTATCCACCCAAAATAATGACCGCGATACCCTCTATGCCTCCTCCTCGAGTACTGTATTTGTGGCTGATACACAACCAATGCCTATCCCTGGGGAAATCCTCTATAAACATATCATCGCCCATGCACAAATCACATCCTTCCTCATGGCCTCATCAAACATATTGACCTGATCCCTACCCACAACTCTACATACCCCGGGGCTACTCTCGGATCCTCCACAATTGGCAATGGTACCCATGCTATCACCTACACCTCATCCAAACTCACTCTAGCCACCACCTCGGGAATCACACCATCCCACACACCCACCTCCTGAGTCGTACGTGCAAATACATGCCAACCTGTGGGTATGCCTAGTACTATAACAAACTATTGTAACACCCTATCAGGTTGATATCTCTCCACTGTGTACGACCGACCACCAACTATATAATATGGTGACCGAACCCTCCCCAAATGTCTATGCTCTCCCTCCCATACCTCATACTGATGGTAAGGTCTCCATGTAATATCACCTCGCCTGTAACTCATCAAACTAACGTCGATACCACAACAACTCTCCTAGATGCTCACGCTTGCCTCCCACCATCCGCCACCCATACACGGATGGCTACCCCACCCCACACTACTATTTGACCCCAATCGGTCTCCCAATAGCTATATGATCATAACTCCATATTTGTATAAGTGTCCCAACACCAATACTCCCCCCACCACCATAAACCACCTTGTATAAATCTCGATATAACCGGGTCAACACTGCTAGAGCCCAAGAAAACATTGTCTCCTCACACCACATAGAATGTACTACCTCTGCTAAACCTAAGTTGAACCATCTTCCCCCACCATCTAGAAATAATATACAACTAATCAGTGAGCATAATAACAATGGTACCCGCTCCATCCACCCCTGCCTAAAATACATCCCCAAATCTATCATGATCCCCTCTCGAGGTGCACCCTCTATATCTATCAATAACCTTAGGATATCACTCGGTATGCCTCTTCACCACACTATAACATCTCCCTTATATCCGATATACATCCTCTAATGTCACTGTCATCTCACCCGTTGGTAACCAAAAGGTGCTAGTCTCTGAATGCCACCACTGCTGCCATGGCTATCAACAAGGATCGATTCGCCCTCATCACTGACATCCTTGCTACATATAGAAGTGTTAACATATGCAGTAGTTCCACCTCCTCCTCAACCTCTACATCTGTGTCTCCCAATAGATACTGTAATGTTGCCGACCGTTGATGCCTCACCTGGACATGTAATAATACCATTTGCACAACATATAATACGTTAGAATCTATCTCTATTTTATCACAAAGCATTTTCCTCACTTTCTTATCCATATTTATTCTAATTATATGATTCCCCCATGTTACCAAATACGCTACTATATTGCACATATACGCTAATCCGTAATAAATGCGCTAAAACATATCCTGTATGCGTTGAAACCACATCCCCCACTTCATTGCCTCATATGCGCTACTCTTTTCCCCATATGCACTAAATTATATTATACGTGTTATTTCACATAACCATCCCATCATTTTATGTGCTAAAACAAATAAATGTGCTAAAATAAAATAACAATCTTCCCGGCTTAAATGCACTATTATTTACTCCAAATGCTCTAAACCTAACCAAATGCGCTAAAACCTATGCTTTCCTACTACCAATGCGCTATTTCACATCCCTTCCACCCATCCTAGCTATATGCACTACTTTTTAGACCATACACGCCACTTTAGGGCTCGTATGCGTTAAAAAGTGTGCCAAATCTACCTTTTCACCCTAAAACCCCCCAAAAAACTCAAAAAATGAAATAATTAATACAAGAAATAAATTCTACAATCACTCACCGGATGTCCCACCTCTATTGGCCACTGATACTCCCTCACAAGGTTTTCCCTATGCTCCGCAATGCTATCATATACTATTTATTCCTCTTTTGAGCTCTCATTTTTGAACTCAACACGGTGAAAATGACCCTCCCGTGGTCCTCGAAACCTTATATACCCGCCGCGATGACCCCCAACCTTCCACGAGCTCGTTCTCACGCCTTGTAACACTATTTCCCCCTATTTCTTCCTACCTTCATCAAATTTCCACCTCTATTACCCTAATAAAAATCAAAAATAAAAAAACCTAAAAAAAAAACAAATCTAAAAAAAAAAAATTTAAATAAAATAAAAAAAAAAAAAATAAAAAAAAAATAAAAATTTAAAGAATTTAAAAACAAAAATCTAAAACATTCTAAAAAATTCAAAATACCATTGTAATTTGTATTTTTTGAATAAGTTTACTTTTTTGGGCCGATGATATACGGCCACTTTTTCCTTTTTTAGCACTTGGCTGATGATATGAGGAAACTTTTATTGGTCCAATGATATGAGGACCCCCTTTATCTCAATTTGTCTAATGTTATAAGGAGAGATACATCTAGCAATTAAAACATCACAGTCTTTATACCATTAGTGCATCTTGATCTATGCCACATCTTAATCACAAATGCTAATGATGATATAATGGACACAATATGATTACACATCTCCCTATTATCTTAAGCAATGAAATCAATCTCCTCAAAATCCATCTCGTCCTTCATCCAAATATAACATCTTCTAATCACCCATGTCATATATCCTCGACTGCGGAAATTTCACAATACACATCCAAAATCTAATCTTATACCCTTGAAGTGGGGCATCCTCATAATCCACATCCAAAATTTGACATCACCATCCTTGACCAGGGCATCCCAAAATCTACGTCCTCAAAAATATCCCCCTCATCACACATCAAATCCCCTATCTCTTAAATTCCCCTTTCTTTCTTCTAATTCTAGAATTCCTCTACTCTTCTCTCCCCCTCTCTTATTCTTCTAAATTTCTCCATCTTCTTCCTCTCCCTTCACTCTTCTATCTCTCCATACCTTCTCCTTTTTTTCTCAAGTTTTCTCCTTTCACCATTCTTCCCTCCTTATACCTCAATATCTCCTAATATCATATATCCTCATTCTAATATTTCTCCACCAACTAACTTAACCCTCTTTTCTTTTTGTGGCTACCCACCTCGTTCCTCCTTGCCTACCCACTCGAGGGGCATAATATGCCTATTCTATCATCTTCTACTTCTTCTTTGAATGATCATTGCTACTACATGATAATCCTTTAAAGAGGGTCAAAATATAGACATGTAAAATGTCGACATAGTCATCTAATAAATAATTCACAATTATTAAATAATTATCCACCCCACCACCGACCTTATTATAATTAATTATAAATTTAATTAATTATTATATCATATACAATCACATTCCAATCATTCCATATTCTACACATCCCATCCATACCCTTAGAAATATTAATACATTATTAATATTTCATTCATTATACTAAATAAACTTCATTAACTATTTTCCACCAATTTAAAAATACTCACCCACCTACCACCTACCCTATACCTATTCTATGCCTAGCCTCTCCATCTAATCACTTCACTAAATGCAATTAATCTCACCTAATCACCACTTAATGAGCCCCCAAATCTAGAAACTTCTAATTCTAGAAGTCTCTCCAATTTCCCTCCTTTTATTCAAATATTCAAATTAAAAATACTATTCTATTGAATTTTAAATTCAATAGAGGATTATAAGGAAATCTAGAATTTTCTACACCCTCCCCTCTCATCCATTTTCAACCATTGATCTAATCCACCATGGAAAAATCTCAACCATCCATTTCTACTCCTCCAACTATAAATAGAGGTGCCACCCTCCATGGCAAGCATCTCGTAAAATTTGCAAGTATATGTTGCCCAATTTTCTAGCTATCAAAGCAATCTAGTGAGCTCAATCAAACAATTTATCAAGGGCAAGTGCTATTGGAATTTGTCCAAATATCTAAAGCTAATATTGCATACATCCAAGCAAGTAAAATCCAAGGAGCAAATCCAAAGTATCAAAGGAAGAGAATTCCACTTGTAGGTAAGTACATGTAAATTGTCTTCCCTTCCTTTTCATCTTGCTCAATTGGAGGAAGATAATTAGTGGTGTTAGATTTTGTATTGGTTTGATTGCATAATCTTCTACCTTTCTCCATATTCTTCCTCTCCCTTCACTCTTCTATCTCTCCCTACCTTCTCCTTTTTTTCTCTAGCTTTCTTCGTTTGCCATTCTTCCCTCCTTACCTATCAATATCTCCTAATATCCTATATCCTCATTCTAATCTTTATCCACCAACTAACTTAACCCTATTTTCTTTTGAGTGGATACCCGCATCCTTCCTCCTGCTTACCCACTCGAGGGGCATCATAGTCACCTATCATATTCTAGTTCTTCTTTGAACAATCATTCTACACAATAATCCTTCAAAGAGGGGAAAAGTGTAGACATGTAAAATGTCGACATAGTCATCTAATTATTAAATAATTATCCATCCCCACCACTGACCTTATAATAATTAATTATAAATTTAACTAATTATTATATGATATACAATCACATTCCAATCATTCCGTATTCTAAACATCCCATCCACACCCTTAGAAATATTAATAAAATTATTAATATTTCATTCATATACTAAATAAACGTCATTAACTATTTTCCTCTAATTTAAAAATACTCACCCACCTACCACTTACTCTATACCTATGCTATGCCTAGCCTCTCCATCAAATCACCCTCACTAAATTTAATTAATCTCACCTAATCACCACTTAATGAGCCCCCAAATTTGGAGACTTCTAATTATATAAGTCTCTCCATCTTTCCCTCCTTTTATTCAAATAAGCAAATATGAAATTTTCTACACCCTTCCCTCTCATCCATTTTCAACCATTGATCTAATCTAAAATGGCAAAATCTTAACCATTCATTTCTACTCCTCCAACTATAAATAGAGGTTCCACCCTCCATGACAAGCATCTCTAAAATTTGTAAGTATATGTTGCCTAATTTTCTAGTAATCTAAGCAATCATCCAAACAATCTAGTGAGCTCAATCAAGAAATTTATTGAGGGGAGGTCCTGCTGGAATTTGTCCAAAGATCTGAAGCTCATATTGCATACATCCAAGCTAGTAATATCCAAGGAGAAAATCCAAAGTAGCAAAGGAAGAGAATTCCACTTATAGGTAAGTACAAGTAAAATGTCTTCCCTTCCTTTTCATATTGCTCAATCGGAGGTAGATAATTAGTGGTGTTAGATTTTGTATTGGTTTGATTGCATAATCTTATCATTTGTGTATGCTAACACAATTTCTTGTCTACACTGTGAAATATTACCCAAGCAACAAAGTAATGAAAATATGAAACCTTAATTACAAAGAGGGTTAGAAGATCCTTAGTTGATTCGAAGAGGTTGCTAGACTATGTCGCAGTGGAGACTGACTGAACAGAGGTGGAGGATTGTCGCATAGAAGTATGGAAAATTATAGATTTAGATGATTTGAATGGACTGGGGTGCCTAGAGAGGGATGTGGCACTTGTGGGATCCCTGGTCTGGTTTTTGGGCACACTGATATGTGTAGATTATCATAAACATGAATTCTCGGGGTTGTAATATGTTCACACTTGTTCTCCTTTGATCACCTCAAAGTTGTTGTAAGATCACCAAAGTACATGCAAACAAGAAATGAAAGGATCACCTATAAAACCCTAAACAAAACATCAAAACCCTAAAAAATAAAGATACAAATGAAGGGGTCAAACTTTCATTAGTTTCCAAAATGATGGATTTATGACTAAGTGATGCACTACATCTCAGACCCAATGTAGTTATCTCTGTGTGTGTGTGTGTGTGTGAAATTATGCCCTAGGTTTCTCTTGTACATGTCACACTTTGAAATAGTGAGCAAGTAACTAGATGTAGAATGTAAATAATGTGTGCATGGAAACAATAGACTCTACTCCTATGGAGTGTGATGCGAGATGAACCAACCTTTTCCCTTGTGATGGAGCTATAGATGCCTTTGATGGATGTAACCTTAGGTGGAGATAATAGATGCTTAATGCTTGGTTACTTATTATTGTCACATAACTTTATATTTGTATGATTCCTTTGTTTGAATTTTGTAATTAACCCCAAAAAGGTCAACTACCAAAAATATAAGATGCTCAAACAACTAGAAAACACCTTGAAAGTGTGACCAATGTACAAAGAGGACAAGGGAACCTAGAGGGGACGGGGGCACCAGGCGTTGGCATCTAGGCTGGGCGCTAGTGTCTAGAATGAAAAATGTGCTGAACTTAATCACCGTGTAACTACCCCCGGTTATAAGTGCTCTAGGAAATGCATCACTATACTAAGGACCCAAGTTTGATTTTGATCCTTGAACTGTGTTGTACCGGTACCATGTTGTATTGTGTATACTCAGTATGGGGTAATTGATTCACCCAAATGATGCCCCCCTTTTTAGGGGCACATGCGACGTTGTTGTAGGAGTATACAACCTAAAAGAGGACCGACTGATGTGTTGAAACTGTGCCCTACATGGGAAAGGGAATGTGCTTGGTAAAATACAAGGCACGCGAAAACAAGTATCTAGGAAAGCAAGTATTAGCACAAGTAAAGTGTAGTCACATAATCACGTACTTTAGACATTATTTAGTCCTAGTCTCATACTACTACTCATACAATTTTTGAGTGAAGAAAGTACTAATTAACCCCCATCTTTTTGTCCATTTTACTTTTCTTTATGTCACCACTTCCGACCTTGCACACATACTTGCACAATCGGTTATCATCATTGTCCATCATTTTATCTCTGACTAGGGTGCCCATGCTAGTACTAGGGCACACATGGGTGCCCTTGTCCCATTCAGGGGGCCCTCACCTTTTCCACTTTCCCATCACTTTTTGGGCACTTTCTAGCCATTTGAGCATTTCATATTTCTTGTGGTTGGATTTTTTGGGGTTAACTATGAAATTAGAATAAGAGAACCATATAAATATAAAGTAATGTGACCATAATGAGGGACCAAGCACTAGTCACTACTATTATCATCTAAGGTTACATCCATCAAAGGGTACACTTGCATCCATCTAGCTCCATCACAAAGGCACAAGGTTGGTTCATCTACATCACACTTCATAAGAGGGGAGTATATTGTTTCCATGCACACATTCTATTACATTTTCTACACATAGTTATTTCTCGCTACTTTCACAAAGTGTGACTGACACAAGAGAACCCTAGGGCATGATTACATACACTTGCACATAAAACTACATTAGGTCTGAGATGTAGTGCGTCACTAAGTTAGTAAGTCCATCATTATGGTAGTTGAGGTCAGTATGACCCCTTCATCTACATCTTTCCTTTTTAGGGTTTGATGCTTGTCTTGGGGTTTTGTAGGTCTTATCTTCATTTCAAATTTTTCAGTGATATACTGTGTGGTTCAACAAATCTAGTGTGACATGAAGCAAATGTAAACTTGACCATCAAGCGACACCTCAGAGGAAGGTTACAAATCCTTTTCATAGACTAGGGTTCCTAGAAGACATACTAGGGCACCCACGGGCACCCTTGTACCTATACAAGCACACCAGTCCACTCATATAACTCATATCTGGTCTTTTTAGGACCTCTGCACATTCATTCTTGCTTCTAGAATATTCAGTCAGCTTTATAACATAGTCCATATCAACCTACTAATTAGCTAAGATCCTTCCAACACTTCTTTGTACATTAGGGTTTCTATTTTCATTAGTTTAGTTTCTTGGGTCACTTTTCATATTTATTTACTACATTTATTTGTTATTATTTAATGTTGTTCCTAATTATATTAACTACTATTATATCCACATTTTAGGTAATCATTTTGTGAACTCGATCTTTGAATCCACCTTCTTTCTAGGGATTTTCTCATCTTTTCTATCATGGATTCTAATTTCTTTCATGTCTCTTTGCTTTCAATTTATTTAAATGCACCCATCTTAAAAGACACTCTTCAAAAACCCTAGAGACTATATGTCTCCTTATCAACATCTTTCCTACGCAAGTCATTGTTATTTTTGGTCATCTTTATGATGACTCTCTTAGTTTTAATTCCAATTAATCCAAGATCTTCATTCTTTATTTCAAGATAAATTTCAGGCTATGGAATCCATGATTACATCTCTTAAATCTAAAATCCAACATCTTAAGGATGCTTCTCAAGCTATGAATATAACATCCTTTTACATCTCAACTTGATTACATCTCTTATATCTGAATATTCATCAACTTTGTTCTCCTTTTACATCTCATCTTCATTATATGCCTTAAACATGTGCTCATAGTAGTACCCCTCAAATCTTACTACTCCCCGTGCCCCTCAAGTTTACAATCAATGCTACACAACAAGATATTCTTCCAAAACTCATAACTCATCAATTAATCAACTTGTCATCTACTCATTATTATCCTCCTTATCGGCTTGCAAAATATCAAGGTCTTCCATATTGCAATTATCATCAAATCAATGGACATAATGACAATGATTGCTATGTTTTTACAATGAAGAATCAAACATCTTGAGTGTCAAGGTTTCATCTCATTCACCGCACAATGTTCTATTACATGGTCCTCTCCACTTGTTACATCTCAATGGGTTTTTAATATGATTCATCTAATGAGCATCATGTGATAATTTCTAAGGACAATCAAGAGCTGCCTAAGAAATCACCCCTCAAAATTGATACAACACCTCTTCTCGAGTCATCTACGGCATCACTAAGTCAACATAAACAACCTCCTTTAAAAATTAGTGTAACACCACTTCCTCTCAAGTCATCCACAACATTTCCAAGTGAAATTACACAACCACATCTCAAAATCAGTCCACCTTCTTCTCTAATCAAGTCTTACGTAGTGTCATCAATTCCACATAAGATAAAACCAATCACTATTGTTAAAGCTACTACTCATACTGATGAAAAAGACACATCTCAAATTCTGCCACCATTGTATGGATGTATTGTTTCTTTGGCCTACTATTGTATTGGCCCTCACTCTTATCATTACACATATAAAACTCTCCCATGATAACATGGCACCTCTCACATCACTGCATAGATCTTTATTATTAGCACACTTGGGGGGCATAACACTCACGCATGCCCCCTTCATCTTAGCATAAACACATCCTTCATTTTTGCATCAGTATACATTAATATCCTAGCATAGGCATACTCATCACATGTGTTAGCACCATTACATTGACATGCTCTTGCACTTCGGTTCACACTTGATTATTGAGGGATTACTACACATAAACCCCACACACTACACGATAGGCATTACACGCCGTGTCCCTTCACACATCTTGCATCTTACATCTTACATCATTTAGTCTATATCATTACACATCTACATATTGTACACCATACTAGTTGGCATAATAAATACATCATACTTTTATGGTCTACATTATATACTCACATTGCACATTTATACACCACACATTGCCCATACACTAGACTACTATTCATCCTCACATGTCACACTCATATCTAGCATTACATACTACTCATCATGCCTACTACCTAACACACATATTCACACCGTTAGTTTACATACACATCTTATACATCATACATTGTACATTATATGGTCGTCTATTATCATCACACATGCTACCCATTCTTCTACACGTTGTACTCACTACTAGATGACGCACTCTAGTCTCACGATCCATACTAGACTGTTGAGGGTATACAACAAAAATGGACCTCATCACACTTACATGCTCATCATTTTCCTTCCTACCATGTGACATTACTAGGTTAGTGACATATGTTTTAGGATAAATGGTCATCTTTTAGGATCCCTTCCCTTCACCTTGTAGTGGTATATGCTTTAGGATACATCACCACTCACTCTATTCATTTATTAGTGATGTGTGCTTTATGATACATCATCATTCTTTTGATCATCTTGTCATCATATACGCTTCGGTTATAGGGTTGATAATGCATCATTTCTAGGTTGCATATCATTACACATACAAACTCATCACATGGTGTTAGACACAACACATGTTTCGATCATTTCCGATGACACACTCTCATTTATGGTTCATTCTTGACTGTTGAGGGGGAAAACCAAATGAACATCACTGCATACATTTCCATCCACTTAGGGGGCACGTAGATCTTAGCATCCATATTGTATTCCATTCCATCCATCCACAACATATTACATATCTTGGTTGCTTTTACTCTTGCTTACATTTGCTTGTATATGGTTGCTTTATTAAACATGATAGTCATATCTCTTGTATGCTATTGATTTATACCACACACACATGCATGTTCACACCTTTGCATATTTGTGATCATAGATATAGATCTTTTACATGTAGTACTAATCTTCACCTTCTACCCTTCCTACATTGGTCATTGGAGGCACCCACATTCATCTCATTACAGTGTTATTGTTTCATTTTGTACTTAGCACTCTACATTACATGGTTATACGGGCTTTTGGCATATTGGTTATCTTTCTAACATGCTAACAAGTGCTTCATGTGTAACATTTGTTCACATGATTACTTTCCTTCATGGTTATCTATTGTTTGTACTAATTTTTGTACTATTTTCTATTATATGTGGACCTTGACCTTTGTTTGGTACACACAATTATTTTTTGTATGTGGCTATGATGGCCTTGTGTGTCTTATGACATCATGAGTGACGTCCCATGTTTCCAGCCCAATTTATGCAAATTATTTTTCCTTCTTACATGTTTACATTACTAAATTGTTTGATAGCTTATACATTGTTTACGTAGATCACACATTGTCGTATACATGCATGCTTGTTTGTACTAACACTTTTCTTTGGATAGCCTCTTGTTTGTACACACCTTGGTTTCCACCAAGCACTTTCCCTTGCCCCTGTAGGGAAGAGTTACAGATTTCATGTAGTTAGTCCTTTTTTGGGGCTGCATTCTCCTATCAGTGACATTACATGTGCCCCCAAAGGAGGGAGCATCATTTGGGGTTTAACATACTATAAAACGCTTCTACACTGGTTCAGTTTAGTCCAGTTTCTTCCCTTGACATTGTGGGTTATACAACGAGTGGGTTCAAACCACTCTACAAACCCCATACACAACGACTTTTACAAGACATGGTTGTCCTTAGCATTCTCGGGAGTGGTTACAGGTTAAGGTATTCAACAGACTTCCTCTTTACACTACTTCAACTAGTGGCATTTAATCGCCCAAAAAACTAGACAATACAAATATATCTTCATATAAATTTAGGGAAGTAGTTATAGGTTGGAGAATAATGCACCTTTCTCCCTATACTACTTTAGCCTATGGCACTAGACCACCCAAAAAACCCAAAACAAGATATCCTCTTTCTTTTTCTCTCGACATGGATCAAGTGCACATGTTCCATTTTTGTTTTATGTATTTTACATTTACATACATATACTTACGTATTTTACATGTGTTTTTTACATATACATATGTATTTGACTACTTGATCATTTTCTCCTTGCAGTTCCATCCGTATGAGAAACAAGCAGTCAAACATAACTACAATAATGAGGGCAACAACAATGACATTTTACGGAAGCACACACATGATACTAACTATTTAGGTACATCACACATCAGAACTACACATGCTTTTCCACCCTAGGTTTACTCTCATCACTTTTTTACACTTTTACATATTTAGTTTCTATGCTCCATCATCTTTTTGTCATTTCATGCTTTGTCACATCCTTCAACGCGTTTCTACATCACTCTACATGGATTAATCGGTATGCATCTCTATCTACTTTATGTTACCAAGCTTTCCACTCACCAACATAAAGTGGGGAAAATGTAGTCACAAAATCATGCACTTTAGACATTATTTAGTCTCGGTCTCATAATACTATTCATATGGTTTTGAGTGAAGAAAGTATTAATTAACTCCCATCTTTTGGCCATTTTACTTTACTTTTTTCCTTCATGTGACCTCCCACGCATACTTGCCCGGTCTATTTTCATCATTTTCTATCATTTTAGCTTTAACCGGGAGCCCACGGGTTCCCCTGGTCCCATTCGGGAGCCCCGAGCCTTTTCCCACTTTCCTACCACTTTTTGGGCACTTTCTAGCCATTTGAGCATTTCATATTTCTTGTGGTCGGCCTTTTCGGGTTTAATTATGAAATTCAAACAAGAGAACCATATAAATATAAAGACATGTGACCATAATGAGGGACCAAATACTAGTCACTACTATCATCATCTAAGGTTACATCCATCAAAGGCTCCACTTGTATCTATCTAGATCCATCAAAAGGCACAAGGTTGGTTCATCTATATCACACTTCATAGGAGGGAGTCTATTGTTTTCATGCACACATTATTACATATTCTACATTATTACTACACGATAGTTATTACTCATTACTTTCACAAAGTGTGACTAACACAAAAGTACCTTAGGGCATGATTGAACACACTTTCACTTAGAACTACATTGGGTCTAAGATGTAGTGCAATGCTCAATTAGTAATTCCACCATTTTGGCAGATGAGGTCAATCCAACCCCTTCATTTGCATCTTTATTTTTTAGGGTTTGATACTTGTATTGGGGTTTTGTAGGTCTCATCTTCATTTAGATTTCCAGCGATATACTGTGTGGTTCAACGAATCTAATGCGACGGAAGCAAAGGTAGACAACCATTAAGTGACACCTTAGAGGAAGGTTATAGATATTTTACACAAACTAGGACACCCAGAACATAGATTAGGGCCCCACAAAGGTGCCCTTGTACCTATCTAGGTGCCCCAATCGACTCAAAAAACTCAAATTTAGTCTTTTGAGGACCTTTGCACATTTGTTCCTACTTCCAGAATATTCATTCAGCTTTACGACATAGTCCAGATCAGCTGTGAATCAACTAAGCTCCTTCCAACCATTCTTTGTACATTAGGGTTTCTATTTTCATTAGTTTATTTGTTTGGGTCACTTTCCATATTTATTTACTGCATTTATTTGTTGTTATTTACATATGTTCCTATTTAGATTAACTACTATTATATCCTCATTTTATTTAATCATAAAGACAAACACTCATGTAAAAACAACATGTAAGATAAATAGACAATATATATGCTAAGATAGAAGTAAACACGCAAGAAGACAATGTAGACCGCACAAAGTGGGTTGTAAGCATGAGGCATCACTCACGATGTCGCAAGATAATTAAGTCCAATGAAGCCAAAAGAATACAAGTGTGCACATAAGAAAAAGGGTAAAACCTACAAACAATGACATACAAAGGGGAAGACAATGGAAAACAATGTAAAAATAACCATTGAAACAAGTAGTCTTGCATAACAAATGTTGCACATGAAGCACTTGTTAACATGTTAGAAAGATAACAAGTATGTCAAATCATGTATAAACTGATAAAGTAATGTTCTATGAAACACTAACATTTTTAAGTGTACAAAAGTGGATGCCCTCGTCACTGTGGGATTAGTACTAGGTATTGCACCAAGCATCCATGCTAGGTGTAATGGATATGTATAATCAGAAATCACAGCTAGAAAGGCAAGTAAATATACGTGTGTGTATGTTAAAGATAATGACATACAAGACATCTATCTAGCATGTCTAATAAAGTGAACATGTACAAGTAAATGCAAACAAGAGTAAATGCAACCAATATATGTAGTATGATGCAGATGGATGAAATGTCATGCAAAATGAGTGATAGAAGCAACATGCCCCCCAAGTGAATTGACTTATATATAGTGAGGTTCATTTGTTTATGCCCCCTCAACAATCAATAATTAACAATAAACGAGAGTACGTCATTGGGTAATGGTTGAATTATGTGTTGTATGTGTCGTGATGTGATGAATGTGTAGAGATGATATGTGATGTAAATATGAGGTGAGAGAATGTGTAATGATTTAGCCTAAAGCATATATCACAACAAGCTAATGGAATAAGTGATCATTTAGCCTAAAATGTATATCATTAGAGGATGCTAGAGGAAGTGATGATGTAGCCTATGGCATATATCACTAACCTAGGAATGTTGCATGAGAAAAATGATTGAATGGTTCAATGTGTGAGTGTGATGAGGTCCATGTGATCTATAAACCCTCTGTAGTCGAGTATGTATGGACTGAGGGACTTAAGTGTGTCATAGGGTAGTGAGTTCAGCGCATAAAAGTAGATGTGAAAAATATGTAGCATGTGAAATAGATGTGGTGATCGTCGTGTGGTGTGTAATGTGTAGTGTGTAATGTAGGATGTAATGCAATATGCGTAGATGATATAAGATGTGTGGATGCATATAATATGTAATTTGTAAGATGTAAGATGGAAGAAAAAGTGTAAGATGTATGAAGATGTGTGATGTGTAGTGTTTATTGTGTAGTGTGTGAGGTTCATGTGTATAGGATGCCCTCAATAGTCAAGTGTGAACCAAAGCACAAGAGTGCATCATCGGGTAATGAGGATGTAGAAGTGTATGTTAATATGCGTGTGTTGTATGTGAAAGAGGTGACGAGAGGATGTTGTTCGATGTTAGGGGAATATATATATGATGCCCCCAAGTTTACTATGATGATGGAGATTTATGCAATGATGTGAGAGGTGCCATGCCATTGTGGGAGAGCGTTGTATGTGTTATGATAAGAGTGAGGGCCAACATAATGGTAGGCCGAAGAAATAGTAGGACCATGTGATGGTGGCGGAATTTGAAATGTGTCTTGGCCATTAGTAGAAGAAGTAGTTGCTTTGACAAAATGAATTGGAAACAAAAGTGGAGTAGGATGGGGAGGAATATTGAATGGTGGTAACTTAGGTGGGATTGATGACACTACAAAAGACTTTATAGGAGATGAAGGCAAACTGATTTTGAAAGGAGGTTGTGTGTTTTGACTTGCTAATGCTGAAAATGACTAGAGAGGAGGGGGTGCTATATTGATTTTGGGAGGTAATGGCTTAGGTGGTTCTTGACACTCCGTAGAGACGATAACATGATGTTCATTAGAAATAGATTAATCATATTTAGGAACCCATTGAGATGTAACAATTAGAGAGGATGGTGTAACATGACATTGTGCAGTGAATGAGATAAAACCTTGATGCTCAAGATGTTTGATTCGTCATTGTAAAGCATAAAAAGCATTTCCATTATGTCCATTAATGCGATGATAAGTGCAAAATGGGAGATCATGATACTTGACCAACCGATAAGAAGGGTAGCAATGAGTAGTTGGAAAACTGAACAATTGATGACTAAGGAGCTTAGTAAGAATGTCATGAGGCTTAGCATTGTGATCAAACATGAGAGTCTCTGGTAATGATAAGACTTGAGGCTCACTAATATGAGAAAATGTAAAAGACATAGGATAAGGATGAGAAGAGGAACTAACCATGAGCTTGAGAAGCATCCTTAAGTTGTTGTATTTCAGATTTTAGAGATGTAATCATGGATTCCATAGTCTGGAATTTATATTGAAATAAAGAATATAAAGCTTGAATAGAATTGAAAATAGATTGATTGGAATTAGAACCAAGAGAGTCATCGAAAAGACGACCGAATATAACATTGACTTGAGTAGGAAACATGTTGATAGACGGATACACAATGTCTAGGGTTTTGTGGAGAACATCTTTATAAGATGGGTGCATTTCAAGCAATTGAAGAAAGATAATTGAAAGACCTTATGAACCATGATGAAAGGAAAAGAAGGATCTAAGAGTATGCAAACACACGTTCACCAAAATGATTATGCTAAAATATAAAATAATAGTCTAATCTAATGCAAGTTTGTAGTAAATAAATGAATATTGAAATAATATCCAAGCAACGAAGTAATGAAAATATGAAGCCCTAATTACAAAGAGGGTTAGAAGAGCCTTAACTGATTCGAAGAGGTTTTTGGAATGTGTCATAGTGGAGACCAGCTAAACAAAGGCGGAGAACCATCACACAAAAACCTAGAAAATTATAGATCTGGAGGATTTGATTGAACTACAACACCTAGAGAGGGATGGGGGAACCTTTGGGTGCCTTGGTCTACGTAGATGCTCGGATACTTGAATGGATTGCAATATGTTTGCACTTGTTCACCTTTGATCACCTCAAAGTCGTTGTAAGATTTCCAAAGTCCTGTAAACAAAAATGAAAGGATCACATGCAAAACCCCAAAGAAAGATGCAAATGAAGGGGTTAGATTTTCCTTAGCTGCCAAAATGATGGATTTATGAATGAGTGTTGTACTACATCTTAGACCCAATGTAGTTCTCTGTGTGTGTGGAATTGTGCCTAGGTTTCCTTATGCGTGTCTCACTTTGAAGGAGCGAGAAAGTAACTAGATGTAGAATGTAAATAATGTGTGCATGGAAATAATAGACTCCCCTCCTATGAAGTGTGATGCAAATGAACCAAACTTTGTCCTTGGTGATGGAGCTAGATGGATGCAAATGGAGATATATATGTGTTTGATGGATGCAACCTTAGGTGGAGATAGTAGATGATTAGTGCTTGGTCACTTATTAGGATCACATAAATTTATATTTATATGATTCCCTTGCTCAAATTTCATAATTAACCCCAAAAAGGCTGACTACTAAAAAGATAAGATGCTTAAACGACTAGAAAAGACCCGAAAGTGTGACCAAATTACAAAGAGGACAAGGGTGCCCAGAGGGGATGAGGGCGCCTGGTGTTGGCATCTTGGCTAGGCACTAATGTCCGTAATGACAAATGTCAAAGGTGAAAAGACAAATTGAGTAAGTACAAGTGTAAGACTGAAGAAAAAGCATAAAACAAAGAAAGGTGGCCAAAGACATGGGTTAATCATTACTTTTCTTACTTAGAATCATGCGAATAGTAGTATGTGATTGAGACTAAATAGTTATCCAAAGTGCTTGATTTTGTGTCTACAAAATCAAATGACTATATAAATTCACATTTGTATTCAAATTCGATCGCGATAAAAAGTATTCTTCAAAAAATTATAATTTTTTATCTCGAACCCCACAAAATGCACCATTCATTGCATCTTGATCGTGTTCTCATTCCATTCATTATGACCTATTACACACATCCAAGTTTGAAAAACTTCATTATTTTTGACACCATACCACTATATGGACATCTCAACACTATGACACAACATTTATCTCATGGGCCCCTAGCTAGGTGATTTATGTATTATTTTACTAATGATGCTATAGTGTTTCCTTTCAGTTGTGCTTATTTAGGGTTCTTCCAAAGTTGATTGCACCCACACACACGAGGACAAACGACACTATTAGAACACATTGCTGGGTATATTTCATTTCAACCAAGTCCTTTATGTTCTTACTTTTAGTATCTACTCTCAATATCGGTGTTACAAATTGTTTCATCCCATTGACCACCCCATGTTTCATTATTGTAACGTGTGTTGATCAACAGTTGGGGCATATGTATACACCTAATTTTTCATTTTTCGTCTTTCATACATGTTACTAACATTTCTTTAAGCAAATAAGGGTCATCAATGCATGCATTTCTTGAGAAGGTGCCTTAAGGGGCTTACCGAGAATGAGAAATGATTATTCATGTAATCATTATGGGTTAGAGGCAATATACAGAGAGAGTATCATTATGTGGTCACAACCTACTCCCTTGTTGTCACACGCCTCAATAATGATACATACCGTGTCTTCCATGACTATCTTTTCAACAATGTGATTCTCTATGAAAATGTCGTAATGTGTGTAGATTTTGAGGACTATTAGCTTGTTAGACTATGTGTAGAGTTTGAGGACTATAAGTACCCGATATATTAGTAGGGTATTCTCCTCTATCTTGACAGCATGCCTTCAAAACCCTAGGTTCACCTAGTGTAGGAATTAGTGCCCTTTAAATATATGACCCTAGCGCTCATTATAGCCCCTTTAAATCTTCATGTTGTGTGTTGGTTCATGCGTCTCTCCTATGTATGGTGGGCTAAAATGTGGTTCAATAGCTTGCACTCTTAATAATTTGTTCCAATAGGGTATGAGGCAACAAATATGAGACACACACGAACCTATCATGGCCATTGTGCCAGATCTCACCTGTTATAACGCCCCGCCTTGGGACACCGAGAACTAGATCAAAATAAGACTAAAAATTTGGTTGTTAAGAAGGATATTACTATTTTTCACTATTTGATTAGTAGTGCAATTTTTTTATGAGGTGAAAGTTATAAGTAAACCAGAATTAAATTAGTTTCCTACTTACATGCAAGTTGTAAAAAAAATGGAGTATTACTACCCAAATGAAAATAGTTTATATTCTAAGAATCCATTTTGAATATCATATAGTTAAAATTTGTTGTGATTAAAATGTATTCCTCATAGATGTTCTCATATTTTAAAATAGATTATTTTGGGATATTGATTAAACATGGTATGTATATATCTAATTTCAAATAAAATCTACCATTTGTAATTGGGTATTTCTTTTAATTATAGTGTATATTATAGATATATTAAAATAAACTCATTATAGTTATATCATATAATATAACTATAATATACCCCCACATATTTATATATTACTTAATATAGTATTTTAGTTATATATATTTTAAAATATATTATATATATTAATCAATGAGTATATAATAAAACAAACAAAAAAACTTATAATAACCAAAGCTTTTTTTTTTTGGTGAAAGTTTTGAATGTCTTAAAACATTAAAATATAGGAATATGGGGAGAGGCCAGCCCTCCCCAACATGCGCCAAAACCATACGTGGAAAACCCCCAACCACCACCCTCCACTAGCTCCCCACAACTCTTCCCACTCCCCCACTCTCTGAGCAACCCACCTCCCTCTCCACATGGCTCCAAACTCTATCATCCTCCCCCACACCTACACAACCCACTTTACCTTCTCTCCCCTCACTCCCCACGCATCCCTTCCCCGCATAGACCCTTCTCTCTCCAAACCGCGACCAACCCCTCTCAAACCGCGCCCACAATCTCTCGGCTACAGATCCATCAAAAACGTGGGTTTGCTATTTTCGGATCTCGAAACTTGGGTTTTATTTAATAATACATATACACATACACAGGTAGTTTGCCTTAAAAAAGAGGTGTATAAAATACACCCAACCAGATGGAGATACCTGGTAATTAAATCATACAAGAAAAATATATGCAAATAATACAAATGTGTAGCTTGATCAAATAAGAATCCTCCCTTGGCTACCATGGCTCCCCCGAATCCACTGCACAAACAAGAAAGGAAAGGAAAAGAATAAAATGAAAATCAAATGGAGAGAAAGAAGAGATAAAGATGTGCTAGGGCAAATTTAGGGCAAAATTAGATCAAGGGCTAAGATCTCTTTGATCCTAGGGTCCACAATTAACCTTACATACTTTTGGGTCATGGGTATTTTATTAGGAATGGGAAATACAGTTTAGGAGGTGTGTGGGGGTAAATAAAATAAAAGGGGGAAATCTAATTAATTTAAAAGGGGTGTAGACTCTTATTAGGGTGTCCCTAGTAAACTTAATAGAAATTAAATAAATAAAATTGTTTTGGGCTAGTGATTAAGTAATTGGGTAAATCAATTTAGTTTAAAATAAATAATAATGGGAATCGATTAATATTGTTAGTATTTACTTTAAATTTTTGTTTTATAAGACTACAATATTTTGGGTAATTTTTTTAGTAATGCATATGTAAATTAATTGTCCAATAGGGTATGAGGCAACGAATATGAGACACACATGAACCTATCATGACCATTGTGCCAGATTTCACCTCTTGTAATGCCCCGCCTCATAGACACTGGGAACTAGACCAAAATAAGACTAAAAAGTTGGTTGTTAAGAAGGATATTACTATTTTTCACTATTTGATTAGTAATGCAATTTTTTTATGAGGTGAAAGTTATAAGTAAACCAAAATTAAATTAGTTTCCTACTTACATGCAAGTTGTAAAAAAATGGAGAAGTAGTCTCATATTCCAAGAATCCATTTTGAATATCATATAGTTAAAATTTGTTGTGATTAAAATGTATTCCTCATATATGTTCTCATATTTTAAAATAGATTGTTTTGGGATATTGATTAAACTTGGTATGTATATATCTAATTTCAAATAAAATCTCCATTTGTAATTTGGTATTTCTTTTGATTATAGTGTATGTGTGTGTATGTAAAATAAACTGTGTATATGTGTATATGTATATGTATATGTGTATATGTGTGTCTATATATATAAACTCATTATAGTTATATCATATAATATACACTAGTTTTAGAGATCCGAAAATAGCAAACCCGAAAGTTTTTATGGATCTGTGGCCGCGTGGAGAGAGATTGTGGGCGGTTGGGGAGTGGAGAGGGGTTGGCCGTGGTTTGGCCATGGTTTGGGGAGGGCTCGACCCTCCCCATATTCCTATATTTTAATGTTTTAAGACATTCAAAACTTTCACCAAAAAAGCTTTAGTTATTATAAGTTTTTTTTTTTGTTTTATTATATACTCATTGATTAATATATATAATATATTTTTAAATATATATAACTAAAATACTATATTAATTAATATATAAATATGTGGGGGTATATTATAGTTATATTATATGATATAACTATAATGAGTTTATTTTAATATATCTATAATATACACTATAATTAAAAGAAATACCAAATTACAAATGGTAGATTTTATTTGAAATTAGATATATACATACCAAGTTTAATCAATATCCCAAAATAATCTATTTTAAAATATGAGAACACTGTGATGAATACATTTTAATCACAACAAATTTTAACTATATGATATTCAAATTGGATTCTTAAAATATAGACTATTTCCATTTGGGCAATAATACTCCATTTTTTTAACAACTTGCACGTAAGTAGGAAACTAATTTAATTGTGGTTTACTTATAACTTTCACCTAATAAAAAAATTGCACTACTAATCAAATAGTGAAAAATAGTAATATCCTTCTTAACAACCAACTTTTTATCAAGCAAACAATATTTCTTTTCAAACATAATAGTTAAGTTCATTTTTCTTCCAACATTAACAAGATAAAGATGTACTTTCGTCCAAGGATCTCAACATTTCAATTTACACTTCTATAAGGGATAACAAGCTCACAAGTATCTAACTTTCTATTCAAAATGAAGTTTCCAGTCAATTTCATATTAAAGGAAATCATCTATTTTACAAGCTTTCTTTTCCAAGGTCTTGAGATCACAATCATACCATGGTTCCAAAATATTTAAAATACATAAGAGTTCAACATTCAAGTCTTCTTTCAAGGAATGAAGAGAGGTTACAACTACCAATGTTACTCAAGTTTGCAAGATGAGAAAACTCCCGCATAACCATAATCATAAAGTTACAATTAAAAGATGTTCACATGAAGGAAGAATGGGACAATGAGAAGCCAAGATGACAAGAGACTCCAACCAACTTCCGGCTTGAGATCTAACTTCGAATGCTTTACAAGAATCCAACTCCAAGAGAACAAGGATTGTTTAACCACCCAACCTTTAGGCATCATTACATGCCTTTCCAAGGTCGGAATACATGCTAGCCTCCCCAAGCCCATGGGAGAGAGAGAGTTAACTTCCACAAATTTTGCACAAGATAAAGGGAAAAATAACAACATTATATTTTCACAATCAAAACAATCCAAACACTAAGATGAATACCAAATTTTTGCAAAGGAAAGGAGGAGAAACCATATTCTACCTCCAAAATGGGGAAGAGAAGAAGAGATATCCAAGGTGCCAAAAATGTGGTCCAAACATTGGATGCACACAAACAAGAATCTTCACAACCTCCTTATTCCTCCAAATCATCAAACCCTCCTTATTTCTCCACCCTCCTTCACCCATTCAAAAATCCTTCTTGGAAGGATTTTCAAACCCATTGGGTTTCCTCTCCAAGAATGGGGAAGGGGTTCAAACCACCATATTTGAGACCACCTTCGCCACCTCAAACCATATGAGGGGAGTAAAAAAAAAAAAAAGAACCTACATGGCTTGCCCATTAAACCATGAGGTTTGAGAGGGAAAATCCCTCTCTCTTCCCCATAAACTCCAAAATCCATCATTCCATATGATGGATGGAGAAAAATAAACCAACATAAAGCATACTCAACAAATAACAACACACAAGAAATAACACACACATTTTAAACAAAACAAGACTAAGATCTAAAATAATACAAAAAATAAAATGAGCTCAAGGAGCCTACCTCCAAAAGCTCTCCAAAACTCTAGCTTTTTTGTGTTATACACTTCTTATCCAAGCAAGCTCCGCTCCAAAATCACCAAGCCCCAAACAAAAGCTCCAAAAAAAAGTTCTCTTCTTCCCCCATGTGGGAGAATTTGAAGAGAAGCCAACAAATTTCCTCACCAATGAGGGGTGACATGTGTCACCCCTCTCTTCCCTCCAAGTCAAAGATTCTCAAAATAAAAGGGAGAAAAAATAAACTAACTTTTAACACTCTTCTCCCAAATTTCCCAAAATGAAAAACAAAACAAACTTGTGCAACTTTTAACAAACACACATACCAATCTATCTTACATGGATGGTGACCAAAGAGAGGGAAAATGGGAGGGAAACTCCCTTTATGCCTTGAAATTAAGCCCCCTACCTATTAGGTAGGGTCCAAGGGCTTATTTTCATGCTAAGTGAACTCCCAAACTTAAAAGGGGTCACTTAAAATGCTATAAATAGCCCAATTTCGGGTTTGGCACATTTGGGCACAAGTGTAGAGGATGTGGGGCCCACCCAAGGGTTCACATGTGACATTAATCCCCTCTAATTAATACACAATTAACCAAACACAAAACTAAAAGTATGTGGGGACCATTAAGTCCCCAAAACAAGTTTACTTAACAAAATAAAACATCCTAAAAAAGATTAATTTTACATGACATGTTATATTACAAAAGATGGTTACTCATGGTGCTCAAAATAATGAGATCTAATACTAAGGCCTCATACAACTAACATGGTTAGGGCTTAGCCCCATGTGGCCAGCTTGTGAACAATTTGTGTAGTCGCCCGAAATCCACGTTCTCCCGTGACTCATCACTGCACACTCATTGCACACATTAAACACACATGTCCAATAAAATGTAAATCAACTGCTAAATAAGTGATCAATGAAATTTATGATATCCTAACATCATCATGGAATTGTAAGTGTGAAAACATGCTCAATTACACCCAATTTACCATGAGTTAGCCATAGAGATAAATATAAATGACATACATCCATAAAATCTAGACATGCGACTAAGCAAAGTATCCAACATATATCAATTAGGTCCAAACAACATCGTAATAAGTTAGTATCCGCAATATCAAATGAAAAGGTGTCAACATACTAATCAAGTCAAATTGGTGTTACGCGCCCAAATCTCCATACATGTCCAAGAAGGTCAAATCTCATAACATAATGTCCAAACTATATCAAAATCCCTATCAAATCATGTCTATGAATAAAGAAATCAACAGGTAATTGAGGCTATAAAAATGTGGGCACTACACCTCTATGACTATAGACCTTCATTCTCCAAAAATGGAGACCACACTATAAGATATCATTATTGAGACCCATGTCATTTACAAGACCTTAGCGATTATGTAAAGTGGCATACAAATATCTATCATCATTACACACACACTTTGTAATATAGTTGATTTCTTGACTCATAGTGGCGTGAGTGGTGTAAATCACACCTTGCTTCATCCTAAGGTGTATAGCATGTTAAAACTCATCCGAAGCCCATTTTTTTTATTTACTTGAGCACATCATTATCATATTCATTATAAAATTATTAATTGGACGCTTTCATTAGTCACTCCAAAATTGGATTAGAGCAACCTTACTTCTCTCATGCCTTATGATGGTGTTCCTATCTTAGTTCCTTTTATTCCTATAATTTTACTTCTAGGATCAACCTTGTGCCAAGATTATTGATAGTCTATAATACATAGTTTTTCATGATATGATGTAATTCGATAGAAGTTTTGTTGGCATGACCCTCAAATGACACTAATACCCTTTCATTGATATTTTGGTTATTACATGACTATATACGATACAGAGTTAAGTGACATACATATAATTGACTATCTACTATAACACATGAGATTGCTTCTCTAATTTTGAATATGACATGCAATGTACATTGCCCATCATAATATGATCCCATAGTTTATGCCAACAAACATACAAGCTCACAAAATAAAATATATAAAGATGAAAAAAATCAATTGAAAATATCATAAAACTTCATGTTTTCTCTTTCTTACATAAATTACAAAGTGAAACCTCTTATTTATATAAGTATTTAGCTTTCTAGAAGATTCCAACCAGCTTTTCGATGAGCTAAAGACACATTCCCTAATATTATATATTAAACATTCTAAATATTTTAAAATATTTCTTTCTCTTTTTCATACCAAGAGATCTTGATAAGATCTTCATAAACACTTAGAGATAAGCATAACATTAATACAAGATCTTAATAGAAGAGATAGAAAATCTTTTAAGATGAAAAAAGATGAGAATCACATAAATGTAAACATCTCATACAATATTTTTATATTAATGAGGTGCTACACAAATTAAATGTTGGCATGTGGATAACATCAAGATTACAAATTCCAACAAGTTTTGTATTATCTTACAAAAAAAATACTTGTTCTACCCTTCATAAAGTCTTCATTTTGAGTAAAGTGTCACCTTTAGAGCAATCAAATATTAATTTTATTACAAAATGGTAGGGATTTCCTTGTAAATTTTAAAGTTTATTAAAGATATTTGTATGTTAATGTTGTAGATTCTTTGTTAGAGACATAGAAACAAATACTATTTAGATGATAGTTCGCATAGGAAAAGTCTTATAGATAACTTTGAGAATAAACTCAAGTTTTAAAAATATCAACAATAATTGAGAAAACTCTCCTTCTCCATCATACCGCATGCATGACCAAAAACATAATCTCTACACAAACTTAAAATAAAGTATAAATCAAATTTAACACGATAAATTGGTAAGTTTATTGAACTAACTAATATCAATCTAGGAGATGTCTCAAATAACAAACATAAAAGATAGTACTAATTAGAACATAATAACTAAGTACAACATGTAAAGATGATAGTACTAGCTTACAAGATACTTACAAGATAGTACTAAATAAAAGAGACTACAAAGGGCTATAAATACGTAGAACATACCGATATGATAGACTAGCTATACTTATAGTAGTACTAAAAAAACATACTTCATGAAATGCCACGCATATGTAGTGGTGAGACTCGAATCACTATTACTCGAGGGCTTTCTTCCTTGATGTCTTTGATGATCTCAGCAAAGGTAAAGATGGCATCATTTAGGAGGGGATGAAGTTTTCCCAAGTACTCACGAAAACTAGATATTATCAACTCCTCCTTGTCAATTCCCGGGCCCACATTAACCTTATAGCTTCCCTGTTCATCTTCTTCCGCCAATACGTTGGCAAGATTAACACAGCCACTTTTTATACCATCAGCCAAAACTATATCATTGCCCATTTTTTTAATCAACATGTTCTCACCACTATACTTTATGTCCACTGTTTGTTCACCACTTCCCTCCATTTTGTTGTGGATTGTTATCACTTGGTATTGCTTCCAATTTTCCGCATCGATTACCACTTTTGCATTTGTGGCACTCACCGCACAAAATTTTACATCGACCAGTGTGGGGATGTTGATTTCAGCATTGGGAATAGTAGTGTGTAGCACCAATGAATTTCCTTGCACATTTGCTTCGTAAATTTCCTTTTTCTATCATCGCACCACGTTCCATGTCAACGACATAAAGAGTGTCTTTGGCGTAAATATAAAATGCACTACCATCAATGCTCTTTCCAATCCACCTTGGATGATCTGACCATTTCAAATCTTTTGCTACCACTATCTCCTGAGATTGGAAGTAGTACCATGCAGGCATTGCATCATCAGAACTCCCTTGCAACGCAACGACATCAGTATGTGACCAATTTGTTGCCAAAATTTCCAGGTCTGCTATTAGATCATGGCTGCTACTCTGCCACGACTTTTCCACAGCCACCAGAGTTGCCATCCCACTATGGGCACTAATAACCAAAACAACGCCGCTTTCAGTGGTGACGCGCAAATTGCCATCCACGATTGCAGGTTCTTTGATTCGCTCACCACCGAGCATTGCTTCTGCTTCTGGAATCTTGTGACTTCCATCATTGATAAGCTTTCCTTCAGAGTTAATCATTCCATCTACAGCTCCATTGCTGGTGAGTGGTTGCCTATACAGAAGACCACTTTCTACATCGAACAATAAAGCATCTTGATCATCACCGTAGAGACTGAAAAATTGTAGTTGCTTTCCATGTAATATTGATGAAGCAATTATGATTCTCCCATCCTGGTACCAGATTGGCACCACTTGATTATTGATGTCCTGAACACCCAACACAGTAATTGATGCGGCCTTTTTCCCGTCCAATGTGTTCAAGTCGAGCCACCATTGTGGATGTTGTGCAAGCCAATGGTCATTGACAGCTTCCAAGTATAGAGACCCATCCACTAGCAGACGCAAAATACGGCCAGTGTTAGTAGTGGCAAAGACCTCGCCATGAACACTGAAAAGATTGGTGAGGCCTGAAACCTTTATTTGTTTAGCTTGGGAGTCCTGGGCATGGCCGCGGCCGTGCTGACAATAAACCATTTCTTCCTTGACGCTGTAGAAATAAAACACATCTTTTTCTTCCACCTTGAGAGAAGAAGGTGTCAAAATAAGATCGTTTGGAGCTGGCTTCACATTCGCTTGAATGAGGGCGTCGTCGCTGGTCCGAAGCCAACAGCGGAATTGACCGTCGCTTTCATCCTTACATAAAATAGTCACAAGCTGTGCGTTGGAAGGAAGAACGAGAGTCTGGCCGGCTAATTTCTCAAAGATGATCGCCGTGCCCGACATGTCTCTGCCACCCACAAGATTTGTCAAACTAATACTCTCTTTCTCGTTGATCCGACTAATCAGGTCCTGATTGCCGATCACACTCGAAAGCACCATGGTGTCCTTATGAATAAGGTACACAATTTCCTCGACCCCCTTGTCTGCTTGATTGATTGGACTGATGGCCATGTAGATGAAGTCAGCATGCTGCGATATTGCTGCCATTTTAATGTCTGAATCCTCAAATTGTGTGGAGGTGTAGTACTTGGTAGTTATCCGGTGTGTTTCTGCATTCACCAGCCACAAGGCTTTAGATTGGGTATTGAAGAAGTAAGCATCATTACCAGCAACGGCGCCCAGAAAAGCAGCTTGAGTAGTGACAGCATCTTGGTCAGCATCCACCTTTGTGTACAGCCTTCCAGTAGGGTGATCTTCTCCCAAATGCCCATCCGAGCCCAGTGGAACCTCCATGAATTCACACCCTATGTCCACCTCCACATCTGTGTATAGCATCCGATCGCGAGAAACATCGTAATAGGCACGCCCCACTTGACGTTGCTGCCCATCGTGTTCTGCGATATAATTGTTTACTACCACAAAGTGCGCAGATACCCTGTTCTCCCGAACCAGCTTCTGTAGATGTTGTTGGATAGTTTCATTCTTGTCGGTCCATTTACTGGCGTCTTCTGATTGGATCAATGCTTGCTGAGACGCGAAGTCCACCAAGGAAACCTCGCCTCCAAGAGAGATTATCAATAAGCGGCTGAATTCTTGGTTAAGGACATGAATGGTAATGCCACCAACGTTTACCAAATCCTTACCAACTTTAATCGAAGCATCTCCCAGTGTGCTGCCATCGATTATCCATGTCGTGTTCTTGGCATCTTCACCGCTGGTCTTCAGTGACAGTGACGATCCTGTGCCGAGTCCTATACAATACTCCCCCCCTGTGCCTTCCACTTCGTAGATGATATATCCATGTAGTTCCTTGGGAAATTGAGGATACATTTGCAACCTTAGAGCCCGCTTGTCTAGAACAACACCTATCTTTGTCTCTACAAACTCCAACTTAATTTTTCTGATGATGTATTCTGAAGGAAAGACGTAAAAATCATAGTCAAACCTTTCATCTTCTTCCAGCCGTCTAATGACATCAAATCCCCTGTCGTGGCGCAGAGTTGCAAAGGGTAATATCATCCATTCGTAGCTGATGAACGACTTGGGAGTTATAGGAAGTATTAGATATTCAGCTCCGCCAGCGGACTTTTTGACATGGTCCTCGCTGCAACCAATTCCCTCTCTAACATTGATAGCTTGGGAGCGATCATCAACCATTGTAGGCTTGTCACCAATCCAGAAGAAGTAATTGATTTTGCCAGACCCCGTAGGCCCATGATGAGTTCGATATATGAACTGGCTGTCGAAACCAACTTCTATTTCATCGCTCGCCATTTTTATGCTTGTGACGACTGCTCCTGACAGAGGCACAAATGCTTTCTCACTGGTTTCGTAGTTGTAGCCGCCGCCATTGTAAGCCTCATAAACCTCAGCAAAGTACTTGCCCACTTCTTGAGCGTCTGAAGCGATTTTGCCGAAATTATGAGCTAAGGCTCCAACTCCAATTGCCAAGCCGCCTAAAATGACCGCACCTCCGCTCAAAGCCATGGCCACACCTGAAGCCCCAACCAGTCCTGCTCCGATGCCTGCAACTCCGGCTACAGAGCTTGCCAAGTCGAAAACCAACTGAGTGCCGAAGGTGGCCTTTTCAATTTCATCCCGAGCTAGCCACAGCTGGTAAGCATCCAAACCCACATTAACGAAGCCTAGTGTAACTCCGAATCCCTCTGTGGCAGTGGATTTGAAAATATTGCCGAAAGTAGACAGCGAAACCTCCCCGCTAGTTGCTCAGCTTCCAGTGCAGTCTTCACTAGGCCAGCTACCTTGTTAATATCTATTACGCTCCCGTGTGCTACTTGGACCATATTCACGTATGAGTGGACCTTAATGGCCAGTGAAAGCTCAGGATTTATTGACTCACCGGATTGTGCACTCCTCCACGGTTGAGGCAATCGATAATTGTCTGCACAGCAAACATCGCGTTCAGACCATCGATGGGATCGCCTTCCATTGCGGCATTGGCTTTGAACTTTCCGTTTTCGAAGGTGAAGGCCTTCCGGAGGGCCTCCCACTTGGTACTGAGATAAGATGTGAAATCTTTGAATGTTGTATCCTTGGTTGAAACCCAACGTGTCTCTTCGGTGTTGTTGGTGTTAATATACTGCATTGTGGAAGACCCATCTGTACTTTCATGCAGAGTGTCCAACAACGGTGCCCAGTTTCCTGTTATTCCTTCCTCCTGCGCCAGGCGTATAGACGCATCTCGCCATCTAGCAGTCCACTCATAGGCCTCTGCCGCAGTAATAGCTGCTCGAAGGTTCAGATCTTCAGCAAATTGAGATTCAACATCCTCGACCACATTGTTTCTTTTTTTGCTACCAATGATGTTGCCGATATCAGTCTCGGTACACATTTGTCTCACAGTGACTCCTCCAGCAACACGAGCTTCTCCCATCTTATCAGAATCGATTAATACCAAGTTGAACTAGGGCTCTTCTGCCGTGTTGAATATTGCTGCGTAGTGCTTTGCAAAGCCGCGCTTCACAAAGAAGTGATTCATGGCCCGGTAGAAGTTGGACTGTTGATCGAAACTGGCCATCAGAAAATTGGGGTCATAGAAATAGTATTTTCTCTGGTTGTCAACCACTGTAACACCAACGAGCATGCTATGTGCTTCGGTGTTCAAAGCATAAACCTTGTTTCTTTCGCTAATCCGCAGTTTTTCCACAACATCGGTGATGCTATACCTATTGTGCAGTGCAGTGGATGCAGAATAGGCCTCCGCATTAGCATGCAAGCCAGCAAGGGCATCTCTTAAACATTCTGCATTTTTCTGTTGGAGAGGCGTCAATTCACTCTCTGAGAATTCTTTGAGTTTGTCGAGAAAACTCTTGGCAACATATTCTCCTGTACAGAGTGCCACCGCCATTGCCCGTACCAGAGGATAGCAGCGCCCTCCGTATTTGTCTCCAACATTGCTTAGAAAGAAATGTTGAGGAGCAGCTTCAAGAAAACCTTTTGCCTCTAATTTGAAGTCGTTCTGAATGTCCTCCTGCAGTTTCAGCAAGGACTCTTGGTCACTAGCGATGGATATGCTCCGGCACAATGCGCCTTGCTGTTCTTGACTTAGCTCGTCAGTCGCCACAAACAGTTGTTTCATTTCAGAAGAAGTCATGGTAGGTTTGAACCCTGGTATGTCTATACTGCCATAATTTTCGTATCCCTTGTTGAAGTCTACGTTGTCACTGCGGCTACTCAATTCCCTCTCCATTTCTGCATAACGTTCACTGATGGTATCGTTAGGCGGTTCTTGATCGCCTCCCTCGCTCTGATTTCCACTTGAACCGGTGGCCTTCTTTATCTGTAACCACAGCCAAATCCTGTCTAATTTCTCCGCGGCATCCAACATGTCCATGTGTTTTTCACACACAGCATCTATTGCCAGCGGGTCAATGGGATACTTTGTGTCATTCTTGACCTCCTGCTTCCAATTTCTGAGCCCTTCCTTGATGGCATTACGTAATTCATTCCATCCATGAATGGAAGGATCGTTTTCATTGAACTCACCGCTACCTTCATACGTACCATCCTCGGCTCCGTGAATTATATCAGAATCTATTTTCAACTTGTTTGCCAGAGCTTTAATCCTTTGTTGCATCCTTGCGCGGCGACTGCCAAAAGATACTTCAATGGATGTTTCATCCTGGTCTTTTATTTCCAACGACACTTCAACTTGACCGCGGGGATATGGGAACTTTGGATATTGGCGTTGAATGAACAATTTCCATTCTCCGTCTATGAACTGCATGCAGGCCAAAGCATGTCCGACTGCACGTCCCTTTGACGGATCAAACCGTGCGTAGTCGGCAAATTGTCCAGGGATGTTGTAGTCGTCCCAATCTACAGACATTACAACATTGTCATACAGAACTGCGCTGTTCACACGAAAGTCGTGGAAGACACGGAATGTATCATCTTTCAGCCGTGTGACGACGAGGGAGCAGCCGGAGAGTTCAGATGTGAACAAAAATGTTCCCTCCTTCACGCCTCTGCTCGGGATGTCCAGAAACACGGCATCATTTGCTTCGTTCGTCTTGTATCCAAGGATGTAGCTGGATATCGTGTTTTCCTCTGACTCTGTCTCGGAAAATTTAAGATCGTACGAGTTCGCTGTGACTCGAACCAGTTTTACAAGCTGGTCTTTCCTCGCTATGTTGCGACTGAGGTTGAAGCCCAGACGATTAACCTTTAAAAAGGATTTTGGATTGTCCATCAACGCTTTAATATCGCCAGAGAGAGTCATTACTGGAATATGGCTTGCTGTTTTGTAACAAAACAGAAGATGACTTATTTATTAAAATGCCAAAATCAGCCGTGGGTAACAAATCAAGAAGCTAAAAACAAAAATTTGCACAGCTGTGTGAGAAAATAGTTAAATAACACAACCGTAAGGAACCAAAGGAAATATTATACACATGGCCGCTATATGTATAAACAGGAAATTAGATTAAAATCTTATAAAGTGTTTTTGTTTCATTTATAGATGATGATGTAAAAACTGCATACACGCCACGACATATCCTGCACAATACTCACCAACAAACTTGTAGTCCTCAAGAGAGATGAGATTTGACGCCTTGTCAGCCTGACCCTATTTGATGTGAAAGAATTTGGCAAAACAAAGACAAATGCAAATACACAAACATAATTACTTTTTCTGTAAAAATCTTGCAAACCTCAAGTAAGACCGTCGAAGCACTCGACTTGACGAAGCTCACAAGAATGCGAGAAACAAATTAGCAAGAATTGGATGCAATTTGCTCAAAGCTTCAAGGATGGATTTACAAAGAAAATGCTCTTCTTTTATAGATGAGGGTAGAGCCATGGAAGGTAGATGAAAACTTGGCTAACTCAATTGGGAGTTAACTAGGAATGAGGAAGTGGTTGTTGACTAGGAAGATAGGTGTATTTTTCTAATTAGATAACTAATATAAGTAGCTAGGATGTGCACACATAATTAATTAATCATTTATTTAATAAAAGATAATTAGCTTAGCTAAAGTGGTATTGTGGACTAATTTAATTAATCCAAAGGGGTGTACATGCACATGATTAATTAATTTGATTAATCAACAGTAAAGGGGGTATGAACTAGGAAGCGAATTAGAATGAACTAGGAATTAATGTGTAATTTCGGGTGTCTACATTTTCCCCTCTTTAAAATGCTATTGCGAAGTAATAGTGCTTTAAAAATAGTAGACACATGCAGATCGGTGAGAGGAAAGCTCTGAAGCATTTGGATGCCCCAATAAGTAGGAAATATTATACAAATGGCCATTATATTGTCTCAAGAACAAAAGTGAGGTGTTTGAAAATTTTAACACATTTAAATCTCTAGTAGAACATGAGAGTAGGAAAAAAATTAAAATTCTTAGAATACATAATGGAAGAGTGTATATTACAAAAGGTTTTCAAATTTTCAGTGACAATCTATATATTAACTTAAAGTTACCAATTAGATACACACCTCAACAAAATGGGGTGGCAGAAATAAATAAATAGAACTTTAGAATAAATGATTAAGTACATGCTCAAGACGAAGGATTTTCAAGATTTTTTCTAGGCTAAAGCAATAGTTTATAAAATGAGGGATTATTAGATCTTCTAACCTAGTGGGACACAATTAAGGGTCCTATTCCCATAAAGATAATCAACTTATTCACTAGTAATCCATATTCATAACTAGTAACTATTGCATAACTAGATCATGAAAAATTATGTCGTATTCCCTTGGTATTGATTTCCTTACCACTCATGGGATTTGAACTATGGTTACACCAATATGAAATTATCCTTTTAACCATTACACTACATCTTGATGGGTTAAATTGTAGTGTTTTTTAATGGAGTAACTCTAAGCATGGAGGGGATGGGTTTCGGTCAACAATATCATAGAATATATTCCATGTCATTGATAATGAGAAGTTTAATTTAATTTAATTTAAAATTAATGTTCAGAAGTAACCAAAAGGTTAAAGGGACTACAAGAGGAGCAAAGAGAACAAGACAATGCAAGAAGGAAAAAAACAAATACAAAACAAAATACAAGAAGCAACAGGAAAGACACGGGATGAAACAAGTCTATGTGCCAAGCTTAAGAGGTTCTACGCCTGGTAGATCATGACTGTTGTGTGAAGTCATGTGCCCGTTTATGCCTCCGATGTTGTATAGAAGGCAGAAAGAATGCACCAATATTCGGAACCCAAGGCTACCATGATGATGTTTGAGGAAAGCAAAGCACCAATATTCTAGAACCCAAGGTGAAGGAATGCACCAATATTCGGAACCCAAGGCTTCATGGAATTGTTGGACCATTTCATATTTTTTAATCCCATTTTTGGGGAGAAGATATCGTTCTTATCTCCTTTAAACCTAATGGTTTACAAGTCCAAATGGATAAACTTGATAACAAAAATACAAGCCCAATTGGATGAATCGATAAAAATAAAAACAAAAAGGTTGAGAGTTAACTTGAGAAAAAGAACCATCATAGTATTAACTCATAGAAAGAGGAGAACTCATTTTTCCATATTATGAAGTGACATAGTTCAATAGAGATCCATATATCAAGATGAAATAGTCCCTTTAGAGATTTTTTTAAATGTATGCATACATGTACATAATACACATAAATACATATGTGTGTGTGTATATATGTATGCACATACATATACATATGTATATATGTATATGTATGTACATATACATACATATATAAATGTGTGTGTGTGTGTGTGTGTGTGTGTGTGTGAGAGAGAGAGAGAGAGAGAGAGAGAGAGAGAGATGTGTGCACGTGCTATGTCACATGTAATTAGTTAGAAAAATAATATTTTCATTTCATATTTAAAGAGCCCGGAATTAATCATGTTTATGGTTGAAGAAAGATATTTTAAGATTTTTATGCCAAGGTAGATCTTATTGATGCTCTCGTTTGACCAACTACTTTTTATGGATAAAATATTTGAGAACCTTATCTAAATAGAAGCTCATGTAACAATTGCAAATTTCATTCATTTGGAAAGAATCATTCAATGTAAAAACATAGTTCTTTTAAAGAACTATTTAAAGTAGAATAAATTCCTCATATAATACAATTTGAATTTGATGCCAAATTTGTTAAGATGGAAATTATTATTAGGTGGGTTTATTATAGAAAATGAAATTAGTACATGGATGGCAATGACACTCTAGACTTTTCTAATAGCGATTGGAGATTTCAATACACAGGAACACAACAAGTTTCCATGCAAGCGTTGTAAGACTATTGACTAGAATATTTTGGCACATCTCTAGCCTCTATGGGCATTCACCACACATCACCTCTATTGGTCGATCCCATATTTGCATAGCTAAGTATCAAGAGATTTATTTTCTAGATGGTTTATTTTACTTCCCATAATCACATGGATTTACTTGTTTTAACCACAAAGAGGACCTAGTGCAGTTTATCATCTCCACAATTGGGATATTTGGAAAAAAATGTTTATAATGTGGGATTATGGCATTATAAACAATATTAGCCATTATTTTTGGATTTAAATCGCACATCCTATTATTCTTCAAACCTCCTGTTAATCTATATAATGAGGATTAAAATCTCAAACAAGCAATTGATTCTCTTAAAACTAGGATGCACAATAGCCAAGGACTATGCGAGACATATGAATTAAAAATTAGCCTTAAAAGCTACAAGATTTGATGTTGAAGTGAATTTACAAGCATTTCAACTAATTAAATTTACAAAAACATGTCTTTAAATATAATTGTATGTGATAATTAACTATCCTCCCAACTAGGTAGTCTAACTTATCTCTTCTTTGAAAAGGAAATGGAATAATACATCTCAAATGAATAGTGTGTAGTCATATAATTTTGGTTTGAGGAACTTAATAACATCATATTTGTCATTATTGCGTGCATTTAGAATTTGACTTATTTTATTCTTTTGACACTCTTTCCACTTGATTAACCTCATGCCCTTTTAGCCACCTCTCTTTGCCAACATTACACACTCAAGATTATTTTGATTTTGACACATTTTTACTCTTTTGATACTCTTTCTACATGATTAGCCTCATGCCTTTTTGGTCACCTATCTCTACTAGCCTTACACATTGAAGATTTGTTTTCATTTTCTTAGGAATAATTTTAACCCTCTATGAAATTTTCTACGTTTCCAACTTGCTCTATTTTAACCCACATGTTAAGTTCAACCATCATTAATCAAGTTAGGTATCGAACATGTTTCTTGTCTACCAATTTTGTTTCCCAACAAAATAAGAAAAGAGAAAGCCAATTCATTATTTAATTTTTATTGGAAGGTGTTATAAATGTCTTCTCATACTATACAACTTCTAGAGTTAGAAATAAAATAGCTTGTGAATGCCCTTCTAGAACTAGAAATAAAATAACTTGGGCACGCCCTATGAATAAATGATTTGAGCATGAGGAATGTGTAAACCACCTTCTTAAACACGATTTTAGTGCTACTAAGAGTTTTCATAAGACTTTTTAACTTTTAATGTAAAAAGTGAAAAGTGCTTTTCACTTTTTACTCTCAACACTCTTGGGTTTCCCTCCACTATCGTAGTAAAATTTGTCATATTATATATTCTAAAATTACTCTAACTTATATACATTTATATTTTAGATATAACAACTTATCACAATGGCTTCCTCTCATTTCATCATCCTATTACTTCTTTACTTACTATAATGTGAAAGAGATTATCAATAAATTGCAAACTAATAACATTGTTTATGTTGATGGTTTTCAATATGAATTCCAAAAGTAGGCATCCTTTATTTAATTTTTTTCTCTTGATACCTTTTTACCATGCTCTTCAATGCAAAAAGTGACAATTCCTTTTCAATTTTTACCGTAAACTAATTTTGATTTTCCTTCTACCCTCGTGTACTAATTTTTTTCATATTATATATTTCCAAAACTATTCTCACTTATATACATACAATATTTTAGATAAACCGCTAATCACAATAGTTTGCCTCTCATAATCATTTCATTATTTTATTACTTCTTTACTTATTGTAACGTGAAAGAGGCTATTAATACTTTTTTAAAAACAAAGTAGTGGTCCATGTTTGATTTATTTTATCTACAAGTTTTGTGACCTACTTGACGTTGATAATTATATGGCTTCAATCTTTTACTTTGTATTCCAATCTCAATACTATAACTACATGATTATCACAATTCAACACACACTCTGAAAGATTTACTTCAATATTTATTCATCTCTTCCTTAGTGGATAATTTCAAGCTTCATGCATGGTGATATTAGATTCAATATGGGTATTTGACCATTGACCTCATTTTTACTTTATAAACCATTGTATAAGAGGATATAGGTGACAAAGACAAATACATATATTACTACTTTGTTGATTTTTAGATATATTTTAATATATATTTGTAGAGATCTGTTACAAAAATAAACACATATATTACTATTTTGTTGACTTTTAGAAACAAATTAATATATATTCCTAGATATCTCCTTGAAAGGTTAAATACTTTTAATTTAAGCGATATTGATTGGAATTAAGAAATGTCTCAATCTTGCTCACTATTTTTAGTATGTATATCTATGAGTTACACAAAATACTTTTAGAAGAGGATTAATGAAGTATTAGTAAGTCTTTTTATATTATTCTTATTCTTTTATTTTAAAGGAGTTAAAAATTAGGAGGCCAACCAATAAATGAGAAATAAAGATTAGATTTAAAATAATACAAAATAACCAATTAAAACAACATTCACGAAAACTGTAACAAAAAATAAATTATGCAACCCTCGACTATAAAAATAAATCAAAATAAATGTTTCGCAACTCGAGATTTAAAAAAACTTACATCTGACACAGGTATTAAATAGTTCATAAAAAAGGAGGTGTTGATTCAACGTTCTCTGGGCACTCTTATCCACCGGGAGTACAGGACCACATCGCCTGAGTGCACTCTTATTCCCCGGAGAGTACAGCACCCAGGCCCTGGTACGAAATGAAAGATGGTCTACTATGAACAGACAACAACGTAAGTAGTAGAGAAAGTGGAAGTCCTTCCAATCTACTCGATATCTTCCTTACAACACCATTCACAGTTGATAGCTAAAAAGAGAAAGGAAACGGCCACAATGATAACCCTACACTAAGTTTCCTCATCCACTAAAACTTTCAAGCTTGGCGATCTAAAACAAAAATCAATGCCATAATATTATAAATTTCACGGAAAGGGATTTCAGAAAATGGAATACAGTGCGCTTACATGTGTTATGGTTGAGTCCGAGCAGAGCTGCAGCAATTCTTTCTCACTTCTTGACTGGACAACTCACAGAGAAAGATCACTCACTTATCAACTGAAAATTCAGGAGTAGAAGCGTGGGTAATGAACCCCGCCGAGTCCTTATTTATAGCTATTTGTCCGGATCTCAAACCCGGAAGTTAACAATAATTTAATGCATCAACGCTGAATCCTTATCACCAAGGAATCCAAAGTAAACCATCTTTCATTTCGTACCTCCTTTTAAGTCTGCAGTCTGCACCCTAGGGACTCTTGTCCATATATGTGGCGATGTGGCGATGTTAGGGTTTTGTATTTATTGTTTCAATGTGACACTTGTGTAAATGGGGGAAACAATCCTAAGCATGACTACATACGAGGGATCACCGTCAATTTGTAAATTGATGGTTGATTCATCTAACATAACATTACCTTCTTTAAAAAGGTATATAGCTTTAGGAAATTTAGCTACTTCAACCTGACAAGGATCGGTAGTAGCAACACAATCATCAAAGCGCATGTGTATTTAGGCCCACATATCGTTTGTCATCTTAGTGTTGTCTAGAACTAATTTTTTGCACATCTAGCACCCGTGGCATCCAAGGTGACATCTTTAGGTGCAAGATATATAACGTCGTGCTAGAGCACAGGACCATTATCGAATGTAGAGGATGGTTTAGAGGCTAATGTGATTATTGGAGGCATTGTAGGATCTAAAGTTTATTTATAAGGATAATGGTACACATAATAATGAATTTTTCCAATACCCAAGGATTATTGAAGTGTGGAGGATTAGCGAGAGGCACATATGGAAGTGTTTCCTCTTCGTCCTCGAGTATCGCTAGTGTCGTAAACAATAGGTTCATAGGATATATCGATGGTATTAGATTGAACTCACAAGGATTACATTTGGGCCAAGGCACATTGGTAGTGTAATACTTCCAAGTGTCCGACTCAACCTATGAAATGATGGAGTCTTTGTCATCGGGGGAAGAGGGAATCTCTTCCTCTCTAAGAACTTCCTCTTTATCTATGACACCGATCTTGCTAAAATATTGGGGTGAGAGGGTGGATTATCTAAAAGAGTTGCACAATTCCTAATTCATTACATTCTAAGTGATTGGAAGTTGAGGCGTGATAAATAGGTTCTTCTAGTTCGGGTTGTGGCAGATATCTGGTCCCATGGTAAGAGGATTGGTGGTAACCATTGCACAATTTACTCAGGTAACCTATTCTTATTGACCTTATTTTGAAGTTCATTAGGTTCATCATCATCCGAGTATACTAATGTAACTTGAATTTTAGACTTAAGATCAAAGAATTATGGATATGGAATGCCTTAGATCTCAAGAGTAGTGGGCATTAGGAAGGGCTCATTAGGGAATGATACCAGAACATCCTAAGGATTGGGATCAATATCATGCCTAAAGTGTTGATTTTTATGAATGAATTTGATACATTGGTACCCATATGACGTGACTTCATGCATGTGATGCATCGAAGGGCGACCTAGTAAGATATTATATAAGAGAGGATGATCTAGAACCATAAGATTTATGTGAAGCATTTGGGTCCAATTGTGATGGGTAACCAGATGCATCCTATGGGTTTTTTCTTGGTTTTTTCAAGACACAACAAGTTAAGCGAGTAGGTTTGAGGTTATCAATAGAGAATATGAGGTTTTTATATTAGAGAATAAGAATCTAAGTTAATTCCCAACCCTTCATCCATAAGGACTCTATGCACTTGAGCATCATGGATAACAATGATAATGAGTAGGGGTGGTTCATCTAGAAAAAATAATACTTCATCGATAATCATGTCATCCTCCACAAATTCCAAGGCTAAGGAATCCCAATGTGAAGTTTTTGGAGGTCCTCCTACAATCATATGTGATGAATTTCCGTGGTTGCAGATGTGAATGGATCTTTGGGATCTACACAAGAAGGGTCCTCAAATTTCTCGCGAATATTGGAGGAGGAACCTTTGATGTGAAGTTGATGTATACAAGAGCTCCATAAAGGGGATTTTGCATCTAAGAAAATTTAGCTCATCTATAAATTTCCAGTGTGGCTTGGAGTAATTCCTTTAATGATACCGCGGTAGGGGCATAATAGGAAATGTGCCCAATCCGATGGAGGTTTTGTGTCTCGAAGGAACTATCTTGTCGATGAAGGTGGGATGGGATTCTCGCTTGTAACACCATTGATAGTGTGGGTGAAGGATCAACCATGGGAGCAGGCTTCACCATAGGCGGATCTTGGTAGGTAGAGAGAAAATATGGGTTATTAGAAGGTTTCTTAGGTTTAATAATGAGGTATTTATGGGGAGGCGTACACCTATAGCTAGTTTTGGTGGTATTGACATATTGAGAATCCAAGAAGCTTTGGTCATATGAATGTTTTATGTTTCCCACATTATTTTTCATGGGGTTTTTATGGTGATGATTTTGATGATTTGAGTGAGATTTCTCTAAAGATTGATATTTTTCATAATGTTCTTGTATGATGGTAGAATAATAAAAATAAGAACTAAGGAAGAATTCTAGAACTTCCTTTCTAAGGTCCTTACAATCACTATGTGAGTGTCATATGGTTGCATGTAACCAATAAAATAAATCACCCCTGAAGTTAGGCAAGGCTTTCTTGGAAGAGGGAATATCCTTGGAGTGGGAATCATTTGGAGAATTTTGGTGTGAGATAAAGGGGTTTGGGGGAGAGAGTTAGAAGGTTCTCGGTTGTCTCCCATTCACTTCTCTCTAGAATGACTAATTACATGTGTTGTACCTTTAAGTTTGGGTGATGGGTTGGAATTACATCCAAACTCACACATGAGATGGTCTTGTCTTTTAGATTGTTTGAGGGCTTCCTCTAACGTGTTAGGAGAGAAATACCTAACCTTGTATTGGAGGGTTAGTGTAAGGGCCTTAAGAAATATTTGAGATAAAATTTTACTATCAAGGTTATGGTTAGCTTGTATGGACAAAGATTTCCACTTTTTAATAAAGTCGCGAGTTGATTCATTTATCCCTTGTTTAAGATTTATGAATTTTTGTAAGGTATTTTTGGGTAGATCTTGTTGTTGAAATTCAGAAATTAGGGATTTGACTAAGCTTTCTATATAAATTATTAAATTAGGAGGAACTCTGACTATACCATTCTAGGGCCTCACCTACTAAGGTTTTTGCTAGAAGTTTAGTTGTTACATAGGTAATTTTTGAATCCATTCTTTGTAAATATTGATAAATGTTTTTTGAAAGAGGGTGGATTCGTGGAACCATCATAAGAGATGGTAGGGATAGTCTCTCCCAAATCCATGGCTATGATATATGGAGCTAAGGGTTCATTTTGGACAGTTTACAACATCTTACTTCAGATTGGCGGAGGAGGGGTAGGATTCTAGTGTGCATCCAAAATTAGAGGGGGTGTGAAGGAAGGTATGGGTAAGTGAACGAAGTTGGTGGACAATTTCATGGACATTAAAACCTGAAATAAAGGAACCATGATCGAGGTTTTTAAACCGTGATTGCGGTTTCTAAATTCCGTGCTGGTAATTACCAAACCTAAAACCGCGATCGCGGAACTCTAAAACAAAAATTAGCAGTCCCGCGACTCCTTATTTTCCTAATTTTTCATTTCAAACCATGATTTTTCCTAAACGTTTTTCACTCGAGCTTTTAATACCACCTCAAAATTGCTCATCAGACTTCTGAATAGCGATAGATTCAACCATGCCACCAAGACGAGGAGGTAAGTCCCCAATTGTAATCATTTTTTTGCATTTTAGGTTTTTTTTTTGCATTTTCATGGGTTTTTTGAAATGTTTGTTTATGTATACAATTTTCTTATTTTATCAGTTGGTTGTCAAGATTGAAATCGTGTAAACTGTCAAAACATTCCTCAAAACCCACCAAACATTCCTCAAAACCCTCCGAACATTCCTCAAAACCCTCCTCTAAACATAGATCCGCCTCATGTGGCTCCTTCATCCCCACTGAGCTAGCAAGAACACAAGATAATATCATTGGAAGAATCCAAGAAAATAAAATTGTCATTGAGAACCTAATTCAAACTATAAGACAAAATCATGCTACAAATCCATCCCGCATGACTTTGCTTGATACATTACATGCGAAAACATTGATTAGCAAAGTCGAGTCTGCAACCAACCAAATACATAGATGGAACACCTTTAGAGGTGACTGTAGGTGGTGGTATGCGGATAAACTATCCCATGCAGCCGTAAAAGACAAAAAAAATTGGAAAAGACCTCATTTGTGCATTATTTACCGACCCTAGAATTAATGCCCCCGATTGCTATTTCGCAAACGGTTCCCAATCCATTGGTGCCACGATGACCGAATCAAAAACAATTTTTGGGACCGATGGTAGATGGTTTTCGTATCTTCCAGAGACTCCTCCATATATGCAGATTGTGGAGGCTGTTGTAGATACTGCCATAGCATTTGCAGATCCACTAACTGAGGTACAATTTTTCAAATTTGTTAAATTTTGGAGGTTCATTATTTCTTATTACTTAAATCTACAATATCAAATTTTGTATGTATATGTGAAATATTTAATTTGAAAATTAATTATTTGTATGTAGCTTACCCCTCATGAGTCTATTGTTGTCCCTACGATGCGTCAACAACAAATTGATAGGGATCATGACATTGTGGTAAGATTTCACATGCATTTTAACTAAATTGTACAAGTTTCTAAATTTTGAATGTATTTTAAAATTTTGGGTGTTAAAAACTTGTTGTTTATGAATGTGTAGGTTAGGTTGCAGGCATGCTTAGAGACACCTAGGACCACATGGATGAAATCCGTAGTGGCATCTCCCTCCACTACATCCCCAAGTCGTGGATGTGCTACTTCTAGCAGGGCGAAGAGAGGGAAGATGTTTCATGAGTAGATTCATAGTCCACCTGGATGTACATAGATATATATATGGGCCATCTGGTCCTAGTGAACATGTTTCTTCATATAGTCCATTGTATATATATAGCCTTTTGCGACCGCATGTGGTCCCATATGTACATTATGACACACTTAGTTTGAGATGTACACATACATTATGAACTTATACATATATATTTTTAGAGACGTGTGTCTGGAGCACACTTTGTTTGATTCTTATATATCCATGTGTGTTGGTTTTCATAACAATAAATCTGAACTATATATGTTTGATTTGATTTCATTGCATTTATGATATCCTTCTATACATGTTTTCATAACCATTTAAATTAGTTCTTTGATATGTACATGTTTGATTTAAATATTTAATCATGTCTTCTTGTATTTGGATTGAGATGAAATTTTTTCATTAGATTAGGTATTTTCATATGGTTTCCTGCTTCAAATTTCAAGTGTTTTTGATCTCTAGAATGGCAAGGATCTAAAAAGGCAATTTTTTTCTCTGAAATTTTTAATGGGATGCTATAAAAAAATTAGGGTACCATTTGAAAATATTTTTAGATCATCTTCAAGGAGTTCATGAGTAGAAGTTACGGACAAAATTTTAGGGAAATGGAGCAAAAAGAAGGAGATATGAGCAAAATGTGATTTTTGCAATAGGGTTTCTTGAAAATTTAGTAACATAACGAAATATACTAAAGAACAATGAAGGAAAAGGAAATATTTTAAAAAGGGATTAAAAATGGCTAAGTGTATGTTTATACTCACCTCTTAACATTAACCTAGCTAACTCACCTTCTAACTCATCCTTGACCATTCTGGATTAACCCGGGTTACGTGGCATGACAAGGTAGGGTTACAAGCCTTAAGTTACAAAGGGACTTAAAGGGGTTATAATGTGATAAGGGGTTAAGTATTCATGAGAGGGGGAACATAATCAAGTTGGGGTGCTAAGGAATTGAATACCTAGTGAGAATGTTACAAGCCTTAAGTGACAAAAGGGAGAGATTTCATGTGGTGGTGCATTCTGATGTCCCAAGTTGAAACTTGGGTAAAAATTTGATAGTAAGCCCTTATTAGTATTCTTAGGTTCCACCCATCACATGAAGAATCCTCCTCTAATGAAGAATCAACTCATGTCTTCCTCCGTGGAAGATCTTGAATGATGAGGCTTTTCCATAGACCATCTTGTTGAATCTGGAAACTACAAATGAAACTTTCTCATCTTCCAAGATGTTACATGCTCCAATGTGTTGAGTCAATTCCTAGGAATGGCATTGATATTTCCACATTGACTATAATATTTTTCATTTAACTCTTCATAGGATTCTAGAGATATAACCTATGATCTCTACAAGGGCTGAACTAAAACTTATTGACTATTGAAGGAAAGGGTCACAAATATTTTCCTGAACCAATTCTTAAAATTTGAATCCTGAAGATTCTTCATGTGGAATTATTCTCCCTGAGAGGTGTACCAAGCTCATGCATTCTTGTGCCAAGAATGCACAATGGCTTCTTTTAGAGCTTCAAACCTCTAGGTGATGGTATGGGACAAAATGTCATACAAGTTCTCTGAGTCAGATGAAAACACACTGAGCTCACCAAGGAATGAGAATCAAAATTATTCATCTCACTCGCAAATGGGAGATTATTTTCCCAATGGAATTTCTCTTTCTTGATCTCAACTCTATTCCTATTGATTTTCAAAAATATGACCAAGAACAATCTAAACAAAGAGATAATATCAGGAAATAGATCATGTTCCCTTTTTCAAGGATCATGCTCACCCAATGGTCACATGTCCTTCTTTGCAGTATGAATGCTTGATCTTGCTTGTTGGACTGGGGGGTTGAAGTTTCAGATGGGAGACATTGCTTCAATTTGAGGCAGAGATGATTAATCTCATGCAATCAATGATGGCACTTATGAATAAAAGGTCCTCACACATGTGTTCCCTTAATTGTTTGATGATTTGTACTTATACTCCTAATTCTGTGTCTAGTGATATGTGATGAAGAATCCTATTACAATGCAAAAATAATGAGCATGTAAGCACATAGCAGGGCAACAAAGGATGGAGAGAGATCACCACAACAACATAGCTCAAGAGAGCAAAGCAAGGATAGTGATGAAGTAGGTCTAAGAGGACAGAGGCAAGTGGACAAAGAGAACAAGAGAGATAGAAGGTAAATAAGTGACAAATTGAATGTTTTGAGTCCTAGGAAATGAACGGAGGCAAGGAGTGAGAAGTCATGCCTCAGGACGTCGTGGCACCAAACCGATCGTGCAAGCCAAAGACATCTGGGTGGCCAAGTGAATGCTAGAGGAGGTGGTGTTTCAGTGCGTGAAAGGGCCATTACTTCTGGGCTACTTCATTTGGGCGTAGTCCCTTAAGAGCCCTGAGACCAAAATATCGTTCAACTTCGACGGGTGACTACTCAGACTCCGTGGCACCCAGAGATGACTCGTCTAATCTAACACCTCGGCGTAGGGACCCTTTACAAAATCCTCTCTCGGTTTTTTCCTTCTCATTTCGGTGCTCTCACCTGCCTATTGTTTGCAAACGCGCGAAATAGTGCAATTGAGCTAATGATTGGTTGTCAAATGCTAAATTTTACAAACGGTGGGTCGTGGCACCAAATCATGTTTGCAGACGGCATGTCCGGTGGCAGTGAATGCCAAAGGAGGTAGTTTTTGGTGCGCGAAAGGTTCGTTGCTTAAGCTACTTCGTTTGGCGTAGTCCCTTAAGAGCCCCGAGACCAAAATATCGTTCAACTTCGACGGTGACTAATCGAACTCCATGGCACTTAGAGATGGCTCATCCGATTCGACACCTTAGCGTAGGGACCCTCTACAAAATCCTCTCTCGCTTTTTTCCTTTTCATTTCAAAGTTTCTCTTGCTTCCATATTGTTTGCAAATGCGCGAAATAGTGTAGTTGGAGCCAGGTGATTGGTCATTAAACGCTAAATTTTGCAAACGGTGGGTCATGGCACCAAACCGACTATGCCGAATGTCCAAGTGGCCGGTGAATGATAAAGGAGGTGGTGTTTTGGTGCGCGACAAGGTCATTGCTTTCGGGCTACTTCGTTTGGGCATAGTCCCTTAAGAGCCTTGAGACCAAAATATCGTTCAACTTCGACGGGTGACTGCTCGGACTCTGTGGCACCTAGAGACGGCTCATCTAATCCAACACCTCGGCATAGGGACCCTCTACAAAATATTCTCTCAGTTTTTTCCTTCTCATTTCGGTGCTCTCGCTGTCCTATTGTTTGCAAATGCGTGAAATAGTGCAGTTAGAGCCAGTGATTGGTTGTCAAACCCTATATTTTGCAATGGTGGGTCATGGCACCAAACCGATCATGACGGCACGCCCGAGTGGCTGTGAATGCTATAGGAGGTATTATTTTGATGCGTGACAAAGTCATTACTTCCGGCTACTTCATTCGGGCGTAGTCCATTAAGAGCCCTGAGACCAAAATATCGTTCAACTTCGACGGGTGACTACTCGGACTCCATGGCACCTAGAGACGTCTCATCTGATCCGAAACCTCGGCGTAGGGATCCTCTACAATATCCTCTCTTATATTTTTCCTTCCCAGATCGGTGCACACGCGTACGTATGGTCTTGTAAATACTTGGGGAGGAGTCGTTTTCAAAATTTAACACATTTTCAAAATTTACAACTTTTTCAAAATTTACAACATTTTTAAAATTTACAACATTTTCAAAATTTACAACTTTTTCAAAATTTATGTAACTTTTTCAAAATTTACAACATTTTCAAAATTTACAACATTTTCAAAATTTACAACTTTTTCAAAATTTACAACATTTTCAAAATTTACAACTTTTTCAAACAATGAAAGCTTCTCTTAGCTTCGAGAATTTAAAATTCTCTACTAACAATGCCAACCACGTGAAGGTGGAAAATTTTCTAGCACCACTAACCTAAACATAAAAGTGTTAGTCAAAGAAATTTAAGTTTCAAATCAAAACCATATACTATCTATATATGTACAAAATACACAAATTTAAAATAAAATATATTCAAACTTAAATCTAGATCTTTAAACTAACAAATTTATATATATATTGAAAAGAAATTATATATACCAAACATGAGCATTGTAAATTCATTTCAATGAACCATCGTGATCAAATCTACTCGAATAGCGAGACAAGATTGCTTCATGATCTGACTCTCAAACCTTCCAAAGAATCTTGTTATTAGGCCTTCCTCGATATCTATACAAATTTGAATATTTGTCGCTAGAACTAGATGCGAATATAAGAGTATTTTCCCGTGTGTCTCAAAGTCTTCAAACACCCAAACAGAGGAGTTTTTAATGGATACCATCAAGCCAAGTTCCAAAGAATTACTACCGACTGACCGTAGGATACTCAATATTTTCGCCATCTATAATAGGAGAAGTCAACTTCTTTCTTTCCTCGATGCAACGACATAAGAAATAGTTTGTTCCTTCTTCATTGTCTTACTCGTCGCAATTATCGCAAACACATGTCCTACAAAAAAACAACTTGGTTGAACAACTCAAATTTAAATTACATATTAAAATTTCAATAGACATAACTCAATACAAAAATTAAATAAATAACCATAAATACCTTGTCGCACCAAAATCAAAATTTCACAAAGTCCTTGGATGTTGTAACTTCATCTACGAAACAAGTCGTAATGCTTATGGAGGTTGATAACTAGGAAGCAGAGTTAGAGGCCTATAAATCCATCCTTCCACCCATTCTTGTGAATCACACTTAGTAGTGACAAATTCGATACAAGATACACAAAAACATGTCAACTTTATTTTCCATACGGCCCACAAAGTAGCGTTTGAGCTACAAAATGAGTGCATATCACTGGACCCAGTGAGTGTCATACAATCCTCGTAGTTAGCAATATGTTGTTCCTCTATCAACCAAAAATATCTGTTTACTATGGAATTTTCTTGAGAACCTCGGGCCATGTTGTCAGCACACCATTCCACTATGCTCTTTGCATTTTTTAATTTAGCACCATCTTTGTACTTCAACTCTTCTCTTGCAAGAGCTCTTTTCACACATGCCCCCGCACCGTCATGCTCTCCTTTTCCATGTCCGTGCTCGGTGAAACTACAAATATGTTGCACACCTATCTTGACGTGCATTTTTCTCATCCAATAAAACATTCGTGCATTCTTAAATTGAGACGTGTAATTATCTGACCATATATAATGTTGTTTGAAGTGGATGTCCCTATCAGAAAAGTTTCCATAAAATAACTAGAAACACCCTTGCACAAATTCAGTAGAATGAGTACGATCATCACTGATATAAAAGTGGTACTCTCTTAAAAAAATTTGATCATTCTCTCAGTCGGTCAGAGAATGTAGAAATGCTATATGCACAAAAATGGCAACTTGTTACGATTTGTAATATTGCAATTGAACCTCCATTTGTGGTCGAAGGTGTAATTCTTCGTAAAATTGACCATTTGAAACAATAGTACCAATAGGAAATGTGTCTTTGCATAGCTTGAAATTTTCATCCAACCATCGAACTCTATGTGTATGCCTCGCATACTCATAAACAATTTCATCCTTAAATTTTCTCAAAAATTGGAAAACGGGCATTTGTTCTGTAACTAGCTCACACCGTTTAGACTCTTTTCCATCTTTCAATTAGTATGCAACTTATTTATATTTATCAAACTCAACTAAATTATGTCCTATTGTACCTTCAATTTACTCATGGATGCAACTTTCCAATTTAGGTAATCCACTGCATGTACTACAACTTCCATCTAAACAATCCTGACTATAAAAAAATTGTCCAACTTCTTTTTCACAAAATATAGTAGGAATGAAATCCCTGGAAGATATTGGTAGAACTTGAACACCACATTCTGATAACATAGTTTCAGAATGAAAATTAGAATGAATATGTAAAAATAATTTAGCATAATGCATCGTAAATTCAACATGTTGCCTACAACAACAAGTGGTGCGGCGCGTGGTTGATTTTCACATAGAATGGTTTCAAAATTTCAAAAAAACGTTGACTAATTTTAATTTCAAGATTCTCTTGTTGAAACTTACAAAAAAATTTGAGTTTGAGTCATATCTAAGAAATGCTTTGGATGTGGTTCACGATTAGTAGAACCAACTCTCTGTTTTATAACATCTCTTGTATTAGGTGAAACTCTAGTGTTATCATGCCAAAATTTAATAACAATTTCTCTTATAGCATCAAAATTATTTTTGTCCTTACACGGTGCTTTAGCGTAAAAATGCCCAAAAATCGGCATTATTGAGTGATTGAAGGATATTACGTCTTTCAATTGCTTTCATTAGAGTTTTTCGATTAATTTGCAACATTCGACTTGTTTGCCTAATCAAACGTTATTTTTTATTGATTCACTTACAACACTAGTAGCAAGTACACGATGCACAATATTACGATCCCTAGTGCGTCTCTTGACACCAACAGTGTGATATGCATCATGAAGGTTTTCAACAATTGTAGAGGTTTGACCACGTATATTAGATGTTATCAATCCTAAGGTGTTTAATGTAGGTCTCATTTTAATCAATTTCATCAAACTAACTAACAACTAACATCTTTGGGAATCATTTAAAATTTCAAAATGATTATCCCAAATTTCAGTGGTTTTTCTTCTGATTTGTCGTTTAGAAAGTTTGTCAGACATTGGTTTCAAAATGTTTTTATCAATTTCAATAAAAAAATTAGGTTTCGACGTAAAATCCTAGGAGGTGTTTTTGTCAAATTTTGTTTGTCTACGCTTTCAACATGAATTTCCTTATTCACATTTTCATTGTCTCCTTCAATTTCAACATTTGCTACATCATGAGTATTTAATTCTTCTTCAACATCGATGTGGAGAAACATTACTCCGGTTCTTCATTGCTTACAATAGTTGGGATTGAAGATGAACCTCTTCTTGATTCACGAAGTTTCGCATTCGCTCAACATTTTGAATTTTTCTCTGCCTCTAATTTGTTTGATGTTTTTTTACTTAATGACTTCCTTTTTTGTCTCCCATGATGTTTTTCTTCCTGTGATAAGAAAACGTGCGAGAAAAGATAGAATTTTGCAAAGAATTCGTATGGTAAGGTCAGAGAGTAAAAATCACATGGCAATTCAGACATTGGGATGTGTGTAAATATAATTTATGAACCACGAGCACACTTTATAAACCATGATCACGGTTTATAAAGCGCACTCATGGTTTGTGTTAAAAAAACCGTGATCGCGCTTTATAAACCGCGATCGCAGATCTATCTGTCGAACCTAAGCCTCGGAAAATATTTTTTTCCCAACTAAAGCTATGGAAGGTCATTATGAAGTGTAAAAGGTCAAAAACCTCAAATCTGCTTCTTCTAAAGACTTGAAACATGCTAAAAACTGAAAACATTTAACAAAAATGGTGCCATCACGTAGGGGAGACTTTTAGCTTCAGTAGAAATATTGTTTTTTAAGTGAATAAAATAAGATAAATATCATTTTATAATTTTTTACTAACAATAGGTCTTTAAGACATTTTTTCCCGTGAATGTTCATGTCTACGTTTAAGATCAGTAACTTTTGTTTCACTTTGATCAAAATATGATAAAACTTATACCATCCCAAGTGTGGACAAATTCTATACACGTTAATATATATATATATATATATATATATATATATATATATATATATATATATATATATATATATATATATATATATTTGATTTTGATATTTTTTGATATAGTTATGGCGGGCAAATGGAAAGCGCTCCGTTTTCTAAATATCTTCAGACCACTTTCACGGAAAAAAATAAATAAATAAATATTGCTAAAAAAATACAAAATAAAATCCATCCCAAGATAGACAACTACATCTAACGTTTCACCAAAGGAAAAAAAAAAAAGATTTGGTCATCCAAATGCGGGCAAACGGACTATAATCTTATAAGTTTAAAAAAAAAAAACTAAGTCATATAATTTTAAGTGTTTAATATAGCTAAATTTGTCCCTTTTTTTTTTAAATTAATATTTTAGAAACTATATTCGAATTCTACGATTCATATTTATATAAATTTTTCTAATTTAGAGTGCGCGTAGAGCTAATAATCCCTACAAGTTAAGATTTCATTGTTTTTGCAATATGACGTCCATGGATGACCCTATATTTGTCCATCAACTTCCCCGCACTTACCCGTACATTGGGTGCCATATTTTGAAATGTTATTTATAACATTTGATTTTGCATTTGGATCATACTAGTTGTGGTAGAAAGTTGGGACAAGGCCATCTAATCTAGGATCTTAGTTATTAATACATTAGGATCCACATAAGAATATTTACCTTTTTCCATAGGCAATTCTTTATGTTCATCTATTTTATCCTATTCATGGGTAGGGGTTTTAGGAGATTCATCTTGATTAGTCCTGTAAGGAGTTTGACTATGACGAATCCCTTTATAATTGAGGTGAGGCATGGTCATCTCCATGGATATATTTCGAGACTTCCATCCCGATCGGGTGTAAGATATTCATTTTCATTGAGGTTTTTGATGATATATCTAGGATCTATATGTTTAGTTTCAACCACATTACACTCGGATGAGCCACCCTTTTCTCGAGTGATCGAAGGAAAAGGTGAGGGAGACAAAGATTCATGGGTAAGATCAAGGTAGAACTATGAATATTATCACTTACGGAAGATAACTATAACACTTTGGAACATGAAGAGGAAATGCAAGCATAAATGAATAACCCATGGAAAAGTTGAGGGGATTCAATTGAGCCAAAAATATCTCGAGATGAGACATTGGTGTAGTCTGGAAGTTGAAAGCAAAGTTATGGAAAACTATAATTCAAATCCAATTGGCCATGCACAAATTTTACATAAGGTTCGATGGCATCAAGAGAGGAAATGTAGTAAAATATACATAATTGGCCTTGCACAAAATTGACACAGGGACGACGATGGCATCGGGAAAGAGTTTGGATAGAACATATAAGATTGACCACTGTACATAATTTAAATAGGGGCCAATAGCATCGGAAAGATTGAATTTTAGGTTTTTTAAAATTTCAAGGTTTGAAGCAACACATAAATGAGAAATGGGTTCTTCTAATGATCGTGCTCGATCAAAAGGTTTAAAATAAGATTCACAATAGGTTCACCAAGGATGTAAGGTGGGAAAAATGTGTCTAGAAACCATGCACTCTTATCATCCATTCAACTAGGGTATCGAGGCAACAATTGAGGGACACACCAAGTATGACACACAAAAAATAGAATTAAAGGGGGTATAAGGAAAACTATGATCACATATCCAAAGGGAATTAACCCTTACATTAGGATAACCTAAGGTTTCCAATGACCTAAGTTGAAGAAGAGGAAGGAACCCTATTGGGATATCGACATTATGAGGGTAATAAAGAGAAAGATAAACATGTAAAGTCTATGTTAACATAAGTAAAGCATGCAACATAAAGTGAGAAACTTAAATACAATATGTTAACCCAACATGTGCATAAAATACTAATCTAACATATGGTAAATAGAAAATATATAGGAGACTACTCTATACAAAATGGCAAGTTGAGTTAGAGAACTTACCTATTGGGGTAGTCACTGATGCATATATCTCCCAAAGGACCATACACCAAAGAGAGAGTATATTTTGGGTAGATAAGGGGAAAAATCCAGTGCTAGCTCACTATAGATGACCATAAAATGTAAGCAAACCAATCTAAGAAAGAAGAATCTCCAAGCCAAGAGTCAAGATGCAAGAAATCTAAACGCCGAGTGAGAAGATGCAAGTTAGTGCAAAATAACAAAGCTAATGGCAAGATCCTTTGTAATTTTGTTATGTTTGATAAGTGGGAAGGGTGTATTTTATGGATTTATACTGACGCCATCGCCCACAGGCGAAGGCATTAGCTATGGATTTTAAATAATGCCGATGCATCAACTGCGCAGGTGATGGGGTAAGATATGGAGGTAAATTTAAAAAAGGTATGTGTAAATTGTCATGAGAAACAAAGATAATGCAAGATAAAATAAATGTGGTCATGAGCAAGTGAAGTGTCATAAGAATGAAGGAAAATAAGAAGGTAAGAGCAAAAAAGAAGAACATGAATGGGACCAAAAGCTACTCTCTCTCCATGTATCACCCCTAACCCAATAGTTATGTTAATAACCATACCCATATCGTAGAACAAGGCCCTTAAGGAACCTGTTCCTAGAAATAGATGCATTAAAAAATTGTTAAGTAATAACTTCTAACCGAAAAAGAGAAATTGTTAAGTAATAAGTATGAAAATAAAAAGCATTAAAAAAAAGGTTTATACAAACCTCATATTATCCATTTGATTTATAAGCTCTTTGTGCTCAAATCCCTCCTTTCTATTTTGCAAAGTAATGCAATGTTGTCAAACCAATTGTTCATGGTGGAGCATATTTTAGGGCACCTACATCTTAAGCATCCATGGTAAAATCCTCTTGATAGCCTAGTTTGAGGTACATGGTAAGAATTGGTGTGTTAGATTTTATTTATAACGTCTTTATTAGATTTCACTTTGTTGGAATTTGGTCATTGTCATTGGTGTTGTCATTGATGCCAAGTGGCATTGAGGAAAAAAATGTGATTGGTGTAGTTGAAGTTTGATTGGTAGTGTCTCCTCGGTCATGCTTGATTAATAGTGTTTGAATGATTCAAGGTGTGCTCAAGAGGTCATTCAACATGATGTCTCGGAAGCATCTTAGGAAAGCATGTGAAAAAGGTTGAACCAAAACATGATGATAATACATGTAAATAGGTCTCTAACTAGTGGAGTGTGCATTCAAAATGGTTACATGATGATTCAAGGTTACTACATGCATGTATAAAGTGATAAAAATACACTTTGGAGAGATTGAAAAATTTGGTACACTTGACTCGGTTGATTTACAAGAATAAAACTCAATTGTATATGTTCTAAGTGTTCTTATAGTTTGTATAAAGAAAATAATTTTTGGGTACTTAGAAAAATTGGCAAAAAAATTGGTATGTTGAGTTTTAGTATATCGTGGGTTCCTTGGGTGCAAAAGGAACCAATTATCCGAAACTAGTGTTCCCCACATGGTTATCAAAGCCAAAAGATGAAGGTTCCTTTGTAATGTGGGTTTGTTGTGTAAATCGGGAACTAAGGCCTCCATTGGAACAAGTTCCATGTAAATGAACATTATTGGTAGGACTTTTAAGACCGAAATATGAAGGAATTAGTTATTTTCAGATAGATCGAGACATTTTAGTCCCGAAGACTCATCCGCAAGTTCCACGAGTATCTATGTTCCTCACAAGCTTGGTTGGGTTTTAGTATAAAGGGTCTTTGTAGTGCGGGTTGGGGATAAGATTTGGGAATAGTGGATCCAGTTGAATGGGTTCCAAGAGACTCAAAGTTCCCGAGAAAACTTTGAGCCAAAAGACAAAGGAACAAGTAAAATGTAGTTTTTGTGGAAAGAAGGTTGTGGGCTCAAGTGACACCGACAACACAAGTTCCACATGAGACCAAGTTCCTGAAGTCTAGCATGATCCACAAAAAAAATGAATAGTGTTGTATGTATGGGGAGGAGGATGTGGGGCTAGAGAGCCTAGGAGTAACAAGTGCATGGTCAACCCATGTTTCAAAAATTCTCTTTGACCCGAAATACAAAGGGACAATGTAATGCGGTGAATAAGTGTGTGGATGAACTAACCCTTGGAGGCACAAGTTCCTTATGTTCAAATGATCCGATTTGCAAAGGGAAATAAAGGAAATAATATAATGGATTTTTATAAATATTAAAGTGCAATATATTTTGGAATGTTAATATTGTTCTCCACGAACTCCCTAGATCCGTATTAGCATATCTCTCGACCCAGTGTCCAAATTCGAGTTTTATAATTTTTGGAATCGTGGCATCATCCTCTATCCAATGACTTATAAAAATACATTTTTTTGCATACACTTGAATGTCAAAAAGAGAAACTTGTAAATCTGAAAATTGAGAGAGTTGTGGAGGTCAAGGTGAAACTCGAAGATTGTTTTAGTAAACAAACTTCTAACCTTCTACGTTCACCAATACATGTGTAGAAAATAAAAATCAGAAAAGAGTTTCTCTCATATATTTAAACAAAATGAGAAGATTATTTTTGTTATTGATGGGATGAGCAAGAGTGTATTCTTGAGTTGGAGAGAGAGAGAGAGAGAGAGAGAGAGAGAGAGAGAGAGAGAGAGAGATGTATTAGATCTCGAATAGTTATTGCAGAGACAAAGAATAGGTTGAATGATTAACTTAAGAGCTACTCATTAGATAAAAGCTCCATAATCAAAGACTTAGATCATATTTGAAGGATTAAGATAGAGAAATAGAGAATGTTGAATGTACAATCTTGAAAGAGTGAGTATTAGGAGAAAAATAAAAGTGATCATAATCCTTTCTAAGCAATCTTGAAACTATATGATCAAATTAAATGTAATAGTGATCTGAGTGGGTGCTTAGATCATAGGGGTACTTTCTCCTTGCAAGTTATAGCTTGCTAAATTATATGAGTGTTTACTTAGCATTATTCAAGTGGGTGCTCAATAGAAATCAAAATCATTGTATGCTTTGGAATTGGTGTTACTAATAAAGCAATCGTTTTCAAAGTGGATTTTTCTCCCGTAAAGGGTTTCCCACTATAAATTATATGTTCATTATCATAACACATTGCTGCTATTAATCAAGGATTATTGTATTGGAATGAATTAAAATTTTAATCCACACTGATTCACCCCCTCTCAGTGCTTGTGATTTCTAACAATTGGTATGAGATTGAGTCCTTATTTTGGATGCTTAACATGTTCAAGGAGATCCTTTCTTCAAAAGCATGGAAACCAATCAAACACAAGGTGGATTATCAATGTCCATATCACCTCTCTTCACTCGAACTAATTATGTATTATGGAAGATAATAATGAAAAATTATCTTATCTCACTTTGTTTTGATAGATGGGAATGTGTTGAAAAAAGCTACATACCTCCAGCCACACAAATTATTGTTGTAGCAAATAAGGCATCATATGAATGCAATTCAAGATCCATGAATTTCATCCTTTGTGGAATGACTGAAATTGAATTTGTGAAGTTAATGCACTGTAATACTATCAAGTAAATTTGGACTAATCTTTAGAGTATTTATGAAGGAGATTACAAGGTCAAGTAAGCCAAATTGCAGACCTCCACAGAGCCCAATTTGAGATTCTAAAGATGAAATAGGATGAAATTATTGCATCCTACATGTATAAATTAGATGAAGTGATCAACGTGATCAAAGGCCTAAGTGAGAAACTATAAGAATATGTTGTTGTCCAAAAGTTCCTAAGATCTCTAACTCCTAAGTATGATGCAAAGGTTTTAGTCATTTGAAGAATCCAAAGACATGAAAACCTTAACAGTGGATGAACTACAAAGTATCTTATCAACATATGAGATGAGGAAAATTGGATCTAAATATACCAAGAAGGAAGTAGCATTCAAATCCAAGAAAGAGACTCAATCCAAGAAATAAAAATAAGAATTAGACTTAAAGGATAGATAAGATGATGGAAAGATTGAAGAAATGTTCATGAGAAGACTAAGAAGAGGCTCAGGTAAGTATAAAGGAAAAATTCCATTTAAGTGTTTTGAATGTGGACAAGTAGGCCATTTTTTTTGCTAAATTCCCAAACAAGAATAAGGAAACTCAATCTGAACATGATGAAGAAATCCATAAACACAACAAGAAAAATATGAACTACAAAAAGAAAGATGGTAAGAAGAAGTTTTTCAAGAACAAAAGAAATTTTTACACAAAGGAGAAGTCAAGTGAACTTTGAGTCAAGTAGCTATAACAACTCGAAACATGAGGATAATTAAATCAACTCTAAATATTTGTTCACGGCCATGGATATCCCTAAAGAATGTAGATCCAAAGGAAAGAATATATTTGATTATGAATAATTTGATGAAGAAGAAGAAAATGTGAACCTAGAAGCTGAACTATTTTTGCTTTTAAAGAATTAAAGTTGTCAGAGATATATAAAACCAAAAGTTGAAATGCACTCTAAAATATTGCAAAAAAAAAATCAATTTTTTGAGAAAAGACAAATTCTAAAGGAAGAGGAAGAAACTAATGAACTCAAAGAACTTGAATCTCATCTTGAAAAGATCTCTCAATCCTACAAGGAAAAGGAGGATGAATGTTTGAAACTAAAATTTGACTTAGAGTGCCTAAAGACTGAAATGGAACAAATGATTGAAAAAATCAAGGTATATGAGAAGATGGAGAAGAGCTCAAAATTCTCAGCTATCATATTGAGCACTTAAGGGGATATAAAAGACAAATATGGAATAGGATTCATGGAAGAAAGTAAAGAAGATGAACCAAAGAAGAAGGAGGACAAGTCTACACCAACACCAAGCATATCTCATGCTACAAATAAAGAAGCCACCAAAACTCAAGCGAAAGAAAAATGCTCCCAAAATCACCTATGCCATGAGGTACTCACATTATTTATATGGTTATTACTTTTCATATAACCAGGTTTGGGAACAAATTTGTTAAATGTAGAAGATATGATAGGGGTTATGGAATAAATTATAGTTCACAAAACACTAGAATGAATCATAGTGTTGTTTGATACAAACGTCACAAGACTGGTCACATAGCCATATGTGTAACCAAGAGCCCCCTCAACAAAGAAAACTAAAGTAGGTTGCGAAGGAAACCAACAAAGGGAAATGATATGGTATGATTGTACAAAATACTTTTCATGTACAAGATGAAGACAATATCTAGTATCTAGTTGTTCTAGTCATATGATAGGAGACAAAAGAAAATTTATCTCATTATCAAACAACGCATCAAAAGTCACGAGTTTGGTGATAATAATTCAACAAATATTGTGGGAAAATGAACTGTGAGGCTAGATAATGAAAAAAAATTTACTGAAAATGTTTTGTATGTTGAAGGTCTCAAGCATAACCTATTAACTATGAGTCAAATGTATTAGAAAGGTTACAATATGATATTTCATGACAAAGGTTGTAACATTATTAAAGGTAAAACAAGAAAGAAAGTAGAAAAATCTACAAGGACCAAGAAAAACATGTATGTTCTCAAGGAAATTAATGAAGAGAAATGATTTGAAAGTAAACTTGATGGCGGTTTCTTTTGTGGCACGAAGATTGGGGCATATAAGTTTTGATAATCTTGTGAAATCAAGTACTAAGAAAGGTGTAATACACATGAAAAAATTGTAAAACCGGTAGATACACTTGTCAAAGCTTTCTTGCATGGTAAACAAACAAGAAGATCATTTAAATCCAAGGAATACTCTACCACTAGACCTATGGATCTGATCCATACATATATTTGTGGACCTACAAGATCTAAGAGTTTACAAGGTGATGTGTATTTTATGCTTCTAATAGATGATTTAACTAGGATGACAGGGTGGCTTGTTTGAAGCAAAAAGATGAAGATTTGTATATATTCAAAACTTTCAAAGCACTTTTTGAGAATGAGAAAAATTCCAAAATCAAATTTTAGAGATCGAAAAAGGTGGAGAATTTTGGTTTAATCAATTTGAAGAATTTTTTGAAGAACATGGGATTCAATGATAGTTCTCATCTCACAGAAACCTCAACAAAATGGGCTTGTTGAAAGAAAGAACAAGACTCTACAGAAATGGAAAAACTTTCCCGAATGAATCCAAACTTCTTAATGGCTATTGGATTGAGGTAGTCGACACAAATTTCTACATACTAAACAAAGCTCAATTGAGAGTGAAAAATAGCAAAACACCTTATGAAATTTGAAAAGACAGGCCTTCCAATGTGAAACACATAAGAGTCTCTGGAAGAAAGTGTTACATCAAGAGGGATGAAGAAAACTTAGGAAATTTGACTCTAGAAGTGATGAAGGCATATTTCTTAAATACTTTGCAATTAGTGCAGCTTATAGATGCTACATAAGAGACTACGGAAGATAGTTGAGAGCACTAATGTAAAGGTTGATGAGTCTTATCCATCCAAATCCAACACTCAGCCAAAGGAAATTCATGTAGATCAAGAATATGATGATGAATAAATCAGAATTATATGTGAAGAAGTGGAAGAAAGAAGAGAGACCATGACACCCTCAAGATAAGTTAAGAGGGATCATCTAGAAAATCAAATCATTGGAAGAAGAAGGAGGTATTCTCACAAGAAGAAAGCTAAGAGATCAAAAAAACCATGAAGACATAGAACTCTTATCAATGATAGAACCCAAGAATGTGGCAAAATCTAGCAAGGATCAACATTGGGTGGATGTTATGAATGATGAAAATAATGAGACATGGGAGCTTGTACCAAGACCAAAAGATAAGAACGTGATAGGAACAAAATGGGTTTTTAGAAACAAATTGAATGAGAAAGGAGAAGGGACAAGAAAGACTTGTATGCAAAGGCTATGAAAAAATGGAAGAAATTGAATTTGATGAAATGTTTGCACAAGTGGCAAGGATGGAAGCAATCAAATTGTTTTTGGCATATGTTGCTTATAAAAAAATCAATTTTTTTAGATGGATTTCAAATGAGATTTCCTAAATGGCCACCTAAGTGAAGAGGTATATATTGAGAAACTTGATGGATTTTCTCTAATTGATGATAAATATTATGTGTGCAGGTTGAAAAAGAATTTTTATGGACTCAAACAAGCTCCTAAAGCTTGGTATAGTAGACTAGAAACATATCTCATTGAGCAAGGCTTTATAAAAGGTGTGGTGACAATAATATCTACATAAAATAATAAGGATATCATCTTCTCATTTTCATTGTGTATGTGGATGATATTTGTTATCCCGTAAAATTGACGAGGGAAATTTTGCAGGTAACCATACCAAATTTTGTCCTGGTCCCTCGTCAGGGGCCCCTCAGCGTTGGAATGTTATAAAATCCCTTTCCGGGAAATCTAGTTCTCCAAACTTAGTCATTTTGGTCCTTTTTTGGTTGGGCGCACCTTTTTGCTGTGCAACATAGAACAAATTTGTGCCCCCTTCATTTCCTTTGGCACACCCTTTGAAGTGTTGACACATCAATTGTTGCACCTTCCCGTGATGCGCCTTTCTTGCATGCGCCTTCCTGTCAACAACAAAAATGTTGCGCCATTAATTGGTGCGCCAAGGCACTCAAAACAAAGTGTTGACAGTACTAAATTTGCACCAAAAGGCGCACATAATTCGTGTTGACATGCGTATATCCGCGCCAAAGGGTGCAAAGTTTTACGTGTCAACACGTGTTTTTGTGTGCCCCTTTAAAAAGTGGTTGGCACATTTATTACACCTTTTCCTATATATAGGCACATCTGCCATGTCACTTTCACAATCGAAAAATGTGATAAATTTCATTCCTCTCGCACTGTCAAGACGCCCGTCCTCCTCGTATCGCGTTCATGGACCCCGCTTCGTCTCTCACTTTCTATATATTTCCGGGTAAGTGGTCCTCATTCCTCTTGTGTTTTCGTTTTTGCTGGTTGTTTGTGAGTTTGGTGAAATGGATCTGAAGCCATAAACCCCACCTGTCGTTCTTGCACATCTTCCCTCCCAAACTGTCTTTCGTCCTTTTTCCAGATCTGCTAGCCAAGAGGGCTCTGCCCTGAAAATGAATCCAAACCTCTCTGTGCCCCCTTCACCATATAAATTGATGCGGAGTTAAGCCTGAAAGATCACAAACCCATCGTAAAGGAAAGAAAACTTGAAAGTTGTTCTCGGGCTATATTTTCCTCTGGGCGCAATCGCCACCTTTGTTACAAGAAACACAGTCACGCCAAGAAGGCGCACCGCCCTTGATTGCAACATGCAGTATCCCTGCGCCATGTGAAAACCAAGTAAATCCTAAACCTGGCATAGGCGCATCCCCGTTTACAACAACAAAGTGTCATGCAAGCTTTCCCTGCGCCACGCCAAAGTCCCCTTTTGCGCACATAAAGTTAATGCTACATGCGTTAATCCTATGCCCTTCTGCACCAAAGTCCCGTGTTACACGCAAATTACATGTGCCATTGGCGCATCCTGCTCCCATGCAACACCAAAATTATTTGTGCCCAATATAAACCACATATAATGGCGCAGGCACATCCTCGTTTTTACAACAACAAATATGTCATATGCAAAATCCTTGCGCCCTGCACCCTTTGGCACTGATTCATTCCTTGTAATGCTCTTCTCCAGTGTGCCATACTATTAACCCCGTGAGCCCGCAGTGTCCCCCGTGCCTGCGCCCAGAAGCCTTAAAATTGCTAACTCCTCATTTTGTAAAGCTCTAATGGAAGATCTGACGACTAATATGGCTCTTTTGCGTTGGACTTCGCTCCTTCTTCTTGTAGATCAGCAACTGAACTCAGATCCATATATGTCTACATCAAGCAAAAAGCCAACCAAGTCAAAGGGTAAGGCTAAGCTTACAGAGGAAGAGATGAAATACAAATACCAGAGGGTCAGAATGCCCGAGTCCCAGGTGGAATGTGACCTGGACATAAGGGATTCTGAACTTGGCCACATTGACATGGAAGATTTCTGGGCCAGAACCAGGAGAGTCACAGGAAGTCCTTGGATGGACAAGCTGGTGGGAAGTGGTCTACATTTTGCTGGGGGAATCCCCGTCAGCGCGGTAAATAACGAATTTATGATGGTGGTGGCCCGCTGTTACAACAAAGACACAAGGTGTGTCGAAAATGAAAAGGGCGAGGTCATAATCAACCTCACTGCCCGGCACTTCGAAATCATGCTAGGCATTCCTCACCACCGACATTTTGTGGTTGTAAGCCAAGAGGACTGCACCAAGGCATGGGAGGATAATGAAGACAAGTGCATGTAGCTGATGAACGAAGTGTACTTGAAAAATAAGAAGGTGATAACCAGATGGCCATAGGTTATTCACCGCAGTGACTTCTCCGAGGAATTGAGCGACACCATCATGTTCCTAAGTAGAGTTTTTGGGCTTTCTGACGCCCATTACTTTCACAAATGGATGCTCAGGTACCTTGAAACTATGAATAAGAATGTTCTGATCAACGCTTTGAGTGGGTAGAGATCATAAGCAAAGACCATATCCGGCAAACTCCAACAACTCACCACAATGGAGAGGTTCTACATGAACTCCTACGTCGTCTACGTTGTATCCTTAGAGAGGGATTATCCAGCACTGAGCCGATGCGGGTTTGGCCCCAGGTAAAGATATATGAATACTACCCGGAGTTGAAGCTGGAGAACAACATCCCGTAGTTTACCAAGATCAACGATGCTTTCTTCTATGGCATCGTCTGCCTTTTGAGGCCAAATATGACTCATGGTCGGACAACCAAGAGCATAGTCATAGCAACTGAGAAGTGGGGGCGCTATTTACCCAATTCCCCACCTTCACCTATCTCAGAGCGGCCAACTTCTTGGGGGAGCCCACCAAATTGCCGAGATATGCTGGCCCCAAGTTGATCTTGTTAGAGCTGTCCAGACAGCTCATAACCTACCATGAGAAGTGTCTGAAGAGGAAGAAGGGTGGAACTCCTTTCCCCCTCACAGGGCGAGATATACCTACACTTCTCACACCAAGGCCCGGGAGATGTTTGCAGAGCTAGAACTGCTCAATCTAAAGCACAACTTCCCGGCAAGGCCCACCTTCGATCCAAGAAATTACCTTCCCAAGGCAAAACTCGATCCAATCCACATTCCACAGATCGAGGACATCTATATCAACTTGTATCATGAGGTCGAACTTAGAAGGAAGGATCACTCCCGCCTGGCCTTGGCGGAGATTATTCAATATGGTGTGGCCATTGTTCCAAAGGGTTATCAAACCACCGATCAAGAAGTTGATCAAGTGTATCTGGACACAGATGGGGACAACTGGCCGTTTGTTGTAATTGACAGAACAAAAGCACCCCAGACCATTGAAGAGACGGTTAAGGAGACATTGCGGAGGACAGAACACTGGTGCAGAATGAATGGCCTTATCTACCTTGGAGTAGATTTCACTACGTCCCCATTGGGCAACGCACCTATCAGGCCGAAGCATCTGCCAAAGGTCAAAGGAAAGGATAAAGAGGGCGAATCAAGCTCTGCTCAAGAAGGAGCTCCTGAAAGCCCTCCTTCCGCCGCACAAGAATAGGTTGTAAGTCTGGTATCCCCAGAAAAATAAGTGGCAGAAGGTGTTCTGACGGGCACATCCACTCAGGGTGTTGCCACAGCTACAATTACCGAGGTCCCTTCTATTCCTTCTCCCTCTCCTCCTTCCCCTCCTCGTAACTCAAATGACCATTCCTTTGGTCGTATCTTCTCCCCCATCTTCCACTGTTCCCCCTTCCTCGTCTTCCATCTTCTCTTCTCTCACGGAGCTGTCCCCCACTATTTCTTCTCTCATCTCTCATCTCCCTTCCATTCCCGTGTCTACCTCACCTGCAGTGTCTCTTCCTCCCGTAAGCACTTTCTCGGCCTCCCTTTCGATGCCGCCACCAAGTGTCTCTACCCATTTCCCCTCATCCACTGCAGCTGCTCCCTCTTCCACCTCTGGTCCCGTTCCCTTAAGTCCAGCATGGATCTCCCAACATCTGAGCCAACAGAAGAGGAAAGTCCCCATTGCACCAATGGACTTCTCCGTCATCCCAGCAAAGGGGGCTAAGAAGCAAAAGCCTATAACCCGCTTCTCTCAGAGTGCATCGGGAGAAAGAGTAATGGAGATCACGTATCCCGATCCTTCAAAGGAGAAAAAGGATCTGTCTCCTACAAATTATACAGTGACGTAGGTCACAATGGGAACGTCTTCTGAAAGTCTTCAAGAGAGGCCCTATTTGCAGTGGATGCCCTTTGCAAGAAGCTGTAAGAAGCAAAGGAAGAGAAGAGGTTATTAAAAGAGCAGAACAAGCATCTTCTCCACGCCCTGCAGAAAATGGGAAATGCACCTCCTATAACTACCACCGAAACTCCTGAAGTCATAAGTTAGGACAAGATAAATGAGTACGCCAAAATTGGTTAACAAGGTATGGCAGTTTCCACCTAGAGAGATCAAATCCTCAAAGACAGCAAGGAGGTGATTGTCAAGTTCACCGAAGTATATCAGAACATTAGTCGGGCGAACAAATATCTCCAGGAAATTGCAAGACCTATCTCTCGAAGAGTTGACCATGCCAAGTTGCAACATGAGACGTTCCAGAAAATGCTTGACTGCTCAGTCAATGATTTGGTAAAATTCGGCATTTTCGATCACCCCAGGGTACCCAGCAAAATCCTTGCTACGTTGGACTACCGGGTCAATCAGATGGAGTTCATCCTGGAGAAGATTGACAAGGTCAAGGAGGAAGCCCTGATGCAATGCATCAAATGGAGAAAATTGTTCTAAGAATGTCTCCAGCTTGCTCACTCCTTCTTTCGCCTTGAGGAAGGTAGATGAAACTATCTCGGCTCTTTAAGGAGATTGTCTCGCAGGGGCTAGGGCCAGAAGCCACTTTTGACACCGAATGCATCAACAACCTTCTAGCTTGCCGTGATTTTGTGGGGTACCTGATGGAGGCAGGTAATGAATATTTCAAGCTCCCTGAAAAACTCAGAGATGAGCGGGAGACTTGTGAGGTCATCGGCGATCATACAAAGGGTCCTACCTAGGATCAACTTCAGCCAATGATCAGTAAATTCATGGAATATCGGACTCAGTTCCACATCACCTCTCCCGAACAACAGTAGAAGCAAGATACCCCCTTTTAGCCGCGAGACAACGATGAATAGATTTCTTCCTCTTGGCTTCCTTTTTGTAAATATCTAAGAGTATGTTGGTACAAATGATGACATCATCCATGTTGCACCATGGGATGTTGTCATCCACCAAGTTGCCCAAAGTCAACATTGACTTTTAGATATTTTGTAATTAGTTGTTGGTTGCTTTTTGCCTTCTCTCTTCTCCTTCTTCTATATATACTTGGATACTTGTTGTATTCAAAGGTGGATACTTTTTAGATGAAAAATAGAAGTGAGAAGAAAAGACTTTGAGCTTTTTGTAACAGAAGAAAACATTAATACAAATATTAAGACTTTGTGCTGAATATGTGTGTTATGAGCATTTTAATCTTTCTTATGTCATATTTGTGTGTTTATTCTGTTGAATCTATCTCTACTTTTTTGTCATTTATTCATCAGTATTGCTTTGTTCGTCTATGCAAGTAGGTTCGGCTCTGTTTACTACCAGCCCAAAACATAGACCCTCTGACCTTTCTGCTTTGGAATTCATTTCTTTTCTCCCTTCAGATCTATCCTATCTCCTCATCTCGCTCCTTTCCCTCCTTTTCACAGTTGGAAATACCTCTACTGGGATGAGATTCCAAACCCCAAAGGCAAAATATTGTGAGACTTGCAGATTCCCGCCTTGGTAGAATAGCAATAAACCGGGCCATTTCTTGACTCAAAGAGGGGCTATGCCCCGCACACTCGTTGGCTTGTCCATTCATAGATCTATCTACTCGACATATTTTTGGACCAACAATATTATATTTGGAGAAGATCATGATAAGATGAATCATGAAGTTCTGATGTGATGAGAGAAGAGTTTGAAACGTCTATACTTGGGGATCTCTCATTCTTTGCAGGATTACAAACCAGTTAATCAGACCAAGGTATCTTCATATCCCAAACCAAATACATTAAAGAAATTCTTAAAAGGTTCAAGATGGAAAAATATAGACCTATAGGAACACCAATGGAAGTGGGTTGCAAGTTGAGAAAATAATATAGCTAACTAAAAGTTGACAAAACTTTGTATAGATCCATGATAGGCAGTCTCCTCTACTCCATTGTATCAAGATCTCGATATCATGCAAGCTATGGGTCTTATTGTGAGATTTCAAGAAGACCCAAGAGAAACAAACTTTAAAGAATTCAAATAATTATGTGATACCTCACTAGAACATTTGAATATTCATTTTAGTTCCCAAAAGTAACAACTTCAACATAAAATCATACATTGATGATGACTGGGCATGAAGCATTAATTACAAATGGAGTACAAGTGGTGGTGCTTTCTTTTTTTGGAAATTTCCTAGTATCCCGGTTGAGCAAGAAACAATCATCAATGACACTCTCAAATGTGAGGTAGTGTATATAGTAAATACTATGTGTTTTGCTCAATTTCTTTAGATGAAACAAACATTGGATGATTACAAGGTAAAATATGATAGCCCAATTATTGTACTTTGTGATAGTACTAGTGGTATAAGTGATGGGTGTCATTACTCCCTTCATTTAATCAAATTCTTGTTGATGTCATATCAAACCAAGGGTGTGTCTAAAGTTATATGCAACAAGAGTAATCCTATTGATCTAGTAGTTGTCGATCTGCAGCTTGTTTTTGTATTTTCTACGGGGATCTTTTCAATGTCTTAAGGACTTCTTGGTAAAACCTTATTTAAATCATACTATGAAAACTTTGCTTTGAAAGTAAACACACCGAAAAGATTTGTTGAAAGGAAACACACTTTGAAAACTAGAAATGAACACACTTGCTTTTTGAAATAAACACACTTGCTTCTAAAAGTAAACACACTTGCTTTTGGAAATAAACACACACAACTTAGAATGCTTGAAAACGGTTGCAAGAAAAGTAAGAATCTATCTAGACACTGCATAGAATAGTATACAACAAAGTTAAACTAGAATAAGTAAAATCGATACAAAATTAATAGATCTAAACTATTTGCTTAGAAAATATAAATACCAAATAGATTAATATCTTGGTCCTTGGGGGAGTGGGCCCTTATTCCTCCTCAAATCAGGATTTAACAACTTAGAATTATCTAAAACAGGAATGGCTATTTTATTGATAAAACATTCGGTATTACAAAGTGTACTTTGGATCTATGTACTTATTCTATATCTATCTTCTCTATTCTATCTCTCTATTTCATATCAAATTCTATTCCTATCTATCGTAGGTATGCTTATATATATATATATATATATATATATATATATATATATATATATATATATATATATATATATTTACAATCATAGTTGTCTCTACGATTATGATGAAATCGAATCATGCCCAGAATAGATGTTGACTCGGTTGGGTGATCGTAAAAGCGTGAGATAACTATTCCTTGATATGCATTTAGACATCTTCTCATCCTTTTCTGATTGAAAGGGTAGTTGATGAAAAATCTTTGGATTTGGTTAGGATAGATAAATTCCCATCGGGTTCCGTAACTTGAGAGAAGTTCCAGAACCATAAGAAATCGTTAAGGATCAAAATCGTGAGAGTTTTGGAGCTATACCAGGAGTTTCGAACTAAGTTTGAAAATTTTGGAACTAAATACCGGAGTTTTGGAACTAGATGATGACTATGTAATGGAGTTCCGAACTAGGTTGGAAGTTCCAAACTAAGTCAGTATTAGAACCGATGCTACCAAAAATCCTAAACGTTACATACTTCATTTCTTTGACTGATTAGACCTGCTTTATTACAAAACTGAATTTCAAACACACACTTTGTCAGGAATTTTAGATATTTTAAACATTAGAATCACAATCAATCAAAAGATAGACAATTACATCCTAACTCATTTCAGATCAAATAAAATTCACAAAATGCAATCAAACTTAATAAAAGGAGAGTAAGATGAGATCATATATTATACATTAATTGGGCATAATTGGCCTCATCATTTCCCCCAAACTTACTTGTTTGTAAGTCCCTTTACAAAATTCATTCTTCAAAAGTGGGGTTATATGTTTTGCATTCCATTTGATTTCTTAGATCAAATGGATGAAACTAGATTTTCCAATGCTTAAACTTAGAGGTACTGTACCCAGCTCCTGCTTCTATTTTCCTCTCCCACTCTTCAAATTTAGTAGGATCTTGAGGTTATCTATTTTTCCAAGGAGTCATGGGGGTGAGAAGTAGGGGGCCTTGATCGCATTCCCATCCATATTTTCGCATAGGTTTCATTGATCCGGGAATTATTGTGCATACTTGCTTTTGATCTTTCTAAACACCAGATCAGATTTGTAGGGGATATTACTTCCCTTCTTCTCAAGGAAACAGTAAGGAGTTCCCACCTTTTTGAGAACCCTTCATAAATATCTTCAAACTTATCTTCCTCATAGGTGGTAAAGGTATCAATACTCTTTTGTAGAATGGCAAGATAATGTGTCTTTAATCGCTCATCAAAGGCACGAGTTCTAAAATGTATGAGGAAGGCAAAAGGTTTACCATAGTGAACTCTCATATAGAGACTAGTTGAGCTAGATTTCAATAAAAACTCATATTCCCTTTCCTTCCATGTAATTTGGTTTTGTAGAATAGAGAAAAATGCATTGAGTTGGCTCTCCCCCACATACAAATTGATCATAAATCCTATGTTTTTCTCTAGCATAAAATTACAAAGATAAAATTCACACAGAAGATTTTTCTACTCAGGACTGGATAAAGAGTAAGCTATCATGAATTTAGATTCATCCTTTAGTTCATGTGGAAGTCCACATGCAATCCTTGACAACTACCAGTGAATGAACTACTCTTCTAAAAACACACTATATGCAGGAGAGGTCCTCTTGTAGGCAAGTAATTTTTGCTCATAATGCAAACCATATGAATTTTTGCAAGATATTTATATTTGTTTCCTTCTTCCTTATAAAAATTTTCTTCCCATTCTTTTCTTCTTCCATCTTGGTCTTAAAATCTTCATTTGATGTTTTGGTTTCTCTGAGTTCCCTACAAGTGTCATTCCATAGTTGTTTGAGTGGTAAATAGGTTAACTCAGTATGTGTAGAGACTGTGGACACAACATTCTATTTTCTAGAAGTCTGACATTCTTCCTCTTTTTCTATCGCTTGTTTATTAATTACCGATAACTCCCCCCTAGCTGCAGTGAGTTGTTAGCTCTCGAATGAGAATTTCCCTTTGTTCTAATTTGAGTTTGAGGAAATCCAATTCCTCATACTTTTCTCTCGATAATGATCTCTCGCTCTAGATAATAACAGATCTTGTTTAACATGATGTCTTTCTTCTTCCTCTAAAATTACTTGAGAAGTTGAACATTCTTCCTCTATCAAAGTAAATTTTCCTTTTCTTCTCCAGGATGCCAACTCTTCTTCTTCATGTGCAAATGCTAATGGTTCAACTAATTCTTGAAACTCCTGCTTTGTAAGTATCTTATCTCCTATGTCCATCTCAGTTTGACTTGGTTCAGGAGGAGTCATGGCCATGCTACCCAAAATATCAGCAGCTTCCTTTTCCATCTTTTCCTATTCATTTCTTCCCCCTAGGGTTTCCCTTGACCTCTTATGAATTTCTCTTCTTTGGGGAATTTCAACATGCCCAGTGGTGGATTTCCTTCTAGATATTCTTCTTACTCTTCTTTCTTGCTCTTGCATGGGTGAGCTATCACTGTCAGAGAAAGATATTAGCTCTCTTGAAGCTGCTTTGTAGAAGAAGGAATTTCCTTCAAAGGCACAAAAGGCTCTATTGTTTTGATCTTTCTCACAGACCTTCTTTTTGGTATATTCTCTCTTTCCACTTCCCTCTGTTCTTCTGCAGGGGCATCAATTTCCAAATTAGTTGAAGGAGAAAATGGAGTTAGAATTGTCCTTATGATAATATTAGGGTTTTTCTTGAACTTGTCAAGAAACTTGTCCCAAATTTCTTCTCCATTTTTCTTTGACAAAAAATGGTGTTGGCATACTAAATGAATTAGCCCATGATGCTTGATTTTCCCAACACCCCAAGAATACCTTTGGGCCATGGTCTAGATAGAATAAAAAAGAAACCCTAGAAGGTTTATTATGTACTCAGGTTTTGTGGCTCCATACTTAAGATATATGAGAAATTTTAGGACTTCTTTTCCCACACACCCAAATTGACCATCACAGGTTAAATATTTCACTATCCAAAATGCTACCCTGTTAAAGGGTTTGGGAAAACTGGCCCTTTTGGCCCCTTTTATGATTTTCTTTGTAGTGTAAATGTAGTGGGGTTCAGTTTCTCCTTCTTGTAATAAGATTTCAACTAGTTATTTCAAGGTCCCTTTGGCAGGATGTGGGACATGCACAATTGGCACTCCAGACACATTACTTATTGTATTTATAGAAAAAGGAATAAAGATATTTCTCACCTTTGTCCTGGATTGTTCTAGGTTTATGAAAAATTCTCTTATTAATTCCTCATTATACCTTGAAAACTTCTTCAAGAACTCTAGCCATCCCGAATGCTCAAAGATAGATGCTACGTCTTCGTCCGCGAGCAGCTGGGAATCATCCTTTGGTTCTGATTTCTTTTTAATCCCCATATCGGCTCAAGTTATGTTTCCTTTTATTTTGTGCAAATTGGTTGTAGGCATTCTTGCTTAGTTCTTTGAATCCACGATTTTGGTGTGGAACCTCTCAAGTTATTAGGCTGCGGAACCTCTGTTCTTAGTTGTGGAACCTCTGTTCTTTGTTGCGGAATTCAGGCTTAATTCATTGCTTCTCCCTCAAAATCTCTCTGCAACTTATTTAACTTGATTTTGCACTAATGATTACTAATGATAACCATGTCACCACTTATTCCTCATGATTACACACTTGTAATCATAATTTATAAAAAGATGACTCATCATACCAATTTTTAAATCAAGTCAAATCACACATGTAAACATTTAATTTAACCCTAAATAAGTTAAAAGATATAATTACTATCCTTGATGATGTAATCCTTTTGTTATGATGACTCATCATTCCTACAAGTGGAACAAAACATGATTAGATAAGACAGTTGGAATTCAAAAGAATTCCATTTTATTTGAATTAGCCAAAAGAAGAGGTCAACCGCCATTGCTGGTTTTCTATTGACCTTTGAGAGATTTTTTTAATTTTTAATTTTTAATTATTTTTAATTTTATTTTTGGGAAGAAAATGCCATTTACTGGTTTTCATTTTCTTCCCTTTATTCTGGATCTATCATTTAGTTATTTGATCATTTTGGAAGAACTGGGTTCTTCCATATGATCAAATTCTTTGTTTGCTTCAATCTTCCTCAAGAATTCATCCTTAGTGGGAGGATTCTTATAGATTTTTAGCCTATGTCCATTGACCAAGAGTGTTCTTTTGCTACCATCAATGGGAAGTAACTGAATAGAACCATTGTCAAATATCTGCTCAATCTGATAGGGTCCCAACCATCTAGTTCTCAATTTACCCTTGAATTGTTGGTACTTAGAATCAAACAACAATGCCCAGTCTCCTACTTTGAATTTCCTTCTCTTGATATGTGTGTCATGTCATTGCTTCCTTTGCTCTTGAATTATCTCTGTCTGCTGAAGTGCTTCCATCCTCAATTCATCCAACTCATTGAGTTGAAGGATTATTTCTTTTTGAGCTACATCCAACTCAATTCCCACCTTAACTTGCTGTCCTCAATGTCTGAAATTCAAAATCTATGGGAAACAATAGATTTTTCCCATAGATTAATTCATATGGTGAAAACCCTATTGTATTTTTCCAAGTTGTATTATAAGCCCGTATAGCTTGGGTAGTCTCTTTACCCAATCTTTTCTCCCAAACTTCAACTATTTTGGTAAGGATGTTCTCCAATTCTCTATTTGTTACTTTAGCTTGTCCATTTGACTGTGGGTGATAAGGATATGACTTACTATGATTGATTTGGTAATACATTGTGAAATCTTGGATCATATTAGACATAAATTATGGTCCATGATCTGAAACTATGCTCCTCGGTGCTCCAAAATTTACCATAATTTTGTGCCAAAGGAAATCAACAATTGCTTCTTTAGTGGCATCTCACAATGCCTCGCACTTCGCCCACTTTGTCACATAGTTAGTACACACAAGAATATATTCCTTTCCTTATGAAGGAGGATTAAAGGGACCAATAAAATCCAATCCCCATCTCTCAAATGGCTCAATCACTACTTGAGGTTGAAGAGGCATTTCATTGGTGAAAGTTGGTTGTCCCATCCTTTGACAAGGATCACACCTCTTAATATATATCTTCACATCTTTGTACAAATATGGCCAATAATAACTAATGCCAATTATCTTATGAGTTGTTCTTTTCACTGAATAGTGTCCTCCACTTGTTCATTATGACATGCTCTAAGGATGTCAAATATTTCATCCTCTCTTACACGCCTGCACAAAAAAAAAAAAATCAGGACCACATTTAAATAGCATTCCATTTAACCATTTGAATTGTGCACTAGTTTTGATTAACTTCTTTATTTGTTTCTTAGTGAAAGGAGGAAACTTCCCTATTGCAAGATAATTTTCCATATCAGCAAACCATGGTGTACTTGCTGAAATAGAAAATAGTTGTTCATCTGGAAAGTTATCCTTGACTAGATCTTGCTCCCCTGTAGTGGTTAGTCTTGACAAGAAATCAGATACCATAGTAGATTTACTGGATTGTCCATAATGGTAATATCAAATTCTTGCAAAAGTAATAACCATCTAATTATTCTTCCTCCAACCACTAGTTTGTTCATTAAATATTTAATTGTTGAATGATCTGTGTGTACAAATATCTTGTACCCTGTAATGTAATGTCTAAATTTATTGATTGCATAAATCACAACAAGAAATTATTTTTCAGTGGTGGTGTAATTATTTTTAGTGGGAGTAAGATTCTTGCTAAGATAATAAATAACATACATTTTTCCTTCTTCATCTTTCTATCCCAAAACTACACCAATGGAATAATATGATGCATCTGTTCGGATATGAAATTGCTTTTCCCAATTAGGTCCTCTCAATATTGGGGCACTGATTAATTTTTCTTTAATTTCTTCAAAATCATGCTAACAATTTTCATCCCAAAGAAATTCACAGTCCTTGGTTATCAAATTAAACCTGAAGGCAACAATTTTACTGAAATATTTTATAAAGCACCTATAGTACCCAACATGCCATAAAAATGACTTGATATCTATGGGGGTATGAGGAATAGGTAAATCTAAAATGATCCTAATTTTTTTTTGATCCACTTGAATTCCTATTTTGAAATATGGTGTCCTAATACAATCCCCTCATCCACCATCATCAAACACTTTTCATCATTAAGAGACAAATTATGTTGTTCACATCTTGTTAACACTCTGTCCAGATTTCTCAAAGCATCTTCAAATGTATGTCTGTGTACAGTGAAGTCATCCATATATACCTCAACACAATCATTTGTTAGATCATCAAATATTTCAAGTACAAATCTCTGGAAAGTTGCAAGAGCATTGCATAAACCAAATGGTAACACCCTATAGGAAAAGGTACCCCATGGATATGTAAATGTAGTTTTGTCTTGATCTTCATGCAGAAGAACTCGATTTGATTGTATCCACTAAAGCCATCTAAGAAAGAAAAAAAAATTTACGAAAGGTTGTCTAGGACTTGATCTATGAATGGTAAGGGAAAATAATCTCTCATTGTGGCTTTGTTTAGTTCCCTATAGTCAACACATATTCTCTATTTTCCATTCTTTTTGAGAATAATTACAAGAAGAGATACCCACCGACTATCCGAGATAGGGTAAATAAAACCTACTTGTAATAGTTTTCAATTTCTTGTTTGACTATATCCCTTAAGGTGGGTTAATCCTTCTCTGAGGCTGCCTAACTAGTTTAACGTTTTCAGTATAGATGTGATGAGTGTAGATACTTGGGTGGATTCCCTTCATGTATTTGTAATCCCAAGTAAAATATTTAGTATGATTTTTAGAACATCAAACAATTTAGCTACTTCATCATCCTTCAACTAGTTGTTAATGCTCAAAGTTTTACCCGGTTGAATCTCAACACGCTTGGTTCCAATATGTGATGAATTGATTTGTTGAAAGGGTTCCATTAAATTATTTAATGGACATGCATATGGTAACAACATATGGCATGTAGAACATCTCCAAAATTTCCTTGAGACAAAATATTGGAAAAAGACTGTCTAAGAATTATGATACTTATCTCTTTGTAGGCCAAAATCTTCATCAATACTACTTTCTAGAAATTCTTCACCACTCCCTGATGTATTTGAAACTAAAGCTACTGATTCTTCCTCTCCCCATGAGAAATCTCATTCCTCCGGAGAGAAATTATTTCCAATCACAGAGAATTGCTGTTGTTGTGGTTTTGGAAGTTCATGTGGTGGTTCCAGAACTAAATTCACAAGTTCTGGAACTAAGTTTGCAAGTTCTAGAACTAAGTTTGTAGGTTACGGAACTATTCCTGATTGCTTCAAGGACAACTGGTACTCATCCAATGGTGGATTAATCATCTCTTCTAATTCTCTTACATGATCCTCCAATGTGATCATAGCCAAAGAAGACAAATTTTGCTTATTAGATTCAAGAGAATCAACCCACAATTGTTCTTAATTGTCAATAAAAGGTTGTGCAATAGGATATAAGGAAATTTGTTTAGAGTTCTTACCATTCGAGATTGTCATATCACCTGACCTGCAATCAATTAAAGCAACAACTATAGCTAACCATGGTCTACCCAAAATAATGGGATAACCCAATGTTTTACCTTTTGGCTGCAGTATAAGGAAGTCAATGGATATTCCCATGACTCATATAACTAACTACACATCTTGATAATCCCTTCTAGTTTTTCAATAGATGGTCTTCCATCTCGCATATGGTATTAATAGGTTGTATACCCATTAATGGTAATGTTTTCAAAGTATCCACTTTGTCATTACATTATTTATATCCTTATTTCCTATAGAGACATAAATAACAGGGACTTCCATGATCTCCGTATTTGGGAAGTAAAAGTTTTCCTGCTAACAAATAAGCAAGTTTCCCATCTACTTTGAAAGTCTTGGGGTATAGTTTCTTCCTTCCGGATTTTTCAGAAATAACATTTTGATTAATTTGTTCAATTTTGGAATGTATTTAATTACTTGTAACAACGATATCTCAATATTCAATTTCCTTAGTTCCTATACGAATTCGGACTCCTTAGTTTCTATAGCTTCTTTAAATCTCTCTGGAAATGGAATCTTAGTAGTGTTGTTATCCGGCTCCTTTTCTTTTCTTTCTATATACTCTTTTGGAACAACAAGATTAGGGATTTCATTTTCTTGTCATTTCGGTGATTATAAGGGGTGGGGTGCTAATGATTTTCCTAGATCTAGTTTGAATATCCTTACGATCCATAACATGCAAATCAACCGATTTTTCTAGTTCTATTCCATAAACAGGAGTTGTTTGTTTGTTTCTTGGGTTTCTTCTACTGCTGAGAGTATTTACGTTTGGAATACATTCTCAATTTGTGAATTCTATGCAAGGGATTCCATGATGGCTCGTTGATTTTGATTTGGATATGTTCTTTCTTGAGCATAATTACTAGGTTTCCATATAGGTTGTGACCAAGCATAAGGATTTCCTTGACCAACACATGGTTGTTGATGTCCCCGAGTATACCAAGCTTGATTTGCCCAATCCTAAGGGTTCCAAGTTGGTCGAGGTACCCAAGGTGGTTGTCCCCAATTTTGTGGTGCTTGATTGAGTAGCCCATGGCATCGTCCGGGATTACGAACCCGATCTTGGCATAAAGCGTCCTTGTTGAGGTTGTCTACGAACAAAATTTAATTCTTCTATGTGGATGATGTACTAATTTGTTTAAGCTGATTTTTAATGACTGAAAGTAGAGAACAAGCATCGATGTATCGTGTTCTTTAGATTCACGAGATAAGAGACATTTCTGTTTTATCCAAAGGATAGTCTCTTATTGCATACTTCTTCCTGCATCTAGGACAATACATAGCCAATGGTTCAATTTTGGCATTTGCTTTAGCTTGTAATCCATCCATAGTAGAGGTTAATTGAACTAAAATGTTTGTTTTAAAGTTTGCTAACTCATCCATTAGTTTTTTCATATCTGGATTTAGACTTTTCACCAATTTTCCTTTTCTAGGTCCACCCTTGTTCGGAATCTATCTTCTACAAATATCCTTAATTTCATTCATCCTTAACTGATCAATGTCTCCACCTCCTATCAAGTTAAGGGCTTCCCTAGATTCGTCATCCAAACCTTTAAGAAAAATGGTTTTACTTAACTCCTCTTGAAGTACAAATCCACATCTTTTTCTCACAAAGAGGAATCTATCTAAATAGTCTTCTATATTTTCATCTTCCTCTTGCTTGATTTTCAAGAATTCTTCCTTCCTATTCCTCCCTCAACAATAATCCTAGTATTTTTCTAGGAAGGAAGTCTCCATTTGTGCCCAAGTGGTAATAGAGTTGGATTGTAATCCCATGAACCACCTCATTCTTTGCATCCTTCGAGTGGATGGAAACAACTTGAGTTTTTGATTATTTGTTATATAGTCATAGGTCTAACATAGTACCTTGAACTCAAATAGAAATTAGTCAAGGTCTTCATATGACAACCCTCTAAATGTGGGTAAATGTGTAGGTGAGATATTTTTCATTGATGTATCATCATCTCCCAATTGGATTGGATAGGTAAAGGTCCTATCAGGTACTCTTTCAGCTTCTCATGCCATTTTTAAAATATTTTCTGAATTTTCCTCCCAATTAATGTGGTATGCGGTATGCCTTGGGGAAGGTGAAAAATCAAGAGTAGGAGGTTGACTACTCAATTGGGAATAAAAATAGCCATGAATGGATCTTGAGTAATAATCCTTTTCCTAAAAGTTCTACTTCCTTCAGGTGACTGATCTAAGAATTCCAAAGGTGCCAATTATGTTTCTTGTATGATAGGGGATGATGGTGCCTCCAATTCTTGATCAATTTCCTTACTTTGACTAGAGGATGTTATGAATTATTGTGAATATGTTTTTGGGAGGAATCTACCCTATTAGTGGTCTACTCATATATTTATGATATAGTAGGGAATATCCTTTAACTAATAGATGTATGATTGTTGCTCTTGATAACACTTAATTAGAAAATTCCAACTAGTGTATCCACAGCAACAATGCCGAAATGATGGGTGTCCTTATTCCCTTCATTTAATCAACTTCTTGTTGATGTCATATCAAACCAGGGGTGTGTCTAAAGCTATATGAAACAAGAATAATCCTATTGATCTAGTAGTTGATTTGTAATTGTTTTTGTATTTTCGAGGGATCTTTTCAATGTCTTAAGGACTTATTGGTAAAACCTTATTTAAATCATATTATGAAAAATTTGTTGAAAGTAAACACACTGAAAGCTTTGTTGAAAGGAAACACAATTTGTAAAATGGAAATGAACACACTTGCTTTTGGAAATAAACACACTTGCTTATGAAAGTAAACACACTTTCTTTTGGAAATAAACACACACAACTTAGAATTCTTGAAAATGATTGCAAGAAAAGTAAGAATCTATCTAGACACTTGTAGGAACAAGTATACAACAAAGTTTAACTAGAATAAGTAAAAGCGATACAGAATTAAAAGATCTAAACTATTTTCTTAGGAAATATAAATACCAAATAGATGAATATCCTGGTCCTTGGGGGAGTGGGCCCTTGCTCCTCCTTCAATCATGATTTAACAACTTAGAATTCTCTAAAAAAGGAATGGCTATTTTATTGATAAAACATTTAGTATTACAAAGTGTACTGGATCTGTGTACTTATTCTATATCTATACTCTTTGTTCTATCTCTCTATTTCATATCATATTTTATTCTTATCTAATGCAGGTCTACTTATATATACATTTACAATCATAAATGTCTCTATGATTCTCGATGAAATCGAATCGTGCTTTTAATAGATGTTGACTCGAGATTGTGGTTCATCGACAACTGTGAGATAAGTATCCTGGATATTTGTTCAAAAATATTCTCATCCTTTCCTGATTGAAAGGGTCGTTGATGCAAAATATCCAGATGTGGTTAGGATAGATAAACTTCCATCAGTTCCAGAACTTCAGAGAAGTTCCAGAACCATAGGAAATCGTTAAGGATCAAAACCATGAGAGTTCCAGAGCTATACCTAGGAGTTCCGAAACTAAGTCTGAAAATTTTGGAACTAAATAATGGAGTTCGGAACTAGATGATGACTGTGTAATGGAGTTTTGGAACTAGCTTGGAAGTTCCGAAACTAAGTTGTATTGGAACAGATGCTACCGAAAACATGTTGAACGCTACATACTTCATTTCTTCGACTGATTAGACCTGCTTTATTACAAATTGAATTTCAAACACATACTTAAATCACAATAATTTTAGAGCTTTTAAACATTATAATCACAATCAATCAAAAGATAGACAATTACATCCTAACTCATATCAGATCAAATAAAAGTCACAAAATGCAATCAAACTTAATAAAAAGGAGAGTAAGATGAGATCATATAGTATACATTAATCGGGCATATTCTCTCATCAATAAGTGTCTCCAAGAACCCTTTGTTCCACTCAAAGACCAAACACATTCTAATAAGATTTCACTTTTTGAGGGAATAAGTAAATGGCAAGAAGATAAACCTTGAGTATGTAAGTACAAAGGAAGAGATTGCATATATAATGACTAAGCCATGCCAAAAGTAATGTTTAACTACCCAAGGAATGAATTGGGGTCATTCCCGATCCCACCAAAAACTAGAAAGTGTCGAGACAACGTAAGGGGTTAATTTCATGCAATATCAGCTCCTAATCGGTGCAATTAAGTCTTCATGTGAGGGGGAGCTAGTCTAGTAGCTCATTTTAATGGTCCTGGTTTGGCATATTTTTTCTAAGTCAAATTTCCTAAATATATTGAAGATCATTAAAGCATGTATCAACTTAGGTGGAGCATTATTCTGACTCATATCATATCAAATGCACTAGGTTTGTGGACAAATAAAATTTGAAGGTTGTACAATTGAGTGGTGTGCATGATCCAAGGGGTTATTCTTCGTAACATCATATGTTTATCAAGCTTGTTTGTATTTTAATCATGGTGTTGTACGATGACCCTTTGTCATAGATGTCAAAAGGGGAAGGAGTACAGACATAAACCAACTTGAAATTTTTTTCCATCAAAATTTTAGTGTTTCGAGTATGTTGTTGTATTCATGTGTAAGTTGGTGTAGCTATGGGATGAAGCCTATAAAACTAAAGAAAGATTTAAATCTTTCCAAATTTTAACAATGAACCATTAGATTAGAGCTAATAAAGAAACTATCTCTTTGCATGCACATATAAAATTGAAATAAACATTCAAACCATAACATATCTAGATATCTCTCTACTGCATGAAATCTATGAAAGATGAACCTATTAAGGATCCTAGCAAATAGTTATGATTGTTTGATCCTCAAGAAGCTTGAGAGTAGAGTCTCCCCATTAATGGCTACAATGCTAAATGGTTCTCTCTATTTACCCAATGCTTTGAGTGAAAGATGCAATAGTAAAGTAAATAGCTCAAATAAAAATGAAAACTACTAAATCTAGAAATGGCATAAGCTACTCTAAAAATGGAGTGTTCTTAACAAAAAGGAGGAGGGGTATGCTTGTATTTATAGGTTTCCAATTTTAGGAGGAGGAAAGGGATGTTTTGGACTCATGTGGGACTAAGTTCCAAAAAGGCCAAATTCAAGTGAAACTCAAATTAGAAAGGTGAAAATGACATTTGGAAAAAAATTCTCCTTTTAGAAAGTCAAAAAAGGTTTAATTATCCTAAAATAGGCTAATTAATATGTTAATGACTTGTAGAAGCCATTTAGAAGGGTATTAGCATGATTTAGGGGTTTAGAAGAGGTTAGATAGGGTAATTCACTAGCGTAGTGTAGTCAATTAGTGGGTATTGGGATAGTTAGTGCAATTTTAATAATAAATTTGCATAGACAAAATTATAGGTGTCTACATATGACCCTCTTTGAGGTGGTATAAGTAACATCACTTTAAATAAAGTAGACAAGCAAAAACAACTCAAATTTTGAAGGGGTAGAAAAAAATTAGCAATACTGGATGGTTGGTGTAGGTGGTATTTTTCTTCACTTATTTAGTGTTATTCCACCTCACTAGGTTAGTCATCTCACTTAGGTGGACATGGATCTAGGTGTCATCTTAGTTATGACAAATTCCCTTATGAAATATGTCATATGTGTAAGTGTGTCATAGGAGTTACATTCCCATTTGGGAAAGTAACTCCTCTTCTCCATTATGGAGGAATCTTCTCTTACATGGGAGTTACACATTCACTCCCCTATATGTACACCACCTCTTTTGATCTATGATAAGCCAAGAAATTCCATTCTACTCCATTTTTGAATCTTGAGCTCTCATATGCATGCACATTGCTTTACAAAGCTTGCTTGCTTTAATCTCACAACTCCTACACTTTGGTGAAGTGCAACTATTTGATGCATGTGAATTCTTCCCAGTCTTCGTCCTTCACTCCTTCATGGTATCAAGAGATAAGGGACCAGAATTACGTTGCTCACCATTGTTGCTCCACCATGTAGTTGCTTGTGCAAGCTCTCTCTTTTGCTTGTGCTTTACTTACATATTTTGAGATTTTTCAGTGTTTGGTTTTTTGCTCCTTGTTGGTTTTATGTGTGTTCAGGTTCAAAAGGTGTAGTTTTAGTTTTTCTTCAAAGGTTGGAACATTGTTGAAGGACTGACTCAACCTTATGTGACTAATTCAAGATCTTTCTCTGTTTGACACAGTGGTTTGGGCGTTCAGCTCTTGCACTAGTTTTTGCATGGATGTGTGGGCTCGTGCATTGCTCCATTGGCATCTGCACGACTCGTATTTAGCTCCTACCTTCTCATCCCTGGCACTTGGTGTTGGCTCAGCCTCTCATGTTTGGTTCCTACATACTCCCTTTGCATTGAATCTACCTCAAACTAGATCTTGGCTTCCAACTTTCCTCTCACGTTTTTGCACTAGCCAACATTAGTTCACCAGTTTGGCTATTTGGCTTGTATTTATTTTAGCACCTCGGCTATTCGTTTGATAGCTCACTATGTGCTTGGCTCAAATTCTTTTGGCTCAGGTTTTTTCCTTTTCTCAACTTATTCTACCATCTTGCTTCCTTGCATTGTTGGTTCATTTTTGGTGTGCTATGGTTTCACATTCGAACTATGTGCTCACCTGCAGCTTGTTATGTGCTTGAGCTTTGGCTTAAGGTTGACCGTGCTTGTGTCCATGAGTAATCATGCCTGTTTGAAGCTCGAGCTCTCGGTGTGGGATCTTTGCATAGCACTCATTGTTACTCGGCTAGCTTGGCTTGACATCGACTATTTCACTCGGGTAGTCCACCAACCTACGACCCTCTCTGCAATGGGAATATAACTCTGATCAACCATTTCAATTCTACTCATATGTGAAGGATCCCACCGCCCCAACTTGGTATGGCTCCTGCTCGAGTCGAGAGTCTCTGCTAGACACTTGGCTACATGGTTATTACTCAGAAGTATTCAAACTACTCGCCCGTGTCATTTCCTTATAGATTCATTCTTTCACAGCACAACACGTGGGCTAAACACTGCACACTCACCGTCCGTCATTACGGATCTGTTCTCACCAAGTAGAGGATTGTGTGGATCTTTTCACACTCAATGGTTAAACTCTCACCGCAGCACCTCCCGACTCAACACACCCACCAAAGCAGCTCCAACTTCATACACTTTGGGCCCATTCCCTTTTAGAATTGTTTAAACGTTAAAATAATCCCTTTTTTAATGTTTTAAGGTGAAAAATATTTATTTTGGCATTGTAAATTTTGGGCTCTATTTTCTTGTAATTATGTCCTTCATTCGTGTGTTAAAGATAGAGGGTGAGGTCCGACGTTGGCGGGAGGCTAATCCCCCTCGCAAAGCAAAACAAACCACAGCTAAAATTTGATGCCATTTCTAACAAGTACCCATACGACACATTTTGCACCCATTTCGGGCACATTTTAAATCTATTTGCAGGGGCTTATTGGCATTTTCCATCGATTGCGGGAATCATTTTCTTGTTATAACGTTTGACTCACTTCTCATTTTTGAGCACTTCTTTAGTCAAAGTTGCATGATTTTTTGCACATTACGTGATGACATTGTCAATTTTGTAAATGCACTACTTTATAAAGTGCCACATTCTGGGGGGTCAATAGTACTCTTAGGTTTTGTACTACATGTAGACACATTATCGGCTAAGTACGACGTCCCGTATTTATGCACCTTGCACTTCTTGCTTCTGCATCATGGAGGGTGCTCTTTCCAGACTTGAGCATTGTAGGATCACTTTACAGCCTCCGCCACTTCTCACCAGGAGAGGGAACTATTTAGCTTGACATGCTTCCATGGAATGCTACTTCACCTATGAGGGTCTTTCACCCTTCTTTCTTGGACCAGTTCTTGTACCCACTGATCATCGTTGTCTTGAGGAATTTCTTGGCAGCTGTGACCATGTTTTTTGTCACTTGATGATGCATGTCTCTATATCTCTTTGGTTTCACATGGTAGACTATGATTCACCCCACTTGTGTCAGAGCATCTTTCAGTCCCTCTATCGAGACCCTTCACATACTACTGCCATTTTTGCTACTGATCCAATTGTCTCCTCTTCTTCATGTGATGGTAGTTCCACTGACACAGACTCACTTGGTTCTACTTTTGATGATGAGGATTTTACACCCAATTCGATGTCGAGTACTACGAGGACTCTTCTCATCCTTCTTTCACTATCCCGAGAGAGTGTTGACACTTCCCACATCTCATCGGATATCAAGCGGTATATTACTTAGCCTCATATAATCATTACACCAGCCTCCTTTCCACTTCCAGTGTGCGAGGCCCCTTTCACTCCTCTACCTTTATTGGAGGACTCATACCTATCTGACATCACTCTTTTTTTTGTTGAGCCCCCTCATTGGGACGAGTATCTGCTTGACCTTAGTAGTCTTTTCGCAGAGTACACTTGTGATGTACTACAGGTTCCTCATCCATCTACAAGTATTTCAGAGGAGTTCATCATCTCTAGTGTTGGGAGTGCCCCTTCTCGGGAATCTTACCACTTCCAATTTTCTGAGACCTTCATTGATCCACCCTTGTTTGTGGATCCCTTTTCTGTTGTGGTGGTTCTACTAACTACACATCACTTGGACATCATTTTTGCAGGTGTTCACTCTTCACACTCTGACATTTCTATGTATGTAGCATTATCTTCAATTATTTGGCACTCTCTTGCTAGACCTATGTCACACTTTCATGGACTAGACTTAGAGTTCTTCATGCTGCTACCTTCGGTTTCCTTCATGGAGTGGGTAGACTTCCAGCACATCATTTATATCCTTCATAAGGGTAGGCACATATTTCAGTGCAGATGGCTCTTCTTGATCCAGGAGGCAGAGGATATCATCATCGAAATTCTTCTAGGAGACTTCTTAGAGATTTTGAGTTCTGATCTGTCCATGGCATCTTCTGCATTCCTCTCGTCTCCCTCTTCTTCTCTCTTCTTCTTCTTTCCGAGAGATTTCCTCTTTGTACATGGGTACCTTTACAGGATCATCTGTGGCTAGGACCCATCTTTGGCATCTTTCTTAGATTAGAGAGTGGACTTGTCTCTCTTTTGGGGGGAGTTTTTCCCACTGGGTTTTCTCCTTTTACTCCACTTTTTGAGAGTTTCTTGTACATGGGTACCTCATCAGGCTTTGTGTCGGGACCCATTTCTCTTTTCTGACTTTCCGCCTCATCCTAAGTTATGATGAAGGGGGTGTTGGTGTAGGTGGTATTTTTCTTCACTTATTTAGTGTTATTCCACCTCACCGGGTGAGTCATCTCACTTAGGTGGACATGGATCTAGGTGTCATCTTAGTTATGACAAATTCCCTTACGAAATGTGTCATATGTGTAAGTGTGTCATAGGAGTTACATTCCCATTTGGGAAAGTAACTCCTCTTCTCCATTATGGAGGAATCTTCTCTTACATGGGAGTTACACATTCACTCCCCTATATGTACACCACCTCTTTTGATCTATGACAAGCCAAGCAATTCCATTCTACTCCATTTTGAATCTTGAGCTCTCATATGCATGCACATTGCTTTACAAAGCTTGCTTTCTTTAATCTTGTAACTCATACACTTTGGTGAAGTGTAACTATTCGATGCACGTGAATTCCTTCTAGGTCTTCATCCTTCACTCCTTCAGGATGCCCCCTTGAGTGTCGATGGGGTGATAAAATTACTCGATGGAAAATAAAAAGATGGAAGAAATAATAGTCGAAGAGAAGAAAGGGAATGGGAAAGGGATTAGGCAGAGGAGAATAATAAAAAAAAAGAGATACTTGAGCTATCAATGAACTAGTGCATATAATAAACAATAACATGTCATCATTTTGCTAAAGATCTTCATCCTTTATCCTTATTATAAGCATACGACAAAGGGTGTAAAATGACATGAAAAGCCATAACAAAAATGATGTCCATTACTAAACCGCCAACTCCATGCAACATACAAAATGCAATGCAATACGCGAACTAAACAAGTTGACCTAACGAGAGAAATAAGTACACAAACATACTCAAACCAATAATGTTTAAGAAAGTTACACAAATGTTTTGTTATTGAGTTTTCATTCCCAAATGTTTTTGAAAACAAAAGGGTAAAAAGTGATGCCCTAAGAAAGGATATATGCGAGGGATTTTGATAAGGACATAGTATCTAATGATAAAGCATTTTGCGCGAGGAAATAGTATTAGAAAAATTTTATGTGCTAAAATAGTATGATTTAAGCAAACAAGATAGATTTGTTAATGGTAGGTATATCTAGACAATCCGTGAGTTGTTGTGAAAGAAACAAGTGAAAACATTAACCAGATATGATAAGAATACCATGGATGAGACACAAATTTTAGCTACTTACCAACATTTTACCATTTTTGTTGTTTTTTTTGATTTTCTAGAAAATTTTATAATTTTTGAAAATTTTGATTTTTGTAATTTTTAGGTTTTTTTATCGGTTAGAAGAATTTAGAAAGTGGAAGATTACCTAAAAGCACATGAAAATGCCCCAGGGCAATGAAACGGGCATCGGGTAGTAAAAACATGCCCGACGAGAAGAAAATGGGTTAAAAATGATTATTTAATAAAAATAATCATCACGACGGGTAATAGAGGAATTTAGAATGATTACGACAGGTCAAAACATGCCCCAGGGGCATCATAGTGGGTTAAAACGACTAAATATACCCCTCTAGGGGGGTAAATCATCATGAATAGTTCATTTGTTACCGAAGCTTTGCTGATTTTTACCATGAGTGATTTCTGAGCTATGAGAGAGATGACACAAGTCTAGAGACACACGAGGTGGTGACATGATTCAAGAGTATGCATGAGAGGACTACGATGGGATGTTTGTGAGTACTTGATCCTTCCTCATCAATTTTTGCATTTAATAACATTTATTAGGGTTTTTAGGGAGCTGAAATAGCATGTGCGCACCCTAGGGGCACGAAGCATTCACGGGCGTGCACATATAAAAATTATGTGTATACATGCATATATGTAAAAACAATTATGCACACGTGTAAGAATAAAAACCAGCATGTATGCACCTTTGCTCGAGAAATGGGTGCATGCGAGTGCACACACAAAACCCCATGTGCATGCGGCATGAAGTGCACACATGCACGAGTCGATTAGGTTAGTTAGGGGTGCACACACACACAACAAAATGGGTGTATAGGTGTCCAAAATGATGCACATGTGTTGAAGAGAGGAATTTTGGTACTTAGAAGAATGTTAGTTTGATGACTAGGATAGTGTAGATGAATTTTGACTTATTTTTTTAGAAGACAAGTAGAAGATAGAAGAAAAATTAGTTCTAACATGTGTCATGTTATTTTATAGAGATGATTGTCATCACTACAGGTGAGGGAGTGACATGGCCATCTAATGGCCATAGAGGTGAGCTTCCATCGACGTCATAGATGAATGATGGACATACTACTGGAGGTGACTAGGTTAGCCCACATAGCTAGGATGCCACTGATCACTCTGGATCATGGGCTACTTACAAATTTAGTAGAGAGGTGGCACAGTGAGAGCCAGTGCTTTTGGATTCCCATTGGAGAAATGATAGTTACCTTGGAGGATGTTTGGTGCATTTTGCGTGTACCTATTCAAGGGTAGCTCATTGAGTATATTAGTGTTGATGGGGAGATTTTAGACTTCCTTATTGAGGTATTTAGATGTGATGATATACCTCGCTGAGGTATGACAGTTTATTTACACCGATGCATCACAGATCTAAGCTTTCATCACATGCCGGTATATTTGATGGCTCTTGGTAATGGAGTTTTGCTCACTGAAAAGACATGTTCCTCATTTCCACTTAGCCTGATTGGTGTGATATGAGGTTTATTCCGAGGCGAGAGATATTTTTGGGGCCAGTGCATACTGGCACATTTATACTGGGACATACATCTTATTACATATCATGGTCAAAAGACCGTGGGTCATGCCATGCTACTATTGGTGTGTGGGTTCATCTCACATGGGTTAGGTTAGGGTTAGGGTTAGGGTTGGCAGGCTTGGTATCATGTACTAGGGTTACTCAAAAGCCTATATGTACCCTTTCATTTGACATTTATGAGCATGCCAAGACACTCAGTTGTCTTTCCTCTCTCTATGTGCAAGCTTTGTTCGAGTTATACAAACTCTTCCATTGATTGATCGATTCTTCCTTGTGATTACGCTCAAGCCATTTTAGTTCCATCGAGTGAAACTTCATCGTTGTGCACATTTTTCGATACAATTCTCACAAACTCTTTCATGGTATCAGAGTCGATATCAGGTAAATGTGCACTCATTTTTTGAGTTGTGATTACTCTTGGTTTCATTTTTTTACTACTTGTGCAAGTTTTTTTCAATCATTGATTCTCGGTTTTTTGCTAACGTATCTAACAAGTTGTTCTTGGAAATTTTTCAAGTTTTTGTGCATTTTTTCATACATGTGTAGGCATCTCTTTAAGCTATTAGGGGTTTTATAGCTACATTTAGCTAGTTGTGGATAAATTTAATAGATCAACTAAAATAGAGGTTGTTTATTTTTTGGTTTTTTTAAATTTTTATTAACTGGAAATTTTAGATCTCTATTTTTTGGGTTCTCTATGTTTATGTTGTCATTTTGTAGAATACAAGTTATTTTCTATGGCTTGAAGATATGATTACGGCTTGAAGAGCTAAAGGGTTGTTTCTTTAAGCTCATTGAGAGATGGTTTTGGCTCAACCGAGTCATTTCTCCTCCCAACTAAGTGGCTCCTTTTTCCCACCAAGCTCCTTCACCTATCTTTGAGCTTCCTCAATCCAGCTAAGTTATTCTATGTGCAAGTTTTATGCTTTTCTCATTTCGGGTTACATGCTTTGGTTTGCATTGTGTGTGCCTTGGCCAGGTCGTGTTTTTCCTTGTGGCTCGGGTGAGTCCTTCTACTCTCTAGCTCACATTTTTTGGGTCGTGGTCTTCCAAAATGAACACCCTACCCCGAGCTCATGCTTATTCCCCGAACTATGCGTTCCCTCGGCTCTGGCTCACCCGCTTGACCTGTAACCTTGCCTTGGTTCTTCCACATGTGGATGTGTCTTGTTCTTTGCCCCGAGATCCCATTGTCGTACCTTGGACATGGTTCACCATTATTTCAAGATTTTTGTGTGACAAAAATCATTTGGTATCGAGAGCCAAGTAGTTAAGCGTGTCAACCCTAGAATAGTGATGGGATGGGTGACCTCTCGGGAAATTCCAGGTGTCACCGCCTCCCAATGTTGTTGGGCCTATTGGGTGTATACCAAGCTCCATCATGTGGGAGGGTGTTGGCATAGCTCTTGATTAATAGTTCTTTGCAGATTTAGGCAAGGGACCACATAACTATTGGTCACCCTACAAGTGTTCTTCGAGTTCGGGATCCGGATGAGCTTTTAGTCATGGGATGGGTCTCCATTAGATATGATATTTATGGGCTCATGGGTGATACTTATCATTATCGTAGGAATTTTTATGATCTTGTGCATCAAATGCTATTATGGAGGCCCTACCAACATTATCGGTGAGTCGAGGATGGAGACAAGCTCAACATAGCCATGGTTGAGCATTTTTGATTAGCGAGACAGGGCTATATTATAGAGTTCTATAGGGTACACTAATTCCAGAGATAGTTTGGTGCACTACGGGATGTACCGGGTCCTGACATGTGGTATGTACACGATCTACTGAGATATTTTACATGGGGCTGCCTATTCAACCAAATTAAGCTTGAGCCAATTTTAATGGGATGGTGCCATAAGAATGGGTCCCTTTGAGATAAATCAGAGACCTTGGAGTTATATCTGAGTATGCCCCATGGTTTATTACAGTTTTACCATGCCGCCTTACCATTCCATAGGCTTCCTGAGTTGTTGGAGTTAGGCCGCCCCCTGAAGAGTACAGGTATGATGAGGATGATGATAACGATGATGATGATGGTTTTAATGGAAAGAGCCATAATGGCTATTATGGAAAGGGTCCGATGGCAGTGGTGGACAAGGTCATGATGGCGGTGGTGGACAAGTTCCTCCACCCTTACGATGTGGCAAGCACAGGGCCAGGGACAGAGAAATATTCCTATTGTCCACTAGATACATATGCCTTGAGTGGGCATACTAGTTGGTGTACATCCTCCCCTACAACAGGTGCCAACATAAAGAGCAAAGCACCACAAGGTCTAGTTCTATCCCACCACATAGTGCAGCCGAGAGGTGGAAGGGGTGGAGATAGTGGAGGAAGTGGTGATGGAGGGTAGGTATTCTGCGTTATAGCGGTAGTGAATTCATGTAGGTTGTATCCATTCATTTTTAGGTGATGACCCGGAGGATCGAGGCTAGGAACAACTACAAGTTTTCACATCTCGAGCTAGACCGTGGCCAAAGCCTAGGTGAGTCGGGGAGGAGATGGTGATACCTAGTTTCAACAGATCCAATAGATGGCTACCTAGATGGCACAAGTTACGAGCTTATGATGTAGTCGACAACCCGATTCATCGATTAACCATGTAGAGTTCCCAAGTATATATACGGACTATCACTTTGTGTAGAGAGATCGAATAAATGTAGTGTGTACAAAGGCTCAGGCTGATATAGCTAGGGTTATAGAAGAGCGGGATTCTCTCTTTTGGGCCTCCTTAGTAGCTGGGATGGCCAATATTTTATCTGATGTTATGAGAGCTAGTGGTTAGGCATCTTATTACAAGGTCGCATATCACCAGGAAGTTCCAGATGGACAGAGAGTGACACCATTTGATTAGTTAGATGTGAGCAGGTCTAGATCTAGGTCCTAGAGGACCTCTCGATCAGCAACCCATATTACAATAGAGTGTTGCAGCCTCGGTCGAGCCATTTCATCGATATAACCTCCTCCTCGGGGCCCTGTGCCAGGTAGTCTAGGAGAGGGTGAGAGTCATGGATGACTCTCTTTATTTATTGTATACTAACAGATGTATGTACTCTTGATGTATGCCTCTTATGAAGGAACATTTTCATCATTTGATCGTATGATGTATCTTTTTATCATGGCTCATGATGAAGGCTTGTTTTGACTCATGCCCTTAATGGAAGAATTTGTATTGATGATGTATATATTTTTGACACAAACATTATATACATGTGATGGACATTCCATGTATTTTTATGACTAATGATGATGATTATGATTATGGATGCCGATTTATGATTTACTTCTTATGCATGTATCTTGATGGATTTTGATGATGTATCCTATGTTTTATGATGTATGAGATAACATTGTTTAGATGAAATTATATGCTTTGATAATATGTTTCACTTCTTTACTTGGTCATATTACTATGTATGAGGTACCAATAGATGATAGAACTCTTTTTGATGAGGTAGTATGTGATTTAAACCACATTTTTATTATGGATATTGGTGTGGGGGGGATAGATTTTTGATCACGCACAACCCTCTTTTCCCCTCGATTGACGATACGATACATGATGATTAGCTTAGTATACATGCTTGATGTAAAACTTAGCATTTTTTGATATATGATGTATAGATGATGTTAGATGTGATGATATGGATGAAAGATGATAGCAAATAATGTGCATGAAACAAACAAACACAAGAAAAATTTATAAAATTGAAAAACTTTACAACTACAAAACAACACACCTATATGCAAATAATAATGAACTCATACATACTTAACAACAAATTAAATTGGTATTCAATCTTAAGCAAGTGAATGAATCCTAATAAATGCATATAACCAATGACGAAAGACCGCCATTATTTACAAATATGAAAGTTTTTAAAAATGAACTCAATGAAACATATTAAAAATAAAATAATATTTAATCTAAGTGAAGTAAATGAACCCATTTAAATCATACAACACCAAAAAGATAATGCAATCAAAACTCTAAAAACTGATAACTAAAATCAATCAAACCACTACCTTATTTTTGCGGGACATTTTTGATTTGATTTCTAATGTTTTTGGTGTCATTCTAAAGACTATTTTCAAGGATACGGTTCACATTTGTTTTGTGATTTTATCCCATAAAAAGGTTTTTCAGATGTTTAGGATTTTCTAATGTTTTTATGTTTTTGCAAAGAAATTTTCCAAAGTGAGGTAAAGAAGCGCAGGATGCCCCGAGCATTATATGGGAATATACAAAGTCAAAATGCCATGCATTATGTTCAGGGAAGAATATGTGAAGCTTCCCCTAATGTTAGATGGGAATGTACAAAAGGAAAATCTTCACAATGATTAGATAGGAGTAGAACAAGCCAGATCAAGGCCACAATGGATAGGCTTGAGAGGATTCCTAGACTTAAGTAAACTAGCCCTAAGAAAAGAAAGTATTACTCGTCTAGCTATGAGAGTGCTTGTAAACAAAAAATCCTCCTGAAGCTCCGAAACCAGTTTTCACCCAAGGACTTGCCCAAATGTGCCACCATTGTGTGGTTTTCGCACTTGGACAACCTATTTTCTTTTTACTATTTTCTTGATTTTTTTATTTTATTTTCTTATTTTTATTTATTTTCCAAGGAACTTCATATTCAAGCATAAAATCACTTGAGATGCATTGTGTTCATTGGTTCCTTTAATTCCTCACCATCTGAGTGAGCTAGTTTGTAAGCCCCTGATCCATATTTCTCAGTGACCACATAAGGTCCCAACCAGTTAGCCTCAAATTTTCCCTTCTTTTCTCTGTCTTTAACAATGTTTCTCTGGTTTCTTTCAAAATAAGATCACCCACCTCAAATTGACAAGGTATGATCAATTTTTGTATCCTTGTGAAACCCGGTTCGATAAAATTTTAAGTGATTGAGGGACCTCACTCTTTTCTCATCCAATAGTTTCAATTACGCAGTCAAGCGAGTAACTCTATAGTCTTCGTCCTTATCTAGATAATCCCGGAGAGATATTCTCAGGGAGGGAAGATCAATTTCCAGGGGTATAATGGCCTCAATACCATAGACTAGTGAATATGGAGTAGCACCAGTAGGGGTGCGAATGGAGGTTTGATAGGCCCAGAGGGTGGGATGAATCTGGAGGTGCCAATTATGGCATGTTTTGCTAACCATTTTCTCCATGATTCGAACAAGGGTTTTATTTGTGGCCTCTACTTGTCCATTACCTTGAGGGTAATAGGGAGTAGACCATTTGAGCTAGATTTGGAAGCATTGGCATAACACTTTAATTGTTTTGTTCTTAAAGGATTTTACATTGTTTGTGATAATGGCGGAGGGGATGACGTAACGACAAATGATATGATTCATGATAAACTTTTAAATCTATACATAGATTACATAGGTTAGAGGTATAACCTCTACCCATTTGGTGAAGTACTCGGTGGTGGTAATGATATGGGTGTGGCCATATAAGGAAGTTGGAGTGAGCTTCCCTATGAGATCAAGTCCCCATTTGGAAAATGGGCAAGGGGTTGTGATGGGTTGTAAATCTTGTGTCAATGCATGTATCAAGTTGCCATATTTTTGGAAAATTTCACATTTCTTGACATGGTTGCAGTAGTCAATTTCCATAGTGGGCCAATAGTAACCTTTTATTAATTTCTTCTTTACAAGGCCATTCCACTTGTGTGTGCTCCACACACACCTCTGTGCACTTCTTTAAGCACTTGGATTGAATCGAGTTAAATCTAGGAAATGAAGTAGGTTACCATCGTAGACATGATGATAAAGGGTACATCCTAGGAGGGTGTATCAGGCTATACGGTGAATAAGGGTATTTTTCTTAGTATGGGTGATATCGGGGGAAAGGTACCATCTTGTAAATAGTTATAAATGGGATCATACCAAGGGGAGAAAGGACCAACAACTTCACATGCCAAGCACGATTTTGACATGTCATACACAAGCATTTGTAGATGTTCAACAAAGAATGGCATCTTGTTTTCTGTGGTGTTATGCAAAGTATATATCCAATCCTAGCCATCACATATGTGAATTTATTGTGTGATCTTGACCTTTTTCAAAAGTGATTTGGGAAAAGTATTATTTTAGAGTTTCCATCAATTTCTTATATGGAATAATCTTATCATCTTTGACCTTATATTCATCATTGACCTATCTGATAATCAGCTATGAATCGCCAATGACTAGTAACTATCTGATATTCCATCGGATGGCCAACTTCAACCCAATGATGAGCACCTTATATTCCGTAATGTTATCTATGTAAGGGAATCCTAGATGGAAGTCCTGTGGGATTATCTCTCTAATAGGGGTGATGAGTATCACTTCTGCTCCTGAACCATGATAGGTGAATGATCCATCAAAGTGGAACTTTCCACACAATAGATTCTTCTATGTACATCATGGATGCATCTGGAATATCCAGATCACAATGGTTCCATTCTGTAAGAGATATTTGGCGATTGATATGTAAGCACCTGTCCCTTAAGGATTTCTAATTCAAAAACTCAATGTCGAACTCACTAAGGAGGATAATCCAATTAGCCATTAATGCATCGGTCAAGGTAGGTTTAGATAAGAGGTACTTTAAAGGGTCAACCTTGGATATCGCTTTGGTTTTATTCTTTAATAAGTAGTGGCGAGTTTCTAAAAGTTAACACTATGGATAGGAAAGATTTATCAATATGAGGATAATTTAACTCATAGGAAATGAGCATTCATCTTAAGTAATAAACCACTCATTCTTTATGGCTTAGGTCATATTGGGAAATAGTGCACCAATAAAAATTGAGTTGTTGAAATATATAATAAAGCAAGGGTTTGCTTGGGGTAGGAAGCATTAGAATGGTAGAATTTCTATATATTACTTGAGTAATGCAAAGGCCTTCTAGAAATCTGATCCCCATGTAAAGGTGACATCTTTCTTGAATGAGATGTGTATAAGGTTGGCACTTATCCACAAGCTATTAAATAAATTGGTATATTTTCTAATTTATTCCTTATAGATTTCTTAGTTTCTTAAGGTTCGTGGGTGGAGGCATCTCTGTAATAGCCATGATCTTAAAGAGATCTACCTCTATTCCTCTTTATGAGATAATGAAACCCATAATTTTTCTTGATTGTACACTAAAGACGCACTTCTTGGGATTCAATCGAAACTTATAATCTCAGAGACGTTGAAAAATATGCCTCAACACTTCAGGATGCTCTTCTCTAGTTTTTTATTTTGTTAATATATCATCCACGTAATCTTCCATGATATCATTCATCATATCATGTAAAATAACAGTCATGGCTTGCATTGATATGTTTCCTCAAAAATTTGAGGCCAAAAGGAATGAATTAATTGTAAAATGTCCCCTAAGGGATAATGAAAGAAATATTTTGTTGATCTTCCTCCATGATCTTTATTTTTTTATAACCTAAGAAACCATCCATTAAAGATAGCATCTCATAACCAGCATTCGAATCGACAATCATGTCAATGTTAGGCAAGGGGAAGTCATCCTTAGGACATGATTTGTTGATGTCCTAGAAGTCGGTGCATATTTTGATACCAATTGGTTTCTTTTGAACTAGGACTACATTAGATATCCAGTCTGAATAGTCAATAGGTTTGATGAAACCTGCTGCTAAATTTTTTTAGTATCTCTTTGACAAGTAATGCAATTTTGGATGCATCTTTCTTAGTTTTTGTTTGATAGGTTTGGCATTTGGGTGTACAACAAGGTTGTGTACAACCAACGCTGGGTCCAAACCTATCATATCCACATATGACCATGAAAATATATCCGCATACTCTCATAATAGGGCTACGAGGGTTTTTGTTCTTGTACTTGAGAGTGAAGCTCCCAACTTTATCATTTTAGGCTCTTCTTTTGTCCCAATGTTGACACTAATTGTCTCTTCAACCAACATTTTCGATGCATCCTCCATTTGTGTAGGATCAGGAGGAAGATTTAGATCCACTTCTATAGGTGGCTCAGAGAGATTATCATCTTCGAGTGGGTCAACTATTTTTTCCATTGATTTTTCCAATTGTTTTTCCACAAGTGCCTCAAAGAGGTTTTCACTATGTGTTTTGGTATTTTTATTTTTCCGAGGATTCTTAGTAGTATTTTTTCCCTCAAGTTTGTTGATATTCAGTTGACCACACATCTCTGCCTCTTCCCCAAAATATTCACATGCATCTAGATCAATGGAGAAGCCCTTTTTGTGATCACCTATTGGAATGCTATCTGTTATTCCCATGAACTCTTCAATTTCCTCATCATTTTCAAAAATATCGATCGACACGTGAATTTGTTAATCCTAATAAATTAGGTCAGGATATATCAGGGTAGCTTGGGAATTGGCTTGGGGATTTGTTTCAGAAAGGGTAAGGATGGTAGAATATGAAAATAAATTAGCAGAGGAAAAATCCTTATACAGGATACAATTGGAATCTACGTCGTTGTCAGAATTAGATAAGTCATACTCACGTTCAGAGAAATTTTCATTTATTTATGCAAGAAGAGCTCTATGAGGCTGAATTCTAAGGCCATGCTTATTATACTTCCATGGGGGAAGTTGGATAGGTTCTAATCTACCTTATGCATCTAGGCCGCATCTATCTCCTTGATACCCCATGACTTGCATCATGTGGTGTGCTTTGATAAAATGGGGAGCTTGGTGACATGAAGCCATAGTTCCTTTGGGTACCCAACTAGTAAGCGTATCTACTATCTTCTTGTCTGACAAGATAGCACTAGGTGTAAACCTTTCAAAGGGCTCAGGAAAATAAGCCATACTTGCTCTTGAACTAGAAATATGGTCTACCACATGTCTTAGGTGACACTGAAAGATCAAATATCAATAGGACTTGTTCAAGATTGAATTTATCCTTTGGGCCATACTTTCCAAACGTTACTTCCCATGAAGTAAAGTGATTATCAACATAGGAAAATTATGATTGCATGGCGTCAATGCATCCATATCTACATGATCCTTCATAGCCTTTGTTTGTAATGGAGCCACAATATCTACAAAATGATATGCATACGATGCACGTGAGAAACTATACAATGCTCTACAATGTGTAAATGGTTTAGGATCACCTAGAATGGTGATCGTTTGTCCTTCATGAGGAAATTCGATACACTGATGATAAGTCAAAGGAATGGCCTTCATGGCATGAATCCATGGGTGTCCTAAGAGCATGTTATATGGGAGGTCCAAATCAAGAACCTAAAACTTTGTATCATGATATGTATGCCCTATCTCTATGGATATAATTATGGTACCATTTGTCTCATGTTCCTCATTATCATATGCTATGATGGTGATGGTATTAGGATCAAAGTATGCTTTTGTGCGGCCCAATTACTGAAAATATTCAAAGTGTAGATATTTAAACCGGATCCACCATCTACAAGCACTCTTTTTAATTTGTGATTAGTAAAAAATACTTCTAAATATAAGGGCATATTATGACTAGGCTTGTTATGCAATATCTCATTCTAGTCAAAGGAAATAGATGCACTAGAAACAAGGTTTACGACCATTGCTTCTATATTTATGGGATCTATATCTCGTGGATAATCTCGATCCTGAAGGGTTTTATACAATATGTCCTTATGAATGTTTGATATTTTTAGAAGATCTAAGATTGAAATCTTAGTAGTGGTCTTCTCTAATTGGTCTAACAAGTCATATTGAGTTTCCTGAGGGATCAGATTGAGTAGGCTTTGAAATCACTAAGCGTGTGTGTTGTGTTCCTATGGTGCAACTGTCACCTACAATTCTAATGGTGTTCACTTGTTCATCAGATGATTGGATATAACCTATAAGGGAATTGAAAGGATTATCTATAGAGGTATATACATAATTTGCAACCCTATAATTATTAGATGACTCTCCTTGATCTGGATTCTTGTTCTCCTATTTCTTATGGTTAGGGAAGGGTTGTTTAAATATCCCCATTTTTACATTAGGACCTTCCCCAAATTCAGGTGAATCCACCTCAATCTTTCCTTCTTTAATAAGGTCCTGTATATAGTGTCGTAATCTCATACACCTATTAGTCTTATGTCCTTTGACACGATGAAATTCACAGTACTCGTGCTCTTTATACCATCCTAGTTTAGGTGCATCTTTAGGGAAGGGTATTATGGCTGGAGGATAGGTGACCATGTTCATTGTATCTAATTGTTTTAAAATCGTAGACAATGGTTTAGTTAGAGGCGTGAATGTCCATTTTGGGGCCTTGTCTTTGTCTTGATGAGGTCCTTGCGTGAGTTTAAGAAGAGGACCGCTCTGGAAAACCTCGGACTCTTTTGGAGTCATTGATTCCATCTCCTATGACATTCTTGTATTTTTAAATAATTTAGGCTTGTCTATAGGTTTTGATTCAATATGCTTATCATTGGAGAAGGTTTTAATAGTCCCTTTTACAATTAGAGCCTTTTTAATGTTACTTCCTTATCTATAACTTCTTTGAAGTTAGAGACATAATGCATTTGTAAATGAAAGGCTATGTCTGGGTTTAAATTAGGTACAAAGATGCTAACCATCTATTTTTCAAGGACATTGCAAGGAAAATGGCTAGCCAAACCATGCCACCGTTGTAGGAAACTGGCGAAGGATTCATTAGGTCTCTACTTTGCATTACATAAGTCTAGCATGGTTATATCACTCTCCATGTTGAAGAATAAGTGTTGCGTAAACTTTTCAGCTAATTTGGGCCATGTAGTGATTGTTCCCTTGGGTATGTGTATGAACCATTCTAGTGTTTGTCTGCACAACTGTGAGGAAATAAATGAATAAGGTAGTTGTCACTAAATGTAACTTCCTGGAAAGCCATTTAGAAGTATTTTATATGATTGCAAGGATCACCATTACCTTTATATTTATTAAACTTAGGTGTATCAAAGTGTTTGGGGAACGACACTTGTAACATGTCTCTATCGAAAGGGTAGGGACATAGCTCCTCGTATTGATATTTCTTGCTATGGCCCACATTATTTTCCCCGTAGCATTGTGCGCACGTTTTTAATTGATTTTAACTATTTTGTAATGAGCTAGCATTTTGTTGGAGATGGTGGTTAATTCGAATAATCTTTAATGCTTCATTGTTGTGAGGGTTAGTGTGTAGTTCACTAGACTTATATTTATGTTTCTCCTTTTGTGGACCTTTGTTTGCGTCTTTAGATGCATGTAAGCTCATTAAACTCGGCTAAGTTTAAGTATTTGTTTTTAGATGACTTCTTCTTCGGTTTGGTGGTCATATTCTATGTCATATTGAGGAGGTACCTCCTTTTTTGTGTTTTATTTTGACCCTATGTGAGGCTCTAAAAGGTACTCTTCAAGCACCATCATTTTGTTTTGGTGCTTCATTCTTAAAGTTTTTATTTTCACAACCGAAGATGAATCATATCCCCCATCAAAGGGATTAGTGTGAATCATACTATGCATGTCGATAAGAGGAGGTCTTTGTGACTCTTCCTCATTCATGTTAATCATTTTAATAGACATGCCATGGTCTTGTGGTAGTTTGGATCCTAATTATAGGACGCATGTAAGTATTTGGTCTCTATTTAGGTATAAGAGATTGTCAAATCGTGCGAGATCAAGGTTATTCTCACCTTGTGATGAATCAATGTCATTTCTTATTGGATCAACCCAAGCTTTAGTGTCATTTACTTCGGAAAAGTAAAGGTTTAGATTGGTACCAGATAAATTGATTGTTCCATAGAGCATTGTTAACACCGAAGGGGTTCATCTTTGCTTCACGTTCCATTCTTCTAGCCACCATCCTTGTGATAGGTGGCATGGGTAATTTTTCTACATGAGGTTTATCTAGATTTGACTAAGTTATAATCAACCTAAGTGTAATGTAATTTATCTCGCCTAGATGTCTCAAGGTGGTTTAGCCTCTATCTCTAAAGAATGATATGTCAAAAGAATCAAGGATCAAATGATCTTTCCTAGGTACAAGTATATGTAATCTCAATCATTCAAGGAACAAATCATGCAAGTATAGGTAATCCAATCAATCGATCAAAGTGTTTACACCTTTTATTTTCAAAGATAGTTTTGATGCTAGATAGCCAACTATATGTCAATATTTATGTATAATCCAAAAATGAATAAGGCGTAAGCATTAACAAAGCATAAGTGTAAATGTCATTCAAAGGATATCATGATTATTTTACTAACCAACAAGGTCAAAAAAATTAAAGAGTGAGGATTACAAATGTAAGTGACGTAACCATACCAATTGGACACGTTGATCAAGCTTTGTGGAGAAGTGAGATATTAGTGCCGAAATGGTATCGAAATGACACAAAAAAGTAAGGGACACTCTTCATATTTTGACAATGTTTGAAGTCAAACTAAGTCAAAGTATACCAAGGAGGTGCTAAAATATGGGCAGCGTATTGCCACAATGCGAGACACTTAGATCATGTTTACAAGAAACGTGACGTAAGTATCTTAATTGTGTCGAGACAATGCGAACAAGGTAACATGTCTAAGGGGATAAAATGATGAACCAATCCTAACTATGATGATGATGATCTTGAAATCAATATCAAGTGGCTATCAAGATGTAAAAACATACCCACACAATTTAGATATTTAACAACTCAACCATAAACATGGATGAGTGTAAACAAAAAAAAGTGGTGAACACAATCTATTGATAACACTCATGAAACATGCCTTCTCTTGTCCCAAATGGGCAACAAGAATGCAAAGAAATAGACCAAGTGATGGTGAAACAAGCTAGTATAACTTTGGTAGAGTTTTGCCTTTCCTTAGGGAAAGTGAAGAACTAAGAAAAAGTGATATGTTGTGAGCTTCGTGATGAATATCACTAGACCCTAACTTTGAGGGACTCTCCCTTGTTCGTCAAACAAGGTTTTGACTCCAAAGAAGTTAGTGTTTCATGATGGATCTTGACTCGATGATTTGGACTAGCATAAGTTGGCCTCTTAAAGAAATGGCTTCCTATTAGATCTCTCAACTAGGTTCTACAAACACATAATGTGAGCATGATTTGCAAAGGAGTTACCCTTAGAGTATCTCGGATTTAATTTACCCCCTTCAAATACAATGAGCATAAACACATTCTATTATATCCTCACTCGGGTTGCAATATACTTTGTATGTTTTAGCTCTAACTTGCCAAATTATTTCTAGTTAAGTGGGTGAGGCACTTTCCGTTTCATCCACGAGGTTACTTAGTGGTGGACTACTTTAAGGTTCCTAGAACCACCCCCATTGTTGTAGCTTAAGGCGTTATGCCAAAGGGGTTACGTTCTAGTTGAGCGGATAGGGACATACCCTTTTCCAAACCTACATATACAATGTGTTGAATGTGGTGTGTTTTTATCTTTTTAGACTTAGTGTGGTTTTTGTTGCACACCATTTGGCAACCTACATCAAACACGTTAGTATTGTTTTGATCCCAATTATTTTCCAAGTGCTAAAAACATCATATAAAGGAGATAAAATGTTGTTTCTGATTTCCAAGATCATCCTAAGATGCAAGGAAAGAGCATACACAACATAAAACCTCACTAAACTTGTAAAAATGGAAAATATTTAATCAAATTGCAAGTAACATTCTTTTAGCCAAATTCGAAGTTATTTCCCGTTTAGAAACTTAATTTAAGTGTTTGGAAAGCATATAAAAAAACATATGAAAAAACCTTAAATTAAGTTAGTATAAAACAAATAATCATCAAGAAAATTGAAAACCACTATAAAAACCCTTTGTAAGAATGTCGGAAAAAAATCTAGAATATCAAATCATACAACTTACTGACACAAATTAAATTCGACACGGAATTCTTGTGCGCCCTTTTTGGTATGTGCATATATATTTTGGTATGTGCATGCCCTTTATGATAAGTGTGTGGATCTGTGAAAATGATAGAGATTATTTATGCATGTGTGTCTAGAATGATGTGTGCATAGGCCTCTCAACGTGTGCGTACCACCAAAGATGTGTGTGCATCTAGGGTAAAATATAAAATGACACAAAGGGTGGATTTACAAAAGTGCATCTAAAATGATGGGTGCACATCCTTTTCAATGTATGCGTGTGGATATTGTTAAGTGTGTGGCTCTGGTTCAATTGACAGGGTCAAGAACATTGTTTGCATGTATACGAGATGAGTGTGATGTGTACGCACCCTTTTCAATGTGTGCACGAGATTTCCAATAGGTGCATGTGCTTTTTCATGTTTGCACTTACCTCTTTAATGCCTACACGTGGCCCTAAAAACCACCAAAGAAGACAAGAACGAGAAATATAAAAATACCAATAGGTTCTAATTTAGTCCTTTGAATGATTTCTTAACATAAACCCATTGAATTCATAATCCAAAGGGACATTTAACACATATAAATTTACCAAATGCTTGGAAAAAACTATTTTTCCCTTAAAAAAGCATGAAAATGGTTAGAAAAGGCATGTAAATGACAAAATTTAAACAACTTCTAATGGACTATGGGGTTGGTCCCACTAGGCGTGCCATATGTATTCATGTGTAAGTTGGTGTAGCTATGGGATGAAGCCTAGAACACTCAAGAAATCTTCAAAGCTTGCCAAACTTCAACAATGAACCATCAAATTAGAGCTAAACAAGAAACTATCTCTTTGCATGCATATATAAACTTGAAATAAACATTCAAACCCTAGCATATCTAGATATTTCTCTACTCCATGAAAGCTATGAAAGATGAACCTATTAAATATCCTAGCAATCAGTTATGCTTGTTTGATCCTCAAGAAGCTTGAGAGTAGATTCTCCCCATTAATGGCTACAAGGCCAAATGGTTCTCTCTATTTACCCAATGCTTTGAGTGAAAGATGTAATAGTAAAGCAAATAGCTCAAATAACAATGAAAACTACTAAATCTAGAAATGGCATAAGCTAGTTTCTTAACAAAAAGGGGAGGGTATGCTTGTATTTATAGGTTTCTAATTATAGGAGGAGGAAAGGGATGTTTTGGAATCATGTGGGACTAAGTTTTAAAAGGCCAAATTCAAGTGAAACTCAAATTTGAAAGGTGAAAATGACATTTGGAAAGCAAAGTCTCCTTTTAGAAAGTCAACAAAGGTTTAATTATCCTCAAATAGGCTAATTAATAGGATAATGACTTATAGAAGCCATTTAGAAGGGTATTAACATGATTTAGGGGTTTAGAAGAGGTTAGATAGGGTAATTCACTAGCGTAGTGTAGTCAATTAGTGGTATTGGGATAGTGCAATTTTGATAATAAAGTTGTGTAAACCAAATTATAGGTGTCTACAATTGCCATCAATGACAAAGGGGGATTTTTGGATTCTAGTTATTGCCATTGGTGTTTTTCATTGATGTCAAGTGGCATTTATGGAAAAAAGGTTTGATTGGTATAGTTGAAGGTTGATTGGTAGTGTCTCCTCAGTCATGGTTGATTGACAATGTTTGAATGATTCAAGGTGTGCTCAAGAGGTAAAAAAGGTCATTCAACATGATGTCTCGGAAAGCATGTGAAGAAGGTTGAACCGAACATCATGATGATACATGTACAAAGGTCTATAACTAGTGCAATATGCATTCAAAATGGTTAGAGGATGATTCATGGTTACTACATGCATGGATAAAGTGATAAGAATACACTTTGGAGAGATTAAAAAGGTTGGTACACTTGACTCAGGTTGATTTACAAGACTAAAACTCAATTATGTATGTTCTAAGTGTTCTCATAGTTTGTATGAAAAAATAAAATTTTCGGGTACTTAGAAAAATTTGTAAAAATTTAGGTATGTTGAGTTTTAGTGTATTGCGGGTTCTTAGAATATGGAAGGAACTACTTCTCCAGAACTAGTGTTCCCTGCATGGTTATCAAAGTCACAAGATGAAGGATCCTTTGTAATGTGGGTTTGGTGTGTAAATCAGGCACTAAGGTCTCTGTGGAACAAGTTCCATGTGAATCAACATTCTCTGTAGGCCTTTTAAGACCGAAATGTGAAGGACTTGGTTGTTTGCGAGATAGATTGGGCATTTTAAACGCAAAAGGCCCATCTGGTACAAGTTCCACGAGTATCTATGTTTCCCAAAAGATTAGTTGGGCCACATGATAAAGGGTCTTTATATTATGGGTCGGGGATTAGATTTGGGCATAGTGGATCCAAATTGAAAGAGTTCTAAGAGAGTCAAATTTACTCAAGAAAAATTTGAGATGAAAGACAAAGGAATGAGGAAAATGTAGTGTTGTGTGGAAAGATAGATGGTTGCGGGATCGGTGTAACTACCGACATAAGTTCCATGTGAGACCAAGTTCCCCAAATTCTAGGATGATCCACAACACAAATCCATAGTGTTGTGCGAGATGGGGAGGAGGATGCGAGGCCTAGAGATCCCAAGAGGAACAAGTGCATAGTTAACCCATGTTCCCCAAAAATCCCTTTGACCTGAAATACAAAGGGAAAATGTAATGTAGGTGAATAGTGGTGTAGATGAACTAACCCTTTGAGGCACAAGTTCCGTATGTTCCCAAATTACTCGCTTTATCCGATTTGTAAAGGTAAATTAAGGAAAAAATATAATGGATTTTTATAAAGTTTAAAGCGCAATATATTGTCGATTGTTAATGTTGTTCTCCACAAGCCCCCTAGACCCGCATTTGCATATCTCTTAACCCATGTGTCCAAATTTAATTTTTTTGGAATTTTTGGAATTTTGGCATCATCCTCTATCCAATGAATTAGAAAACTCCAATTTTTCAGTGCAACTAAATTTCAAAAATATAAACTTGTAAATCAAACATTGAGAGAGTTGTGGGGGTCATTGAAACTCAAGATTGTTTTGGGAAACAAACTTGTAACCTTCCACGTTCACAAATACATGTGTAGAAAATAAAAAATTAGAAAAATATTTTCTCTCATCTACTTAAACAAAATGAGAAGAGTATTGTTTTTGTTGATTTGATGGGCAAGAGTGTATTCTTAAGATGGAGAAAGAGAGAGGAGATGTATTATAAATGGAGAGTTATTACGAGACAAATAACAAGTTGAATGATCAAATGAATAGTTGTTCATTGGATAAAATATCCATAATCACAGACCTAATCAGATTTGAAATCTTGAGACAAAGAAACAAATAATGTTGAATGTATAAGCTTGAAAGAGTGAGTATTGAGTGAAAAATAAAAGTGATCATAATCCTTTGTAAGTAATATTGAAACTATATGATCAAATTAAATTTAATAGTGTTCTAAGTGGGTGCTTAGATCATAGGAGTGGTTTCTCCTTGTGAGTTATAGCTTGTTAAATTATCTAAGTGGGTTCTGTTGGTGAGAAAATTTGTCGGGGGAAAATTTGTGGGTTTCTTGTCAATGCTCTAGGAATCTAAGTCTCTCTACTTAACCGGTGTAGTCATATATGCATGCGCGAGTAAAGGTGGATTTTCTGATGGCCTTGTAGCTGGGGATCCAATAGCGGCACTCCACTCACCTCAGGGAAAAGCTAGCAATCTCTTGCTAGGAAGACTTTGTCTGCAGGGAAAAGGGGTGTGAGAAAAGAGGTAGGAGAACTAATGCTACATGTAGAAAATCATATTCCTACACACACACTAGTTAGAAACTTCATCACATGCACTAAATTAAGAGGAAAAAACTCTGCAAATGGCAACAAGACCAAATAGAATTTGATGAGCACTAAGTATCATGAAATACCTTGGTTAAAGAAAGCTAAAACTCCTTCTTCTTATATTTATGATCAAGTAGAAGTTGTACATAATGTAGGAATACAAGAAAAATAGAGAGTGGGGAAAAGGAAGTATCGGTTATCTCCTTTGCTTTATTTAAGTACAATGCACTCTTGAGTTTACAAGATTAATTTTCAACCCTTTGAGATGGGAATGACTTTACAATTTATAGAGTAGACTCGACTCCTCATCTTCTTCATGACCCTCCATATGCCTTATTTCTAACTTTAGACTATTCATATTCCTACAAAATATTTAAGTCCCTTTTATAAAATCAAGGTGACTTAATTTACATTATGTTTCTAAAGTCACTTTTAGGTGACTTAAAGGCATATCAAAAAGTGCAAACCCCAACAAAGAATTAGAACATTTGAAGGGAGAGAAATTTGGGGGAGAGGGAAGAGAGAGAAGAGGAGAAGATGTTTCCCTTGATGAAGTCCGATGATCCTCATTGATGGAAAGATATGATGCAACGAAGTTTTGAATGTCCCATTGTGCCAAAACTGCTCTTTGAGTGTGACTTACTATTTTTAGTAAATTCCCAGATGGGAGACTTACTATTTTTAGTAAGAGGTGATTCTTGCTTCTTCTTGATCATCTTGATGTGATGAAAATCTTCATTCAATCCTACGCACACTGCCTTTGCTTTGACCACTTCTTGGGGTGACTTACTATTTTTAGTAAGCACCCATATAAGGGACTTACTATTTTTAGTAAGTGGTCATTTTCACTGTTTTTCTACTCAGGGATAATCATTAAACTCGCTTCGAGATCTTCAGTGCACACTGCCTTTTCCATAACCTCTTTTGATGAAGACTTAGCAAAAATAGAAAGCATGTGTAGGAAAGCTTACTATTTTTCGAAATTGGATTTCTAGTGCTCAGTTTGCGATGGAGTATGTTTTTCTGGATTCAGTTCATCATCGCAGTCATGTCCTCTGAATTTCACTTGATTTCACCCATTAGAATGATTGGAAATAAATTTTGAATTTTTACCAAGCAGTGGCTTCGGGCATGGAGCTACTATGGCGGCCATTAATGGAGCTTGAAATTTGCAGTCTATTTTTCATCTTCTTTTTTGATGAAAAAAATTCCATTACGATAGGTTTTTCATTTGGGGCCCATGTGCGATTTTTAATCTAATTTCCATTTGCGGAATGATGGGAAATCGATGAATGTGAGTCGGTGCACGAAGTGATGATTTTATTGGAGAAAATTATTTTGGGTACCATTTTAACTTTTGTTTGTTGCATCTTGATTTTATTGAAAAATTTAGAATTCTGTAAAATATGGCATCTCTATCCGAATTGTATTTTGCAAGATATGAGGATTTTTTGATCGGGTGGCTTCGTAGTTAACTCGGCAAAAAATCTCCATTTTTTCTTTGTTCTTCATCATTTCACTCCATTTTTATCTGAGGCCTGAATATTGCTATGTATTCATGGTGTGGAGATTTTTTTGATCATGATGGAGCTGGTTTGGATCAGCAATGGCGGACCGGGTGTCTGGACAAGCAAGAACATGGCCATGGCATGGTGAGGAGTTGTGAAGGAGAAATGAGGGAGAAATGGCTAAGTGCCAAATTTAAATATTCAAAAATGCATGGCAAGGGGTTGGGTGCATTTTTATGTTCCCAAAATCCCTCACCTCAAAGGGACATGAGCACCATCAATTTCCACAAAAATCCTAAAGGCGACACGTGTCATTGATCGACGACGAGCAATGAGTTCTCCGAAATTACAGAGGGGATGGAAGTGGGTCACATGGGTGACCAAAAGTCACTTCTAGAGGACTGGGAACATTTTTAAAGGTCTTATGTTCTTGACTTGTGAGGGATATGAGGGACTTCAAATTCCACAATAGTCCTGGAGTTGACACATGGCGTTGATCCGACGACAGGGAATTTGAGCTCCAAATTACACCCGGGGGCTGAACTGACAATGATAATGGTCGTATGGGGCTCCAGAGGTCACATGGGGGTTGGATGAATTTTTAAAGGTCTAATGTACCTGACCCTTAGGGACATCGAGGAAAAAAATCCTGCCAAATTCTTGGAGATGACACGTGTCCTCCAAAAAATTGGCTAAGTCCTGAACTTGCTCCAAGAGAACAACTTATGATGATGATAGCTTGAGCTCTCGATAGAATTTTTTGGAAAAATTTTATATGATATTGACTGTAAATTTCCTTTTGAATCCAATGGTGGGGGCTCATGTCTTGATTCATCCATTTGATCCCTAAAAAATTGGAATTGTGATTTGGTACTCCACTTGTGCCTGAGAAAAACTCCTTCCAGACTTGATGCGCTAAAGTGTTGTGAAAAATATGATTTCACCATCATTTAGGTCTTGGAATTATATTTCTAGAGATGTTTAGTTTTTCTCCTAACTCTATTCGGAGCTCCCGGAATCACCTTCTAAAGCTCAGTGGTTGTTTTGGCTTGTGATTTGCTAGGCATGTGAATCCCCAACTTTGATGAAACTACCACAACTGCTCCAAATATTCCCTAAACCTTCCAAAATAACCTTCATGATGTTCCTATTCCTTTAAATTTCTTCCATGTCCATTTTGGATTTTCTTCTATGCTCCATGGAGTTTCTCTAGTCCTCAGAAGGCCAGTGATAGCCCTTCCCGCAACTACCTGTAGCTTGCAACTTTTGATGAACTCCTAAAATAACCTAGGGGGTTGATTTGACTTTCCTAAATCACCTAGGGGAATGAATTAACACCAATTGGGAGGTTATTGGATTGGTAAGGGCAGACACTGTGTGTCTTGGAATGATAAGACACGAAAAAAATTAACACATGGGTATAGTTGTCGTGTTGAAATTGTTGATTTCCTATTGCACATTTGCACAACAACAAGTGCTTAACATTCTTCAAGTGGGTGCTTCATAGGTCAAGTGGGTTCTCAATAGAAACCAAAATCATTGTATGCTTTGGAATTGGTGTTCCTAATAAAGCCTTGGTTTTGAAGTGGGGTTTTCTCCCATTAAGGGTTTTCCACTATAATTTTTGTGTTTAGTATTATTATCTTCTTGCATGTGTTTGATTAAATTCTCATAATACATTGTTGCTATAATCAAGGATTCTTGTATTGAAATGCATTAAAATTTTAATCCACACTTTGATTCACCCCTCCACTCAATGCTTGTGATCTCTAACACACTTTATATTGATACATTTTGTTATGCTCATTTTTGCATGCCTAGTGGGACAAACCCCATGTCCATCAATGTTTCTTGGTTTTGTTGGTTTTTACTTTGTGTGTTTACAATTTTGGTGTGGATCAACTATGTCTTGTAAGATATTCCCATAGATAACTTTTTACTAGTATATATGTGGGTTCCCTAACCTATCTTATTAAATCCAAAGTGGGTGAAAACCATACCAAAGGTGCTTACAAACATGTATATTGTTTATCATTTCTATTTTAATACATTGTTTTCAAGACTAATCTCTATTTCATATTTTTAAATTGGAATTATCATAGATTTTTGTGGTGGTCTAAGTAATCTCAATTTTCACTTTATTATGGATCTTTAAGAGTTTGTTTATGTTATTCTAATATATTCACTTCATCCAAACTAGGAAGTTATTAGTACCTTCCACTCATGATCTTTGTTGTATTCGCCTTATGCTATTAATTTGCTTTGGACTGCGTGTTGAACATGTAAAAGCTAATGTTTGTGTAAATTTTTTTGGAAATAATTGGTAGTGCATATGCAAATGTTTAATTTGATTGGTTGAATGTTAATTCCTCATTGCCGGAACTCCTTCCTTCCTCCTGCACAGATACGACCACTTTTATTAAAGTTTTATTTTCCCCTTTACATTTTGGCATCTGCGCTTGAGGTATATCCTGTCATTTTTACGTGTCCATTTCGGGGAGAACATTTTTCCATTTGTAGTTGCAACGGCGCTACTATTGCGTACATGACAATGTCCGAGAGAGCATAAGGGATTTTTAATGTGTGTTGGGTTTGTTGTGGGGGCCTACGGATTTTGATGACAGGTGAACATTATAATTTTTCTGTGAATTTCATAGAGGTAAACTCCTTCCTCTTTTTTCCTAGGGTTTTAGATGAATGCTTAAGTTTATCTCAACATGCTTTCATAGACATATCCATTTTCTACTTTTACGTATTTTCTACGATTGTGGTTCTTTACGGAACCTCTTTGCTTTGTAAAATGAAAACATTGCATTCCTTTGGAGAAATCCTCCATTTGGGTTTCGATCGACATGATATGTTATTATGTCGAGATAGAAGAGTTGTATATATCGATTAGTGGTACATTATAAGTCCTGTCCTACCACCACAATCGAGATAATCCATGCATTGCTAAATGACTTAAGCGTGTAGATGAAGGAAGTAGGTTATATGTCTAATACTAACTTTGTGTTACTTGACTTGGAAGGACGGGAGAAAAAATATCTTCTTTGTGGCCACAGTGAAAATTTGGCTATTGGTTTTGGCCTTCTTAACACATGCCCTAGGAAACCTATCCAAATCATCAAGAATCTTCTTGTTTGTGGTGATTCCCACAATGCCATTAAATTCATCTCTAATTTTTTGGGAAGGGAGATCATTGTTACGGATTCCTAACATTTTTATAACTTCAAACATGGATTGTGTTCTTGTGGGGATTATTGGTAATGCATTTTAAAAGTAATATTTTGTATTTGAAACAAGAAGCTACACACAATTAGTATTGTTCATGTACCCATGAGTTTGACACTATTGTTGGTGCTTAGCCTATGCCTTAAATTATAAGTTGTCATAATTTAACCGGAAAGTTTTCCGTAATTTTTAGTTTTGGTCAATCGGATTGATGAACTATCACATTAGAGACAGTGTGCATAAATGAGGAAGCACAGTAATGTATGCCATTTCAGTGGGGATGCAGGTGTAATTATTTTTCAACTAAACATAAGGTAATCTGTAAATTGGTATAATGAGTAAAGTTAGGTTTGTGCACTTTGAGTGTCATGGTATAGAGACATGCTTGCTGAATTGTAAGTTTGTATGGGCTTAGCCTCTTAGGTATGAACTTGATTAACCATATTTAGTGTAGGTCAAGGATTGCCTTAGTATCATGTTTAACATTCATTAACTCTCCATTGATGTATACCTCTTAAATTAAACTGAAATCTTAGTTTTGATCTTACCTCCATTATTTTATATCAATTCTGCTCCCCGTGAACAACCTTACTTTGTCAATCATTCTATTGTTCAACTGAACATGCCATTGGATTTATGTCCTTTAATTGAATATTTTATTGTCTTGATAGCTCTGAATTGTTCAATTTCTCTCAATGGACATATTGTTCGGGATTGTGGCACTTTATGTGAATATGTTAATTTCTTTCTTTCTTCGGAAAATCGGTATCTTACAACTATCTTGTAATTAATTGATTTCTTGATAAAAATGTAAATGTTTTAGTGGGATTAGGGCCCATAGCTAGCAAAAATCACTCGAGACTTGAGCCATATATAATAATAAAATAAAACTAAAAATTTGTGCATATATTTAAACGAATGAAAACTAAGGTTACGAAGGTTTCGCTCTTTGAATGTTATCACCTTAAACTTTTCTATCGTTTTCTAGTATATGGTGGGCCAAAACATTATTAGTTGGAAATACGAATGTTTTATTTCATTTTAATTTTTATGTTCCATTGCATATCCTGGGACATATTTCAACTTTCTTCTTCTGTTCTATTAAATTTTCTTCTGAAAATTTTTCTTATTTGGCATATATGAATCTCAAAAATCCTTTGGACTTTTGTTAAAACCTACTCTATCCTCTACAATATTAACCCTCAATTCTACATTTCCTACTGTCCCTACTTGAGCATGCATACCAAACATGTAAAAGTGGCTCATTTTGTATCGAAACCCCGTCGTGGCGTAAAAATATGGATACGTATAATATTGCATAATCTATTGTTAGAACATGGATGCATGTGTTATAATTTACTATGGTGCTCAATAGAGTGGGTCTTAAAAAAATCCTTTCTAATGATTTTTAAGTTTTTAAGTTTTTAAGTTTTGTTTACTGCAGAAGATTTATAGCTCAATACATATCAGTAAGAAATTTCAACAATTATTTCTACATTTTTCCTTTGCTTTCATCAGCAATTGTTATACTTGAGTGACAAATTGACAACATCATTATCGAGACAAGTGATCATTGCTACATAAAAACCATTGACAAAAGAATTCATAACCTAAAATATCATCATTTGTAACTCTTTGATCATAAAGACTTATAAAACCATCCTTAAGATGTATTAATTGGTTTTGGTGGATAAGAGAAGCTCTTTGAGCTTGACATTTACCTCGAGTAGTTATAAAATTATATAATTTTCAAATTCAAAACTTGTTTTCAAAGTGAAATTGTCAAATTGACGTAACATTCATCAAAATTAGACAAGCTATTTTCAATATAATCTGGTAGCTTCACGAGAGCAGCCTATCAAGGTGATCCCAAATTTGTTGGTCATGTTTGATCAAACCAAATCCAGTGATTTTCCTCTACTGCACTACCCTCTCCGTAAGGTTGCTATTTTTGTGCCTCATAAGTAGCTTCTTTCCACTTGCAATTCTCTCAAACTTTGCGCAAGACTTGTTCTACACCAACTAATCGGACATGCTTCTTTTTAGTTTGGTCATATAATCATATTCTTCTTGTGAATGATCACTTATCTCATTGTCTAATCCTCCCCATGATCCACTAACTGTCATTTCTTGATGTTTACATAGTCGCTGCAATCTAACAACTGATTTCGTAACTTAGAATTTTCCCATTCTTTTCCTTGTAGTTTCTCTTGATTGAGTTTCAATCATTTTCACCTTCACTTGTTTCATTCAATGACTTTGATAAGGTTTATTGCATAATCTCATTTTACATATTTGCTAATTTTGATCTCAAAGCATCCATACATTGCTCGATTCCCGCACTTGATTTTTCGTATTAATTTCATGGTTAGTCAAAGTGCAAACTTCTCTCTCCACTTTGCTGCATTTTTCTCTGCCATATCCCTAACTCTATCTCTCAACCTCATTTCATCCCACTTAATTTTCTACTACAGAGACCCACTCACTTGACCGCCTAAGTTACTTTTTAAAGATTTTGCCACAAATTCTCTCGCATTTTGTTCTAACTTCTTTGCACTAACAAAATCAGATATCTAATGCTACCAATCAGATCTGTGCATTTGGTTGGTTATCTGCTTTCATTCCATCCCCTCACCTATATTCTACTTTGTACCTTCAAACTATATAAATTATGTTTTTTTATATAAAAATAGCTTCAATGTTTTTGTTTTCAAAGATGATTTCAGCCTCAAAAAAGTATGTCTAGTTATTTCACCTTATTCTAGATGTGTTTCTTTGAATGTTGATGAAACAAATAAGGGTAATGGGCTAGGAGGAATACCTGTAAGATGTTGGTTGTAGGTTGTTACACACGTATGAATTCTGAATCCACAAATTAATTGTGAGAGCTTCCTTTTTTCTTGGAGGAACTACTTGAAATGGAAAACAATACCACCAAATAAAAGTTAAACAATATATGCGGTTGACTCTAACGTGTGCTAGATCCGGAAACGTGATACTTCCTAGATTTACATTAACCCATTGTTTTAAAAAATTAATGCTAACAATAAAGGAAATCTTACTATAGTTAAAATGATTTAGGTATCTCATTCATCTACAATAAGCAAATTCATTCACAACAGGCTAAGCTATGACTAAATTTGAAGGTCAAGGTCTCTTTCAGGATATTAGTATTGGTCAGGGTAAAGTTCTGGTTTGTTTTGGGTATTTGATGGAGGTTTTAAGCTCTGATCTGGGTTTTTGGTAAAAGACACAGAGACCGACATCGGTTTAGTATGACCGATGTCGGTTTAGGTTAACCGATGACAGTTGTGGGTAATTGATGTTGGTATGGTCGTGGTATAGGAAATTCAATAAAAATCGAGGCGAGGGTAAATCTAAGGCTAGATGAAGATGGAAGGGTGATGGCAAGATTCGTGTGGGTATTAGGTGTGCACATGAATGATTAAGATCTAGATATGGGCAATTCAGGGGTATGGGTAAAAGGATGGTCAAGCTTGCATGGAGGTAAAATGGTGGTGGAATGAAAATAAGGGCAGAAACTAGTAACGAAAAATTATCTACCTAATGATAAATGGACAAATGTTGGTTACCAAAAGCACTTACCACTTGTACGAGCTTGACGTCTGGTTGGTAATGGTAGGTGATCAAATGGAATGAACCTGATATGGTGCTAGTGATTCCCCGGATGCTCCCGTGAAGGTAGATGGTTGTGTGATTACTTCTGGTGTTGACTATGGATGCTCTGATGTGTGTACTAAAGTGGTTCCACTTACATGCAGCTCTCCGGTTTTGTCACTTGCCCTCGAAAGATGTCATTATCTCTCGAAATGTGTCAACCTCAAAATAATGATGTTTTGGGGTTAAATGGTAACCAATCGTGGGTCCGGCTTATTCGGTGGTGGTTTAGGGTAATCGGCGTCGGTTAGGGTGGGATTTCCTAAGTTTACTAAACTAGGTAGATCCCCTTGATTTTTTGGGATCTCGTTTCGTTTACTCCGTGGATTAGCATGGAAGCTTCCTTCAAACAGAGATGGGAATGTGGTTAAAGGGAATATAGGCTTTTATTTTTAGGGTTTGGGTAGGTTTTATTTAGTTATGGCAACATACTAAGAATAGGTCTTAGGGTGAGATGGGTGTTTAGGTATTATCCAATTAGGATATTTAAATAATAAATATTTGGAGGATAATGAATTAATTTAATTAAATTAATATTAGAGTGGGGTGAAGGGGGCCATGGTTAGGTGAATGTGTTCAAGGTGTTTATTTGACGAGGGACCAAGGAGAGTGTGACCCAATTTTGGTGTCTACAGTTTGCCCCTTTTTGTTGCATAGCTTGTATTGGTGAGCAATGCTGACAAAAATAAGATGTGGTTGCCCCTTGTGTGGGTAAAGGCATCGAGAACCGATGAGGCAGAAAGAAGAATCAGTGAGTGGTTTGATAAAAGGTGAATGTGATGAATAAGGTGGGGTAACAGGTAAAAAAGGGAAAAAGGTCCACTCGGGTAATCTAGGTAATGGGTCAGGGTCAAAGGTGGTAACAGTCAAACACATGCACACGTATAAACTACAACACGGTATGAGGTTGAAGAGCAGGAAAAATCTACATTGTCTAAGGTCAATAGGTTTATCCCAACAAGGTGGAAGTGAGTCTAATATGCAAGGTATACGATATGGTTAGGAAACACAACATAGGTCAGGTGCAGGAACATTTAGGTATGTTCCGGTACACCAAGGGTTGGTCGGGATAAACGGTCACGACAAGAGGCAAGGCAAGGTCGAATGTCAATCAACAAAGGTAACATCTTGCCGCAAGGTATAGTGAACACATGAGGTCAAATGTCACTAGCAATGTTCCGTGTCCAAATATCTAGGTAATGGAAATGGTAGGGCCGAGGTATGGGTAAAATAACGAGTCCCCGAAAGAGGACGGGGTGAGGTAGTAAATGATAAGGTCAAGAAGATCAAGTGAAGTGTCCCAGGGAGGTGTGGGTGAGGTGAAAAAGGATTCTATTTAAAAATTGGGGGTAGGGGGTAGGAAAAGGACTAAGTAGCTAAACCGATGATGGTTAAAAGGAATCGATGCCGGTCAAGGTGGACCGACCACGGTAAGTTAGGGCACAGGACTGGTGTCGGTCAAGGTGAAACCATCATTGTCAGTCGTAGGTTATAAAAATAAAAATTGACGTATTTTTCAACTCATTTGTCTTTTAGCGAATTGGGAAAATGACAAGAGAGAGAGAGAGAGAGAAGGTGGGAAGTGACAGAGTGAGACTAAGGGCTAAGTTGGCGAACCATGTGGTAGGTGATAGTGTCGGTTGAGAGGCGGGTCCACGAGATCAAATTGTTGGATTCGTGGTTGGAGGTGAGGTGACTGATTGGTGATGGAAAAGGCTTGAGAGGGATCGAGCGGGCTAATGGTGCAAAGGCCGACATGCCACCAGGGTGATGGTAGTGTGATGAGGTAAGCGTCGAAACCCTTTTCGTGTTTTGTAAGATAGATTAGGTGATGGGTCGGGTGTTGAAATATTAGGTGTGTGGGGGAAATGAAATTTGAAATGTGGGAGGGTAAATTGGGCGAAATAGGAATGGGGAGAGAGGTAAGTGGGTGAATGAGGGTTGGGATGGGGTAGAGGGGAAAATGTTAGGGAGAAAGGGTGGGTAGAAGGGTCGGGGAGGAAGTTTTTTAAGAGGGGAGGGTTTGGGGGTCGCAGGTTTCACCGCAACGGTGACTAGTGTAAGTCAGGGTTAGTCGACGTCGGTGAGGTCAAACTAGTATCGGTCACAAAACAGGTGACTCATGCTAGTTTAGGGGAGACAGCGGTCGGTTAGAGATAACTAGAACTAGTTGGGTTTTGGAGAAAAAGGGGCCGAAAGGGCCCCAGGTCGAGTGGGTGAGAGAGGTAGGGGAAAAGAAGGTGTTTTGGTGAAAAATATGGCATAGGTGGGGGTAAAACGGGAATGGGTAGATAATAGTGGTTGCATGAGTGGGGTGGTTAGATAGAAATGTGATACGAAGGTAGGTTGGGGAAGAAAGAGTGAGATGGGGCACTAGGTATAGGTGAGGTGTTGAGTGTGGGTATGATGAAGGTAGATTAATTTGATGTTTATGTTGGATGTAGGGGAGATATCAGTGCGCAGATGAAGAGACCGGGTGCCACCACTTGGTCTTGAGAGTGTGAGGCGTAGAACGATAGTTGAGGAGTGATGGCACGTGGAGGAGATGGGCCTGATTGGGTTCCGATCTTTATCAACATGTAGTTCGGTAGCCGATTCGATGGTCGCCCTCATCGATAGATGGGATTCAATGACCAACACGTTCCACCTACTAACGGGTGAGATGATAGTCACCCTGGAGGACATGTTTAAGATCTCACGGTTATCGATACTCATGATGTAGGTGTACTCGATCTCCTCTGAGGCCTCAAAGGAGTTGATATTGACAGTTTTTGGGGAGGACTGGTAGACATGATGTTCCATGGTGCCAACTTGAGTTATGGGGTGATGTACGTAGCCCGCCAGAGGAGACTAGGCTAGTTGTTTTATTAATGGAGGCGGTGTGTTGTTTCACACTACCGAATACGAGGGTGGGAGATTTTCCCGCTCCCGATGGGTGTTTTACAAGACATGGTGATGGATCGGACTGCTTTGCACTCGGGTGCGAGCATTCTTGACCGTGTAGTTATAACGAGAGCTATGGGCGTATGGGTGTGTGTGTAGGTTCAACTTATGTTACATGTTTGTTTCTACCCTGCTTGGGCCTATGAGCACATAGTTTGTGTGCGGCTAGTGGGTATGCCCCGAGTAGATGCATTTTTACCGAGATTGGTTTGGGTGGGGTACAGGTGATGGGTGCTCGTGATTGGAGAGCATCGATCAGAAAGGGCTACACATGATGTAGCATATTACAAGTGTTTATCAAGGGGGGTTGTCTAGGGTGGACATCATATGGAGACCGTATGTGAGTTATCCCTCATACGCACGGATGCATGATGAGCTACATAACCTTCAATTCTTTGAGATGGATAGAGGGTGTGTCATGCCGGGAGCACGAGATGATCCCACTGACAGCGGGTAAGGTGGTAGTTTGGGCTGCTACAGACATACCTCCACCCTTCCCGCAAAGATATAAGAGAGATGACGTGGAGAGGTCATTGCCTCTACCACGGCCGATAATGCCCACAGGCGGGAGGACTAGGTGATAGATCGATGATTCTCGGTGACAGATAGATATAGCATGTGGTGGGTGGCTCATTTACAATTAGTACCACCCAAACATGGGCAGCCATATTTAGCCACTATCATGGTGCAAAGAGATGCCCTACGGGGTAGGTGGTGACCCCGATTACCCACTGGGAATGGTGTAGGGCGATTAGCTAGTTCGCAGGTGGAGGTGGCTGAGTTGCATGCACAGGTGGCTGAGTCTTCGAGCCCGAGATGGCCCAGGGTGGAGATGGGGATGGTGATGATGGTCGTGTGGCTGCCCTATAGGCACAAAGTTACGAGGGCCAAATGACCCGCTGGCCATGGTACAGACGCAGATTCGTGCATTACAGTGCAGTATAGGCACGGGTGCGAGGATGATGGCACCTCCACAGCACCGGACAAGGGCCCAATTCACGGGTAGGGTGAGACAGGTCCCGCAGATGTACTGAGGGCCGAGGCCTTTGGGGCCACCACAAACCATTCCCATATCTAGGTTACGGATGCCCTAGGTGAGGCCAAATACTACTAGGATTAGTTGATGGTGGTTGGGATAGATTTTCTATCCTATGGAGAGTACAGGGCACAACAGGCCTCGAGTGAGAGGACTAGATCCCGAGACTCATAGTGTAGAGAGTACAGGGGGCCATCGAGATCCGAGACAGATAAGGAGAGGCCACCACTCACGGAGACCAGCTCTGTGATGTTCCAAAGAGGGGGTGGTGAGATGATACCAGTCAGCATCGACAGGAGCCGAGGAGGAGACCGGAGAGACTGACATAGAGGATGTCCGACAGAATGAGGCTTGATGCCCATTCTTGTATTTTTGTGTATTATAGTCAATTTTTGAAATATACCGGGCTGTGTCTGAAGATGGTGAGGATGTACTAGAGTTTTGTATATTTTGATCATATACCAGCGTGCCCAAGATGGTGAGGTTGTATATGAGAGTTTTGAGAGACTGGATTATATACACTGGCCTGCATGCCAAGACATTTGACAATTATGTATATGGATACACATGTTTGGATATTGTATTTATATAGATGATGATGATTATGGGCATTATGTGTTTGTGTTGATAACATTTTATTATTATGCATAGATGGACTTATGGTAGGTGTGTTAGGCATGGATTGAGTCAGGTCATGGATTTAGGCATGATGGAGTCAGGTCATGGTTTTAGGCATGGATTGAGTTAGGTTTTGGTTTAGGCATGGATTGAATTAGGTCATGGATTTAGGCATGGATGGAGTCAAGTCATAGTTTTAGGCATGGATTGAGTTAGGTTTTGGTTTAGGCATGGATTGAGTCAGGTTGTGGTTTTAGGCATGGATTGAGTTAGGTTTTGGTTGTAATTCATTAATTTTTGCAATGAATGATGATATGGGTCATTTTTAAGATGTTTTATAATACATGCATGATGTTGGTAAAGAAATGGTAATCAAAATAAATGTATGTTTTGATGATGATAAAAATGTGAAGCAATTTGTCGTTTGTTTGGTTTAATTTCAATTTTTGATATAAAAAGGAAACGAAGTAGGGTAGAATGTGATTTAGGAAAATGAAAGATGAATTGGTTAGGGTAGAGAGTGGTGAGCTAACCTCCAAGGGCCCCATGCCCATGGAGTGCTGCCTACATAGTCCCAACGAAAAGGGACCTCAGGCCGATGTAGTTCTCCCATAAGCTAGGGAAGAATATGAGGAGGTATGAGAATGAGTTGGTAGGTTTTAAGCATGGTTTGGGTTTAGGTCTGTTAGGTGTGGGTGAGTTATGGGAAACTTGGTATAGGTGATTTCGATTGTGGTAGAAGAAGAAGATTACCCAAAGGTAAGTGTCGAGGACCAAGTCCTGTATAAGGTAATCAATACATAATAAAGAAGGTTAAAAGATAAGAGGGGGAAAGAAAGCCGCCTGATTGGTGAGGATCATAACTAGTGGACCATACCGTAGGTAGGCTAGGGAACATAAGACCCTAAAGACTTTGCATGAGTGATTATCCTAAAGGTGAATAATAGTCACATGATCACCAAATGTCACAGTTCCAAGAGGTCCCTTGAGGCGGTAGGAAATGGGAGTGTGAATGGTGAGAGGGATGAAAGGTGGTTAATTTTTATATGGTATGAGGTAGCATGCCTTTGTAGCAAGAGATCTAAGGTCATAATGGGAAAGTCCATGACTAAAAGGTTGTTTGTTTTAACTGATGTTTGAGATAGACTGATCGATGTGGGAAGTCCATATGGGATGAAGAAATTAACTCCTTAAGGTCTTTGTGAAGTTGATCAATGCGGGAAGCTTCAGATTCTCTCTCTCTCTTTTTGAAAGAGCTTTATATAGTTGTCCTTCGAGGGAGCAGTCTATTTATAACAGCGATTATAGAGAGAAAGATGTCCTTTTGAGGGAGTCATCTTTTTATTTGAAGTGTGACTCAAGGATTTAGATCCCATGTGAGGGTCTTTAAGTCATGGAAAAGACTAAGGTGAAGAATAAGATTCTTGTTTAGAAAGCAGGGTGAAACGACCATGGGATCTCATCTAAAAATAGACAAAAAGTATCCATGAGAATCATGCTATGTGCAACACCGTGGTACACATATTTAAGAAAGATAAAAAAGTGACGGTACACACATGATTCTTATTTAATCGTTAGTGATGGCGTAGGAAGTGGATAGCGCTCAAGGGATGAGCATGGAAAGAGGTAAAAAGTGAGGTAGGACTAAAATTCAACAGTAGAATGGTCAAAGATGCAAGGCATTAAGGGGCTCAGGTTTGGGTTTACCAATGAGTGAAGATAAATGATAAGCACCTGATCCGTAAGTATGGGTCATGATGTATGGTCCAAGCCAATTAGGAGAAAATTTTCCCTGTTTACTTTTTTCTGATTTAGTTACATGTTGATTTTCTTTCAGGATAAGGTCACTAGCTCAGAAGGTTCGTGCATGGACAGATTTTTCGTAGGCACATTTTGATACATTTTTGGTAAACTTGAAGGTGGTGAAGAACATTAAGACAACGTTCATCTAATAACTCAAGTTGTGCTAAACAGTCCTAACGAAATTCATCATCATTGAGCATGTCATGGAGAGAAATGCAGAGTGAGGGAATCTGGACTTCGAGAGGTAGAATAACCTCTATACCGTAGACCAGTGAAAAGGGTGTGGCAATAGTGGAAGTACGGATACTAGTGTGGTATGCCCATAGGGTGAAACGAATGTGCGTATGTCAATCCTTCCCAATATCGTTAACCACTTTCATGAGAGTTTTGTTCAGGGTTTTGTTAGTGGATTCGGCTTGGCCATTAGTCTATGGGTAATAAGGTGATGAGAAACTCAAATTGAATGTTTGAAGGTGTCGAAAGTTTTTGTAATGTTTTATTTTTAAATTGTTTTTCGTTATCAGTGATGAGGCGATGAGGAACACCAAAGTGAAAAATAATGTGATGATTGATGAACTCACATATTTTCTCAGCTTTCATGGAGATGAGTGGTATGGATTCAACCCATTTTGTGTAGTATTCGGTAGTGGTGATGATCCATTGATGGCATTGGGAAGAATGGGGATTGATCTCTCCGACAAGATCCAAACCCCATTGAGAGAAGGGCCAAAGGTCACGGGTGACCTGTAAGGCATGACTGGGTGTATGATGAAGGTTAGCATGTTGTTGGCATTTGACACAACGCTTGACGTAGTCACAACAATCATGGTTAAGGGTTAGCCAGTAATAGCCTAGGTGAAGAATACACTTAGCAATAGTGAGGCCACTGAAGTGACCTCCACATATGCCATCATGAACTTCCTTGATGGTATAAGGAATTTCAGAACTCATAAGGCATCGCAAGAGAATACCATCAAAGTCAGTGCTTATAAAGGAGGCCACCCATGATGACATAATGAGATACCTTTTTAAGAAAGGCATGTTGTCCATTACGGAGTGAGGTCGGGAGGTAAGATGGAGAGAGAAAGATAGTGGAGTATTGTTTATACCAAAGGTCACTCGGGATAGGGGTAGCAGCTCCAAAGGAGTAAATGTCATGAGGTAAATAAGAGGGTGATTGGAGTCATTGTATGGTGAAAAATATTTTAGAATCGGCGGGTGAAGCGGGTATTTGAGAAGCCAAGCGAGCCATGGAATCGACAAATTTGTTGGTTGAACGTGGGGCGGTTTGAAGGGCATTGAAATATCCCCTTTCCGGATTTATTTTATATTCAAGATTTCCAACCAAATTTTTCACAAATAAAAATCTGATTTTATGATAGAAGTATATAGAAACATATGACAACAAAGTACGATTCTTATGCAACAAGGTATAAAATCATAAAATAACCAATATCTTCACTTTTATTGCAATTAATGACATGCATGTAACATGCATCAACATGCAATGACATGCATGTAACATGCATCAACATGTAATGACATGCATCAATCATGCAATGACAAGAAGTTCCACTGATAAAATAAATGATCTCTCTTACTAAATATGGTTGTCTTCTCTTTCTGGACTTGAAACTGGATCAACAAGCCTCTGAAACTCTAAATCTGACAACCCGATCTGAATAAACTCCACAATAGCAAACTAGGGCTGGATCTTTCACCACCGAAGAGTGCTCTACTAGCTAGGGATAGATCTTTCACTACCGAAGCTAGGGTTCCTACGAATTTCACCTCCACAAGCAAGGAAAGCAAGCTGAAAGCTCCAACATAAGATGGAAAAATGAACCTCTATCCTTTTTCCTCCCCAAACACCACCTTTTATAACTTTTTCCATCATAAAAGTGCCCATAAAACCCTAATTCGACCCCCCTTGGAGATATGTCATGTTTTAATCATCACTTAAAGTGACTTTATTTCTCCTAGGCCAAAAAGTCCACTTAAGTGACCCCAACGAAGAAATAGAACATTACCCCACCTTTTCACTTAAGTCATCATAAAGTACATGCATAACGCCAAAACATAACATATAAGTGAAATGTAGGTGAAAACCATACCCAACAACTCTCTACGCCGCTAGCCCCTTGGGTATGACCAAGGCTAAGATGGAAAACTAGTCGCTAGACCATGGAGGTAGGAATGGGGACATTACAGTCCACCCTTCCCGAAATTTTCTTGTCCTCAAGCGAAAGTAAACTACGTTCTTGTAAAATCTGCTCTCTCTGTAAGTGGCATCCTCTAGTGGTAAGTCTTTCCACTACACTAGATACTCTATGATTACCCTGTTTTGAAGCTTCCTTTGTCTTACCTCAATAATAGATTATGGTTCTAAGACCAGCTTCCCCTCGTCATCCAATGATGGTAAATCTATGGAAAGTGCAATATGTTGTCCAAGTGCCTTTTTGAGGCACGAAACATGGAAGACATTATGAAACTTACTGTGCTCTGAAGCTCCAACTCATATGATACTGCCCTAACTATGTGCACTATCCTGTATGGCCCATTGAATCGTGGTTTTAGCTTCTCTGCACTGCTCTTCTTAAGTGAGGATTGTTTGTATGGTTGCAACTGTAAGAAGACCAAATCTCCAACCTCAAATGATCTCTCAATTCTATGCCTGTCTACATATACCTTTTGTTGATTTTGTACCTTCTGTATGTTCTCCTTGAGAGCCTTTAGAATGTCCTGGTTCTCCTATACCCAATCACAAGCTTTGGGAGCTCGGCTATCTGATAATACTAGGTCTACAAATGAGGATCCCTCATAACCATATAATGCTCGAAAAGGAGTCATACCAATACTCATCTGGTAGGTGGTATTGTAAAAATATTCACCCATATGTATCCATTTGACCCATGCACGCTGATGTCCTACAACATAGCTATGCAAGTAGCCCTCTATCCACTTGTTCACTATCTTAGTTTTCCCATCAGTCTGTGGATGATAGCTGGTACTAGGTGTCAGCTCCGTACCTGCAAGCCTAAAGATCTCCTACCAGAATGTACTCATGAAAATCTTATCCCTATCACTGACAATACTCTTAGGCAACCCATGATGCCTAAAATACCTATGAAGAAATTATGAGCCACCGCAGGCCTTGTGCCCTGAAGGCATAGAAAGGAAATGGGCATATTTAGTCAACTGATCAACCACCACATATATGCAATCATGCCCATACACTGAGGGAAGACCTATGATAAAATCCATGGATATACTCTCCCACTTTTGTTCTGGAATAGGCAGAGGTTGTAGAAGTCCTGCTGGGAAAGAGTGCTCTGCCTTGGTTTGCTGACAAACCAAACACTCCCTGACATGGTTAAGGACGTCGTCCTTTAACCCCTTCCATGTGAATCTCTCTCTGATGTACCTATATGTCTTAAAATATCCTGGATGTCCAGCCAAGGGTGTATCATGCACTGCTCGAAGGATCTTCTCCTTCATTTTGGACTCTGGTACAAGGAAAATTCTATCCTTGTAGTAGATGAGGTCGTCCACCACTCTGTATCGATCATCCTGAATAATGCCATCCATAATCTCACATGCAAACTGATTTTTGGAGTACTCAACAAGTATATGAGCCTTCCAATCAGCTGAAATCTCTGACATAAAGAAAATCATAGAATCAAAGCAAGGCCTCCTAGACAGTGCATCAACCACCACATTATTCTTACCTTTCTTGTATTCTATGTCGAAATCAAAAGCCTGAATCTTATTTACCCATCTTTGTTGGCGGTCATTGAGATCCTTTTGCTCCAAAAAGAACCTCAAGCTATTGTGATCCGTATGAACCACAAATTTGTTGCCCACTAAATATTGTCTGAATTTGACCAATGCATGCATAATGGCCAACATCTCCTTGTCGTAAATTGAGAATCCTCTCTCTACTGGACTCAATTTCCGACTCTCATAGGCAATGGGATGCCTATCCTACATGAGCACTACTCCAACACCCACTCCTAATGCATTACATTCGAGTACAAATGGCCGAGTGAAATCTAGCAATGTAAGAACTAGAAAAGAATTCATCACCCCCTTAAGGTGATCAAAAACCTGTTGTGCTGAATTTGACCAAGCAAAAGCCCCCTTCTTGGTCAAGTTTGTCAAGGGTGCAGTCAAGCGAGAGAATTTCTTCACAAACCTCCTATAATATGTGCATAGTCCCAAGAATCCTCTTAAGTGTGTCAAAGTCCTAGGTGGTGGCCAATCCAAAATCACCTGAATCTTCTCCCTATCCACCTTGACTCCACCTCCTCCAATCACATAGCCCAAATATAGCAGCTCTATCATACCGAACTCACACTTAGAAGCTTTCGCATAAAGCGAATTAGCTTCCAAAATTTCCAACACCTCATCAAGATGTTGAATGTGACCCTCCCACGTCCTACTATAGACCAAAATGTCATCAAAGAAGACCAATACAAACTTCTGCAAATGGTGGTTGAACACATGGTTCATGCAGGACTGAAATGTGGCCGGTGCATTAGACAAACCGAATGGCATCACCAAAAACTCGAAGTGGCCATAGTGGCACCTGAAAGCTATCTTATGCACATCCTCCTCTCTGACCTTGATCTGGTGATATCTAGATCGCAAGTCTATTTTGGAAAAATAGACTGCTCCATGTAGCTCATCTAGTAGTTCATCAATGCGTGGCACATGATACTTATTTTTGATTGTCTTCTTATTTAGTGCACGGTAATCTATGCACATTCGCATGGTTCCATCTTTCTTCTTCACCAACACCACTGAAGAAGCAAAAGGACTAGAACTAGGTCTAATATGCCCCATGTCCAAAAGCTCATGTATAGTCCTCTCAATCTCATCCTTAAACCGTTTGGGGTGACGGTAAGGAGTAGTAACCACTAGCTTGTTGTCCCCAAGCTCAATCACGTGTTCAAACCCCCTGTTTGGTGGTACACCTGGAGGTATGTCCTGAAAAACTGCATTGTGCTTGTCCAATAGGCCTTGGACATCCACATGATACTCTGGATGGTCACTCCCTGTATTCTTGGTCAAAACCAAGCAATGAATGGCCCAATCCACCTCATCATGCCGAAAGATCCTCTCCATCCTCTTAGCTGTGACTACCCTGGGTGCTCCTGTAGATAGACCCCTCAAGGTTACATTCCTACCCTCGGACTTGAATTTCAGCTCCATCGTCTGAAAGTTAGTATGAAATTCACCAAGGGAGTGAAGCCACTGAACTCCCAATACTACGTTGGTCTCTCCAATGCCAACAATATAGAAGTCATCAGTAGCGGTGTAGTTCCCCATGGTGATGCTCAACTATGGAACTTTACGGGTGCATCTCATAGACTCACCATTGGCTACAAAAATATTGAAGCCCTCAAATTCCTCTGTCTGTAGGCCATGTCTCTCAACCAAGGATGCATCAATAAAGTTGTGGGTAGCCCCACTATCAATAAGTACAACAACACGCTGCCCCTACATAACTCCCCTAACTCTGAATGCCTTATACCTCGGGGTACTAGAAAAAGTGGCTATAGTCTCATGAGGGAAAACCTCCTCCTCTTGCTCATTAGTACCATCCAAAGCATCTTCATCTCTGTCATTCATTTCCTGGGTCTCTAGCTGCTCATCTCCATCACTCTCTCTCTCTCTCTCCTCCTCAAAGACCTCAATGAATTGGGCCTTTCCCTTTCCTGTGCAATCATGTCCCAGGGCCCACAGTGAATGGAAATCGAAACAAAGTTTCTTTCACCTCAGCTCATCCCTAAGCTCTCGTGAAATAAATGACTTTCTAGCCGTCTCCTATCTTTGTGGTGGCCCCTTCGGCTAGAACCCATCTGTTCTAGATGGGGGTCCTCTCTGTTGAACTCGAGGTGGAAACCTTGGCTTCGGAGTGGCTAACTCCAAATCTTGGGCTCTCCTAATGGCATCGTGTAGTGAAGAAGGCTCAAATGCCTTCACAAACCCTACTAGTGAATCTGTCACCCTGCTATAAAAGTGAAGTCAACCTCACCTCAGAAACATCGCAACCATCACCGATGCCAAAAAATCAGCAATGTACCCATCCAAGGATCCTATCTTTCTCAAATGAGTCAACTCTCTGAAGAATCTGTTGGGATCCCACCTGTCAAACCTGCCCACCAGTCTCTCTGCAAAATCCGCATAAGTGGTAATATGCGTGTGTCCCTATGTGACAAGGCCATGATGCCACCAATCATGTGCATCTCCCTCAAGATGTAGGATTACAAATTTTATTGCATCCTCTTCGCGCATGGGATTCAAGTCAAAGTAATTTTTTAACTTCTGAATCCATGATGTCGCGGTACACTTCTTGGATCCATCTGAGTGTGGAACTGAAATCTGCCCCAATTGCCTCTGTAGCTCCGGAACATGAGGATAGTGATCCCACTTGGATCAGCTACCAATCTTCATCCTGCAATACTCTGGGAAAGGCATATTAGCTTTGAACCCTTCACTCAAGGATTCATACTTTGCCCAACAAGTCTCCTCATCAATAATATCCCCTTGTTGCCCAACCAGTGTCACTTCTGGATCTTTCAGAAAACTGGTTCATGCATGCTCAACCGTGTGTTTTGGGATGAAGGAGTGTGTTGCCCTGATCTGCCATTTTCATCTTTGTGAGTTTGCAGCCGGAATTACTGTTTTCACCTCTTTCCATATGGTTCCCAAGGCCACCCTGTGATAATATCTCTGTGAGTTGGCTCAAGTAGAGGTTTGTAGTCTCTTGTTGTTTTACCATAGTTATAAACATTTTCTTCATAAACTATTCATTCAAATTGTTCCTCTAATTTTCCATATTTATCCGCCATGTCCTGGACCTTCATCCACTACCCAACAAGCTATACAAAACCTCACTCTAATACCACTTTGAAATATCCCCTTTCCGGATTTATTTTATATTCAATATTTCCAACCAAATTTTTCACAAATATAAATATGATTTTATGACAAAGAAGATATAGAAAAATATGACAACAAGTATAGTTAAGGCAAGCAAGGTATAAAATCATAAAATAACCAATATCTTCATTTTTATTGCAATTAAACTAACATGTAGCAACATGTAAGTAACATGCATTAGCATACAATGACACATGCATGTAACATGCATCAACATGCAATGACAAGAAGTTCCACTGATAAAATAAATGATCTCTCTTACTGAATATGGATGTCTTCTCTTTCTGGACTTGAAATTGGATCAACAAGCCTCTGAAACTCTGAATCTAACAACCCAATCTGAATAAACTCCACAATAGTAAAGTAGGGCTAGATCTCTCACCACCGAAGAGTGCTCTACTAGCTAGTGATAGATCTTTCACTACCAAAGCTAGGGTTCCTGCGGAATTTCACCTCCACAAGCAAGGAAAGCAAGTTGAAAGCTCCAACATAAGATGGCAAAATGAACCTCTATCCTTTTTCCTCCCCAAACACCACCTTTTATAACTTTTTCCATCATAAAAGTGGCCATAAAACCCTAATTTGACCCCCCCTTGGAGATATGTCATATTTTAATCATCACTTAAAGTGACTTTATTTCTCCTAGGCCAAAAAGTCCACTTAAGTGACCCCAACGAAGAAATAGAACATTACCCCACCTTTTTCACTTAAGTCATCATAAAGTACATGCATAATGCCAAAACATAACATATAAGTGAAATGTAGGTGAAAACCATACCCAACAACTCTCTACGTCACTAGCCCCTTGGGTATGACCAAGGCTAAGACGGAAAACTAGTCGCTAGACCGTGGAGGTAGGAATGGGGACATTACAAGCGTGCAGCGGGCGAAGGTGGTCAAAAGTATGTTTACGTGATGTTTGTACTTTTGAAGTGTCTCATAATGACATTGGTATATACCATTGACTTGGTTTACGACCAATTGGGAATCACCAAAGATGTCGATGCATTTGACATCTAAGGCATTGGCAACTTAGAGACCTAATACGAGCACTTCGTATTCAAAGAATATTGTTTTCAAAGCAATATTGTTTATACAATCAAAATCTAGTTTGAAAGATGAAGACATGGGTTCACCATCAAGTGGAATGAGGATAACACCAGCCCCACCCCATGCCGACACTTAGAACCATCAAGACGCAGTGTCATTTGGTAAGCGGGTTCGTCCCAGGAAGGGGGAGTGATTGACTCATTGGGAAAGTCAAAGTTTGAGGGCTGGTCCCTCGGAAATGGGTGCGGCGCCCAATTAGTCGGTGATAGCTTGACCTTGATGGATGAATTTTAGGTCAAGGTCAGCCGAAGCATAAGCCAAAGATGCGAAATGTTGATTTTGGTAAGGTTTAGCATACATGAAGTGTAAGAGGTCAATGTTGGTCACAACATAGGTTTTGTGATTGAGTAGATAATGGCGAGTTTTGTGGTAACGAAAACTAAGGCTAAGAAATTTTTTTAGGATGTGTGTATTGGGTTTCATCATCCAAAAGAGTATGGCTTATGTAATAAATCACCTGCTCTCTATGTTTTTCATCACGATGAGTGAGCATGGCCCCCAAAGAGCGGTTGGTAGCCGAGATGTATAGGTAGAAGGGTTAATCGTATTTAGTAGGAATGAGCATGGGTGGTTCAAGAAGGCATTGTCATAAGGCCTCAAAATATTTGTGGCAGTCATCATCCCATTTAAAGGAGACATCCTTCTTGAGAAGATGATGAAATGGTTGACACCGATCAAAAAATTGTGAAATGAAACATCAAATAGATCGCAACTTACCTTGCGCAAGCTATGGAGTTGCCTAAGGTCGGTGGGCGGAGGAATTTCAAGAATGGCCTTGACTTTAGCAGGTCAAATTCTATGCCACTTAAGGAAACGATAAATCCCGTGGAGATTTCCCGAGAGAACCACAAAGACACACTTCTTGGGTTGAAGGTGGACGCAATATTTAATAAGGCGGTCAAAGATGGTTTTTAGGATGGCGAGGTGCTTGGAGCAGCATTTAGATTTGGCCAGGAGATTGTCCACGTAATCTTCCAATATACGATGCATGATGTCATGGAAGATATAAGTCATAGCCCGCTAATATGTGGCACTAGCGTTTTTAAGGCCAAAAGGCATGACTCGATAGTAGAAGGTCCCCTAAGGGGTGATGAATGTGGTTTTATGTTGATCTAGGGCAAGTAAGATTTGGTTATAACTCGAGAAGCCATCCATGAGTGATAGCATCTCGTGACTAGCGGTAAGGTCAACCACATGGTCAATACCAGGTAGAGGAAAGTCATTGTTTGGGCAAGCTAGATTGAGGTCACAGAAATCTGTGTAAATGCGGAGTTCTCCTGTCACCTTAGTGACAGGGACAATGTTAGAAATCCAATGAGGATAATCAATGGGTAAGATGAAGGAAATGAAAATAAGGTGTTCAAGTTCTTCTTTGACGAGAAGGGAAATGCGAGGGTGCATTTTCCTCAGCTTTTGTTTGACAGGTTTGGCATCAAGAATGGTTATGATATTATGGACCACTATGGTGGGGTCAATACCGGGCATGTCTGCGTAAGACCAAGCAAAAACATGGTTATGATCTTTGAGAAAAGAAGTGATGGCTTCATTTTCAAGCAACATCTAAAGATTGACCGATCTTTAGGATGTGCGGGTCATCCTGAGTATGAATGTTGATTTTGATAGTCGATTCATTCAACATGGTTTACATCTCAGATGGTAGTGACCGATGAATATATGAGTCTTCTGCACCAAGGTAGGTGAGTATAGATTCATCATCCTGACATTGAATGACGTTAATCAAAGGTGTATCATCGTCGATCATTTCAGGGTATAGGAAGGGAAGAGAGAAGGGAGCCTTGCCCTCATGTTGATAAGTCAGAGGCCCCAAGGAGATGGTGTTTATGAAAAAAAAATTAGGAGGGATGGATTCGGGATCCATCGACTCCGTCGGTGAAGATGGTGATGGGGGTGACGAAGGTGAAAAAGGGTTGATGTCTTCAATGAGCTCAACGCGGGCCTTCTTGGTAGGTGGTTTAGCAAATCTAATACCACTATGGTCATTATGCTTGTAAGTAGTACATGGAATAATAGTATGGCGACCTTACTCGTAAAATCAAAAACCAAAACCCTTCCATGCACATTAGTGCAGGAAGGTGTGGGCGAAACGACAATTGGTGAGTGACTGGAGGTCGGTGGAAAATGGGTGGGTTTGTGACGGTGGTTCAGGTGTGTAAGTTGTAGTATCAAGTCCCCATAGGTGATATTGGTACGAAGGTGAGGAGGACCATAAAGAGGTTCTCTCCTATAGGGTGATCATAATGAGGGTGTTGGTGAAGACTTCTGTATTCTTGTGGAGTAAGGAATGTGTTGACACTATATAGGCGATACTCCCTAGAGTGAGGCGTTGAAAAATTCCCTCCAAGGGATCGGTGGTTTGTATGTGGGTAGCTGGAATAGACGATGTGTTAGAGGTCAGATCGAGGGTGGAGCTAATGAATTAGGAGGCTGATGGATCAACTGTGGAGGTTGTGGTAGCGATAGGAATGGAGGATGTAAGTGTGGTTAAGGTAGCGGCTGCACTAGTGAGGGGAGGTGGAGGTGATGTGGCAGTGGTTATGGAGATAGTTTCTTTGATGGGTATGAGCATGTCATTGGGTCAGTAAAGCATGTTGCAAGTTTTGAAAGGTGATGGGTTAGCTGGAATGGTATAGGTGTGTCCTTCATGCTCGAACTTCACACAACAATGCAAAGTGGAAGGGACACAACCCATGACACAAATCTAGGGTCTGCCAAGTAATAGGTTATATTGAAATTCCCCCTCCAAGACATAAAATAACTCTTGAACAATGTGGGGGCCGACACGAACGTGGAGTATGGAAATGCCTAGTGTAGAGGTGATAGCGTCATTGAATGAACACAATATGACAGGATGTTTATGCATGTAATTGTTAGGTATGTGCATTTGAGTGAATGCATGGGAGGAAATGATATTAATGCTAGTGCCCCCATCGATCATAACACGTCGTACACATATATCATCGATGTGGACAGAGATGAAGAGAGCTGGGTCTAGGTCATCTATTTGGTGTGGTGCGATCTCTTCCTCTGAGAAGCTAAGGGAGGCTACTTGGTGAGTAGGTTGAGGTGTGGATAAAGGTGACAATTTGGTGAGAGAGGCTAGATGATGGGGTTGATAATGGAAGCTATGGGTGTAGGGTCATTGGGTAAAACCTCAATAGATCAGAGGGCCTCCATGAGAGCTTGACGATGAGATTCCAAGGTTCGGATGAGGTCATATAAGGAAATTTTGAGGGGGAATTGGTCTAGTTGTTTGAGCATCGCACGGTGTGTGATCCCATTAGAAATAGGATATATGGGGCCGCGGATAGTGATTTTAGGTGTGGGTGCAGATGGTATGTTGGGTATAGGATTGGTTGGTGAGTCAATTACCTTTTCCTTGTCTTTGTTCTTCTGAGCACGGGTAGCAACATGGATCATGTTGATTTGAGGTAGGGAGGTAGGCGAGGTAGGTGAGCCATGAAAGGTATAGTGACATGAAGGGTAAAAGCCTAGTGGCAGGAAGAAACTTTTTGGGATGAGCTGGGCACATTGAAATTTGGGTGGAGGTTTGGTGAGGTCATTGATACAAACCATGTTAATTTCAAATCTCGTAGGTGGTTCGAGGAGTCATGTGGGGGTAAAGGTATGAGTTGTTGACTAGGCAGTGAGGGAAGAGCTATGGGAATGGGTGTTGGTGAAATGGGGTCCTCATCAAGAAGGTCATCATCATCAACGTTTTCTTCGGGAGGACACAACTGGATAAGAATGGTTTTTAAATATTTGTAGTTCTCTACATCGTGCCCTGGCACATGATGGTAGGCATAAATTTTTGTGTCATCGAACCCCTTTGGTTTGGGTTTGAGTGGGTCATAAGGTTTGAGAGGTGGTAATGTGATGATAGAAGTTTCAAGGAGGTTGGTTAAGATTTTGGCATAGGACCCCGCTAGTGGATCACAATGGGAAGTGAAGGTGGGTTTGGGTGTAGGCACAACGGACTATAGAGGAATGGTCTTTGCATGAGGGGGAGTAGGTCGAGCTACGGTTTTAGGTGTTGGTGTGATCTTAGGCGTTGGTCGTGTTTGTTTGGGTAGGGGTATGGTAGATGAACTAGTAGGAGAGTGTGTGGTTGTTTTGACTACCTTATTAGAGGGTAGTGGATTTTTGTCCTTAGGTTGTAGCTTTTGGGGTAAAGGTGATACAGAACACGAGATCTAGAGGGAAAGGTGGATGGTGGATGAGGGTGCGTTACCCATGGGGATAACGGAGGTGTCTTTGTCAAGGTAGATGGTGTAGGTCGTCTTTGGAGGTGTGAGGGAAAGAGACCAAGTGTCATAGGTAGTGAAGGGGTGATTGATGGTATTAGAGGTATGGTTGGTAAGGATGTTACGTATGTGGGTGGAAGTTGTGGCAAACGCTTAGGCATGTTTGAGGTTTGCGAATGGTGTAACGGGCTGCTATGTTTTTAGTTTATCGGTGGGTGGAGGTTTCTTAACCATGTTAGAAGGGTGAGGTCCTAAGACGGATAAAAAGGGTGAAGGTGATGAGGGTGTGATCGGTGAGGTTGGAGTATGAGATTTATGGGGTTGGTTCTTTTGTTTGGGTGTCAGAGTAGGTTTGATATTGGCCTTGGAGGATGTATCTAAATCTAATTTGATGGGTGGATGAGTAAGGTTGGTGGTTGGGATGACCCCTAAAGTAGTGCTAGGCTTAGGTGAAGAAGAAGATGTAATTATATGCTTAGGTGTAGATGCACATTGGGTTATGGGTAGGGTTGTGGTTTGAGCCATGAGGGTAACATGGAAGAAGTTGCGATAGAGGTGGTTGTGCTTGGTTCAATTGGCTGAAATATTTTTGGGTAGATAGTGGAAGTGTCAGCAAGTGACATCTGCATTTGCGTTGAGACAGGAAGTAGAAGACACCCCCAAAGTAAAGCTCTATCCACATAATCTAAGTGATTAGCTAAGTGCGAGAATGGCACATCTGTAGGCGAGGTTGATGAGGACCTAATGACAACTCCTTTGAAATTTTTCTTAGAGATGGGGAATTTGCTAGCTTTGGCTTCCATGAGTAAGAGAGCCAAAAGTAAGTCTGCAAGGGATCTTGGGTAGTTGATGGAGAATGATCACCTAGAGGAAAAGGTATCTCTACTGGATCCTTGATAGGTGGAAGATAAAATGGGTGTTCCTCTGTAGGTGGAGGAGATGATGGGTGCTTCTCTGTGGGTGGAGGAGATAAACAAGTATCCTTTATGGCCTGAGGAAGTATTGTGGGTGACGGTTCCCTAGGTGGAGAAGCCAAAGGTGAAATAGTTTTGATATTAATGGAAGGCTCTTCCATGGGTGGGGAAGGAGGTGAAAGGTGTTCCTCTATGGGTCGAGGAATATGTTAGGTGGATTCAAGTGTAGGTGAATGACTTCGGGCTAGGATTTCCTCGATGGAAGGAATATGAGGTAATTGGGCGAAGCGGGTGTATCGCTGAAAATAGCATGGACCTCGCAGGTATGACTATCATGAGTTGAGGTGTCTCCCATTTGATCGAAGGGGGCATGATTAGGGAAAGGTTTCTTGAAGATCTGTAGGTTTTGATTGGTAGGTGCGTTAGGATTATCCAAGGTTAGCTCGCCTTTCTCAAGCATTTCTTGGACAATGTTTTTCAAAGTGATGCAATTTCATCACTATGACCCTTTACTCGATGATAATTGTAGAAATCGTGCTCTTTATACAATGTGGGTGTGGGGCGAGCAGGTCAAAACCGGTGTGTGGTTTCATGAGAGGAAGGGTGATGGCCCCACTTTGATGAACTTCTCTAAGATAGAAGAATAAGGTTCCCCAATTGGGGTATATTTCCATTGTTCTCGTCTGAATTGAAAAGTCTGAACGGGTGAGAGATTAGATGAGGGGCTAGCCTGATTTGATGGATGAGCTAGGCCAGCTTTGAGTACCACTACGTTAGCGGTCCCCTTGGCCTTTGAATAATTGTTCTATGGTTTTGAAGAAGAAGAGGTATCATTTGACTTGAATGTCGAGTTCTTATTGCATAATTGGATTTTCTTCTCTTTAATGGCCCAAATCTCAAGCTTTCGTGCCATGGTGAATGCTTTGTCAAAGGTTCGAAGGTTTGGACCTGTAGAGTTGGTGAGATATGCCTAACACAAGCCCATGTGAAGAGTTCGATGAGTTCGGTTTGCAGTAGTTGGAATGTGAGTTGATTGATTAGGCTATGCCAACAAGCAACAAAATATGCGATGGATTCATCATCATACTGACACGTAGAGTAGAGGTCAGTCAGGGTAACCTTCTTAACGATATTAATGGAGAAGTGATCCAAGAAGGATTGGGATACCTGATTAAATGAGAATATAGATTGTCTAGGTAACCCTCTATACCAATCTAACACGGGTCCAGTCAGAGACATGGGAAAGATTCTCGGGAGCAAAGCATCATCATGGGCGATCGAGATAACACCCATGTTTGAAAGACCACAAATGTTTTTGCGGGTCTTCTTTTCTATTGAAACGACTAAATTTAGGCATTTCCCAATGTAAGGGATATGGATGGATAGGAATGGATGGGTGTATAGGCTCATTACAAATCTCATCATAGAGAGTGTTGCAGAGACGAAAATGAATGCCTCTAATGTCCGTCTCTTTCCTTCATTAACTTGATTAGGTCGTTGTTAGGTTGTGATGGATGGGTGACTCCTATAGCGTAAGAGGGTTGGTGTTGGGAATATAACAGGGGGGCATTCCAATATATGGTGTTGCCATATAGGTAGATTGAGAAGAAGGTAGTGAAATAGGGGGTATGTACCCAAAGTGAATAATAGATGAAACAGAGGTTGTTGATAGTACGTATATGGAGGTGGAAGGGTCATGTTGACCCTAGTGGCAATGGGGGCTAAAGATTGCATAATAGAAAGGACAATGTTTTGAAAAGGGGTAGGGGTCACCGACACCGGGGTGGTAGTGTAGCTACGGGTATATGCGAGATAATAGGTGTGGATGAGGTTGTGTTCTGGGTGGTTGGCGAAGGTATAGTGGATGTGGCGAGTGCAATAGATGTAGCAGACATGACATTCATAGCGGGTATAGGGCCTAGCTATGAAACGATCGGGGGTAAGATAGACGCGTCAAGACGGGGCGCAAATGGGACCGACGTAGGAGTGGGAACGAGAGTCGGGGGATAGATACGTGCATGTTGTATATCAACTGACCCGAGGCATCTCGAGTGGACAAGTGGGAAAGGTAAAACTAAGAAGGTGACAGATTTTGGTCAAGGAGTCATGTGAACTCCTCGTCTCTGGTAGCGATAGAGATAGGTTGGATAGGTTCCATGGCTAGTGATAAAATAGAAGGTGGTGAAGGGCTAGGTGGGAGTGGTTAACAACTCGGCGTGGAATACAAGGACACTTGCTTGTCGACGTGTCAGTACCATGTGAACAGGTACTAACGTGGTAAGACTTCTTTCTATAAATGACACAGAAATAGAGCATAGGTAGGATAAATAGGCGGTGGTAGGTAAATTGGGGTTAAAATGTCACTTGAAAATGACACGAGCTAACTAATGCCGGTTATGTTAAACTAACACTGTCATAGGTAACCAGTTGTTGGTCACTATGGAAAGTGGACAACTGGTCAAAAACAAGGTATAAGGCTAAATTTGCTGTATGTAAAATGTCGATGAGACTTACCAGTTAATGGATACGATAGAGTGATAGAGACTCTAAATAGCTAACGAAGGGGAATAGGTGGCCTTTTTGGGTTGGTTAACAAAAAGAACGTTGAAACGATGTCGGTTGGGTAAAACGATGACAATGATCGAGGTAATCGATGATGGTCACTGACCGACACCTCAATTCTTTAATGAAATTGAAACAACGATGAAGAAAAGGTGGTTGTGAGTTAAAACTAAATGTGGAATCAAACCCGCACTTCGAGAATGATGAGAATAAGGTCCAGGCACACTCAGATGAAGCTAGAATACACCAACTGTGATGAGGAGCGTGCAAGGGAAATAAGAAAAATGAAGAACATGACCTCTCACCTCAAAATGCAAGCCAAGCATAAACACTAAGAAAAATACGATCCTAAGAGTACTTTTTCTATTATGTTTATTTATCTTATGCTATTTAAGGACTGACTCATGAACTATAAAATAGATTTTTTTGGTGAGGATGGCTTCCTACGAAGAAGGAGATCTACAAGGAGAGGTTTTAGGTATGTTATGGTGGGGGTGGGCTGTCCTTTGATGGGGTACTAGACAGATATAACCAGTGGGGGGGTGCCCACAAGTGTTGTGATCATGTGGTCACCTACAGCTTCTTCCGGGTGAGATGTTGTTTAAGAATGTGTATATATTTTAAATTTGTGATGTTTGGGTAAGACTTAGAGAGAGAAAAAGAAAGGAAGTACTTTTCTATGATTCATTTGTCAACCATCAGCTTGGGAATGACTTCCAACGATATAGGTTGCCCTCAATTGATGTGAGCTAATGTAGAAAAGCATGATGAAATGAAATGATTTTTAAAACCCAAATCGAAATGTAGAATTCGATGCCACAAATAGATGAACAGGAGAAGGGATGATCTTTCACTAATGCGATACTAATGAAAGGAAATAAATGTTCGTTTTAAAGCACCAAAATATGATTACTTTTAGACAATAGAAGAAGAGAAGGTTCCAGGGAAGAAATTTTAATGTAAGAACCTTTTAGAAAGGAAACAAACATGCAACTTTTCACCTAGAAATGAAAGAATGCAAAGAACCTTGAATGGGTCCCACTGGGTGTGCCAAAATGTTTCACCTAATTCTAGATGTGTTTCTTTGAATGTTGACAAAACAGATAATGGTAATGGGCTAGGAGGAATACCTGTTAAGATGTCAGTTGTAGGTTGTTGTGTGTGTATGACTTTTGAATCCACAACTGATCGTGAGAGCTTCCTTTTTTCTTGGAGGAACTACTTTAAATGGAAAACAATACCACCAAATAAAAGTTAAACAATATATGCAATGGACTACCTAGCGTGTGCTAGATCTGGGAAGCGTGATACTTCCTGCATTTACTCGTCAACCCACTATTTAAAACAACTTAATGCTAATAATAAAGGAAATCCTACTGTAGTTAAAATTATTTAGGTATCTCATTCATCTACAATAAGTAAATTCATTCACAACAAGCTAAGCTATGATTGAATCTGAAGGTCAAGGTCTCTTTCAAGATATTGGTATTGGTCAGGGTAAAGTTCTGGTCTATTTTGGGTATTTGATGGAGGTTTTAAGCTCTGATCTAGGTTTTTGGTAAAAGACATAGAGGACGCGTCGGTTTAGTATGACCAGTGTTGGTTTAGGTTACCAATGGTGGTTGTGGGTAACTGATGTCAATATGGTTGTGGTATAGGAAATTCAATAAAAATCAAGGTGAGGGTAGATTTAAGGCTAGATGAAGATTAAAGGGTGATGGTAAGATTCGTGTGGGTATTAGGTATGCACATGAATGATTAAGATCCGAATATGGGCAATTCAGGGGGTATGGGTAAAAGGATGGTCAAGCTTGCATGGAGGTAAAATGGTGGTGGAATGAAAATAAGGGCTGAAACTAGTAACAATAGCAAAAGGATCTACCCAATGATAAATGGAAAAATGCTGGTTACCAAAAGCACTTACTACTTGTATAAACTTGACGTCTGGTTGGTAATGATAAGTGATCAAATGGAATGAACCTGATATGGTTCTGGCACTTCTCCGGATGCTCCCATGAAGGTGGATGACCGTGTGATTAATTCTAGTCCTAGCTATGGATACTTTGATGTGTGTATGAACGCGTTGGTTCTGCTTGTGTGTAGCTCGGTTTTTGTCACTTGCCCTCGAAGATGTGATTGTCTCTAAGAAATGTGCCAACCTCGAAATAAGGTTGTTTTGTAGGTTAAATGGTAACCGATCGTGCTTCCATCTTAACCGGTGGTGGTTTAGGGTAACCGATGTCGGTTAGGGCAGGATTTCTTAGGTTTACTAAACTAGGCAGATCCCCTTGATTTTCTAGGATCTCGTTTCATTTACTCCTCAGATTAGCAAGGAAGCTTCCTTCTAATGGACAAGAATGTTGTTAGAGGGAATATAGGCTCTGATTTTTAGGGTTTTAGTAGGTCTTAGTTAGTTATGACAACATACTAAGAATAGGTCTTAGGGTGAGGTGGCTAAGTGAGGTGGATGTGTAGGTATTATCCAATTAGGATATTTAAATAACAAATATTGGGATAATAATGAATTAATTTAATTTAATTAATATTAGAGTGGGGTGAAGGGGGCCATGGTTAGGTGATGTGTTCAGGTGTTTATTTGATGAGGGACCAAGGAGAGTGTGACCCAATTTTGGTGTCTACACTAGCATATAATTTTTTGCTAGCTACAAAATTATACTTCAACAATTATAATAATTACTACAAAAACATGGTCCCGTTGTATATCCTCTCGCTCAATTAGTAAAAAAAAAACTTTTCTATTCATGGTTTACATATTACATGTAACTATTGATGCACCAATTGCTTAATGTTATTAGATCTTTTTCAATTACTATTACCTTTACATTGGCAATTACATGACAAGAATGACATCATTTTAAAGGTTAGTAGTTTCAAAATTTACTATATGTCTATATATGGTTCTCCCTATCAATTTGTATTAACATTGTTCCTTTTTTCCATGCATAGACCTACATATACATCTTCAAAATGTGTCTTTCTAATCATGCTCATTTGCTTATGTTTTATGCAATATATTTGGACAGGTATCAAATCCTCATAACATCCCAACAAAACTGTAAGAAACTTCCATTACTTTTACGTGTACATTTGTGAAGGTATGTAACACCATCTACATTATCTTTTCAATTTAATTTAGCTTCATACAATACATGCACGTTTGTATTTTGTAGAACATTACATTGGTTACAATTATAGTACCTAGTTTCTATGAATATATTTACCCACCTTTTTAAAACATGGCCATGAACCTATTGTAGTAGAACATGTAATTAAGAAATTGTGTTACAATACCATTTCCACTATAGATATTCAACTTGAGGTTACGTAAGTTGTTACAAAATGGGTAAAATCACAAAGCATATAGAAACAAGGTTTAAAAATTTACATTTACTCAAAAAAAATTACACAAGGAAGAAAAAAGCCATAATAATATAGAAAAACACAATAGGAAATATGAAATGACAACTTGTGAAGCTATTTTGGTTTCCAAAGTAGTAACATGACTTCAAAGTAATAAAGATGCTAATCACAAGGAAGTAATTAATGCTAAAACATATATACCACAAAATATGCCATCATTTGTTGACATTGAAAGTGCATTGCAATATGATCATCCATTTCGAAGTGCATCATTCACCTACAATACGATGATTGTCTTTTTGACATAATTCAAGTATTGTTGCATTTTCAAAGATATCGTCAATTGAATTGCATATGGGTACAATAGACTATTTTAGATCATGCTTAAACAATAGGAGAGCCAACCACAATATGATCGTATGAAAATGAATTGCATGTTGATATGATTTTCGATTTGCATAGGATATATGAGTAAGACATTTACTTGTGGAGGATGAGGCTTTCTACATTGAAATAGGCTTATGGGGTGATACATTTTGTATCCATTGGCTATCTAAATGGCTAGACATTTCAATTTGTATATGGCCAGTCACCCACAAAAGAAAATACCTTCACTTTAACAAAGAATCATTGACACCACCATTTTCAATATTATTTCACGATAAAAACCCAACTTGTGGCCAATATGAACCTTTATTCTGTACCATAATAACCCCACAACAAATTATAAATATCCATACAAAGTTATCGCATACTTGCAATGATCTACCGCCTATTTGGAATGCCATTGCTCCTGAAATAGAAAGCTATGGACTTTTAAAAACACATGCATTTAGTAATGATTGTGGCGAGAGCATGTTTACTGCAATTAGTCTTTTGACAATAGAAAATTTTAATGTGATAGCTCTTCGCCGGTATATGGCACAATCTTTGACTAATGCAATTTTAGGAAAAGATACATACACAATCAAATGCTTAGAGCTATGCAGCCCAAACTTTGGCCAGCCAGAAAAAAATCAAGTTTTCGACCCACAAATATATATTGCTTTGGTTGGACTACCATATGAAAAATGTGGTATTGAAACTAGCGATTTATGCTTGTTATGGCTTTCCCATATTTTGCAAACAAAAATCCAAAAAGGGCAAAGAACAACTAAAAGCATTGTTCATGTATATGAGTTTTGCTTACAACCAAAAAGAATCTTTAATGTCATATCATATGAAATAGATACAGTGCATATTCATTATGAGCCATTAAGTCATTTCCATTTAATAGATTCCATACAAACGCATATTGAAAACTTCATGCATTAGTCCACTACCCATAGAACAATAGAAAATACAATGACCAATGAGGTGCAATTGACAACAAGTAATGAAAGTGAGCCAAACAAGTCTAAGCAACATTCAACATTACTATTTCCTACTGCAAAGGCAAATGTAGGCACTGGTACAAGATTGCACCATTTAAAAGCCCAAATAAGAAGAACAAAAGGAAAAGAACATATAACTCAATAAGAAAACAAAATAGAAAATGCAATGACCAATGAGGTGTAGCTGACCACAAGCAATGAAATGGATCAAACAAGTATAATCAACATACAAAATTACCTTTTTTCTGCGAACACAAATACAAGTATCTTGCTACAAGATTGTTCCATTTAAAAGCCTACATAAGGAAAGCAAAATCCCAGAACATGCAATGCAACAAAAAAACAAACAAACAACTAAAAAATTACAATATAACTTTGTGCTATAAAGAGATACACCAACACATTCATGTGCTCTTAAGAACGTTTCCATTTCAAAAAGACATAACCATGATTACCAATAATATTATCAATGCTTTTTTGTCCGTATGTAGTGACATATTAGTAAAACAACTTACATTGGGGGATAATATATGTAAGCAATGCAATAATGTCATTCAACATCAATTGCTTCCTAAATTTTCTGCTCCTTTCAACATAAGAAGAAATGGGAAAATAGCTTCAGTTTATAGATTAATCCTTTTAAAAGAAATACTTGTTGCATTATGTATGCCATTTGCACAAATAAGATAACTTGGATATAAAAACCACAATTTGGTCTTAGTGGAACACTTATTAATGTTCTTGTTGATTTTAACCGGCACAAGAGGCATTGCAAAGACAATAAATGAAATCAAACAATAGCAATTTAGATTAAAAGGAAGTTGGAATACAAAAGTGCATATCTAATAGGAAATGTTAGGCCTAACTACGTATGCACGCATTAATGGAACTATGTAAATGTCCGATGTATATCGACAACCATGTAGTTGTTAATAATCACCGCAAAGTAGCTTTGAAAAGGAAGTTGCAAATGTAATAGACAACATTGAAAATATAGAATAAATAGATTACAATCCTCATGACGTTGAGGCCGAACCCATCACGTAATCGCTGTACATGCTTATGAAAATGCCCATTCAATAAGAGACCTCCAGGAAAATGTTCTTGCAATTGCACCATCAGAAGGATTCAAACCCTTAGGCATTTTTGAGGACAAATTTTGTGAAGAAATGAGCTTCCCTACTTTATACTATGGGATGCATCGTGAAAATGATATTACAAAAACATTCCATTACCAAAAAATAGCAAAATGGGAGCTACTGCATCGTAGAAATGATTTTGCAACTCACACTATGAATCTTTTCTTCAAAGCAATTAAAGTTATCTTGTAACAAGTCTCTAGTTGTGCATGGATATGCATACGCAAAGGTCAATTACAAGGGGAAAAAATATACGCCAAAGACCTTAAAAGAAAATCAGGGGTGTCCAACATCCTTAAATCGTCAATAGGATTTACAAGTTTAAAAACCATCCAAACTTCACCTGATTATTTAGCAAAAACTAGGAAGAACATATTTGCAATGATAAGACAACTAGGTGCACCAAATTTTTTTATTACGCTAACAAGTGTTGATCACATGTGGACACCACTATGCAACACACTATGTGCTCTATCCACTAAAAACAAAAGGCATAAGCGAAAAAATTGACGGCGATAACATCGATGCGATTATAAGGAAAAACCCAGTAATTTGTAGCTGCTACTTTAATCATAAGATAAATGCATTTAAAAAATTGATGTTGACTACGATACTCTATTTGGAAAATTCTTGGACTTCTTCTTTGTAACAGAATTCCAAAACCGTGGAAATGAGCATGTGCATTTTATGCTTTGGGTGAAGGATGCTCCTATTTATGGCAAGAGTTCACATGAAGAAATACAAACATTTATAGACAAATATATCTCTACAAATTCATCACTACTTGACACGAATTTGGAAAAAATGCAAACCCACCATCATACGAAAACATGTACAAAACACACAAACTCACATTGCAGATTTAATTTCCCATTACCACCTATGGATGAGACAATGATTCTAGAACCTTTAGAAAATACATATGCCGTAACTAGAAACATAGCAAAAAAATTTCCAAGGCCTACAAACAAAGAAATATAGCCACTGTATAACATTTACTGCATTTCTTGAAGCTCAAAACTTAAGCAGGCAATCATATCTTGCACTATTACAATCTCTACTCACTCGTCCTGCCATAATATTAAAGAGGCATCCGCATGATATGTGGACAAATGCATTTTCCAGTAAAGTACCAAGCATATGGTATGCAAATACAAATGCACAGTTCATTTTAGATGCTTATTCAAATTAACTTAATGTACATCATACATGACTAAATTAGATCGAAATTGACAATTGCCTTTCAAAAAAATATGTGAAGATGCAATAGAAAAAATGAAAGTGAAATGCAGTTCATACGCCGTCTAGGAAGTAGTTTACTTAATTATCAACAAATGTCCACACGCCAAGCAGTGCACATTGTGCTTTCATTTCCATTGCATTATGGATCTAGGAAAACTATTTTCATAAACACATCCCCAATTACGAATAGGACATTCATTTTAAAACCTCCTAAGTTGCTTGCTAAAGAACATGAAAATTCTGAAAACATTTTGTGTGCTACAATTAATGACAAATACAATGCAAGGCCTATATCATTAGAGAACATCTACCTAGCAGAATTTTCTACGTACTACACAAAAACAACCAACAATATAAAACATCATAAAAACCCAAAATCATACGTTACGTAAGATACAATAAACATGTCGATGCTGAAAACTATTACGAAGAGAAAATTGATGTTGTTTATGCCATTTCGTGAACCAAAAGAGTCATTGAAAGATAATTTTGACACATGGTGCTCAACATTTATTGCATATCAGACATTGGTAAATGAAAATGAAAACCAATTCATTGCAAAAGCAGATCCTCAATGGGGAAACATAGATATCGCTTCTTACAACATTGAAAATGAACCCAACTTGACATTCGACTATGAAAATGTAAATGAACCTAATGGTCCTAAGCACTTTGAGCAATACGACATTGGAAATGACCTTCAATATGCCACAAAAAAAGATAATAGTTCATAACCAACCAAACAACAGATTCGACATAAGAAAAATCCCTTTTTTAATAGATATGAAACAATACTTTGCTTTGTAACAACAATTAAATGAAGAACAACAGATTATAGTAAAGGATATCAACACAAATAATTTTTAGCTCCAAATGACCCATTCCATTTATTCTTAATAGGAGGCGCAGTAAAGGCAAAACCTACACTACAAAAGTAATATACCAAGCAATTTGTCGGTTTTACAATAGGCAATTAAATAACGATCCCCTAAAATTGAAAGGCATTATCGTAGCATACACTAGAAAAGCAACATACAATGTGAATGGTGCAACTTCTCATTCTTTTTTCTAGCTACCTTATCAAATGTCAAAGATGTTGCCATTGAACGCAAATACTCTAGATACAATGACCAAACGCTATAGTGAGTTACAAATACTACTAATTGATGAAGTATCATTAATTGGAAGCCACGCATTATTTAACATAGACAAGCATCTATGTGAAATTATGCATAAGCCAACCAAGCCCTTTGGAAATGTAAACACTATTTTTGTGGGGACTTATACCAAGCCCAACCGATTCTAGATTCATGGTTATTCAAAAAGCCAATCATGCACAACGAAACAATACAATATACATTTTGGCAAGACTATGTCAAATGCTTTCAATTGGAACATGTAATGCGGAAACAAAATTGCATGTTCATATCAATCCTTAACCGTATTAGGACTTGCACCCAAACAAATGCATATATTCAATACTTAAACCACCACTGCTATAGACCCCGCCATTAGATCCAAGCTTCCCATACTTATTTCACAAAAACATCGATGTTGACCGCCACAACAAGAACATGCTTATGCTTCTACCAGGAGAAATGTGCACACTAAATGCAATTGACTACATAGAAGCTAACCTCATTGACAATGACTTGGTAACTAACAAAAAACCAGTGCTACCAAAAACTATAATGCTAAAACAAGACATTCAAATAGAATTGATTGGCGGTAACTACAACATAAGTGATGGCTTAGTCAATGGCGCAGATGGAATATTCAAAGCTTTTACAACTGGAACACCAAGCTTAATTTGGATAGAATTTAGCAATATCGACATTAGTAAATGCAAATGTACCAAAATGAAAACCATGTACACAAGAAAAATTAGTAAGCACTTCACTCCTATAACAAGAATTACAAAACAAATATGGATTAGCAAACAAACTATTACCCGTCATCAATTCCCAATACAAATAGCTTGTTCCATAACCATACATAGAGACCAAGGCATCACAATGAATGCACTAGATTTTGACCATCACAAATTAAATTTCCATGGCCTTGTATACATAACACTTTCACGTGTAAAAACATTGAGTCATTGTATCTTATACACGAACTACAAGAAACCAACTTCGTATTGTCTAGTGACATAGAAACTGAAATGCATAGGCTTGTACATTCTTCAAAATGGGCACCATTATACAATTCCACACAACCAAACCCCAAACACCTGCATATTTGCTCACTCAATACCAAAATTTTAGCACTACACATTCAACACATAACACATGATTTTGCAATAATGCAATCAACATAGTCTGCTTACAGGAAACACATACCCCCAAAATGCCAACCGATAAAGATCTTTTGCAAATATTCAATGTTGTTCCTACCATGAATATCCACGGGCTTCTTACATGCTATAATAAAAACTCAATGGACACAACATTAAAACATTTAGTACACCCCACATTGAAAGTACTACAATTGATATTTCCTATTTGAATATGCATATACGAATAACAAACATATATTTGAGGCCATTAAGCCCACTAATAAACATTACAAGATTCTTAGAAGTTGTCACCTCTACTTTACCAATGGATATGCAACTCATAATAGTTGGAGACTTCAACATTGACATGGCAAAGGCCAAAACCAAACAAGCCCAACTTTGCAATGAAATGCAAAAAAAACCTCCTCCTTGTACCAACCATTGCAACAACTGATAACAACACACAAATAGACCATTGTTGGATGAATATGAATATTACAAAAATCACCATTGAAGTTAGCCATGCATATTGGACAAACCATAACACACTTTTAATTTCATTCCCGGTTTCGTAACAAAGCAAAATACATACTACAAAAGAAATTGCAAATACAAAATACATCTCCAAATACATTTAAAAAGGTATTTGTTCCTTAAGCTTGTACTATGTATACAACTAAAACCATAGCCTATTTTACATAGCTTCTACTTATTATGTAACTTCTATTGTTGCAGGCACCATGGCAGACACAACTCCAACTGCCCAGGCTGATCTCCCATCACAACAATCACCAAAGAGGTATGCTCTTTACAAATTTCATTCTCTACTTACATTTTCGCTATCCACTCCTAATTGATTTCCTTCTTCTAATAATGTGCAGGCCAAGGAATGAAATCCCAACACTAATATCTATTGACGATGTAAATAACTACAAATTCGGGGAAATTTTTGAGGGTGACATCATGGCTGTGTATAAAATAGTCCTCGACAAGAAACGAGGAAAAGAGCTACTGCATGTGGACCTCATGGACAAAAAAGGCGAGCTGAAAATAATAGTCAACATTATGGCACTTTTCATTAAAACCCATGAACATAAAATAATCCCACAAAAATCCATCCACATAACAAACTTTACCATTGCTCCAAAAAGTGACTATGACCACTGTGACTGTGACTTCATATTGCTGATCACTGAAACCACAACCATAAAATCTATTGATTCTATTTGCCCTCAGCATATGTTCATCCCAAATTCAAGCATCCATCAGCTATTGTCCACTACTGACCATTATACAACTACAACCATAGTTGTGATTTGTACATCATGCCAAAAATAGGAAACCAATTCATCATCGACATTACAGATAGTAACTCGCCCAATGACAAAGCACATGTAAGCTTCACACTCCCTATAGCAATTGTTTAATAGCATTCTCATTACAAAAAAACCAACTTTTATTTCACTTAATGGATGTCACGTACATATCTTTTCCAAACACTTGCAAAGAAAATTCCAAATGATTGAAAAAAAAATCCAAATGAAAGAACTGGCAATATACCTTTTCAAAAACTCGGAAAAGAGAAGCGAAAACATAGACAAGAGCTTGCAGAGCACCCAATCCCCCTTTGTGACCACTGTAAATACAAAAGGCTATTTGGAATGCCTGCAACTACTTCTGGATACAACAGTGAAGGTACTAATAGCAAAGCCATTCTTAAATCAGCCTTATACTTTTCAAATGCTTCAGCACTTGCAAAACTACTAATGTAATTTTACTCCAAGTTACTACTGCTAATGTAATAACTACTGCTAATGTAATTTTACTTCAAGTTATAATCAATAGTATACTCATTCATGTCTTCACATGGACTGTCTACATAGTCACATTCCACTCATTATTAATTTGATTTGTGAATTCCCCAAGTCTGTTAATTTTCAATGTTGTTCTCAGGATAATATTAGATTTTAGCAAATCCTATCACCATGATCACAAAACCAGAGAATGTGCTTCTCTCTCCACTACTGCATTTTCTCTCCGCCATATTCCTAACTCTATCTCTCAACCTCCTCTCATCCCACTTAGTTTTCTCTACCATAGAGACCCACTCACTGACCGCCTATCTATCTCATTTTCTAAAGTCTATCAGCAAACCATTCTTGTCATTTTCCATTTTCTTTGTGCAAGATACCATTTCTCCCTTCATCAACCTTAAAACTTCAGTTCTGCAGATGTCTCTTTCATTTGGCCTTGAATTCCCGAAGAAATTGTAAGTTAATTTTTTAAGCATTTTGTTCCAACTTCTTTGCACTAATAGAATCAAATATCTGTTTTTACCAATCGATCTATGCATTTGGTTGGTTACTACTTTCATGCCATCCCCTCACCTATATTCTACTCTATACCTTCAAACTATATAAATTATGTTTTTTTCATATAAAAATAGCTTCAATTTTTTTATTTTGAAAGCTTCCTCAAAGTGTCATGACCTGCTCCAAATCCTCCATAAACCTCATTTCTTCCCCACTCAAAAGAAATCCTTTTTCCACCTCAACAGACTATTACGAGTGCAAATTTAACACGTACCTATAATGAACCAACTAGACTCCCGTGTGAATACCCCTATCCATACCCATTTACCCTCCTCACCCCCACCCTTGTACAGATCATATCTTGGGTATGGGCTATAGTTGCTTGTGTTGTTTTCGAATGAATCAACGATAGAGAGATTCGAAGAGCCAACGTGTTTACAAGTTGTGAACCTTTAGTCTTCGAATGCAAGGTTGTACGAGATGATATATTGTTTTTTTAAGTTCCAAATCCTCAATCGCTCCATGTGCTCCAAACTTTGTATACCCTACACCTCCCACCTTGTTTTACTGCTCTCAACCAATTGCTTCAATGATATGTAATGTTCTAAACCATCAAATTTCACAAATTTTTAGCAACATTTCATTTCAGATTGTCTGAGAGAAGCTAATTCCTTAAAACTTGGAACCTCCTGTAATTCTAGACAACTTTTTATGCTCACAATTTGAAGGTTTACCAGACCACCAATACCCCTTATGTTCTTCACCATTCACAAATTTTCAATTATATGTTCTTGACCATCCGTGATACAACTTCTACCTCCATCAAATTGTTATTAGAATGCATATATAAGTCCTCAAGCGTGGGACAACAGGTCTTCATAAATTGAAATCTTGGACACTCTTGTCCAGGATAACAACATCGTCTTGAGGTCACAAGCGAAGGATCCTCGCCCAAAACCCAATTCCTCAATTGGGCATTCCACTATACTCATAGCTTGAATATTAATCAATTACGATTGATTTGGAGAAAGATTATAGCCATATACAATTAATGTAAAGAGTCATTAGCGAGGAAAAATTTCCAAAAGAGGCCGACAAGCATGTCAACAACTCACTTGTTATGTGCATCACTCGCAACTTGTCGAGATTACCAATATCAATTGGTAGCTCCCTCAACACATCATTTTCTAAATATAATTCTCTTAATGAGACCTGATTTGTAATGTGACTGGGCAACTCTTCCAATTTGTCACGAATCCTAAAAATCTAAATACTCCATCTTTGTCATGTTTTCAAAGATGTCTGAGTTAAAAGTGAGCTCAATATAGTTTTGAAGCCTAGATATCAGTAAAAAAATCGGTTGCTTAAAATAAACTAGCAACATTCTCAAGGAAGAGCAACAAGACAAATCTAAATGCCGCAAATTAGTCAAATCACCAAAATAGCTAGGTAGTGGTGATAGCTCATCACAATTAGTTAACTGTAGGTGCTCCAGAGATAGCAATGAGATGAATTCTTCTGGCAGTCTCTTCACTCTTATGGAAACATCAATGACTACTTTTCTCAAATTCCCGAGACTTCCTATCGAATTTGGAAAGCATTGGAATTCGGCACATCCATAAATCACCAACTCTCATAACTGCAACGAAGCCAGTATCATCACATTTTCAATGAAAATGATGAAAAACATATAGCAAATATAAATAATTTGAAATATAGCTTTAAAACTACTAACTTATGCAATTTTTCTCATCTAACTCTACAAGACACTTACTCATGAGTGTTTCCCAATTGTGCAAACCACCCACCTTGATCCGTTCCATACTTCAATTGCCAAAATACTTCTCCGTCTCGATGAAGAAACAAGCCACGTCTATAAATACCTCTTTCTCTTCGTCATCTAAGACATCATAAATTATTTTCAACGTCTCTTTTATGTCTTTCTGCAATACTCTATAGATCTTGTCTAATTGACACTCCCAATAATCTTTGCAAAACTTTCCATATAGCTGTCCTCCAAATACCTTGAGAGACAGGGGTAATCCATCGTAAAACACCTAATAACATTGATCAAAATTATGTTTTTCTTTGCTATGCCTTTTCTACTATTCATATGTAGTTCACCAATGATCATTAGCTTAAGATCCATTTAATTGCTTTACAAGAAATTCACAGGCTGATACCAAATGGGATTCTAATATTCATCAAATATCACTCTTTTTTCACATGTCATTTCTCTTATTTATCTATACCTGCAAATTATTCAATTTTCCATCAATTTTCTTTTCAAATTTTGGTCTCATTATAGTTTTTCTTGTATTGGTTTGAAGTGTCTTCTCCAATTTGAAAAGGATATTCAATTTTACTCTAATAGAATATGGTTGCTTTGGTAATTCTACTTCACGCAATTAGCTACAATTTCCAGTCTTCCAACCGCAATAGATTTTGTTGTAATACTTATATACATATATATTAATAGAATGTTTGTCAATGTATACATGTACTTGAAATTTGAAGTGTATTTATTTCAAAAAAACTTAAACCAAAATCTGTTTTGCTATCGCACAGTTGAAGGAACATTGATCGTCAGCAACGGTCTATTCCAGTCCATTTGAACCTATTTGCAAAAATACAAGTTGACTATTGACCGCTTACCATCATTGCATGCGCAGACATAGCATATTGCGGTAATTGCTAACATGAATGCCCATATGCATATTACCATCATCTTCTATGCACCATTAAAAGCACAGACATAAACATCCATTCAATGCATAGCTAAAAACAAGATTTTAGTTGAATTAATACCTTCTCTTACTGCTATAACATATCCATAATACATAAAAGACAAAGAAGTTGTTATAGAACAGCCTATCACAACAGCATTGCATGGCAACTTTACAAGAGACACCGATTCTCAAACTAATTCTTTGGGTAATTATTTTGTTGAGCTTCCTTCCCATCTCAATCCTCTTGGTCCTCCGACTCCTCCCTCTTCTCATTCTTTGGATTCTTTCAATTCCGACGAATGATGATGTAGAATTTCTCCCATCTCACTCGAGTGAAGAATCTATGGATTATGGGCCTCACCCTCCTCCCGGTACTCAATGGGATATGTAGCCTTTGTAGAGTGTTGAGAATGGATTTATGATCCTTTGGATGAGAAATGAACTCGCTTCACGCCACCGAAACCCACGCTTTCTTTACCTCTCGCTTCCAACCCTTAGTCTTTCACGGAGGTTTCTAGGATTCCTGAGTGGGATTTTTTCATGGATGAGGATTATTCCTCATTCATGAAGAATGATATTTAGGATATTTCCCCTCTTCCAAAAGGAATAAAAATTGTTCAATGTAAGTGGGTTTACCGAACAAAGTATGGAGTAGATGGGAACATCGAGAATTATAAAGTGTGACTTATAGCTAAGGGTTTCTCCTAGGTAGATGGGGTTGATTATTCGAAAACCTTTTCTCCTGTTGTGAATATGAATTCCATATGAGTGACCCTTACCATCAGTATCGTACATAGATGGGAAGTTCACCAGATGGAAATTAAGAGTACTTTCCTTCATGGGGACCTAGAGGAAGAGATCTACATGGAAAAAGCTCCGGGTTATGTCCATGATCCCTCCCTCATTTATAAGTTGAAGAATTCTACCTATGGCCTTAAACAAGCTCCTCGAGCTTGGTATATTAAGATGGACTCCTTCTTACTTGCATAGGGGTTCGCTAGGTGTCACTCTAACCCTAATGTTTACATTCTTTAGAAGGATGACTCCATGCTCATTCTCGTTCTATACATCGATGAATTGTTGATCACCGGAAGATCTTCCTCGATTGTTGATTCTATGAAGATCACCTTGGCTAAAATTTTTCTATATCGGACTTAGATTTGCTTCACTAATTTCTAAGGATTCATATTTCCCAATTTGAATCAAGAATTGTGATTATGCAACCTAAGTACGTTCTTAACTTTCTCACTCGGTTCACATGTCTAATTGTAAGATTTCTCCTACTCCCTTTCTTTCTGGGGTTAAGTTAGTTTCTGATTTCTCTACTCCTATGGTCGATTACACCCTTTATCGGTAGTTGGTAGGGATCTTGATTTACTCCGAATCACACTCGTCCGGATCTTTCATATGTTATTGGGATTGTGTCCATATTTATGTAGGCTCCCTACGAGTTGCATTGAGAGTAGCGAAGATAATCCTTCACTATGTTCGTGGAACTTATATAGATGACATTCACTATCTAGGAGGGAAAATATTGATTTGGTTGGTTTTATTGACTATGATTGGGTTGGTGATCTAGATAATTATAAATCTACCTCAGGCTACAATTTATCTCTTAGTTTGGGTCCTGTTAGTTGGTCTAGCAAGAAGAAGAATGTAATTGTGATATCATCTACAGAGGCATAGTACAGAGGAGCAGTTAATACTACCACAAAAGTTGTTTGGTTGTAGGGAATCTTGATAGAGTTTGGTATTCACTTTCGGTGGCCTACCATCATTTATTATGACAACATGAGCACCATCTCAATTTACCAAAATTCAGTTTAACATCAGTGAATGAAGAACATTGAGATCCATATGCACTTCATTCGGGAGTTGATTCATGGTGACATTATTGACTTATAGTATTGTCAAAAATTTTATCAAGTTGTAGATATTTTCACCAATCCCTTCACCGAGGTGAATTTTCTTCACTTGTGGTCTCTTCTTGGGGTGAGGTCCTCTATAACCACCCATCTTCTTCAAGATTTCTAGTCCTCTTCTCCTCTTCTTCTTTCCAGAGAGATGTTGTTTGTACATGGGTACCTTATCAGGCCTTTAGTTGTTAGGACCCATATGGCACATCTTTCTTAGTTGTCTAGGGGATTTCTCTTTCTTTTCTGACTTTTCATGACCTCTACCTTAGCTTTAATGAAGGGGGTGTTGGTGTGTGTGACTTACCTCATCATCTCTCGGGGTCTTGTCCACCTCACATGGTTAGTCATCTCACTTAGGTGAGATCATAGGTCATTAGGTGTAATTAGGGTTTCATGTGTCATGCATGGGAGTTACACAACACTCCTATATATGTACCCTTTCTATTTGATCTATGAGAATGAGTAGACATATTATTTCATGTTTGATTTCTTCTTGTTTGATCTATTCCTTTTGATTACTTGGAGCATTCATGTCACCATTGGAGTGCAACATTTTTTATTTTCACGGGATTTTGTTTGAATCCTCATGGATTAATCTCTCATGATTAAGTTTCCTTTTATTTTATCCATGCTCCAAGCTCTCAGGTTTGGTCCTAGATTTGTTCAAACAATCAACATGTTGTTTCAATATGCATTTACTTATATTATCATTTATGTTGTGTAGTCCACTAAGTTTGGGATCTTCATGTTTTATAGGAAAGGTTTTTCATCATCTCTTTTGCACTATGTTTTGACTATCAAGGGTTCAACTATTCTTTAGTTAACTGATTTTTATGTCCATAGGAATTCTACAATGATACCATGGAATGGATGACTTTAATGTCATGCCCATGAAAGAAAAATTATGGCGAAACTATTTTACATATAGTTAGTTTGTAGAATTTATATATTTGTATTAGCCAACTCAACTTTTAAAATCAATACAAAAGATTTTCTTATATATTAATAAAAATAAATAAAACCAAAAACCACAAAATTAAAGAGCACAAAAGAGAAGAGAATATCTAATAAGAACTAATACAGATAAATATGGTATTTTCCTCCTTGTTGCACTTTAAAATGACATTCTTCCTTTTCCTTTTCATTATTTTCTAAAGTTAATGCTAAGATTCAGTATTTATAGATCTTTATAGTATTTACTATGACTTTCTAAAAATTAATCTTTATTTATTATTTATGAGGAGCCAATATAACCCAACATAAATGTAGGTAAATTTGAGATAAATCTAGATATCTAAAATTTATGATTAAAATAAGATAAGAAGATAGATGTATTAAGTATTTCATTTAACTATTTAATTAAATCAAGGTGAATCTAATTATCTTAAATATATACATATACCACATTACACATGCAGTATGTTATTATCATCTAAGGTACTTATTTACTTTGAATTTGTTATACCTCTATTATATCTATTTGCCAATTAAATAGTATATTAGACTTTTTACCTATTTGAGTTATTTAAGTGCATATTAAGTAAGTCTTCAAATTTAATATACGTATTTACCTTAATTTTTATACTTTTATTATATATATTAACTTATTTATCTATTTTTAATGTATTGAATAGTATGTTATGCCCATTTACCTATTTAAGTTATTTAGGTACTTATTAGGTAAATCTAAAATCTAATTTAAATGAGAAAATCTAATATTCAACTCATGTATTTCATGGCACAATGATTAAATCTATGAATGTTAGGCATGCTAATTTAAGATGTATTGCATATGTATTTAAATATTTGATTTATTATCTAAGTTAATTTAGGTATGGTAGAATTATCATACCTATCTTAGATAAATCTATGTAAAATATGCTAAGATGTATCATTCTCGAGGTGCCTATTCCATTTATGTCACAAATCCAATACATGCACCTTGTAAATGACATCTCTCGACATGTTACATAGATTTATCTAAGATAGGTATGCTAGTTTTAGAGGTTTCGTTAAAGGGATATATCTCGTTGGTTCCCCTTAGTAAATGGTCAATGGCCACTTCACAAACGGTTCTCGTATAAATGTTTTGGAAGATGAATCATTTGTGAGAATTTTTTTAAATGCCTTGCCTTAGGCTCCTTTATCCAAAGGGAGGAAGACCCAATGTTATATGAAATCCATCTCTCCCTAACCTAAAGGGTTGGAGGGGTTTCTGTGGAAACAGATTCAATAAGGGGAGTAGTTTAAGATCCTTGGAATACCCTTTGATTTTCAAACCTCTCTAGCTGACCTACATAACTATGTTGTTTGAGGGTGAAGAAAACAAAAATTGGATCACCAAACCTCTCTTTGAAAGGAAAATTCCAATTGTGTCATAAATGTGATTTTTGTTACCCATGTACAATACTCTTCTAATTAGGTTCCTTCAAAGGCCACATACTCTAGGTTGGAATTTTTTTTAGGATATTTCCTTTGTGATAATTTTATAGGTACTAGAGGCTTGAATTGGGTTAATGTTAGAATATGTTTCTAAAGAATTAGTGGGGCCTATAATACTTGATCTTATACTCCGGGGTTATCATTTAGGCATTAAATGGATCATCAGGGATATTGAAGGAGACGAAGCCTAGAAAAATTTGCAAGGTATTTCGTCTCCTAGGGCATTGTATTTGATAGGAAATCTTGGCATGGACTACATCTACATTCCCTTTCATTCGTTGTGTTCCAAGAAAGATTACAGGGAACCTTTTTGCTAAGATTATTTGGGTTCAGCTTAGGAGTTGTTGAAGTCTAAACTCATATGGGATGGGTGTAGCTTTAGGTCTCGACTTTTTATTATTGAAAAGTGCACTTTTATTAATAAAGAATATACAATACACCATTAATCTTACAGAAATATTGGGTGGAAGAATCCACACCCCATAATGTGAGTCAAAACAAACTGAAAACACATCAATAAAGGTCATCTCATTTCACGAGGACATCAAAATACATACATACATAATAAAAGTGTGATTTTTAACCAAAAAGGAGCAAGAAACAAAAAGGCACCAAATAATGCAAAGACCGATAAGACACTATGTTGCGAAAAACAAACATGGAAGTCAACATAGACAGAGGTGGCATATTATCCATCTTGTTCCCCTAACCATTCATGGCTAAGGGGTGGGTCATGTCAAGGATGGAATCCCACCTATCATGTTATTAATGATGCTCTTCTTCTTCTTTAGACCGATGGCCAAGAAAGATGGTTAGTGCCAACCATAAGAATTTCCTTTAAGAGGAGCCCCACCCACTTCTACCATTGTTATTAGTACCGCCAAGTGATCAATAACACCACCACTACATGCAATGTAAGGATGTTGTGATCTCGAGAGGGGAGTGGCATCTTTGGGGAGAGGGGATCTTTCAACTTCTAGAGTGGAACCTAGGAAAACCTGACCACGATCCTATGAGGGAGAGCGATGGCACGACACATCTAGAGGATCCTAACTAATAACACTTGAGGTATTACCCCAATGTGAAAGTAAGGATTGAAGATGTTCCACCTCTAAGAAGACTTTCTCTTCCTACACCGGATCTAAAAAGTAACAATGGAGATCACAATAACTTTATTACTCACAGGAAATATCTATCCATAATAGTGTTATTAAAACAAGCAAAAAATGTCTTTCTAAATAAGAAATAGAATATCTATGATAAACATTTGCCAAAAACATTGAATTATGTAGGAAACATGGTCAAATTTCCCAACATAACCATTTTTCAGGTGAAGAAATTAGGGATGAAGGATTTTAGGTCTGGAATTTTAATCTTAGTGTGGTGTTTTGTTCTTAATTATTATGGAGTTCCTTTTCTATGGTCCCTAGATTAAAGGTTTCATACTTTTCAAGAAAGGGGTTAAGTACATATATGATTTTTGGCCTTTTGATTTAAGAAAAATAAATTTTATTAGAGGAATGAGATCAAATGAATATAAAATTAACAAGCAAGATTTGTCATACAATATTCAAGCAAGTATAAGTAATAGTGAGATAAGAATGATTTAGCTTGTCTATGGAGATCTAGGCTGATTCGGAATGGGAAACATGATGAAAAGGTTGGATCTGAACTACATATACTCTATATGAGAAACTAAGATTTAGAACCTCTTCGAACAATACCACCCAGGATGAGGATATGACCGCCTACACATTGGTGTTTGAAATAGGTGCTAGTGTCCGATAATAGCTCCACTTCTAATATTTTCATGGTCTAAACTTTTCTTCTTCCTTTCACTCTTTTTCATATCCACTTCATTGTAGGGTTACTATGTCACACCTAAACCTACAAAACAAACCCTAGCTACCTACACAAGGCTCAAGAAAACATTAGATGAAATAAATAATGCATATGCTTGATTCAGAATGACATCAACGGCCTCCCCAATGTGATTGTCTCGAGTGTTGCACTACATTTAAAACTCTATGTAGTTATAGTGTGTGTGTGTGTGTGTGTGATTGAATTTTTCCCTTGAAGTTAGGTTTCCCTTGTGCCAGTTGTACCAAGATAGTGGGATACAACTAATTTTCTCCCAAGATGAATGTGTGAGATGGAATTCAAAAATATCCCCTCCTATGTAGCTCGAATGCAACTCTAATGTAGTCCTTGAATGTTTCTCTTTTCCCAAGTAGTAGATAGTAAGTAATAGCCCAAATTGTCCAGTCCCCTAATAATAGTGAGTAAGTTGTGTATATATATGACTTCCTTGTTTGAATTTTGACACTTAGTGACACCAAAGGCTGACCAAAAGAATTAGAAAAGACCCAAAGTTAAGTATCAAATGACAATTTAGAAAACCAAAGAGAATAGACAAAAGCGCCTAGAAGGGACACTAGCATGTGGGCGGTAGTATCCTTAATGGGTGGTATTGTCCCAAAGCCAAGAAACAAAAAAATAAGACCAAGAACAGGGATAAGGATCCTTGTGACTCAACCAAAAGATATAAATCCAAGAAGTATAAGATAATGTCACAATCAAAATCAATCAAAAGTAAATAGAGGACTAGGAAAAGGTGTCACCAGTGTCTAATCTTCGTACTTAGAAATCATGTATACAACAACATACTAGAGGTGTGATGTAATAGTAATAAGTGCATAATTTTGTGTCTACACTTTTATGTAAGTCAAATGTTAGATATAAATTTAGCTTAGTAATGGTAATTCTAAATTGATTCATAATGTCATACCTAACATACACCTCCAAAAATGGTGTGCACCATAATTTTGCATGGTGAAAATAATGTAAGTGCCATATTGAAACCCATTTCATCGATACTCACCCCAAATTGACTACCAACTTCTCTCTTTGTAGTAAATATAGTTTGAAACCTTAAATGAGAACTAGGAGTTGCATTATGTTGAATCTACAAAGATTAAGTGCTTTCGCAACATATAGAAACCTTTTGTCAAGCCTTAAAAGATCATTTCTTTTAGTGGATTTTGTGTAGGGGGCAAATGAACTACGTGGTAGTCTATCACCCAACATTTCCCACTTGCAACACCCTAATAATTTCAAACATATTTTTGACTTTACCCTCATGATCACCTGAACTTGGAAATGGATGTACACCCTTGTTCATCCTTTCCTTCATGATTTATTTTTCTTGGAACATGTTACGATTATGTTACTTTCAAATTTTAATCAAAGTCAACCCATTTTTGTGTTGACATTTTCTTTAAGATATGGATAGAATTAAATAATATTATTGTTAATCATTTTTCTATAAACATGGATTTTATAGGGGTTAGCAAAATTGTAGTTATCTCTAGTGTTATTTTATAGAAACAAGTTCTAGCCAAAACAATCCAATTAGAAATGAAGCATATGCAGTTCTATTAGACCATTGAAGAAGTACCCCATGTGTTGTTATTTGGGTGCCACATGACTCATCTTACCACCAATCTCCATCTCAATATTGTATCCATGGGAGTCATGGACGTTAATGCTCTCATAGATGAAGGAAGAGTTTCTCACCCCATTCTTAGTAGCCCTCTCCTAGTTGAAGAAATGGCCATGTTAGTTTTGACTACATTCCTAACTCTAGTGGGTTGACAGGTCACCGTAAGACAAGTTTTCTCGCTTAGCTCTTGTTATTTCTCCTATGATATCATCATCGAGCTTAAAATATAAAAACAAAGACAATGATGGGTGGACACCGATACTTGATACAACAAATAATCTTGGTGATGGTTGTTAGGCATACAAGCTAAATGATCCTTCATCCCTTCTAATAACTTTACTAATATACATGTTGTTTTTAATCATGTCATGGGCCTTTTTGTGTTAAACACTTTACCTATATTAAACATTTTTGTTTGAAAAACTATAGATATTATTTAAATGATCTTTTAATTATCTTTATCTAATTATTTTAAATTAAATATTTGGTTTTTAAAAATATTTGGTGATCTTTTAAATCCTTTAACTCAATATCTTCTTTTAAGTATAATTATGTGTCTTAAATATAATTAATGTTGTCTTTTATGTATGAGTGATATAAAACGCTTATGAATTATTTTTTATAAAATGTTTTTGTAAACAAAATAAAATAGATTATTTTATAAGAATGAGAAAGATGCCCATCCTATTTAAGCTTTAGAGAAAGGCTTCTTTTATTCGCTGAACCCATTTCTAGAGAAAATTGTAGTTCTATTTAAGCAATTGTGTGTTTTTAATAGAATTAAGTGGGTTGAATGAAACTCCACCACTTTATCCGAGGCCCACCATTTAGACTTATTCTTCAAAGTATTTAGGGACACAAATGATCAAAATTATAATATTTATGGAAACAAAGTATCACTTTTTAAATTCGGTTGAATTAATTCGAACCCACGAAACCATGGTCTATTCAAAGTGTCTTTCAAGGGCCTACTTATAAGGAGAGTATCCAAAACTTACTCGAATCTAAACACTAACACTTCTATCAAAAGGTGATTTAATGTTTTATTCATAATAAAATATGAGAGTTTATAGAATCGTCGAAATAATTTCAAGATGTATAGAAGAGGTATGTTTGACTTTGGTAGTAAGGTACATAATATTTGTAGAGTCATCGAAGCAATTCTAAGATGCATTGAAGACACATATCTGACCTAGGTAGCAAGGAAACAAGCAGACGTATCCCACGACCAATCAATTGTTATGTTAGTGAGATGACCACCTCCAGGTGCGGCTTCACCCTTATTGACATAAGGATTGTAATACATTGTCGCAAACCATACCAACCAACCAAGGTGAGATTGATTATTGTTTTGCTAAATGTTATGTATTACTTTTACTATTTTTCTCCTTTATATATTGCAAAAATGAATTTTCTAATAAGAAAAAAATTAACCTTTCCTGGTGATTGGTAGCCTTTTCAAAGGTTGTCAATTGGTAGCATGTGGATGACAAATGTCATAATATCATGAGATAGGCTTAAATATAAGGCTTAGTCCACTTTTGGCAAGCATAATTAGATTTTTTGAGCAAGTAGAAATATTTTTTGTGTAAGACATCCTTTAACAGACTATGCTAAGGTCATTCACTTTATTTTTATGAGTATCATGGTTTTCCAATAACAATGAATAAAAATGCTAACTATTATTTTTAAGAAATTTATGATAATGTAACCCATAACATATACAATCATTTTTTTATTGGTAAAAAAATTATATATTTTAAAAAAGAGTTGGAACTATTAATCGAGATCTTAGAGGAGCCATATGTGAAATCACTTTACCCACCAAAGTGATTTTCGTATATGGCTCTCTAAGATCTCATTAATAGTTCCCAACTCTTTTTAAAAATATTTAAATTTTTTTACCAATAAAAATAATGATTGTATATGTTATGGGTTATATTATCATAAAAAGAATTATATATTTTTAAAAAGAGTTGGAACTATTAATTGAGATCTTAGAGGAGTCATATGCGAAATCACTTTACACACACACACAACGATTGTGCTTTAGATGAGATAATGTAACGGTTGCCCGATAACCCACTTTTTTTCCTTTCTACCTACAATTAATAAAAGTGTTAAATTTTGTTATTCCTAATGATAGGTAAGCTACAACAATAAAGTGTGCATTTCCTTTACTATTTCCTAGTTTTTGTCATGGAGGGCTCTTTCCCACATAGTATAACCTATAAACTAATAAGCTAGGGTGTAAATTCCAACATTAGAAATGTTTAGTAGATTAGCCTATTCTCATTATTTGTGGACTATTATTTTAAGATGAGACTTGTAATATACTATTCCGTAGAGTTTTCAAGAGTGACTCTAATAATATCACCAAGTTCAAGTTCGAGTTTTTGGTAATAACAATTCTTGTTTAGTGGTTTGTGGTACTCCATATCACATTCAAAATTTTGTTGTATTTCCAAGATAATTAATTGAATTACACTATACATTGTACACACTTTTTTTTTGGTAATTCTGGAGGGATAAAAAAATACCCATTGATTCAGAGCTTCAAGGAGTGAAGCTTTGACACAAGACAAGCGCCACTAATCAACCTCATATGGAGCAACATGCACCAAGACCTAAATGCATGTTGTGAGTAAATCACAAGATTTGAACCGACAACACTTCAACCGCCTAAAGAGGTGGGCGAGGCCGAGTAAGCCAACCTCGGGGGCTTACATTGTACATACTTTTTTAATAACATAATGCATTTTGGGAAAATTAGATAAGGTGTCATCTCGTAGCATTAAATTGTGTGTGGTCTTCATTAATAGCATCATCAATGTCTCTGACACCTATATATTATATTGCTAAAATTAACTCACACTACATGGCACCACTAGGTGCTGACAAGATTGCTAGCTCTATTCAAGTGGGGATAGAGTCCCCACTATTAGTCAAGGGGTTCCCCTAGTAGGGTCATTTGGGTCGCCAACTTTATTGGTGGATTTAGATTTTAAATGGTGTTGAAAAGGGCCATCGACTAAGGCTTGGGGCATAACTCAAGACAACACTTTGAGAGAGAATCACTATAAAATTCAACATCTAACTTGGATGAGTATCCATGCCATTGGGCTAGTAGAAATTATTGTTTGATTGTGTATTGTCCAATTGCCTTTGCAGATCCTCCACATCGCATATTGCAAACATTTCACAACAAAACAACTATCAATAACAATGTTACGAATTGACGAAAATTGGCTTTAAATATATGAGATTGAAATTTAAATCAATAAAATTAACTAGTTGTTTTTCTCGCACTAATGCATATAGATTTTGAATGGGGTTATTATTTATGTAATTAGAAATGAGAAAGGGAAGTAACAATGACAATGGAAATGTAATCAAACACCAAATTGGAAAGGTTGCCCATAAGAAATACATTCTTGTAGACATTTCTCCTATACATAAATTATAAAGATATTCAATTTGAATTGTAAATCATCATCAAATTAAATAAAATATATTAATCATTCATATTATTCATAAATTTACAATTAATTTCCAAATTAAAAAAATTATTCTTCCTTTTAATATAATACATATTACTATACCAAACCATAATATTAACAATAATAATATTGAAAAGAAAATGATTTCATTTTGTTAGTGCTAGTTGTATGACTTTCATAGTGCTTATCTTTTAATGTGTTTATTGGATATTGTTGACATGTAACTTTCTCTTATAATGATTTTTCTATCTCTTAAAGCATTTTTTTGGCGTGGAGATTAGGGCCTATATTCCAATCGGTCACCTTTTTATTGTAACCATCTTGTATTTTTTGATGTTATATTGATTAATATAATACTACATTCGAATTCACAAAATGATCAAAATAAATCGTATATAATATAATAAAATTTTAATTTAAGCATTAATCCAACAATAATATTTTTAATTTATTGTGAAATAAACTATGATATTTAAAAAGAGAATGATTAAAATAAATCATATATAATATAATAAAGTAAAATTATAAATTTAAACTTTAGATATGTGTAGAGATCGATAGGTTGGGAATAGGGGAAATGACCCTTTATCATTACACTTAACTTTCTCATAAGTTTGCTCATATCAATATTAATAGTTATACAACTTTTATTCGAAGATAGTTTTTAAGATCAAATCACAATATGATATATGGGGTATATGGTAACTAATACAGCTTTGAAATGTTTTATAACTGGTTGCATTCGCAAAAGAGCATTATTGCTTCCCGATGTAGGAGCTCCACTTAAAGAGCTTCATAGAATTAAAATTTCCTTTGAGCATGTTTGGGGGGTCAAAGTAGGCTAGTTGGGGTGATTTGAGGTCATTGGAGGGCTTCAAAATTCAAATTTTGTCATGTATGAGTTTTCCCTCCAAAACTCAAATTTGAATTTCTTAGGAAGGATTTGCCACTTTTTGTCAATTTTTGGCTTTGTTAGTGTTTTGTGGGTGGCTAGGAAGTTTAAGTCATCTTTTAAAGGGCCCAAGTCATCTTTCTTGGTATTTTTGTATTAAAACCTTGTTTTTGGTTCTTGACCCAAGCTTCTACCTTAAGTTAGTGGATTGATAGTGTTAAGTTAATAGGTAAGTTGCAAGGGAAGTTAGTTATAGATGTGGATTTGAAGAGAAAGACCCAAGGAAGAGGTAGAAGGTGCTTCGAGAGAATAGAGGAGAGGAGAAGGAAGTTTTGTTTTGGAAGAAAACACTGTATAAGAAAGACAAGAAGGAAGAAACTTTAAATATGAAACTCAAGTTATATCGTGATATTTTGGAATCTCTTTTCTAATTTTCTTCATTCAGTACTTGGGAATAGGTTTTTGTTGGTTTCAATGTTTGTAGTCTTGAAAATGTGAGGTAAATTGGGGGTAATTCCTATAGAATCTCACGTTTACTTTATTGTATTCTTGCTCATGTTGTTTGGAGGGTTGAAACAAACCTCCTTGTCAAATTTGATGGTTTGTCACTTTGAAAACCTCTCTTAAACTAATTTTCTTTCCTATTGGATTGAGCAAAACTCTTGTTATGGTTTAAGGAGGATTTTGGTTTTGGAGACTAACTTAACCTTTCAAAAGTTAAAATTTGATCTGTAGAAACTGTAGGAGGCGGGAATAATATTTTTAGGGTTTTAGGTCTTGGAGCATTATCTACCATGTGTGAAATAATTATTTCTCTTCTAGAACCCTATTATAGTCTTAGAGACTGATTTGAGAACAAAATTGGTGACTTGAAGGGTCTAAAGTGTGTGTTTGGGAATGAAACTTTGTCTGAAGCCAAAAAGGGATAAAGGATATCCAAAAGTGCTTGGGTTTGTTTAGATTCCTCCTAAATCAAAATTATCTCTAGAAAACCCTTGTGACAGGGCTACAATGAAGAAGACCTAGTTATATGAGAGAAATATAAAGAAAGGAGGGTTGCCTTTGGTGTAGTACAATAAATTTTGGCATGAAAATTAAGCACCCAAAAGGGTACTCGAAGTGGTCTTACTTGGGAAAAGGTCATTATAGTTATTTCCAAACTACAACCTTTGGAGGTTAGGAGAGTTAAGAAGAAAACAAGGTAGTCGAGGAGGAAGCTCTTATAACTTGAAAATTTATTTATTCTTCAACATTTTTCTAAATTGACATTGCATGTAAAGGACAATTGAACATTGTAAAAGGTGTCCAAATCTCATTAAGGGTTCCAAGCAACAAAACTTCATTATTGAGAGACCATTCATGGTCAAGAAGGTTACTCTTCTTGCGAGGTGAAAGGACAATTTTAATGAGTTCTTTTGCTAAATTTTTTACTAAAAGGTGATTGTTGGTAGGCCTTGCATCACTTCCACCCTTATATGGTTAAAAAAATAGATGAGATACCATTCATGGTAATTTCAAGTGAGGAAGCTGAAGAAATGTACCAATATTACCAACAATATGCACTAGTTTACAAGTTTAATGGGTTTGGTCTTGTTGCAAAAACCTCTATCAACAACTCTTCACAAACTGGACCAAGCTTTGTAAAGTCGATTTTTCTCCAAAGTGTTACTCATTGTTCAGTTTCCTTCAAAGGAGGACTTTCAAAAGGTTTTTAATGAGGGACCCTGATTCTTGGACATAACATGGCTATTTTTGACTCCATGTTTCCCGAATTTAACCGAGGCACAATGCTAGTATCCGAATACTAGTGTGGGTTCGACTTCTTATTCGCCTCTTCATTTTTGACATCCTGAAGGTTTGGAAATTTGTTGGAGAAATACATTAAAACATATACCAAATGACTAGAGTTAGGGTTGTTCACTTATGCACATATATGCACAGAGATAGATTTAAACAAAGGATTCCTATATAAGATGTTATTAAAATAGGGTGAAATTCAATAGACTTAGACCTGGACTATGAAAACATGACTTTTTGTTGTCGATTTGCAAGCAAACATGACATTTACAAGACCCATGCCCGCAACTCAGAGGGCAACTGAAAAGGAAAAAGATCACCCCTTAAGGCCCAAACACATGATAGCCCTATCCTCATATGGAGGCAAAAGATGAGGATAATTGGTGGAGAAGTACCTAACCACCGGAGATAATGAAAGGGGAAATACAATGCTCGATGTGCGAGTTTCCATGAAGACTCATGTCAAAGGAGTGATTTAAGGGTGTCATAAGAGCAAGGAGACAAATTCAATGGAAATAACAATAGCTAGAGAAAAGATTTCATGGAACAAATTTCTTTAGAATCGATAAGGAACAAGGTTATCCTCGGTTTGAGGACAAACATCATGCCATCGTGGGCTCTATCGAGGTTAGACATAAGTCAAAAATAAAAAAATTAGCCGAGGCTCCTAACAAAATATTTTTTTTGAGGTCTTTGATGTCACCCACATGCTACTTTTGGCATGGAGGATTGTAGCTTTAATTTCAACTATCACTCTTCAAGGATGCGTTGATGTTTTTGCTACATTTGTGTACTACTTAGTGGTTGTTTGGCCATTTGTGGCCGTCCCACTCTTTTTGTTGCTTACAGGGCTAAGTATCCCAACGGACCTCCTTTCTTAAGACCCTTGTAGCCTATTTTTTAAATTTAGTACAATGCGCTCATAAAAAATGTTTTATACCAATATCCTTTATACAAAATCAATCTAAAATCTACTTCCCCCCTTAAACATGTGAAAATAAAATGGTGATGTGACAAGGTCTACGCTACATAATATTCTTTTTTTGTGCCAACTTAAGTTAAGATGCAGGTTTATAGGGTCTTTTCTCCTATTATTGAATATAAAAGAAAGAAGGTCACAATAATGCTTACTTATCATTTCATCAATGTTGTAGATTCTGACAATAAGACAAAAGTGTATGATTTTTCTTTGATTTTGATTTAGATAACAAAGCACAAATGCATGATTTGTCTTTAATTTTTTCGAAAGACGCATTGAAGAGACATATTTGACTTGGGGTAGTAAGACATATATTTAGAGGAAATTTTAAGGGATTGTGTTGGATTATGAAGCCATAAAGGAGGAGTGGGGAGGCCAAGCAAGCAAACATAATCTTCATGCAACCAATCAACCATTATGTCAATAAGAAGGCTACTTAAATTTTGTTGTTACCCGCATTGACACAAGGATCATGATATATTAGGGTTTATATGTTACTACAAACCGAACCAATAAACCAACAAGGGATTTGTTTGATTGAATGAAGATTTTTAGAGTCATAGAAGCAATTCCAAGATACACTGAAGATACATATCCAACTTGGGCTAATAAGACATGTATTTAGAGACAATTTTATGGCATTTGTTTTGGATTATGAAGCCATAGAGAAGGAGAGGGAAAATTGAGCAAGCAAACATGTTAATCCCGCAACCAATTAACCATTATGTTAGTAAGAGGGCCACTACCATCGTGTCGTCATCCTTATTGACATATGGTTCTTGATATAATCGGGTTTATATGTTACCGTGGAACAAACAAACCAACCAACCAAACAAAGAAACCTAATAAAGGGCTTGAAAATGCCTATTCATGTTTCGAATACCATTTCATCAATTAAAAACCTCAACACAACTTATTTGGTGCATTTCTAGCGAGTTTCTATGGACCATAAGATCCCGAAACTTCAAATAAAAATCATACATAAATTAAAGCAAAAGAGGTAGTTTATTCGTACTACCGTCCAATACTAACTAGTCACTCACTCACTCTTTAACTAAAAAAACTTGTTACACACTCAAAAATCACTAAGAAAATTGTAACATCTAAAACTCGTTACACACTCAAAAATCACTCTAAAAACTCTAAGATTATAATTTTGTTAATGAGTATCCATACCATTGACCATTGACTCTGGTATGATTGATTGTCCATTACACATGACATGTTTCAATCAACAACAATCAAGACTAAAAGTGCAATAATTAAAATTGTGAAAAAGCTATTCTTTTGAAATTTAACTATACATGACATTGTTACAAAATCATTAGCCGGCTATGATTTGAAGAAGAATGTGCATTTTAAAACGACATGACATTAATAATGTGGTAGAGAAATGCAAAAATGCACAAAACCAGTTTTACCATGTTTCCATACCAGCACCACACACAATAAAAATTCAAAGTGTACGGAAACCTATGTTTTATAGGATTATAATTCTCTGATAGCAGTTGTCACTGTGACATAACTTGTTTGGGCATTCCCACCATGCATGTTAGGGGCTGTTCAAAAAATATTAAAAATGAAAAAGCAGCAACTCATTAAAATTAAGAAAGCAAGTTGCAGTGTATCGTGCTTGACATGTTCATCTTGTGAATTTTATTCTAAACAACCCAAAAAGAAAATGGCAAAGACCTGTTTATAAAATTATGAAAAGTCACATTCTCTATGAAAAGCAAGAAAGAATTTTGACCATTTTTAAAGGAAGCCTTTGCCTTTCAAGCATTTAATTATTTGTTGGTTTCACTTTTGATCCATAATCTAATCGGTGGTCCAAAAATTAATTGTGGAAAGAAACATCTCATTCATTATCTCGTTAGAAAATGATTGTGATTTTGCTGAGCAGGCACTTGGTATAAACCCTCTATTCTCTTGATAAATTTGGTTTAGAGTGAGGGAGACCCCGAGACCATAGGTTTCGAACTGTCGATTTTAATTGACAAACACTCAACTATACATCAATTGGCCTACGCTTAAAAAATATATTATTTGTTTAATTAGAGGGGATAGAAATATGGTGAATGATGGTTGTAAAAAAACTTTTAAAATGAGATTAGGTTCACATTTATATTTCTTTTATTTTCAAATAAAAAGTTGTATTTTGTGTTAAAAAGTGTAATACAAATTTGGTCCGGACTTGAGATTATTATAAAAAAACTTATATTTAAACAAGAATCAAATATAAAATGAAGATACTCAACTTAATTAAGAAATAATTTGAAAGAACGAAGTGAGTATAAAATATTATTGGGATGTTCATATCCATTATATAAAAAACAGAAAAAATTAACCAAAATATACAAATTTTGATCAAAATTCAAAGTAAAATATAACAAAACCTAATTCAAGTGTACAACAGAGCAAAATGAACAATGTAAAACCTAATTCAATTATGCACATATTCTTTTTCAACTACTTCTCACTCCTGTAATTATATTTTTTTGTTTTGGAGTCCCATAAACTATTTTGGTGTGGTGATCCTAATAAAATTTCTATCAATCTATCTACAAACAAACTAAAAAGAATGGAGCTGGGTTCACGTTAAATCTTCAAGTTCATATTTCTTTCCTTTTCAAATAAAAAGTTACATTGAATGGGTATGGCCATCTCTGCTTGACTGGTACCCGCCATGCAAAATCTTTTCTGACAACAATTTAAAATATCAGTGATGAGTGGCTTCGATGAAACCCAAGGACAGTTATCATATGCACAGTGGGACCATCTGCAATTCAAAAAAGCAAAATACATTTTTAAATTTTTACACAAAAGTATATCATACAAGGATTTGCAGGCAGAACCAGATCAAATCCGCACTCTACTGCATTGTGCATATATATAATGCATACATGTCCAGGTGTGATTTTTATTCGTTTTGATCGAGCAGCATGACCGTTGAAACAATGGTGCCATTTGGATTGGACCTCAGTCAAATGCAATACTCGATGCAACTGTCTGGTGGCCACCATCTGACAACATTGATCTGGTGAGTATATGACTGTCAAACCCAATTTCAAGACCTGTATATATACTGTTAGTATATATACACATAGGGCTCTGCATTCATTGAATTGGGTGTCATCCCAATCTCAAGACGTGTGTATATGGTAATATATACACGGTGCTCTGCATTTACTGTAGTATATACCCATAGTGCTCTTAATTGATTAGATTTGTTGCTATTATCACAATCTCATAACCTGTGTATCTACTTGCAAGTATATACACACTGCCTTTGCATTGATTGGATTGTGTGTTATTTGATCATGTCGACAATGGGTACAGGTAGAAAGGCTAAGCCCGAGGAAGAGGAAGAGGAGGAGGAGGATTCAGAAAAGAGTTTCAGGTTGCAGGCCCCTTCAGCACCAGCAATGGAAGAATCAGGAGGTGAAAGAGAATTGCTATCTATACCACCTACACCCATGGGTGCCACCCTCCCGTCACACCAGGTGCCCATTCCCCCATCACCAAATCTCAACATCACATTCTCATGCTATAACCCCAGGCCAGAGATCTCCCAGGCCTTCACAGACACCTGCCAGTACTAGGCCTCCTTCATCTCTGGTGTCTCCTTCAATGCCAAGGTCACCACTTCTGAAGACTCCCAGGACTCCCAGAACCCCATGGACCCCTTCCCTCATTTCCCCCAGATTTTTGAGCCCCATTGGAACCCCAATGAAGAGGGTGTTGACCAACATGAAGAGCTACTTGGAAGAGGTTGGACACCTGACAAAGCTTAACCCTCAGGATGCATGGCTTCCCATCACAGAATCCAGAAATGGAAACGCTTATTATGCTGCTTTCCACAATCTCAATGCAGGCATTGGGTTTCAGGCATTGATACTTCCAGTGGCTTTTACCTTCTTGGGATGGTATGCATGCATGTATATCTCCTTGGTTTTGTATATCTAATTGGCTTCTTAGGCAAGTTCACTAGTGCATATCAGATATCTTCTAGAATGGCCTGATGTTAACTGTATGAACACATATAAGAGTTGGGGAATGGTGTGTTTTTTTGTCTTAGTAACCCAGTCTACGAGTGTATATCAAATTTCTTCTACAAAGGCTTGATTTGTAGTTCATGAACAAGTACAGGAGCTGGGGAATGGTGTCTCTCACTATAGCGTACTTGTGGCAACTCTACACTCTATGGATCCTCATCAGGCTTCATGAAGCTGTTCCGGGAAGCGCTACAATCGATATGTGGAGCTTGCTCAAGCTGCCTTTGGTAAGGATGACTCCCTTCCCTTAACCCCTATTCATTTTTATGAAGTATGTAATACTTGATTTGGGCATATATGTCTTAGATTTGGATATGAGTTCCAGATCTAGTTAGATGAAGTGCATGATGCCTCATAAATGAAAGAAATGAATAGCTTTGTATGTGAACTTTGCAGGGGAGAGATTTGTTGTGTGGTTACCTTTGTTTCCAACTATTTATCTGTCCGCTGGCACTGCAAATGCACTAATACTGATTGGTGGAGAGACAATGAAGCTGTTTTTCCAAATAGTTTGTGGTCCTACTTGTGGATCCAATCCACTTAGTACAGTGGAATGGTATCTGGTTTTCACATCCCTTTGCATTGTTCTGTCCCAGCTGCCTAATCTCAACTCTATAGCTGGTCTTTCTCTTATAGGTGCTATAACTGCAATCACCTACTGCACCATGGTTTGAGGTTTTTCTGTAAGCAGGCCTAGACCTTTGGGGATATCTTATGATATAATGAAGGTGAAAGCAGATACTGTAACAACTTGTTCAGTTTTAAATGCACTAGGAATTATAGCTTTTGCCTTCAGGGGTCATAATCTTGCTATGGAAATTCAGGTAATATAATCTTGTAGTAACAGGCATGTGTTCCCAGTTCATTTACTTTTCATGTTTGTAAGTTTAAATAGAAAGTCCAAATCTCGCAGTTAGCATTTTCAGCCTTGTTTATGCACATGAGACTGACTCCATATGCCCCTGCAGGCAACTATGCCATCAAGTCTCAAGCATCCTGCTTACATACCGATGTGGCGAGGAGCAAAGGTTGCATATGTATTCATTGCCATGTGCGTGTTCCCTATTGCAATTGGAGGGTACTGGGCTTATGGAGACCTTGTAAGTACCATTCAGTTGATCTTCAAGTTTGAATGTGAATCCACAGTCTCGTTTTTTTCATCATTTATTTGACTGTAATCATCAATAACAAGACCTACTGCTAATTCGTTTCTTTTCATTTTTCTCATATCAACATTATATTCTTGTGAAGTCTCCTGTCCACTAGCTATTTCATCATTCAATTCTGTTGCTTACGCCACTCGTCGCTTGCATATATGTGACAGAAGCATAGTAAATATTTATATGAAATATCATGTGACCTGCGTTTGCATTCGTATTTTTAATACTATGCTTAATTGATTCTCTGCTCCAACAATATTACGCTTGTTGGTAATTTCCATCTTTTGTGTTACTTCATCTCAAGACAAATATCTTTAGTATTCGTGCCTTAACTGAGGCTTCAGGTTCTTCCAACTCCGGTTTGAGATTATTGCTAAGGTTTAGTTTATACATGTGATGAGCCCAAGGGTTTGATGCAATGATCCTAAGTTTGAGGAATGCTTATCACTGATCAACCTGATTTGTAATATGATGCAAAGAAAGTTCATCCTCAGAATTTCTTTTGACTTGTATCTCAATCCATACTATTTGCAGATAGAGCGGCATGCACTATGCAGTACTGATCCTTTTCACTCGGATCCACTTCTCTCATAGACAACATAGTTTGAGTCCAAAACCTGTAACTAGGACCATATTTTATGTTAATTAGAGCAGAACTCAGAGCTTGTTTATTGGTTGTCAACCTGGTTTGTAGCATCACTGATCAACCTGGTCTGTAATATCATGCACAGAAATTTGATCCTCAGAACGTCTTTCAACTTGTATCTCAATCCATGCTATTTACAGATAGTGCAGTATGTACTATGCACTACTGATTCTTTTCTCTTATTAAAGGCATGCCGAGCTCACAGATCTTTTTCTCTCAGAGACAACATATTTTGGAGTCCTAAAGGCCTGTAACTAGGCCCATAGTGTATGTTAATCAGAGCGTAACTCAAAGCATGTTGGTTGCTTAATCTTCACAGCTAATTAAGGACAAGCATACTGATAATGCATCTTGAGAACCAATTGCAATTGGAAGTATCTGACTCTAGTCTTTCACTCTTGTTGCAGATGCCTGCAGGTGGGATGCTGAATGCTTTGTATGCCTTTCACAACCAGGATATCTCAAGGGGGGTTTTGGCAACAACTTTCCTGTTGGTTGTCTTCAATTGTCTTAGCAGCTTTCAGATTTATTCCATGCCTGTATTGACAGTTTTGAAGCAGGCTATACCAGTAGAACCAACAAGCCATGTCCTCTTTGGGTTCGTGCTGGATTTAGAGTGTTCTATGGTTTCATATCATTCTTCATTGGGGTTGCACTTCCATTTCTTTCCAGCCTTGCAGGTCTCTTAGGAGGCCTTACTCTTCCAGTGACTTTTGCATACCCCTGTTTTATGTGGATTTGTATCAAGAAGCCTGAAAAATACACCTCCAGCTGGTACTTGAACTGGGGCCTTGGCATTCTTGGGATTGTTTTCAGCCTGGCATTTTCAGTTGGTGGAGTGTGGAGCATGGTCAACAGTGGCTTAAAGCTCAAGTTTTTCAAGCCAACTTAGCTATTCTTTGGAAAGTACAATACCAGTAGGTGCTTTATAGATGAGTGTGTTGGTTTTTTGAGGGTCCTTAAAACATGTCAAATACACACCCCAAATAGCCCATGATTTGGTATCAAAGATTCTTATGGTGTATATAGTCAAAGTGATATTAACAGATAATTGTTAGCGGTATGAATAAGGCTATTTGTTTCTTAGAATCTTTCTCAAGCTCCGGGGCTGTTTGACCAAAGAATTATAGGGAAGCCTTTTTGGGCAGTCTTGTGGTCTTAGACACTGCAAACAATGCAAACGGTAATGCTAAATATACCCTAAAAGAAAAGATCTATATCTTATTCTTTTGCACCTTTAATTCTCGAAGGGATCATATTGTAGACACCTAATTCTGGTGTGGGGCTTATTTATTTATAATTTTGCATTGTTCTGGTGCATTTGTGTGTGTGTCAAGTATTGTTCTAGACTAGGCTCTTATTGGTGCATGTTCCACATTTTTAGTTGTCTTTTGAGAGTCTTCTTTTGTTTCTCTTGTTTCTCTACATTTTCTTCTTTCTTCTCATGTTTTCCTTGTCCTCTTGTTACATCTCGCCCCTCTACTTTTTCAATTTTCGGGCATTTTTGTTAGAACTGTATTGGACAATTTCAGTTCTAGTCACTTTTAAAAGTGGATCCTCTATCAGCTTTTCATGCATGTGTGTTGGCATATGTTGTGTGTTGTCAATTATTGATCTAGACTAGAATCTTATTGGTGCATAATTTGCATTTTCGATTGTCTTTTAATGTCTTCTCTTGTTTCTCTATGTTCTTTTCTTTCTTCTCATGTTTTTCTCTCCTATGGTTTCCTCTCTTCCCTCTTGTTTTCTCTCTCCCTCCGTTTCTTGATTTTCTAGCTCTTTTTCAAGAATTGTATTGTACAAATTTGGTTTTGGTCACTTTTTTTTCCAAAATTGCACTAAACAATTTCAATTTAGGTCACTTTTTGAAAGTGGGTCCTCTTGCATGTTGTGTTTTGACATGTGCTCCAAGAAGATCCTAATTTTATTTTAAGAAGTCTATAAATACATAGGTGCATTAGTGCATTTATGACAAAGAATCATATCCAAGTTGAAAGGAATGACTTATCAATTTTATGTGATACAAAAACATCCCTAACAAGCATTTAGAGCAACATTCAATTTACGGAAATATGAAGAGCATATAATAGTTAATTTTGCATTGATTTGGTCATTAATGACATGTAAACTTTAAAGATTCCCTATTGATTAGGTCATTGACAAAGAATCATATCCAAGTTATGAAAGGAATGACTTCTCGATTTTATGTGATACAAAAACATCCCTGCATGAATATAGCAATTTCAAGCATTTAGAGCAACATTCAAACATTTAAGGAAATATGAAGACCATCTAACAATTAATTTTGCATTGATTTGGTCATTGAATGACATGTAAACTTCAAGATTGCTTATTGATTAGGTCATTGAGTGACATGTAATCTCACAAGATTGTCTACTTATTGAATTCACATAATCACAAAGTGATGTCCCACTTCAACTTAACTCGAAATCACAATCTTAGTGATGCTTAGAATTTGTGTAGTTTGTTGATGGAAACATACAATAATGAATATGAATGTAAAACAACATACAATAAGCATAAGCATGAAAGAATATACACACATGAGTTTTTTTCTCTGGAACACCCTAAGATGAGAAAATAGTTGGAAGTGGTAATTGCCCAACATCCCTTCTTATGGCTAAAAATAGATTACAAAGAGAACTAGAACAAGTACAACACCCTTATCTTGCTCATTCAACTTTCATCAATGTTTCTTCACTCCAATCCTTATTGTACAAATAATTGAACAACTTTTTTCTTTGATGCCTTGCATTAATGCCTCCTAATTGATAACCTTGGAGATGTCCTTTCATGAACTAATGTATCCAAGGAGTTGGGTTATTGAAAAGTCTTTTTTTTTCTTATTGTTATCGAGCCCCAAAGTGAAATTGCTAGTACTTGTAGACCAAAAGTTGTGCAACAATCACTTTGTAGCACTACGGTTACACAACCATTGCTCTGCAATATGCGGTGGTTTTGTAACCTATTTTAGAATGCTCCATTTGGAGCCCTATTGTTGCTTACCTTTGGATTTTGATTGCTTGAATGATGAAGATGACTACATACTTGTTTCAACCCTAAATTAGTTAAATGTGATTAATCTAATTAATCTATGTAAAGATGAGGAATGTTAAAGAAAATAAATAAATTCAAATTGCATAGTTTTACAGCTTGCACAATGGAAACTAGAGCATTGTTAGCATGTTAGATTGATAGAATAATTAGGAGTGCAATTAGGATTTGAGAGATGACTTAGGATACAAAGTTGAACTTTGGTTGTGTTGTTGGAAAATCTTAAATTAATGCAGAGCTTGGAATGTGCCAAGATGATCAACTATCCATTTGAAAGTAAAGGGACGAGGCTGCACAACTCATGGTAGGATCGTACTCCATTGCAAACTTGAATTGTATGCTTTGAACTTGAGACCGGTGTGAATATAAGCTTTGTTGTGTCGCTTCACCTTCGTTTGTGTCACACTCTAATATCTTTATTCTCATTGGAACCTTCACATGTTAGACTCGATGTTTAGAGCATGTGTGTGTGTGTGCTTCACCACCGATCTAGGTAGTAATCGCACTTCCTTCCTCCTACATTTACACCCCGCATATTGAATTAATTCATGTAATGAGATCAATGACATTATGAAGGATTTCCATATAAGATATTTTAGCTCTTTGTTTACAAATCTTTTTATAAGGTTATTCTGGTGAATTCCTTTCAACTTATCAAATGTGGTGTGTTATTATCATATGAGATCTTCAAGGCTTGGAACATTCTTATCGTCCATTTCATGCGTGTGCATGCATATTTGTGCATGTGTGTTGTGTGTGTGCGCACGTGTGTGTGCATGTCATGTATGTTTCTCATTTTGAAATTCAAATCATAGTGGTGCGTAAGACTGACCCAAAACATAAAATGTGAAATAAAAAGAGTATTGAAAGGGCTAAATAGTAAAAAGAGACCAAAAAGTAAAAGTAGGCAAAACTATATGGCTTGGGTCAAGACCGTAGTATGGTCTTGACTTAGGTGTACTGATCTGCACCACAATCAATAAAAGTCGAATAATAAACTGCAAAAGGCTAGAGATCTTTGTGACATAACAAAAAATCATATGGAAAAGTCAAAATAAGTTAAAACAAGAAGACAATCAAGAAATGTAAGAGTAAAACAATGAGGACTTGTGACACTAAAATCTAGTTCCACTGCTCAGAAACATATATATCAAACTTGTCAAAAACACGATGTAATAATGATTTTGTGCTCATTTTGGTGTATACACTTCCCCTCTTAAGCTAGTGAATACAATTTGCTAGTTTAAAGGAGAAAAGAATCACACATAATAATAATGAAGTCATGGGAGTCGTAGGTGTGTTGAGATAGTAACCATAACGCGATGAACAACATGGGTCATTAGTTGGCCCACGTGGAGATAAGGAAAACATATTGTCGGTGTGAAAGGGTATCATAGGCATAAAAGGCGTACTCAAAGATATGGAGATTGCATTGGTGATCGTGAAGAGTTGGAGGGTTGATCAATTCCCAACAAGTGATTTAGAATTGGCATTTGGGAAGTGGGTGTCCCAACACCAAGGGAAGTGTCACATAGCTTTTTGGTCACCCCAAAATAACATAGAGTCGAAAGGGAATGACGTCTCATGCCCCCACTATGCCTTATACATGTTTATTGTAGCAAATGTAATACTAGTGGTTTGTGAATTTGGTATTTCTTTTCCCACTACATTTATAGTAAATGCAATAACGCTTTCATTTGTAACTTAATAAATATAGTGTTTTGTGCATCTTTATAATGAGTTGACCATTGAGTCATATTGATTTGTACAAAAGAGGGTGGCCTTGCATAGCCAAACCATATCTTTGTGTCCCTTTTGAAGAAAGGGATTGAGAAAATGGAATTGTTTGAGTCAAAAGTAATCGATAATGTGAATGATTGAATAATGACAATAGGGTATGTGGAGAGTTTGTAGTATGGATTGAAATAGTGTGTATAGTAGTAGTAATAGTAGTGAATTCAAAGCTATTGTTAATTGAAATAATAATTGAATTTAGTAGTAGGTATAGTATGACATTTATAATAATTGGTAATTGAGAAAGTTATCAAGAGTATAATAGTGTGTAACAACCATAGTAGGGAAAAGGCATTGCACAATTGTGATGTCTATGAGATATAACACAGTCATGCAACAATGTGTAGACACAAAATCTATGCACTTGGGTACATTTCTAGGTCCTAAAGCATACTGATGTATACATGATTCCTAAGCAAGAAAACTAGTGGTTGACAACTCCTTTTGGTTGCTTTAGCTCTTGCACTCTATTGTTTCTAAGCATCCTTTTGGATTTTACACATCTTACAACTCTTTCGACACTTAATTAATTTATCTTTTAACGACCTCATACACTATTGCCCGAGATAGGACAAAAGCGCCCAAGTGTAGACACTAAATCACACACTTTGGGTATATTTATAGTCTTGATCACACACCACTATTCATATGATTCCTAAGCAAGAAAAGTACTAATTGACCACCGTCTTTGGCCATCTTTGCTTGCTTTCTGCTTTATGTCATGGTCTTACACTCCTTGCCCAGTTTTTCTTTTCATACTTTGGAATTTCTCATTCTGGACACCGGCGCCTAGCGAGGACGCCAATGCCCATCAAGGATGCCAACACCCGGTGAAGACGCCAGGTGCAGTGCCCTCGTCCCCTCTGGACACCCCGACCTCTTTGTACTTTGTTCACATCTTTTGGGTCCTTTCTAGCCGTTTGGGCATCTTGTTTTTTTACTAGTCAGCCTTTTAGTGGTTAATTACGAAATTCAAACAAGGGAATCATATAAATACAAAGCTATGTGACCATAATAAAGGACCAAGCACTAAGCATTAGCTATCACCACCTAAGGTTGCATCCAAGAGCATTCTAAGAACATTCAAGCATCCATCTAGCTTCACACAAGGGATAAGGGACTGCCATTTCTACATACACATATAGGAGGGGAAGTTCATTCTTTCATACACACATCTATTTACATCTTTTACATCTAGCTATTGCTTGCTATCAAGTACGACACACACAAGAGCCACCTAGGGCACGATTTCGACACACACACACACACAGAACTACATTGGGTCTGAGATGTAGTGCAATGCTCAATCGTAAGTTCACTTTATTGACAACCGAGGATAGTCCGACCTCCCATTTTGCATCTTTATTTTTTAGGATTTGATGTGGTTTGGGGGTTTTACAGGTGCTTCTTTCGATTGCAGGTTTTCGGGTGAATAACAACAAAGTGCAGCGACATATAGGTGATTAAAGGCGAAAACTAACGAACATCTCGGGACCCTCATGAAATTGGGTTTTACAACTTCCTGGAAGTCACCCGCACCCAAAATAGGTCTCTGGTGCCCCGGTCCCTAAATAGGCACCCTGGTCCTAGAATTTCTGACACTCCTACAATTTTTTGGGTCTAATTGGGACATCCTACCTTGCAGTTTTAGCAGCTTTTCCATCTCTACACATCTTCGACATCACTACGAATCGCTTAAGTCCTTTATCTTTTCATTTTACGAACAAACTGTGTTTCAAAATTATCATTGCTTATTTTCTTAACAATTCTTAACCTTATTGTTTATACTTAGTGTTGTTACATATTTCAAATTAGGCATCTATTTATTAAATATTTTCTTAATCATTTGGTGAACCCATCACTCGATTCCAACCTTCTTTCTAGGGTTTTATTCTTATACTTGTCACCCGTAGTGGTTGTTTTGGGTCTTTTGAGCATCTTGAGCTTCCTCCATCTTCCCGTAGGGTTTCTAAATCAATGGCTAAAATTGATAATCCATTCGCTAACTCTCAACAAGTTCCTCTAAAACATTGAAGCATTTGATAGTGAGCACTCATATGATGAAGACACAAATGTTGATCAAGAACAATTAGACAAGCTCACAAAATTTCGTCAAGCTTTACGTGATAATCCTACTCATCTTCCGCATATTCTTCATGTTTTAATTGTTGCTAAAAATTCTTGTGATGATTCTTCGACACATCTTGTAGGGTTTTTCTCTACTTGTCATGTCCTCCACCCAACATCTTCATATTTTTTTCCTCCATTCCCACTACTACCACTCCCACCATGCAACTTAATGCTCCTCATGCACATTCACCACTTATCATCTATCTCATACACCTATGGTCTTAGAGCATGATCACACACCTTTATCTCCACAAGCATTGGATGGAGGACCATCGTCTTTCACCTTTATCGGATATAATTATTTTCACTACAAACTTGGGGGAGGGAAACATGATTATTCTTCCCTCCTTCTATCATTATCGTGTGTCTTGCATACTATGCACTCCACATATAGTCTTTCACACACATCATACACATCTTGATACATTAACTTCACCACCCTATGAGGCACTCTCGTCTATGGTTCACACTTGACTATTGAGGGAATACTATACACATGAACCTCACACACTACACACTTCAAACGTCGCACATTCATGTCATTTCTTTCTACATGATCCTATTACGCATCATACACACTACACACTTTACGCATTCACGACGCATATTTCTTTCTTCTACTTCTACACGCTGCACTCATTACCCTATGATTGTATGTTACTATTTGCTTAACATTGCTTGTCATTATATGTCATTGTTTGTAGGCTTTTCCCTATGTCTTTCTTGTTCTCTCGATTGCTTATATGCTTGTGGCCACTTCGGCCTCAATTGTCTTATGACATCGTGAGTGATGTCTCATGTTTGAAATTCATTTTTCGCACTCTACATTGTCTATTTGAGTATTATCTTCTTGCTTGCTAGATTACATATTGTCTTCTACATGCGCGTTTACCTTGTTTGTACTAACACTTATTTCCACCATTTTTGTTTGCATGTCCCTCGGTTTATAACAATCACACTCCCTCCCCACGCAGGCATCAATTCCATTCGCGATCGGTCCTCCTTTGGGCCGCATATTCCTTGCGATGTTACATGCACCCCAAATGAGGGGGAATCATAAGGTGAATCCATCACCCCATTCAACAATCTATAGCCACAATTCAACACAACTCGGTTCCACAAATCAACATAGTATTCGGTCTCAATAACGATCCGCATCTTGACTTGGGTCCTCAACACAACACAGAAGTTAGTGCCCAACAACAAACAATAGCGCTTAGGTGCCCCGGAGCCCTTCCTAGATGCCTGTGTGACTAGGGGCTTACACAATTTTTCTCGCCAATACAATTTTTGGTAGTTTACACAACGAATTTTACAAGACATATAGTCCTTCAAAGATTCGGCATGCACACACTACACCTTCTCTACTTTCGCGTTGGATTGAACTAGATCATATTTTTACACACCATCTGCAATGGTGTTTACACTTCGAGAAGTAGTCAAAGGTTGGAGAATAACACTAGACCTTTATCCCTACACTTATTCCACACCCGGCGTGAGATTGGCCAAAAACGCATTCTTCTTCAACATCTTCGGGATCCTTTTTCTTTTCACTCATCATGGATCAAGTGTACATGTTCCTTTATCATTTTTACATACTTTTACACACATTTTGATCATATATACATGTATTTGACTACTCGTTCGTTCTTCTCTTTTCTGATTCGTCCTTATGAGAAGCAATAGTCATATCAATCACATCATCAAGCATCGATCGACATAAACTACAAGTACAATTTGATATCTACACATACGCTCTCACCCTAGGGTCATCATGATCCTTTCTCACTTTCTTTTCTCATTTTTATTGCTGCATGTTTTTTCTTGTCTCTCTCGGTACACTTTTTGTCATAATCGACATGGTTATCGAACGCATCTCTTATCTACTTTATTTTATTGAGCATTCGCTCAACAACATAAAGTGGGGGAAAATGTATACACTAAATCATGCACTTTGGGTATTATTCTAGTCCTGACCACATACCACTATTCATATGCTTACTAAGTGAGAAAACTACTAATTGACCACTGTCTTTGGCCATCTTTGCTTGCTTTCTATTTTCTCTCTTGGTTTTACACTCCTTGTCCAACCTATCTTTTTATACTTCAAAATTTATCATTTTGGACACCAACGCCTAGCTAGGATGCCGACACCAGTGCCCCCGTCCTCTCTGGGCACCCTGACCTCTTTGTACTTTGTTCACATCTTTGGGTCCTTTCTAGCCGTTTGGGCATCTTGCTTTTTTACTAGTTGGCATTTTAGTGGTTAATTAAAAAATTCCAACAAGGAAAACATATAAATACAAAGCTATCTCGACCATAATAAAGGACCAAGCACTAAACATTAGCTATCAACACCTAAGGTTGTATCTAAGAGAATTCTAAGAGCATTCAACCATCCATCTAGCTTCACACAAGGGACACATGACTATCATTTCTGCATACACACATAGGAGGGGAAGTTCATTCTTTCATGCGCACACCTATTTACATATTTTACATCTAGTTATTGCTTGCACTGTCAAGTGCTACACACACAAGAGCCACCTAGGGAACGATTTCAACACACACACATAGAACTACATTGGGTCTAATATGTAGTGCGGTGCTCACCCGAAGTTCACTTTGTTGACAACCAAGGATAATACGACCTCCGATTTTACATCTTTCTTTTTAGGATTTGATGTGGTTTGGGGATTTTGTAGGTGCTTCTTTTTGATTGCAAGTTTTCATGCTAATGATTAAGAAAATATAGAAAAAATTCCTAATTCTAATTGCAATGTAGTAATAAAATGAATGTGTAATAAGAATAATTATGATCAAAGAAAACTAAGTCAGAAATGTGAAACCCTACTTGCAAAGAAGGGATAAAATGACTTAGATAGTTTGCAGAGATCCCGAAGGTGTACAAAGATGAAAGAATGGAAAATATGAAGCACATATTTTCACACCGAAGCTCAAAAAATTGTAGATCGGAGGAATATCTTTGGATAGGGGCACCCGAGAAGGGTCGGGGGTGCTTCGCAGCTCCACAGACTGTAGTTGGCACATGTAATCGCGAAAATGCTCTAAAACTATCTTTCACTTGTTGTAAGGTGTTCATTGTCCTTTTCCTTTGGTCGCCAATATGTCACACAATGATTGCTGATGTCACTAATAAATTGCAATGAACGATTGGCCGCAAAAGCCTCAAGTGTGCATCAAATCCCAAAAAGGAAAGAATACAAATGAGGGGTCAACTTTTCCTCAACTTTCAAACAAGTGATCTTATGACTAAGAACTGCACTACATTTCAGACCTAATGTAGTTCTATGTGTGCGTGTGTGTGTGTGGAATTGTTCTCAAGCTCTTGTTCATGTTGCACTTGATAGCGAACAAAGTAGATAGATGTAGATAAATGTAATATATGTGTGCATGGAATATAATAATCTCCCCTATTATGAAGTGTATGTAGAATAATGTAGTCCCTTTCCCTTGAATGGATGCTTGAATACTCTTAAATAGCCTTTCGATGCAACCTTAGGTAGCGATAGCTAATGCTTAGTGTGTGGTCCTTTATTATGATCAAATAACTTTATATTTAAATGAATCCCTTGCTTTAATTTTGTAATTAACCCTGAAAAGGTTGACTACCAAAAAGATAAGATGCTCAAACGTCTAGAAAGGACCCAAAAAATGTGAGTAAAGTACAAAGAGGTCAGGGGCGCCCAAAGGGGATGGTGACGCCCGGCGCCGCATCTGGTGGGTCTGCTGGTGTCTGAAATTAGATAAAATGAAGGGTCGATGTCGAATCAAGGTTCATTTTAAGACCCCCAAAAGAAATATTATAGAATGGGCGGTGAATATGAAGAAATAACCATTCACACTGTAGGAAAATGTATGGAAATGAGTTTCATGACTACGGTGAAAGGAAGACGTTTTTCAAAAAACAATGGAGGAAGTGAAAGTTGTGGTTATTCGCCTACAAGTATGAATCAACAATATGCTACCATTCAAAGCATGTAGGGTATGCTACCGAACAACAACAAAATGTCGGTGTTACCGGTTGGTACCACATGTTTTCTAACTGGAACCATGGTGTTATTGGTCGGCAACATAGAATTTTCGGTCGAAGACCGTATCTTGAAAAATTATATGGTGTTTTTGAATGGTAACATATTATTACCATTGGTAACATGCATTGTCCCAAACTTTTTGGTTTGCTTTGTTGTCGATGTTTTTGTTACTAGTCGGTAACAAAGATGTCGTGCGACGTTGTTGCTGGATGATAACATATGTATGGTGTTCCCGGATGGTAACGTATATATGTTTCTCCTAGATGGTAACATATATGGTGTTTCGACATTTAATACGCCACGTGTCTTCCATTGCCCACATTTAATACACTTTACTTTCCTATATATATACCCATCCCCATTCATTTTGTCCCATTTTCATGTGCAAGTTTCTTAGAGATAGACTTTTTCAGAGAGTTTTATCCTTCTCGTCCACTTCCAGTCTTCCAGTATTAGATAGTAACCAGTGCCACCTGCCACACAATTTGTTCTATGATCCTCAAGGCTCATATATAGGTATCTTTATCTGCCATTTTCCAACCTCTTCTTTTTCAAGCAATCAATGTTTAGGAATAATGGCCCCAAGAAAAAGACCATTAAACCAACTTCCTATGTTTACCAAAACATTTTATATCCCCAGTTGATACAACTGCTCCAAAACCCTGAAATAATCAACCAATCTGATTGGATTCCTAAGTCAAGCTTCTATGGAATTATTTACATGCCCCAATATCAGACATACCACAAATTATTAAATAATTTAATGCAAGTGTATAATACTTTAGATGACACTTTCACAGTTCAATTACCATCCCACCAATTTCACATCAAAATAACACTTGAAGATATTTATCGTCTAACAAGCTTGTCTATGAAAACGTATTGCATGTAAGCACCAAGCCATTCTCTTTGATGAGCAAAAGAAAATTTTAGAGTCTCATTACAATCTCTCTATTGAGGCTAAGGTTAATACTCTAGCCAAAAGAGGCATTAACTCTCAATCTATCAAATACCCCTTTCTCTTGGCCATGGTGGAATTTTTCCAGTCCTTGTATCGTTTCTACAAGGAAGATACACCGACATTCCTCAATGGGAAATGTACTACCTTCTTCAAACCATTTATGGTGTTAGATTCGATTGGTTCTCATATCTTGCATCAAAGATTTGCTCAAACTTGACAAATCCAAATTGAATCCTTTTACAGTTATTTTTTCTTCTTGTTATGTTCTTGCTTTATATTATGAGGGTTTTTATGGACTCAAATCCACAACTATTCCAATTGCTCTTCATGAGAAGATGGATAAACATGGAATTCCTCTAGACAAATAGTTGGTGAGTATTTTGTTTTAAAAGCATTTAATCTTGATTCCTTTCAAAAATAAAATCATTGTTAAATTAATTCTTATAAATATGTAATTTGTAATTCTGTTATGAATAGGTAAAAGCAAGTGAAACACTAGAACGCCATCATGTGGTAGTTTAATCGCATAACCCTATTGGGCCTGAGGGGTATGGTGACAACAATGTCACCAAGTCCGATGAATCTTTGGCAGAGTTGAGACCAGACAAACAGATGCATGGTTCCTTGGATTCTTCCCGCTCGACCAGTCTGAGCAAGGAGATAACATGCCTTGCTTCTAATTCGAGAGGAAAATCTAGGTTTTAAGTTTTACATACTACACAATCATTTCAATTTTATGGTATTATTTTACAGAGTAATGATAATATGAATCTCTAATTCTTGACAAAGACATATTTCTAACTTCATTATCCTAATGTATAACCTTTTCGACATATCTACATCCACGACTCCAAGAGATTTTACTCACACCGGTGGTGGTGAACACACGACATACATACTTGAGCAAGAACAAGAAGAGTATCGACCGCACCACAAGGTTCATTTTAAGAAGACCCCTCTGAAAAATTACTTTCGAAACGTTGGCGAATCTCAAAAATTGACTTTCGAATCATTGGTAAATATTTGAAAAATTGTTTCGTGGCAAAGGCGATTTCGCAGAGAGCATTTTTTCCTCATTTTGCAAAGTTGTCCGGGTAGGTTGCTCGGGACTTGCCATTGGGCGGGAAGTCGGTAGAATATATTGGAAAGGGGTTGGGTAGGTGAGGGTTAGTCTGTTAGATGACCAATATTTGGGTGGGCGGGTTAGACAAGAGAGAGGTTGGGTGGCTATTGGATGGGTGGGGTTGAATAAGAGAGGGGTGGATGAATGAGGGTTAGATGGGTGGGATGGACGGGCGAGGTGTTGGATGCCCAAGGTCCGGGAGGGTAGGGGTTGGGCGGCTAGGGGTTGGATGGTGGGTTGGATGGGCGAGGGTTGGATGGCTAAGAGTTGGATGGTGGGTTGGAAGGGGGAGGGGTTAGATGCCTAATTGGTCGGGTGAGGGTGGACGGCCACGGGTTGGATGGTGGGTTAGATGGATGAGGGGTTTGATGGCTCGGGTTGGAAATGTGAGAGTTGGATGGTCAAGGGTTCGACGGGAGAGGGATTGGATGGCTAAGAGTTAGACAGGGTGAGGGTTGACGGGTGAGGGTTGGATGGTCAAGGGTTGGACGGTGGGTTGGACGGGAGAGGGGTTGGACGGCTAAGAGTTGGACGGGTGAGGGTTGGGCGGAGGTGAGGGTTGGATGGGTGAGGGTAGGACGGCTCGGGGGTTGGATGGGTGAGGGTTGGACGGTCAAGGTTGCCAGGGAGAGAGGGGTGGATGGCTAAGAGTTGGATGACCAAAGGTTGGGCGGTGGCTTAGACGAGTGGGTGGTTGGGACAAACTAATGGTTGGATGACCGATAGTTGGCCATGTGGGTTGGTCAGACTAGGGGTTGGATGGTTAATGGTTAGGTGGGTGGGATGGATGGAAAACCATTGGTCAGCTTATTGTTGGACAATATATGGTATTATGGTTTGACGCTTAAGGGTTCTGCGGGTGGGTTGGATGGTTAATGTTTGGTCACGTGGGTTGGGTGAGTAAGGGTTGGGCCGCCACTGCTAGCCAATAGTTTTCTCATGTATCCTTTGAACCATACAGACCCCTATAAATACCCCTTCAAGGTTGAATTATTCACTTTTCTATGAAAATTTCTAGTGCTCTGACTCTCTGAGCTCTCCAATCTTCAAACTTCTCCCAAATTTCAGCAATGGCCAGCACCACATCTATTCCTACACCCAAATTTCAATACAAAAACCTCATGTGCCCATAGATTGTAGCTCTACTAAGAGAAAAATATGCATAAAAGGATTGGGTCAAAAACTTAGAATTTACCGGGCTTGTGGACATGCCCCAATTCGATACTAATACTTTAGTCCTTGATTACCTTCTCACCTCTTACAACGAGAATGATGGTAAATTTTCCGTTCTCCTTGTGCATCCGAGACATCATCAAATTTCTTTTTCAATTGAACCCGAGGACATACATCGGTTAAATGGTTTACCATTCGAAAATAAGCCACCCATTACTACAAAGGCTATTCTTACAAACGAAGACAAATTTTTTTGGAGTCACATTACAATGTACAAGTTGATGGTAAGTTTATTGTTTTCAAATGCTTTTGTTCTTAACATTACTGGACCACCCAAGGCTCTAACGTTTCTTCTCTGTTATTACAGCTCCTCTTAATCATTCATCAAGATGCCTTCTTCTACAAGGTATTGCAAACAAATTCTTTATTGCAATCGCGTCACTTTTTTAGGAAAGGATTGTTTTATTGGGCAGATCTACAGACATTTCGTATTGGGTAGTTCAATATTTATTACGACACTAATAGGGAATGTCTTGTTGCAATTATTCTCTTGTTGCAATTATATTCTTTCTTTTATTATGAAGCGTACTACGAAATTCCACAAAATAAAATTCCAACTACAATCAATGATCAAATGATTGGTCTTACTCTCGAAGAACAACAGGTAAGTTGGTAATAGTTACTTTTAATGTTTACTTGTTCTAAGGATTTCAAATTCAATTTTTTTGGATAAAATAATAAATGTGCGATTTTGTTTACAGAGAAAAATTATATTGCTAGAGATAAATCCCTCCAGAGGTCTCTGCTGATTCTGACATGGATTCAACAGAATCAACACCAGTAAGACCTCCTCGTCAAAAGTGACCTTGGGGGTCAATATGCACAACACGTTTACCATCACATTTAACTTCAGGTATGACGTTATCTTTTTTATAAATAACTAATTCAAACAATTAATATAGATTTTGTATGTACTATTATATTTTAATATTTCTACTGTTCTTTTATACATTTATTGTATTCAGAAACTACTAAGTTTGATGATGAAGATCAAACTCATTCCGGCTTTGAAGATAGAAATGTCACAATTGTGTCTCTCTCGTCTATGCAAGGTATATTGTAATCAATAATATATAACATGTTTTGTTTCCTTATAATTTTTAGCATTTACAAAGCACAATCGTAATATTCTGAGAATTTTTGTTTGCTTTATGTAGGTAATGTGGCTTCTGGGCACATTCCACTTGCAAGGAGGCCACCAATACCTCCAACATGTCTAGTCCAAACAAAAAGAAGAATTGCAGAAAGAATATAAGGTTTCTGCAAAGTCACAGGAAATGGAGCTTCATCCTGCTACCACATAATTTCCTAGACTGTCACTAGGTGGTGTTTTAAGTGTAACAACCACACATCTTTTCAACAACATCACCCTTGACGAGGAGTATTTGGGCTTTGAAAGTGGCGATGCAGATAAGGGTAACTATTTTGACACCCATGATATGATTCAATCTACTCCGCCTCAACCAAAACAAAATGTGCATGTAGTACAGGGCAATGACTCTCCTCCTCCAAGAAATGCTCCAAAAATAGATGATGAAAAGACACATTTTATTTTAGAAAATCTGATATTAGATAGTATGGGGGCAATAATTCAAGAGGTTGTAATGTCTAATGTGGATTTGGTGCGGTCTTGGGAGAAGAGAACAAAAATTTGATAAAAGAAATAAATACACGATACCATAATCATGCTCAAAGGAATTCATTGTTCACTACGTAGAGAGCCAACCAACATGGTAGGATGTTTTGCTAAACAAATCTCAGTCAGGGACTATTTCATATAGTAATGACTACAATGATGAAATTATCGACATAATGCTAAACATGTTGGAGAATCTCAATGCCAAAGCACATGCTTACTACAATAAATGGGCTAAAGACAAGACAAATGTCTTAATAGCAAATGCTAAAAAAGAAAAATCTGTTGTGAGTGGGATTTTAGTTTTATATGCAAATTGCCAAAATCCTTATCTTATATGCACTGCAATATATTTTTTCATTTTATCTAATACACTAATAATTATTTTTTTTGTGTTTTGCAGGCAAAATATGAAAATTTAAAGAAAGAAGCAATTGTTTTTGAAGCACATTTGAAGAATGCCCACAAAATCCTCAATTCATTTGCACAGTTGAAGGAAAAACTCATTGTTATAAATAAACAAAATAATACATTGAGAAGGATAATAAAGGAGCATAAGATGGATCCATAGGTCTTACTTAAGGAAAAGACAGATGCGGATGCAACACTTTTGTCTCAGGAGATGTAGTGAGGGAGGAGATGAATATTCTAGAGAATATCAATATCACATCTTGATATTTGCAGCATCAGGAGTTATAGTTGATAGCTCTGCACATATGCAACAAAATCCTCCACCTCTAACGCAAGAAAAATAACAAGCCTCACCTGCAACATAAAATAATATATGTTAGTAAAGTTCACCATGTGACAGGTGTGTTGTCACAATTCCGACACTGGCGTAGGAATTAAAAGATAGTGGCCAACCCCTTTTTATTTTTTTATTCCGTGTGGCAGATGTAAGGACAACTATGATTTTGAATCATAGGCAGAAAAGAGGATGACCTCGTAATGTGTCCTTATATGACAAAACTTGTTCGGAAGCTTTGATATGTTATGACAACCCCTTTTTTGTAATTGTATTGGCCGAAAATGCTTTATGAATTTGTACTTTTCTTCATAAAGTAATCCGCCAGGCTCCAATGGCCACATGAGAGATAGATTTCAAAAGAACTTTGGGAATTAGAATTGTACAATGTTATTATATGTTGTTAATACAAATTATGTTTCTTTTTTATTGTTTACGTAAATCTTGCTTAAATTTACATGATTTTGTTTCTTTAAAATATTTACGTTTCAAATGGAAAAGGATCAAATAAAGACAAATATAATATTTCATTTTTTGAAATTTGTAATCTTTGTATGAAATACATCAATATTTAAATTTATTGAAAGTTGCTTAAATTTACTTGATTTTGTTTCTTTTAAATATTTACGTTTCTAATTTGTTGCACATGTAAATTAAATCAATTAATAGATATAAAAGACAAATGTGTACTTATTTCACTCTGAAATTGATAACTAAATATAAAACACAAATGGGATAATTGAAACATATAATGACATTGTTCCAATAGAAAATTTGTAATCTAGGTGAATTGGAATAGTCCTGGAGCAACGCTTTCATTTGTGTCTTGGAAATCAACTGTAGCATGATCTGTTGATTTTCCTCGATCCCCTGGGTCAGGAAAAATATTACTAACTCCTCTTCTTTCTACAAGTGAATTCCACAATGCCAGTGCTCTATCATAAGGAAAAGACTCCACTGAGTAACGTGAAACATACAATCTGAGACAACTTTCTAGATTCCTATCCAATCTGTTTCAAACTTTGGACTTTAAAAAGGATAATGCACTGTGAAAAACCCTCTCATCTTCCACTGAACCCAGAATCATTGTTTGGAAAATCTCATACAGATTTATATACTCACTCAAATCTTCACTTAGAATACTACTGGAACAAATATCCTTCCAAATCCTTTTCATGGCACTGTAATCCTGTGGGTTTTGTAGAAGTTGAACTTGTTGTATCATAGTATTAGAAAAATCCATTGACTATGAACTAAGTAGTTTTCTTTTCAAAATACCTTCTACAGAAACTCCATTTATCTCTACAGTCTTAGAGAAATGATCAGTTAGATCACCCATATTTTTGAGAAATAAAGGACTGATAGATGTGTGTGGTTTGCCGCCTGACAAATTCCAGAACTATGGATTTACAACTCCCATTGCTTCAAGAATTTTATCATTTTTGAATCTTTCCCAGATCTCTTTAGCTAATGATTCAGAGATCTTTCTCAACTTATTCCTAGTTTCCATTAATACTGCATCATATAAATTTTGTGTCACTTGTACTTCTTCTATTTCTGAGTTAGGCATATCAACTCTTTTTTGGAACGTATGAAGTGGAATCTCTCTTCCATGTGTTGTTATACACAAATGATCATGTATATTTTACTTTAAGAAGCACTTGGAATTTTTCAAATCTTAGTGCATTCCAGTTTTTCAAAAGCAAAGACGCTGAAAACTACCATCAAAAATATATAAACTTTCTAAACTCCAACAAACACGTCTTCTGAGTCTTATGAAGTCTATAATGTAGAAAGAACAATCTTGTGCATGCTTCATTAAAATATTAAGTTCCCTCAACATGGGCAAAATATCACATAGTGTGAGTAAAATTTCTATGTCAATTATACGACACAATAGATCTTTAGCTTTATCTACATCCTTATGGTATTTAAACATAAATCCTGTCAGTGAAGGATATTCATCAAATATTCTACATGTAGGTTCATACATAGATATCCATCTGGTATCTACATCTTTGAGAAGTTTTTTTCCCTTTGTCACTCCAATAGCAAATTTTGAAATTCTAAAATCTCTTTTGCAGATCGCTAGAATAATAGACATGCAGATCATGTATCAATTCTCTACTTTAGCTACATTTTCAAATGTGCTCACAATTCTATAGGCAAGATTCATTCAGTGAGTCATACAAAGGACAACAACCATATATAGAGCAATAGCTATCTGAATTCTAACACAAAGACCATTTTTTTCTCCCCGCATTACAGCTATACCATCGGTTCCGACACTAACTAATTTTTTTGATGGCAAATTCATCCATTCTGATATCCTTTAGATTTGACAACACCAACTTATATATATTTTCATAATTGCGATTCTCAGTTATTTTATGAATTGCTAATAGTGGGGAGTCCTTATTTCATTAGCAAATGTGTAAACATGAATACATATCCATGAAGTATTATTGACTACAGTAACCTCATCTAATGAAAGGGAAATATACTTTGCCTTTTGAACACACAGTTTCAGATCCTCCTTTTCTACTATAGATAGACATTTTGCAATCTCCCAGCCACTGGTATCGACAATGAGATTGAGGAATGTTATTTAGACCAATAACTTGATACATCATTTTATTTTCTCGAAATATGACATCGGTCTTCCCCTTTTCATTATATGAAATATGGTAGCAAACTGAATACCTTTTTCTTGCATTTTTGCCTCCATAGCTTTGCTCAATCTGGCTACTATGGTCCCACCTTTTTCATTTATATATTTGATACGTTTTTGTTCCTTTTCATACTCTTCTATGTATTTGACATGTAGACAATCTTTTGCATCTTTCCATTTATGTGTTCTGACTATGTTGCCATCCTTTAGCTTTTGGGAAATGTACATTTTCCCACAGTGCTTTTCAATTGTGTCCAGTTTGAGCTGCATCGTGTGCTCCTTCCCCTATTTCAACCACATATTTTACATTAACATTGTGTTGGAATATCATGACAATTTTCAGTTTACACAGGTTCAATAAAAGGATATTTTGCAGCCCATTCGAATTGGATTTTTCTTCCAATTGTCCAGTTTTCCCTCTTTCTTCTGACATATATTTTTTTTCTTGGGAGTCAACTTATGTATCTAAGCTGATAGCAGGAATATTTTGATTCTCATGTCTTATTTTCCTAGAAATAGAACTCGAGTAGAAGCTTCCTCTGCTGGTGTACTTTGAGAATTCGATGAATTTTCATGTACTTCTAACTCATCAAGGGAAAAATGTTTTCCTTAACATATAATGGATCATCGATATCTATAAATTGATTATTCTGGGAAGGTATTTCTGAAACGTTTGTAAATAATTCTATAAAATTGTTACTTATTTAGTATTAATTTTATCTATAGTTAATTTTTACAGAGTAGAAAGAGTTCCAATAAGAGTATGATAAACATAATTATTAAATAACCAGTAAATAACAAGTGCCACATACCGATATTTTTAGCTGATGCAAAAAGGACTTCGTTTTTGTGATTTTCCAAAATAGCCAAGCAAAGTATTTGCACCCTTTTTTGGACTGGCTGAATTTGTAATCTTCTTTCCCTGATTTCTAGTATCCATGACTTCTTACTGCTTAGGCCCTTAGGTTTGGATGGTCAAGGGTTGGATGAATGAGTCACTGAGTGGTTTGATGGATCACGACAGAGGGGTTGGACACCTAAGTTATTGGATGGCTTAAGCCTTATGGGTCGTACGGCTCAGGGTTGGATGACTAAGGGGCTAGATGACTTGGGGTTGGATGGCTTGGGGTTGGACGGATAACTATTGGATGGCTAATGGGTTGGATGGCTAGGTGTTGGACAACCAGGTGTTGGATGACTAGGTGTTGGGTGACGCAGGGTTGGACATCTAGGTGTTGGATGGCACAGGGTTGGACGACTAGGTGTTAGACTACTTAGGGTTGGATGGTAAGGGGTTGGATGGCTAGGTGTTGGACATATCAGCATTGGCTGGATCATAGTTGGATGGCTAAGAGGTTGGATGGCTCAGATTTTGGAGTTAGATGGGCCAGGGCTAGATGGTTCGAGTTAGACAACTCAAAGTTGGATGGCTCAAGCCTCGATTTGGACAGCCTTCGAGTTAGACGACTACGGATTTTGAATTTTCTTATGTTTACTTTGGTGAATATGCACACGATATGATTCGAAATTATGGTGAATTACATTCATAAGCTCTTATATATGTGTAAAATCTAGGTGAAATGAATAGTATAAGGGACATGTCGGTCGATTTTTTCAGCGAATAAGTCGGCTGTGAACCACATAATATTTGCCAATTTGAATTTCTATAATCCTCAATTTTTGTGAGTTTACGAAAATTTTCCACTAAAATTTTACCCGATGCACCACCACCATATAATCTCCTAAACCCTTCAAGTTCTGGTACAAAGAAACCAATAAATAATGACTTAAACTTTATTTATATTAGTTTTTTGAATTGTTTTTTCGAATTTATCATTCTTTTTAATTGGTTTTCATTTAATTTAGGATTTTCCGTGCAATGTCACCTCCACCCTTCCACCTAGTGCAACAACCAAAGTTTGTGGATTACAAGAAAAATTCACAGCGTAAGAAATTTCTATTGATTTCAATCTTATTAATTTTAAGTTCTTACTATTCACTTATTTGACTTCTTAATTTTTAATTTTCTCCGTACTAATTACTAAATATGATATTGTTAAAGTATTGATGCTTGCAGATCTTTTACAATCTAAAATTGATCCCTCGACCACGTCGATATCCACTTCTCTACCCTGAATCCATCTCAACGCACAAGGAGTAAATCATTCTGACCTCCCCTTTGTCGAGCCTTCACCTACTTATGGTAGAGGAAAAGGATTGTGCTCCCTAACCCTAGAATGACTACAAGTAGGGAAACTCAAAATTTCACAACATCTAATTTCCTATTTTTTAGTTGATGACGTGCAAAGTGTTAGAGGAACTTCTTGTTTAAATAATATAGAAATGGATGAGGAGTATCTCGGGTTTGACAATTTTTTTGACATGGCATTGTCAGGGAGGCATGTCAAGGATTTGACGCAACTGCTTTGCAAGAAAGTGCCACAACCGGTAGGCTCTTTAGATCCTCCTTCCCTAACTGGGTAGGAAAAAATGGATGATGATGCAAAGACCAGGTTTTCACTTGACATCCTTGTGTTGGATAATGCTACAACCCTTGTCATGGAGAATTTTATTTATGATCTTAAGGAGCTGAAAATGTGGGAAATCAGAGCAAAAGCTCTGATAAAATAAATCAATGATAGATATCATAATTTTGAAAATATAGAAAAAAATTATTCATTGATTTTAAATCAACCAGTAGTGATTGATGTTATACTTTCTTAAGCACAAAAAGGAAGTGCAGTCACCGATAATGTTTACAACAGGGATGAAGTTTTGACAATAATGTTGAACAGATTTGCTAAGTTGAACCTTGAGGTGCAATCTTACCACAACAAGTGGAGTCGTGACAAGAACCTTGTCACTATTGCTAATGCAGAGAAAGACTTGGCCGTGGTAAGTTCTATTTTTTTGTAGATTGTTAGATAAATATATAGTTATCCTTTATCTTATTCTAAATACTAATTATGGGATTTTTTAATTATAGTCAAAATACCAAACTTTGAAGATAGAGGTGCAAGTGTTAAATGAGAACCTTAAAAAATGAGAGAGAGTGTCCACGGGGCTATTGGTTTTAAAGAAAAACTTGTTTTGTAAAATAATAAGAACAATACATTACGAAGGATTATCAAGGAGCATAAAATGGATCTGAAAATTCTTCAAAGAAAAAAAAATTGATGAGGATCCTTCTATCCTTTCGGCAGGAGATGTAGCTCGTGAAGATAGAGAAAATTTAGAAAATATTAATGTTGCTGCAAAAGAATTAGTAGAGTCTGGTATAATCCAAGATAGTTCAAATGTTGTGGCATTTTTGTTGAATTTGTTCATGAAAAGGGTCTAATTAACTTCACTTAAAACTTTAAAATATTTTACTATTGATGTATTCAACATTTGACAATTGGAATTTGAAAACATTATCTTTATGTGAAATTGTTGATCTTTTTATTTCTCTCTGAGTCTCATGTGAAATTGTTTATTATCTTTATGTGAAACAGTTGATGAATAGTACACATGGATTATGGAATCTAGATTTACATTGTTCAATTTAGTTTCAAATATGTATGAACTCAAAAATTTAAACTTGTCTTGAATGTGCATGTTGTTGTCAATCTTGATAGTTGTATCTTGATTCATCATGTAAAGATTATCTCCAATAATCATGATGGGATGTAGTCATAGATTGCTATGTTTTTTTATTAATCCTAATAATCACAATGTTACATATCATATATGGATTATAATATTTTTACAAACAATTGTGCTTGTGGAATTGTGATAGTGAGAAATCAAAGATTGAACATACATTATTAGTAACAAACTTTAATTTTATTACATCATCCAATTTGCATATATGATATTGCACAAATATGAACTATCTACCATATGTTATTTACAAACATTATTAAAAATATAGAAGGGATTAAAAACATTATGTGCGTAATATATGTAAATGAAAAAATATCGAGTAACAATATATATTTCAGAAAATGAATACAATCAACTATCTGGTAGTTGAAACAACCCTATCCTGAATGGTCCTTCATCACTTCTTATATTTGTTGCAGAACTTGTATAGCGAGTCCAAGTCAATTTCACCATTATTAGAGACTTCATTTTTAGCTATTTGATTAATAGATTTGTGCTCTGTAAGAGATGTCCATGTAGCTAGTGCTCTTTCAAATGGAAATGTGTCCACCTCGATATCTTGAAACATAGATTCTCAAAAAGTTTCCAAATTCTTGTCCAATTTTTGCAAAGTTCTGATTTCACAAAATTAAGTGCACTAAATACCCTTTCATCTTCAACAGAATCAAGAATCATTATCTGTATGAGTTCATATATTTTGAAGTATACACTTATATTCTCTCTCAGGATGCTACTATGATACATCTTTCTCCACAATAGAGTGACAACTCCCATTTCTGTTGGGTCAACAATAGACTTATATTGATCAGACATTGTATATGAAAAATGTTGTGATTGTGATATGAGTAATTTTATGTCCAATATACCATTTAATTCCCCTCCATCAACATCTGAAGATTTGTAAAACTGCTCCATAAGTGCAGTCATGGATTTCCCAAGTTTGTAGCTCTTTGTTCTTCATCAATCATCGGGTTCTAGAAAATGGGATTTATAACTCCCATGGCCTCCAACATATCACTGTTTTTAAAATGCTCTCTGATCTCATAAGATAATGTTTCATATATTTTATGTATATTAGAAACTTGCAACATCAAAAAGACAACTCGTGATAGGTACTTCCTCAAGTTCATAACCTATTACATAAGGATATTTGTATAAAGTGTGCATTTTAATATTTTTCCCATCAACAAAAATACAAAGATGACCACTGATATTGAAATTTAAATAGCTGTTTGGATCTTTGGTGTCTATCAAAACCTTGAAGCTGCTAAAAATTGGCTTTTGAATCTAGTCTTGGGTGCAATACAAGGTATCTAAAATCATACATACTTGTCTCTTTAATTTTAGAAAATCAACAATGTATATGGATCTTTCCTGAGCATATTTCACCAAGTTGTTTATTTCCTTCAACATTGGAAAAATACCACATAAAGTTAATAATGTCTCTAAATTTGTCAAGTGATACAAAATATATTTAGCCTTGTCCACTTGTCTTTGATGCTTGAACATATACCATACTAAGGACTTGTATTCCTCAAAATATTACAAGTTGGTTCATACAATGATATCCATCTCGTGTCAACATATTTTAGCATTTTTTTACCATTTGTTATTCCAACAAAAATCTCTAAAACTCCAAAAATATTTTAGGACTGCTTGACATATATGAATGCAAGTCCCATATCAGCTCCTCCACTTTAGCAACATTTTCAAAATTACTTATAATATTGTAATCCAAATTCATTTGGTGAGCCATACAGTGAATAGGTATCATGTAAGGGGCTACTCTTGTTTGTAGACGATACAAAGTCTAGTTTTGTGACCTTGCATGACAGATGCACCATTAACTCCTACACAAATCAGCTTTGCAAAGATTGAATGATCATCCATACTAGCTATTTCCTTCAAATTTTTAATAACAAGTTTGCATATGTTCTCAACATTGTAGTTCTCCATCATTTTGTGCATATTTAGTAGATGATTTTCCTTGAAATGGTTATTGAAATTGAAAGTGTAGACATGCATGCACACCCAAGATGTATTATCTACTGTTGTGACCTCATCAATCGACAAAGCGATAAAATTTGCATTTTTACCTTCTCTCTCAAATCAATGATTTCAATTTCTCCCATACACTTTTCCATCTCCCATGCACTGGTATCTGACTAGTGTGTTGTTGGAATATTTAGAAATCCATTAGATTGAAATAATATCTTATAATCAATGAGATCTAAAATTGGTCTTCCATTTTTTAAAATGTGAAATACTGTTATGAATTGAATGAGTTTTTCCTAAAGACTTACGTCAGTAGATTTTTCAAATCTAGCCTTTATTGTTCCACCTTTCTCAACTAGGTCCTAAAGATGTTTATGATGATTATCATATTTTACAACATATCTCATATGTAAACAATCTTCCTTAGTTTTCCATCTAGTTGTTTTTATAACTGTTCCATCATCTTGCTTTTTAGACTCATATACCTTCCCATAATGCTTCTCTATTGTGTCCAACTTCAATTGCATTTTGTGGTCTTTGCCTAGTTTCTAACTATAGATAGTACATCTACATTTTGTAGGAGTATCGTACTATTTTCAGGTTCAACATGTTCAATGAATGGATATTTAGTTGACCATTCAAATTTATAAGTCCTTCCTATAGTCCACTTCCCACTCTTACGTTTTTGATGTGAGTTTCGGATTGTTTATCAGAAGTTTGATTTGGATGGGAAATGGGATTATGAGTACTATCAATTTGAATTGAATTAATCTAGTGATTAGCAATTTCATCTAGAGTAAGGTCACTGCTAGGGTTTTTACATTTGAGAGAAATTGGTTTGCTTACAACTTCCCTAAGTAAATAAAAAAATAAAGTAACATTATCATAGTAAGAGTGAAAATACCTCTTACCATTGGGGTTAATGTTGGTTGGCTGAAATATTTTGAAATTTCCATATCACATTTTCTTTTTCCTATAGTTATTTTCTCATTTATAATAGGGGCCATCGAATGCATGATTTTGAAGTCTGTATAAGTGACAAAAATAGAAATGTCAAATACTCGATGGCAAAATAGCTTTATCCAGATGCAAGGCAACACAACTTAAGAATGAAAGATGACAACACAACCGAGTACTCAAATGAAAAATCAATATGTAGGACGGTTGTAGAAAATATTGCTACCGTGCAACAACATAGTTAAGTGTTATCGACCGCCAACACATATATCACTCATATCGACCCAACATATATAGTTGTTACCGTTCAAGAATAAACATATATGTTACCGTTCAAAGAACACATATATCTCATTACGACACCTTAACTCTTATACATGTTGCCGGGCGGTAACATTTTGCACTTTTTGTTCATCTTTACATATTTGTCTTGTCGTTTGTCATCACAGAATTTATTGTCGAGTGGTAACACAAATAACTATTACCATCTATCAACACAAAATAAACTTACCGGTCTATAGACAAAGCTCTTTTTTTTTCTCTTACCTCTTGATTCTTTCAATTTTTCCCAAATCCTTCGATTTTGGTCGATACTTTATATTTTTCACATGCTTATAATGTAAATAATATGACTATACTATGGTGAATTAATCACATATATATTAGAATGTTATAAGATGAAAGTGAATATACTAACATCATCAAAGGTTGGCGAAAACATGAAGGTGAAATTATATTCAATTTTCTTAGGCCCCGTAAAATTTTGGCGAACGCGCTACCGTATGGTAGTACAAAATTTACCAAATTCAAAAATTTAAATTCCTAATATTCACCTTTTCATGAATATTCGCTCTAAAATTTACCACTCTGGTCGACCGAGAAATAAGGTGTGTAAGACCAAAAGTGGCAATAGAAAGAAATCAAATATGGCCAAAGACATGGGTTAATTAGTACCTTTCTTACTTCGGAATCAAATGAATAGTATTATGTAATCAAGACTAAATAGATACCCAGAGTGCGTGATTTTGTGTTTAAATTTTCCCCACTTTATGTTGTTGAGTGAAAGTTTGATAACATAAAGTAGATAGAGATGCGTACCTAATAAGCACGTAGATAGATGGAGAGAAGCATGCTAAAAGACAAGGAAAAGTGTGGACCATGGAGACTAAAGATGAGAAAGTGTAAAAAGTGATGAGATAATGACCCTAGGGTGGAAATGCATGTTGTTGATGTCGATTCTAATGTGTGTGATGTTGTTTTTATGTAGGATGATGTTGAATGATGTTAACTACCGCTTCCCATATGAATGTACCTACAAAAGAGAATAACAAATAAGTAGTCAAATACGCATGTGTACGTGTAAAAAACATGTAAAGAAGTATGTAAAAATGAAAAATGTGAAAAAGGAACATGTGAACCTGATTCATGATGAGAAAAGAGTGTAGAAAGTATTAGGTAGATGTTGTCGAAGGCCAAGTTTTTGGGCAATCTCACAAAGCTGAGCTTTTAACTACGAGTTTTTGGGTGATCTCACGCCAATGATATGGAAGAACTATAGGGAGAAAATTCTGGTTTCATCCTCCAACCTTTAATTGCTTCCCCAATATGGAACACCACCACTACGATGGTGTTAAAAATATGATCCAGTTTGACCAATTCCGATCCAATAATCAAGAAGAAAATGTTGAATGTTGTATGTATGGTGGGCATTATGGACTATCTCGCCATGTAAAATTTATTGTGTGGAGTGCTATAGACTGTGCTTCACTAAATAATTTTGTGTAATTTCCCCCTAATCACAGATGTCCAAGAAGGGTTAAGGGCACCTAGATGCTAGTATCTTGGTTTGGGCATTGTTGCCTATGTTGTAATAAGGAACCAAGTCATATTTTGAGCCCTTCCTAATCTTATGATTCTACTATACCAGATTATGTTATGCTTTGAACTATGACTATGAAATACTGTATGAGGTGACTAATTCACCCAAATGATGCCCCCTCATTTGGTGTGCTTGCTGACATTCTTGAGGAGAATGTAGCCCAAAGGAGGACCGAACACTGTGCTAAAACTCGTGCCCTAAAGGGGGAGTGTTCTTGGTATAAACAAAGGAACATGAAAAAAGTAGCTAGGAGATCATTGTTAGTACAAGAAAACATGCATGTAAAATGTAAGATAGTAAACAAACATACCATGTGTAAGCTAAGATGCAAGAAGACAATACACAAGAATACAATGTAGACCACGAAAAATGGGTTTCAAACATGGACATCACTCACGATGTCACAAGACAATCAAGGCTGATTAGGCCAAAAGTAGACAAGTGTGCACACAAGACAAAGGGAAAAACCCACAATCAAGTGGAAAAAATGAAAAACATGAGCAAATAATGTAACCGACATCCATGGAAGCAAATAGACTGTAAGACAAATGTTGCACACAAAGCACCTATTAGCATGTTAGAAAGATAAACGGTATGTCAAATCCTGTATAATATTATACATTAGTGTGCTATGAAATAATAACACATATAGAGTACCAAAGTGGATGCCCCTAGGAGGTGTTATGGGACTGGTAATAGGCACTACACCAATCATCCATGCTTTGTGTGTATAGATCTCAGTAGAATTTGTGATCATAACTTGAAAGAAAGTGAACGCGTATGTGTGTATGGAAAAAATGACATATAAGATATATATCTATCATGTGTAATAAAGTGTACATGTAATAAGTAAATGTAAGAAAGACTAAATGTGACCAAGATATGTAGTATGTTGTGGAGTGTAGATAGAATGGAATGCACAGTAAGCGTGATAGCAACCGTGTGCCCCCCGAGTGAGTGTGGATGTGTATGTATGTGATGAGGTTCATTTATACATTCCCCCTCAGCAGTCAAGAATGAACCGTATAAAAAGAGTGCGTCATCGAGAAATGGTTTGAATTGTGTGTATTAAAAATATGTGATCATCAAGTACAAAATGTAGAGTGTAAGTGTGTGAGTAGATGAGTGAGTGATCAAACGCACGAGTGTAACAAGGTCCATTTGATATATAAACCCTCGGTAGTCGAGTACGGAACTTGGAACTAGAGTGTGTCATATGGTAATGACTACAACATGTGAAAGTAGATGTCAAAAATATATGTCATGAATGTGTAGAGTGTGTAGTGTGTATAATGTATAATAGATATTGCGAGAAGGAGATGAGTGCATGATGTGTGTTGTGTGTAGTGTTCATGTGTATAGGATTTCGTCAATATCAAGTGTGAACCGTAGCATAAGAGTACGTCATTGGGAAATGACAATACTAGAGTGTGCCAAGATGCGTATGTCATATGTGAAAGTCTAGATGTGAAGTGATGATAAAATAAGATGCATGTTGATGCTAGGGGAGAAAAATAAGTTTGATGTCCCCTAAGTATGTGATGATGAGTGTGATCAAGAAATTTCTTCTAACAAGTTGTCATTGTCATAATCAAATATGAATGGTGAAGCATCAAAACCTTGATATGCGATAGTATTAGGTTTGTCAAGAAAGGAGCCATTGAAGCATAAATTATACATTCCCATGGCATAGTATTCATTAGTGAAGGAGGAAGTAGACAACCATGTGCATACCAATGAGTAAGATTTGGGGAATATCCAAAAAATAATTAATTGCAAATAAAAACATGGCCAAAGGACATGGGGAATGATATGTCAGTGTGATCATGGTCTAATGTGACCCAAATGTAATCAAGCCAAGACTATCCGAGTGTAAGTGGAGAAGTGCAGGGAGCACGTGCAAGAAAGACTGTGAGATAAAATAATCAATGAACATAAGCAATGGTAATGTGAACAAACCCATGGTAGAGATGATGATCGTGAGGTGCAGGAAAGAGATCATTAACTATAAAAACGAATCAATTCAACACATCATGTGTGCATATAGTATCAAAGCAAGTAGGATAAAATGGAATGTGTTCCCAATAAGATTCATTCATGAAAAATATGCATGTAAATGAAGGAGGTATCAATGGAGGATGCTCATGAAAAGGTAATGGAGTGATGTCCAATGTCCGAATGCCCCCGATAAAGAATCATAACAAAGAATAGAAGTAGGAGGAGATGATGGTGCAAATGAGACAATATCTAACATTAAAGTAACACCCTCAAGTGGTGGTAAATGATCAAAGTATCCATAGGTTGTGGTTCATCAATGGTAGAAAATGTGGGATTAGGAAGTGTGGTGGTGGGATCACAGCTGCAATATTTGAATGGTTGATGGTCAATAGGAATTGTATATTCTATGCCCTCATGTAAGAACTTAACACATTGATGTACTATAGAAGGAATTGTTTGCATGGCATGAATCCATGGCCTACCAAGCAATAAGTTGTATTGAACTGGAAATTCCCTTACAAAGAAGACCTTAGGAAGAGTTTTAGGTATGACGGTGATAGGAAAAGTAATTTGACCTATGTATGGACGAACCAAGCCATCATAAGTGCGAAGAGAAATAGATGATGGACTAACATCAAAAACATAAAGGACAAGATTTTCGATGAATGATAAGGCGCAAAGGTTAATCTCAAATACATTATCACTTTGGTAGTTCACTTCACACCCATATTATTAATGTGAATCATGATGTACAAAGGTGGACCATTGTAAAAATAACAAGATCAACAACAATATTAGATGGAAAAGCAATATGTGGAGAAAATGCATCTACGAATGTATAAAGTATATCTGGATGAAGATCAGAAGGAATGTGAGTGGTAGCCAAGAGAGTAATGATTTTAGCTCTTAATTCAGGGTTGATGAGTAGGAAATCATGAATAGAAATATCCATGATGAGAAGATCCTAAGAAGATAAAAGCAATAAAAGAAAGAGGACCACGAGTGTTTGGATGATTTTGGGTTCACCAAATGATTATCCAAATATAGAAATAAATGTCTAATTCTAATTACAATGTAGCAATAAAATAAATATGAAATATGAATAAATCGACCCAAGCAAACTAAGCTATAAAATGTTAAACCTTAGTTGCAAATAAAGTATAATATGACTTAGCTAGTTCACAGAGAGATCCTAAAGTTGCAAAAAGTTAGAAAACTAGAAAATATGAAGTATGATTGTCACACTGAAGCTCAAAAAAATGCATCTATGGAGGAATATGCTAAACAGGGGCACCCGAGAAGGGTCAAGGGTGCCTGTGGGCACCATGCACCTATAGTAGGTACCTATGACTGAAAAAATGCTCAGAAAACTATCTTTCACTAGTCACAAGTACTTCACTATCCTTCACCTTTGGTCACTAGTATGTCACACAATGATAAATGATGTATCTAATAACCTATAATGAAATATTGGCCTATAAAACCCTCAAGTGGCATCAAATCCCAAAACAAAAATAATGCAAATAAGGTGTCATATAGTCCTCGGTTGTCAAATAAGTGAACTTATAATCGAGCAATGCACTACATTTTAGACCCAATGTAGTTCTCGTGTGTGTGGGGGAATCATTCCCAAGGTGGATCTTATGCGTGTTGCACTTGATAGTAAGAAAAGTAACTAGATGTAGAGAAATGTAATAGATATGTGCATGGAATATAATAGACTCCCCTCTTATGAAGTGTATACGAGAATAATGCAGTCCCTTGCCCTTGAATGAATGTTAGAATGTATGCTTGAATGCTCTTGAATAGTCTTTGGATACAACCTTAGGTGGTGATAGATTATGCTTAGTGCATGGTCCTTTATTATGATAACATAAATTTATATTTATATGAATCCCTTGCTTGAATTTCATAATTAACCCCAACAAGGAAGAATACCAAAAAGATAAGATGTTAAAACATCTAGAAAGGACCCAAAAGATGTGATTAAATTATAAAGAGGTCAGAGGCACCCAAAGGGGATGGGGGTGCCTGACGACTGGTGTTTTGGTGGGCGTTGGTGTCCAAAGTCGAGAAATTGAAGGGTTAGAGGTCAGATTGAGAAAGAAGGTGTGTAAGACCAAAAGTGGAAATATAAAGAAAGAAAAGATGGCCAAATACATGAGTTAATTAGTACTTTTATTACTCAGAATGCTATAAATAGTAGTATACAATCGGGACTAAATTAATACCTAAAGTGCGTAATTTTGTGTCTACTATGAATAACGGTGAAGTGCCATGACATACATGCGATTAAAGGTGACAACTAGCGAACATCTCATGACCGTGTGAAATTGGGTTCCACAGCTTCTAGGTAGTCATAGGCCCTTAAAATAGGTCTCTGACACCCCGGTGCCCCCGACCCTCCATAGATGACTTGGTCCTAGGATTTCGACACTCCTATAATTTTATAGGTCTGATTGTGATATCCTACCTTGCATTTTCAATAGTTTTCTAGCTCTGCACATCTTCGACATCACTACAAATCAACTAAGTCTTTTATATTTTCATTTGAAACTAGGGTTTCAAATTTATCATTGTTTATTTACTTGGGGCAATTATGTACCTTATTTTTATACTCGGTGTTGTTACATATTTAGAATTTGGAATCTATTTATTTCAATATATTTACTTAATCACTAGGTGCTCTTGTCCCTTCTAGGCGCCCATGTCCTTCTCTTTCTTCTTCTTAGTCTTTTGGGTCCATTTTTCCTTTTGGTCACCTTTTAAAACTTTGGGTCAACCTTTTAGCTATCAATAAATAAATTCAAATAAGGGAATCATATATATACTTAGTTATTACTCTCAAATAAGGGGCCAAACACTATAAGCATTATCTATCACCACCTAAGCTTGTACAAAGGCATAAGAGTACTGCAAGTCATACATGTATATCATCCATGCAAGGAATAAGGGTTGCATTATTCTACATACACAACATATGAGGGGAGTTCATTCTATTCCATCACACACATTCTAAAAACTCAATACAATCTACATCTATCCCACTATTATCATGTAACGTGCACAAGGGCAACCTAGGGAATCATTACATATATAAACATAAAGAACTACATGGAGTATGAGATGTAGTACATCACTCGATTGTAAATCCACTCTTCGCGTGACCATCATGATCAGTATGACTCCCCATTCTACATCCTTTTTATTATATTTGATGCGGTTTGTGGGCATGTGTAGTTATACATCTATTTTGCGGGTTATAGGTATGACCAACGACATCGTGACAAACTAGAGTGAAAAAGACAGACTAATAATGAAGCTCCTCTAACTTGAAAAGATCAAGTTCTTAGAATCCAGTGGACACTAGCACCCATATTAATCACTAGCACTAGTGACAATCATGTCCTCCCATGGATACTTCTATCATGTACATTCCAAGGGTTACAAACCCTCATCGAGCCCATTCAACAATGTTCCCGGTTAGATCCAATAAATATCCAGTTTTGATCTTCTCTAGATTACATGGAATTAGCTAAGTCATCTTCCCTCTCATTTGCTTAGGGTTTTACATTGTTAAATGTTTATTGCTTGTGCATACTATATATAATTATTAGAATATCATATGTTACAATAGTTACTCTAAAATTAAGATTTAATTCAATTTAGATTAAATCATTTGGTGAACCCATTTTCTCAAACCCCACCTTGCTTCAAGGCATTCTTATGATCTTCCTCCATGGCTAAGACTTATGAACCCTTTACTGACAAAAACCTTCATAATCTTCAGGCTCATATTGTTGATCATCCTCAAGACCTAGATCTCTTATTATTCACTTCTTGTGATGAGGCCACTCGGTTAGCTGAGCTCAACCCTCTAATCTCCAATTGTACTTTTGTTCCTATTGTGACACTTCCTTCTCACACCACCACTCTTCCACCTACTCCTATAAATAAATTTACCCTCCCTATTACTTATCGGACATGACTTAGGAACTTTTGAGATAGCTTCATTATACCATGATTTGCAAACCCAAATTTACTAATTACAAAAATCCTCTTCATCCTTCTCGCCATCTCTAGATTCCTCACTCCTCCTTCATAGCCCTTTTGCACTCGCCATCTCCTCTTATCTGCTACCTCCTAACTTCATTGCACCTAAGCTTCCCACATTCAATGTCCATGATGAACCTCTGAAGTACCTTCGATCCTTCCATATTTCATGTCTCGACTATGCTGATAACCTTACACTATTGGCTAAATTGTTCCCTTGAAGATTAAATGACTATGTTATACGTTGGTTCTATGATCTACCTGTCCATTTGGTAACATATTTTACCTCTCTAATTGATGCATTCCTTTCTCATTTTTATATAAATATTGACACTTATATATTATATGCACAACTAGCTAAAATCAAACAAGGATCCAATGAACATCTTGCAGACTATGTCTTGTGCTATAAGAACAACCTTGCTAAAATGACCAATGTCCTCATTGATTCAGAATTGCAAGATCTATTAGTTAATTTTTTTCCTCCACTCCAAGAGAGTTTCATTTTTAAAATCTCTCCTTCCTGTAATCAATTATGCTATACACTCAAATTGCGTGAAAGCAAGATGCTATCTATGAGAAAATTGACATATTATGATACTTCCTCCACCTCATTCTCTAACAAGTTTCAAACCAAATCCAAATTCAAACCATCTCCCAAGCCTACCAACTCTAAAGTTAATATCAACATTGTTTCTACACCAAAGAAAACTCCAATTACAATCCACCCGACACACTTTTACTAAATTACCTTGTGCAACTCGGTTCCTATTACCATGGCTCCTTGAAGGCAATCTTATTACTCTCCCTCCACCGCTCAATCTAGATCCTTCTCGACCATGTGGCCATAACTACGATGAAAATGAACACTGTGATTATCACCAATGCAATGGGAACTCTACTGATCATTGTTTTAATCTTAAACATATCATTCAAGATCTCATCGATAAAAATACAATTGAGCTCCCAGAGCCCTCTACTTATAAACCGGTCAATGATAATCAAAAGCTTAAAATCTTCAATAACCCATTACCAAAACATGACAAGTTAGTTAATAATTCATCTGATCAATCATACATATCATGTTGTGCCTCCTCCCTCATCGAGACCACTTGATTTCCTCATTGCTATTGCTAACATGCCACCACCAGTTATTACATTCTCAGATCATGATTACCATGCTACATTTTCCTCTAATTCATTGCATATTAATGCTTTTATTGGTGCTCATATAGTCAATAATACTATGGTCCATCCCTTGGCCCTTTCCAATGCATGTTCTGTAGCACTCCTGCTAGCTATCAACTTTCCAACCTCTCAAATCACATTTCCGGTCCCTAATTCTTACAGTTATGTCATCCTTCCTATTATTGCTTTGGGTACCTTACCATACCTACACCATTCCTTGTTACATCTAAAATCAAGGGTTGTGACATGGTCTTAGGTATACCTTGGCTCCATGCTACCAAGGATATTCCCTCCATGCTCCACTTACACCTTAAGTTCATTCATAAATTAAAAATCTTGGTGGGAGAATATTATTGGTTATAACCCCTAATAATATGAAATATACTCGATCTAAATGATAGGACCAAATAAGCAATAATTTTTGCCTCACATAGTGAACCCATGTCTCCGTTGCATACTAGAATTGGCTATGATATTGATTTGAACTCTTTTCATGTTTTACTTGGATATAACCAAAAAAATATAAACATATACATATGTGTATAACATATATGCATGTTTGATTTCATTTAGAAATTCCATTAATTGTTATATTTTTCTCGACTTAAGTATAAGGACTCTATTTTCCTTGATAGACCTATAACTTGTTGATAAGGATATTAGTTGATCTTACGTTTCAATAAATAAAATGTGGCAGCTATTTTAATCAATCTGCATACTATGAATGAATGAAAGCCTTTTAATAAAGTGTTACATCTAACATTATTATGCATTTTGGAGTTGAATGTATATAGTTCACCTTGATGATCTCATATTCTCCATCATGATAGTATTTCTTTATAGTTCAACAGATTGTACTTATAGTATTTTTTTGAAAACAAGCCTATACCTCTAGTAATAAGGTAAGTAACCACCTCTCTGGACTACATTTGTTTTTACCGACTTGGGATAATTGAAAAGTTTGAGCAACATATGTTAAGGATATGATTTTTTGAATCTCCTTTTTATTTGGAGAAACCTTTTGTTGTTTCTTCTAAACTTCTTGGGAAGTGTTGTCACTTGAAGATGAACCATTTCCTGAAGCTAAGATCAACACCTCGAGAAACATGGAAAGACCTTCAAAGTGTGGGAAAATGGCTCTTTTAAGGTCAATCTCTAGGTGACAAAAATTGTTCGTTTCACTCCAATTCACTGCAACTAATATAACCAACTCTACACTATGTTTTTTTTTATTATTGGCAAATAGTTTTTTGAAAGGGACTATACCCTTGAATACAAAAGAAGGCCTGAGAGCCGAAATAAGAGTGAGAAACAAAGAGAATGGATCAAGATCCAAGTGTTACAATGAAGCTCAAAGTAGCTCAGAAACAGCTACACAAACGAGACATAACAGCAAAACAACAGCAAAAAAACAGCAAACCAACCGCAGAGAAACAACAAACAGAAGCTCTGCGACTGTTACCCTTACCCAGGCGAAGCGTTACCCTTCAGAGTGGTAGATTTTTTCTTTTTGCTGACCGTTACCCACCCTGATGGAGCCTTCGCGGTTGGAGAAGAAGACAAAGGAGGAGTATTTTCCTTAGTCGCAAATGTCCCATTTGGAACAGCCAAGTTGTTCTCCTGAGAGATATATTTTTCATTTTCCATGCTGCCCTCAACAGCTTGTGAATTTTCCATGTTTCTAACAATCTGAGTTTCGGATAAATGAGATAAATTTGTTGCAATTTCCTTGCTGTTGGAAATAGGATTTTCCAAAAAGGAATTTCAGGGACAAACCCAGATTCATCCTTAGCATTTGAATTTGAATCAAGGTCCTCTTTTGCATCGAAAACCAAATGTTCCGGGAGGGCATCCTTCCACCAACTGCGTTTCTCATGCTGGCCCTTTGCCAACCCACAAGCAATAGACGTATGACCTAAACAGAAACACTTTCTGCATCGAAATGGAAGGCCCTCGTAATCTAAAGGTTGTGACCAAGTTCTGTTTTGCACCCTAAGATCAATGGTTGCTGGGAGGTTTTTAGCCGTGTCAAGTTCCACCAAGATTCGAGCATAGGTAGTGTGGGTGTAATCAGAAGTTTGAGAGTCTATAAACAACGTAGTTCCCAAGGTGTTTCCAATAGATTTCAAACATTCACTGCTCCAAAATTGGAGGGGTAAATGGGGCAGTCGGATCCAAACAGGTTTGCATGAAAAAGACTCAGTGAGCGGGTTGAAAGAGGGGAACCAGGGTTTAATGATCAGGTACTTGGATTGGAAAACCCAAAGCTTGGAAGCAATGGAGTTTTTATCAGCAATTGAAGAGAAAGTCACTATGAAGATACCTTTAGCACACGGATATAAGTCTAACCTCCCAATGAGCAAAGGAGTCCAGTTCTTGGAAATCCATGCATGTAGGTCAGGAAGGCTGGGCCAGAGTCCTCCAAATCTGCAGATCAGAGCATGTTCCTGATAGTATTTTTCAGTTGTAATGACCTCCTCCCCAAATGTTATGCATGGAGTAATGTCTGCTGGCTTCATAGGAGAATCCTTACCTCTTAAAGCATCCTTGAATGAGGTTACAGTGGGGCCGTGAGTAGATGCGCCTTTGCCAGTCCCGACAAGAGCATGGTGACATATTCATAAGGTGACATAACTCTACACTATATTACTAACTAGTTCTAATCTAATATTTCCAAGGAACCAAGGTTTAGAAAGATGAAATACTAAAATAAATAAGGTGATGCACCAAAATGGAAGTGGATTCTCTCCTTGAGATGAAGAATGAGAGGGAAAATGCAAATCCAAGAGGTTAGAAAGAAGACACATTCAACCTTGTAATTTTACTAAACTTTGATTCTTTACATAAATGACACAAAGGATGGAAATAATGCAAGTATAACTCACACACAACATGCCATAAAAATAATAGAGAAGAAGAACACAATAATACAAATTAAAGGGAAGAAAAGAGCCACAATAACAAAATATTATTTTTTTTGATGAAAAGAGATATTATATTATATTAATGCAATAAGATACAAGATAAATTTCAGCAAAAAAGTGAGTGGTATGAGAGCATGCCCCAAAACCACAAAAAAACTAGGTAAATCCTAAGAAAAACAATTTAGGCAACACCTAAGAATCCATCAAAACACAAAAATATGCAGCAACAAAAAACATTACTGAAGAATGGGGATCATGATCATCTAGCCAACCCGAGCCTGGGAGGTCCTTGCCGGCATCTGGAAATGTCCCAACCAGGGGGTTTCTTCTTCTTTTTAGCTTCGTCCCAAGTGGGGATGGAAAGAAAAATGTGGGGAAATTTATCGAGGGGTACGCAGCGACGGTTGGGGAAGATTCTAGCCATCCAACATGCACGGATCGAGGTGGACAAGAAAGCCCCACTTGATTTAGTGAGCAGTGAGCCCCACCTAGGTTGGCGGGAAGGGGACCCCTAGCCTGCCTGGCAAGCTAGTGACGCAGTGAATCCTCCGATGCTTTGGTGAGAAACAAACCCGAGATAAAGGAACTCCATTGGGAGTGGCTATGATGACCACCATGGCCATGTGGTGAGGAGCTCTAAGATGTCAAGGGCACTTCCCGAGTGACGTTGCATAGGGCATCACCCCAGAGGTCTTTATGTAACAAGGTCGATGGTGGTACACTTCTAGTGTAACTTTGCTTTCCGGACTTGAATCTAAAGAAGCACATTGGAGATAACCATAGATTTGTTATACACTGAAAATTATTGATCAAATTCAAAATTAGCAAAGAAAAAAGCATTTCTTTCTTTCCAGATCCAAAATAAGATTTCCCCTTTGAAAACATGTCAAATCTGAGTGAACATGGGAAGAAGTTTGTGGTTATCTCTTAAAAGGAGATTTTGTTAGGTAAAGAAGTGCGGTCTGAGAAGAAAGAAAAATGAATGGATCCAATTCCAAATAAGTTGTGCTTTCAAAAAAAAGCAAAAGAGATTTAGTAAAGTTTCCAAGTGGCCATAGAAAGGGCACTTGGGAGCTGGGATCCCAATTTGAACAATTCAAGACCCTATGGGAAGGCCTTGGTGTAAAATACACCAGAGAAAGTGAGCAATTTTGGGCTCCACACAGATAGACCAGACTATGTCAAATCAATGACTCCATTGTAATGGAGTGGAATGAATTCCCCACCGAGTGTTGATTTTTTCAACCATGGGAAGATGAGGCAAAAGCCAACGGTAGCCTTTATTAGATGAATAGTTGTGAAACAAGGTATCAACATACCACTTCAAGTCTATCCACTAGGGGTGAGAGGAACACACCAAATTTTTGCATCATTTGATTTGGGACTGAATTGAGAACTTAATTAATACTAGCTTGATCATGGTTAACCAGCCAAAATCAAGCTTTAGGCTCAGGCCTAAAAAACCAGGATTCAAAGTGTTTACGTAGAAAAAATCTTAGATAGTGTAGATTCCTTGGATATATGTGAAACACTTATCCTGAGCCTAAAATATCGATGACCACCAAAGGGAATGATGGTTAATGGAAATCCCATTACAAAATCCATCACCTTTCCATTAAAGCCATGACTTGATGCATTCCCAAGCCTTCCAAATGCTTTTAAGCACAAAGGTGCCAACCACTTTAACAGGAACTAGAACAATAAGGAGATTAACAAACCCCAAACCTTTCCATGCAAGGTAACCATAAGGTGATCCTTCTTCGATGCCATGGTGCAAAATCACTTTCCATGCTTCTTGGCTAGTGATACATCAAAAATCCATTTGGCATAGAGTGCCTGTATTTGGTGTTGTACATCAATAAGGCCTAAGCCCCCAAAATTATAGGGAAGGAAAAATTGTTTCCAAGAAACATGATGAAAACCTTTTCTAGTGGAGTTGTTGGCCCAAAGAAAATATTTTAGGAGTATTGTCGTGCAAATGTGCGAAAGGGAAATTTGAAGTTTCCAAGCACGACAACTATACCCCTGTGCTAAATTTTTCATGTTTTATCATTCCTAGGCACCCCAAGTCAAATCCATTAGTACGGTCACCCTCTATTTGATTTAAAATTTGTCCCCTAGGTGATTTAGGAAATTCCATTCATTCCCCCTAGGTCATTTTAGTAGTTCTTTAAAAATGCAAATTTTGGGCAGCCATAGGAAGGGCTATCATTGGCCTTCCTAGGACTGGATCAACCCCTAGAGCGGAACGAAAGGAAAAATTCAACATGGAGGTGAATTAAATACCTTAGAACATCATCGAAATTATTTAGGAAGGTTTGGGGAAGTTTTGAAAGACTTGGAGTAGTTTGAATAAAAATAGGGTCAACAAGCCTAGCAAGCGATACACGAGCCTAAAAAGATGTTGAGCTTCAAAAGAATATTTCAGAGCTCTAGATGGAGTTAGGAGTAAAACAAAACATCTTTGGAAATATAATTCCAAGCCCTACAAGATGATGAAATCATATTTTTCACAACACATTGGCGCATAAGGTTTTTAGGTAGATTTTATCAGGCACACGTAGAGTACCAAATCAAAAACTAGTTTTTAAGGGATTATATGGAATATTCAAGACATGAAACTCCAACCATTGGATTCAAAATTCCATTTCCAATCAGGATAATATAAAATTTCACCAAGAAAGTTCACAGAGCTCAAGTTATCATCGCTCCAGTTACCCTCTTAGAGACAGGTTCGTGAGTTAGTCAATTTTTGGAAGGACACATGTCAACACCAGGAGCCTAGCAGGATTTTATGTCCCTAACGTCCCTGAGGTTAGGTACATAAACCTTGGAAAAATTCACCTAGCCCCATGTGACCTCTAGTACCCTCATGTGACCTTCAGATTTGACATTTTAGCCCCCAAGTGCATTTTTGGAGCTCAAATTCCCGCCGCCGGATTGAGGACACATGTCATCATCTTTCTCACCATGGAATTTGATATCCCTCATGTCCTTGAGGTCAAGGAAAAAAAAAATGGAAAAATGTGTGCAACCCCTATGGGAGTCCTTTGGTCATCCACGTGACCGGCTTTCAGCCCCCGTGCTTTAAAGCCACTTTTTCACCTCCTTCCTTGCGTCCGATCGCCACCATGTGTTAGCTCTAGGACTTAGTGGAATTTGATGTCCCTCACATAAATGAGGTCAAGGAAATCAAGACATGAAAAATGCACCCAACTCAAACTCATATTTTTTTTTTTTTTTAGCTAATGTTATTGTTTTGTTTCTTCTTCTTCTCACCGCCGAAGAAAAGTTACAGAGAACACCAATCCACCATTGCCAAAGCTCAAACCAGATCCATCACAACACATTATCCTTCACTCCATGATGGCACATAGGTCACAAAAGTAATATTTATTAAACCAAGAATAAATAATGAAGAACAGAGGAAAAGAATTATGAAAACTCCATTGTCATAAAACCAAGAATCAAACATATCTTGCAAACCGTTGCACGGATTGAAAACCATTTTTTGTTGAGTTCTTCTCTATTGAAGGCCATTAAAAAATCATATTCAAACCTCAAATTTGCAGCAAGGAATTCTCACAGTGAATAAATTTCACTTCCGGCTCCACAAAGAACAAAGTTCAATTTCCCATCAAACCAGTTATCGGATTGAAGTAAAATTTCGCGTGAAGCACCAGAAGAAAAAACCTATCGCAATGGAATTTATTTCATCACGAATGGAAAAAACCAGACCTGAAAATTTCAAGCTCCATTAATGGCTGCCATGACACAATAATGGAAAAAATCAGTGAGCTACCTCTCCGCTTCTCAGGGTTCCAGTGGGTGAAATCGCCCAAAAATTGGAGGAAATGATCATTGAAAAATCTAGTTTCGCGTGAACTAGTTTTCATGCCATGAAGTACCTATTTTTTAGGGATATGTTTTTAAGATAATTCTGCCCTATTCAAGAAATTTTCAAATTCCCAAAGATCCGGTGGGTGAAATCATCCAAAATTTAGAGGGAAGGGTCTCCAAAAATCTAGTTTCTCCCAAACTAGTTTATACATGATGAAGTTGCCAGTTTCTCAAGGTATGAAGGACTGAATTTTTATCAATATTCTTCCCTATTAGCTCCATACCCAAAGCTCTTACAAGACATAAATTTTCATTTTTCATTTCTGATCTTTCTGGAAAGCGGATCATGATGAGAATTGGAGCACGATTTCGTGATGAAGAGTCGAATCCAAAAAGGTTGTTCCTGTTTTTCACCACTTACTAAAAATAGCATATGTTATGTTTTTGCACATGCTATAAATGATGATTCCCACAGAATGACAAGTTCTATCACTCAGGCTGATTAGAAAAGGGGTAAAATGAAAAGTAAGACAGAAAATGACTTCTTCCCAAAATAGCAGGTCCCCAAATAACAACATGCTAAAAATTGAAATGTGCTAAAAATAGCAGATCTCAAGAACATAAGAGGTTAGAATATGGTAGATAGTTCAAAAGGTGAAATTGGAGCAAGATAGGTGAAATGTCTCGAATAACATCATATTCTAAAAATAGAAAGTTTTCATTTCGGAGTGGAAAGTTACATATGACTTCATTTTCACTCACCTTACTACTTTTTGGACTCCCTTTTGGATAATGAGATGGTTTCATGAGTTGAAAATGAGGAATGATAACTTCATGGAGGTCTTGGAAGTATCTTCTTGAGAGCGATGGTTTACAAAATCAAAGCAAGGCATCACAAGGCACATCATCCAAATTCATCTTCATCACTTAAGGAATCGAGTGATCCAAAGTGAATTGGTCAAAAATATTTCACCGAGTCAAAGTGTTCATCAACCATGTTTTAAGGAGGGTCATCATGGGAATCATATGTGTTCATATCAATTTTGCAGTAAGGTAAACATCATAACAAAGTGTTTCTAGACACTCATTCTATGGTCCAGGATGTCCATGCATCATAGAGTTTACAATCATCACTAGATTGGGAAAACGATTCAAAGTTATTCAAGAGAGAAATATTCATCGGTGTAGAAGATCACCGATGGAAGAAATCCTCACTAAAATTTCATGGTTGCATTAAGGAATTCAAATCATTTCATAACAAGGAGTGTTTTCCTCTCCATCCCTTCCCTCTCCATCTCTTTCCCTCTCTACTTTCTCTCTCCATTCTAATTCTTCATTATGCGTCATCATTGTATTTCGTCCTATTCACTTAAGTGGCTCATTTTAATTGCAAAAAGTATCTTCTCAAAATTATAAGAGAAATACTTAATTTGTGGAAAACGAAAGGTCACAAGTGGAATATCGAAATGAAGAGTCATGTGAGGGAGGTGTAAGGTCAATTCAAATTGCTATAAATTGTAATGAGCTCTTCATTCCAAGGGGTTCTTATAATTTTGAAATTCTTCTAGCTGGTTGTATTTTTGTAATTTCATGAGAGACATTTTTCGCCTTTTGAGTGAAAAGAGTTAGCAACTCCTCCCCTATTCTCAATGTCTTCCATTCTCAAACTATGTATAATTTCATCTTGAGCATAAATACAAGAAGGAGTTTCAATCCTTTTTGACTAAGGGGTTTACTTGATGCTTTGTGTTCATTAAATTCTAATTGGTCTTGTTGTTGTTTACAGTATTGTTTCTTTCTAACTTTATTGCATGTGATGAAACTTCTAACTAGTGTGTGTAGGAATCTAATTTTATACCTGCAATATTAGTTCTCCTACCTCATATTCTTACTCCCTTTCCCACTTCCAAGAAAATTATTCCCTAGCAAGAGATTGATAGATTTTCCACAGGGTCAGTGGAGTTCCCCTGTTGGATCCCCAACCGTAAGGCCACTAGGAAAATCTACCTTTACTTGCGCATACATATACGACAGCTACATCGTTTAAGTAGAGGAACTTAGATTCCCAGAGCGTTGGCAAGAAATCCACAAGTTTTTCCACCTGAAATTTTTTCTCGCCAACAAGGAGCTTTTCTAGTTTCTAAATAGAGGCTTTATAAGGTACCCAACATGAAGAGTAGTAGACGTGTGTGGCTGATAGAACTTTGGTGGAACATATATGGAATTTACATGCTAGAGATAACAACCCGGTAATCCAATACTCTAAATTTTTGTCCACCCATTGAATAACATACTGCCAGAGCTCGGTTGGTTAAGCATTGAATTCAAAGGGAATGCCTAGAAATTTAAACATTTCACAATGTACAAGGGTCTTCCATTCAAAGGAGGCTAGCCAAGTAGGCTCTGGGAGGAAGGACATCCGATAACACTGCATTTTCCACCATTGAATGGAAGAACCAGATGTAAGACAAAAATATCAAGGTAGTGCATGGCATTGCAGATATTAGATTCTTCCTCAATGATTGTGAGAAAGGAATCATATGAAAAGTGACCATTAAGCAATTGAGAACTGTTTGCAGAGAAGGTAGTGATATCCCCCTAATGAGCCCTTGGGTTTTGGCGTGAGCCAAAAATACCCAAAACCTTTGGCCACAAGCACATAGAGTGCAGTGCTAAAAATACTCTTTCCGAATAGAAAAAAACAAACCAAAGGATTAAGAGATGAGGCCATTAATGGTAAGATGGGAAGAGACATCGGTGAAAAGCATTCTGACCGATTGGATGAAAATGGGGCCAAAACCAAGGCCCCGAAGCATGGCAAGAATAAAATCCTATTTGATCCAATCATAGGCCTTATCAAACTTAATTTTAATGAACATGATAGATTGATTGGATCTGCGAGCCCATTCCATGCCTTCCCAAACCTCGATGTTGATTTCCGGGATGTATCACCCCCGAATGAACTCGCTTGTTCCAGTTGATTCACAATGGGGAGAATATTGCATAACCACATAGCCAAAGCTTTGGAAATTATTTTGTACATGACATTAAACAAAGTGATAGGCCGCTAATAGGTAATTTTCTATCCCCTTGTTTCAAGATGAATTTAATATTTCCTTTATTGATACCCAACCCCAAGGATTGATTCTGAAACCCTTCAAGATAAACTTGTAGAAGGTATTTCCCGACGTAATCCTATAAAAATGTATAGAATTCATAGGGTAGCCATCACATCCTGGGGCCTTATCATTGGCCATATGTATAGCTGCATTGTGAAGGTCATCAATGGTGAGCATTTGATCATAGACCACCTTATGAGCTTGAGAAATCTTGTACAACACAATAGCCAAACATTGTTCAAGGGTTGTTGATCATGAAATATTATATTATAATGATGCAAAACATCTTTCATCATGTGTTGAGGGTCAGTGACCCTAATTCTCAAATCAAGAATAGCTCAAATTTATTGAGAGGAATTTTTGGCTCGAGAGAGAAAAAACTATTTTGATACCTAGTTCTTTTGCTTTTGAGCACCTCATGTATTGTAATTATTAGCAATTTGGATTTTCTAACAAAGTGTTGCAAATGGAAGTTGTAGATTTTTAGAGAAGGGGTTTCCCTGAAGTGCCACCACCGCCCGACTAAGAGCGGAGGTGTTAGTGGAGTATGAGTGATGTCAAATTTTGGCAAGTCATCTGCCATATATTCGAGAGGTATATAGTCTTCTGAGTCATAACATTCTCCCACCATTGATTCCAGCTGGGATGCATAGGTGGATGAAAATGCTGATAATGACTTGGCCACGGAGCTAAGTTCCACACATGCTTGATATGATTGAGTGTGGTTCCATAATGCATCAAGAAAGTATAAATAAAGGATTGGCCTTTATGTAAAAAGTGTGTGTATCATACTAAATGATACTAAAATTTTTAGGAGAATGATCGATTGATTATAATGTGCACAATCTATTACAATAATGGAGGAGGCACTGAGTGCATTACATAACACCAACACAAAAGTCTGCAACTTAGAATACTTGGCTACACAAAAGGGAAACATAACCTTGCATTCGAAGATGAACATTACAATGAAAATAAGAGTTTCATGTATAGGAGAAAGAGAAGGAGGAGAGGAAACCCAAAATTAAGAAGATCACCCACTCCCACAACCACCAAGGACCAATCAAGTTAGCAGAGCCAACCTGGTCATCATCAATGTTTTAGAGTCCATACCAATAAAATGACAATGGAATTGTTTTTTAAAATTACATATCAATAAAAATATTTTCCGACCCAAATATGCTTCCATATTGTAGTACTCCCAGAGAAATTTTCAACGATATAAATTTTGCCTTATTTGGTGTCCTGGATCAAAAGTTATGAGCATTTAAATCTCACCATGTTGTCTCAGATAGTTGATAGCTACGGGACATCAAATTAAACCTTCGGGTCCATTTTGTTGACATGTCAATCCCCATTGGTTCATAGAGACCCCTTTTTTTATCTAAGAAATTTGAGGAACCTGCAGATTTTAAGGACCCGCAAAAAAGAAGGAACCTGTGGAAAGTAGGATCTGCTGAAAAGGAGGAACCCGTGAATTTTAAGGATCTACAGAAAAAGAGAAACCCACAGATTTAAAGGATCTGTAAAAAATAAGGAACCTGTGGATTTTAAGGATATTCAAAAAAGAAGGAACCCAAAATTTTTAAGGATCCATAGAAAAGAAAGAACCATGGATTTTAAGGATCTATGGAAAAAGAGGAAGATGAGAATTCCTTCATTTTTACAAGTTGTCCCAATAAGCACAAGTGATTATTTGACAAAATTTTGGTGATCTCTTGGGGAAATTCACTTGCTAAATGTATGAATTAGTTACCTTTTGTATCCATTGGGCATTGAGTCAACACACAAAATTGTAAACAATCATGAAAGATCTAAAATTCACCTTGAAATTTTCTTATTTAAGCTCCCCCACCAAGAATCCACAAAAATCCCAACCTTCATTCCAACTATAACTATGCCTCAAATCAGCAACATACACTTCCATTTTCTCACTCGGATCTACATGCCTCATTCCTTCACATAATTCACCATGACCCAACAACCCAAGGATCCACAAAAGTGATAACCTGTGCAACAAAACACTTATTTAGGAGGATCACCACAAAACGATTGAGGGAGGGCATCTTAATCGAGATCACAAACAAGGACAAAATAAGGCCCCCAAACAAAAACACCAAACTAGAGAGAAACCAAACCAACTATGTACAAGATGAAACACACCCCTCTTAGTAAGAGGGTTTAAGATAAATCCCATTAACTAGGATTTGAAGTACTTCCCCATTGATATTTGATAGTTCAAATGAATTATATTTATTGCATGTTGAGATGATGTATGGTCCACTCCATAGTGCATCAAATTTGGAGTGTCTTCCTAGTTTGGATCTGTTTGCATCCCACTTCAAAATAAAGTCTCCTCCTCGAAGGTTTCTCACTATATTTCCTATCAAACCAAAGGTGTTTTGTTATCTTTTGATGTCATTCTAATTTATGCATGGAACATTCCCTCAGCTCTTCTAACTCAGCCAACTCTACCATTCTAACTGCTCTTGCATCTTCACCTTCCAATTCTAGCTGATGGGATAGCTCCAATGAAGGAAATTCAAGATATATTGGAAGTCTAACCTCTCTACCATACACAAGGATGAAGGGGAATTACCTATTGATATTTTGGGTGTGATCCTATCACACCAAAGAGAAGGCCTGAATTTTGTGTGCCATTGCCGTTGATTTATTTCCATTTTTCTCCTCATGATCATGATCAAATTCTTGTTAGTGGACTCAACTATGCCATTACCTTGAGGGTAATAGTTGGAAGAATTTTTTAAATAGATACCATGTTTGAGAGCCTAATTACAGATCTTAAATCCCATAAAATATTTAGCATTATCTAGATATTATAGTATGAGGGACCCCAAACCTTGTCACAATCTCTTCCAAGAAGTCTAGAATGGTTGTCTTAGTAGCTTCTCGTAAGTCCAACTCGATAAAGTAGTCAATGGCAGTCAAAACCATTTATGACCAACACTAGACACTAGATTGATCATGCCAATGAAGTCAAGACCCCATTAGGAGAAGGGTTGGTCTGATTGAATTGGATGAAGTGGAAGGGAAACCAACCTCTTCTTACTAGTAAATAAGGCACATTATTTGCATTTCCTAACCCATGAATGAGCATCATTGAATAGTGTGGGCCAAAATAGCCACCTCATGATTTTCATGGTTGTAGATCTTGGAGAAAAATGACCACCAACCAAGCCTTCATGGAATTCACCAAGAATCCTCTCAATCTGATCTCTACCAATGCATCTCAACAAAACTCCCTCTAGGATTTTCTTGAAGAGGACACCCTCAATTAAAACATAAGAAATATAATGAATCCCAAGTGCCTCCTATTTGTTTTTTCCATCCTAAAGGGCTATTCACCGCCTCAGAACCTTTCCATATCATCCACAAAGTTGTTTCCATTAGGTGCATGTGCTGCTGATTGTTCTTCTTCTTCCTTGAAGGTGTAAGAGGCTTCTTGGTCATCATTACTAGCATCTTCTGCAATTTGTTCACACAGTCCTCTACCCCTAATCAGCTTGGTATATTTTATTGTGACATCATATTCCATGATTATTTCTACCCATCCAACCCTCTTCTCACTAACCTCTACCCCCATTATGAAATTTCTCATGCTAGGATGAGAAACCAACACCTTGATAGGATTGTTGGTAAGCATATGCTTGAATTTTTTGAGAGCCCTCATACCTAAAAATACTTGTTTCCTCTCTTGGCTATAACTTATTTCATATTCCTTTAGTGTCTAAATGAAGCAAATCCACTAGTTTCTCCAAACCTTCATCATTTTACTGAGTTAGAATGGTTGTCACACTACTCTCAGCCCCATAAGCATACAAGATAAAATCTTTTTCATAATTTGGGTTAATGAGAGTGGGAGCCTAAGTTATTTCCTCCTTGATCTTATTGAAACTATCCTTACCTTCATTAGTCCACTTGAAAGGAGTGTTCTTCTTCAACATTTGAGTGATGTGTTTGACCAATCCCGCAAAGTTAGGAACAAATTTCCTAACAAAATTGATTTTTCCAAGGAAAGACTAATGATTTCTTATGTGTCGAAAGGAGAGAGAAAGGATGGCTGAAATTCTATTTGGTTCAATAACTATCCTCTCTTTTAAAACCATGTGACCCAATAGTTTCCTTTTGGGACAAAGTGAAAATGTATTTTTGGGTTGAGTGACCCCAAACTCTCTACACCTTTCAAACACTTTCTCAAGATGTTCCATGTGATTCTCACCTTCCTTTGAGAAAATTGTGATATCATCCAAATAAATCATAATAAACTTGTTTATGAACCCTTGAAAGCAAAATCCATGGCCCTTTGAAAGGTAGCACCAACATTAGACAACCCAAAAGGCATTTTTTCATAGGCATATGTTCCCCATTTAGTAGTGAAAGTTGTCTTAAACTTGTCCTCTTCTTTGACCCATATCTGATTATATTTGGAATATCCATCCAAAAGGGAGAACCTCTCATCCCCTACTACTATTTGCAAAATTTGATCCATGGAGGGTAAAGGATAGTGATCCTTTAAGGAGGCTCTATTTAGATCTCTAAAATCAACACATAACCTGATCTCCCCATTCTTCTTCCTTACAGAACTAAATTTTCCACCCAAGTGGAGTACTTGATAGGAAATATAATTCTAGCCTCTATGAGTTTGGAAAGCTCTTTCCTCATTAGGGGTTCAATTTTGGGGTTTATGGGTCTTTGTTTTTGCCTAACAGGTTTAACATTGGGGTCAAGATCTATAACATGTTGCATAATTTTAGGATTGAAACCTTTAAGATCTTCATAGCTCCATGAGAAAATATCATGATATTACTGACATAAGGACACAAAAACTTCTTTTTCAGTTTCACCACATACCTTTCCAAGTAGAACTCCTTATCTTGGGAAATCACAACCTTTTGATAGTCTTCTTCACTAGCTATCATGTTTTTATTTTCTCATTTAAACTCATCATCGATCTGAATATGCTTTCAAGAGTAACTAGACCTCTTGGTAATTTATTGGTTCTTAATTAGATAATATGATCTTCATAGCCTTCTTATAGCCTTGACGGCAACTTAGATGAGAAATCAACTTCATTCTTAATAAAATGGGTAATTTTCTCATCACTCTTAAAGACTTTCCAACTCACATTATTTTCTCGGGATGGATGGCCTCACCACCATCTTAACATGCTGGTCATGTATCTCTGAATGAGATTTGTAGGTGGAACAAATTATGACCCTACAAAACCATCTAATCAACTTCCACATTTAACTTTCTTGGAATTACTTGGAGATTAATAGCCTCAAAACTCTCAAGTAGGTCCCAAACTCTATGTTTATAAGCCCTTAAGATATTGTTCTTGGTAGCACACTTTCCTCTTACTTGGTGAACAACCAATTAAATATCCCCAAACACTTATAACTTCTTAATGTACCTCCTCTCACTTAAAACAATCCATGAACTAAATCCTCATACTCAACTACATTGTTGGAGCATGTAAATTGAATCCTATGAGAAAAGAGAAACTTTTCATCCTTTGGAGAAATCAAAACCGCACCTTCCTCACTCCATTTTTACTACTAGAACCATCAAAAACATTTTCCATCGGCCTTGAGAATCCTCTTGGATGTAATAAGTACCTAAACCTGTCTCAACAACAATATCATATGGATCAAATTCATACCTTTCTTTATCCCACTCATCTAACATAAGATCAGGGATTGATTGTGATGAATGTACTGCTTCAACTAGTTTTGAATCACTACTCATTTCTCCTTGCACCATGATGCTTGAGTTAATAGGACTAGGATCATGGAATTCCATGTGATAAGCTGATATAGGCTCAAATTTAATTGTAAACTTAGTCCCATACCTTGTCCTCAAGAGCATATGAGACCAATCTAAGGACAAGTAACCTCCTACCTTGGTTATGAAGTCTCTTGACAAACAAATAGCAAAGAGAGGAGGAAGATCTATAACTGATATGTCTTGAGAAATGGTTAGGTTGGGGCATGCATGGAAGGTTATCTCAAGGCATTTGATTATTCCAATCGTTCTGATTGTAGTACCATCCAATTGTAAAACACCCTTAGTGATTGGAGCATACTCAATCCCCAAAGTGTCTATTATCTCCTTAGGAATCACAGAGGTGTTGGATCCTAAATCTATCATACAATTATGCACTATATTCTTGCCAATAATTAATGAGATATAAAAGGGAGGAGGTTTCTTTGTTTCACTTACTTTCCCCTCCTTGGGTTGACATAAGTTGATTGAAGAGTTTGGCATTTGATTTACTCGTCCCATATGGTGGAATGAGTTGCTTCAAATATTCTTGCAAGAGATCCAATTGATGTGGAATGGACAAGGCATCCCACATTGTCACATTCATATTCATCTTCTTCATTTGCTCAACAATGTTGAAAGGGAAGCTCATGGATTTGTGCATTAGAGGTACAATGTTCCCCTTTCCTTTTTGTTTGATTCATGAGAAGTATTTTTTTCATGTTCCATTGTGTCTGCATGGTGTTATGTAGGTTTTGAATTTCCAATGGATTTTTTTCATTATGTGGATTTTGAGTGCTCCTTGGTAAGCTAGATGAGGATGAAAATTTATCCAAGTTTGCGTACTAATTAAGAACATCAGATGAAGTGAAGTAATTAGAGGAGGGGACCTTACATCCATTTTCCTTTTCTTTGATATTGTATTATCCACCGTGTGGAGCTACAACCTATCTATGTGATCCACAACTTGATTAACCACACAAAAGTCATTAACCTCAAAGAACATAAGATTGGTCTCAGGAAAGCTCCTTGAGTTTCTTCAACATTAGTACTTGGGACTTCCATCATTGGTTTGTGTTGATTGAAGGAACCTTGCACCATGAGAGCCTAACCTTTCACACCATTTTCACAAGAATTTTGATTATGAGGCTGATTACATGGGAAACACCATTCAGATCCTTGAATCATATTGTTTTGGATAGGAACAATAGCCTTGCTCAAAGTAGGAGTAGGTGCATGTTGTGGAGGTGGTAATGCTTGAAGAGGCAAGTTAGGATTTTCACCTTGAAACCTACTTTCTTTGGTAATTTTTCCATACCCCTAATTTGGATAGTAATTCCTTTGTTGATACCCTTGATTCTAATTTTGGTAGGGCTTAGGAGCTTGGGTTTGTTGTTTTTAGGAAACTATCTCATTGGACATATTCTTGATCAATTCTTTTGAGATCATCTATCTCATTGGAATAATTATATGTAGGGGTAGATGAACTAACTTTAGACTCGGGGATTGGGGCAAGAGAAGGTCGAATTTCTTGGGGAAGCTCTAGGAAAAGAGGATTTGGGGGTCTAGGGATTTTTTTAGCTCTAATAAAACAATTCTCAACTTCAAAAATTTGTCTCATATGCACCAGAAAAAGCATAACTCCCATTGACTAAATAAACACTCAATTAAGAGCTCTCAAAAATATAAAAAATTCACCTTGAGGGGATGGCTATTTCTTATGTCTTTTGAAATATGAAGTTGAAGTCCATCATCAACTCACAAGGGGCCCTTTTGATAGTTTTTAATTGCTCCAATAAAGAGATATTATCTGCTTTTTCTCCAAAATTCTTACAAAGCTTCTCCCCAAGTTCATCCCATGTATGAATAGAAGCATGCTACAAACTTCTATACCACTATAATGTTTTTCCTTTGAAAGATGAGGCTAAGAGCCTAACTACCACATCATCTTCAGTAACAAGATGAACTAAGAAAACATTAACAATATCTAAGATGTGCTCAATAGGGGTAGTTGAATTTTCACCAATAAAAATGGAATGCTCTTTAGGGAAAATATCGGTATGTCATGTTGGGCATTCAAAGCCAAGGGAATGCCACCATTAAAGGTTACAAAAGGTTGATTTATTTGATGGGCCATGAATGTGATGGGTCTTAGAACCCTAGAAGATAACAAGAAAGGCCTACTAGGAGGAGTAGAGAGAACTCTATTTGGAGGTGACGGTGACCTTTGAACTGATTTGCCTCTTCTTCTTCTCCTTGGTGACAATTGTAAGTATTCAAAAGGCTCTCCACTTACTATCCTTTGTCTTGTTTGAAATATTCTCATCAAACTAAGAGCCACAAAATATGTTGTGTTTGTTGCCTCCAAAGGAAAAATACCACTAAAACACACACTAATTTCAATGTTTTATATCAGAATTAAGTTGTAGATTACTCAAATGGTGTCCCACCGGGCATGTAAAAAATTGTTGTCAATGAAGCTTCACCTTTGTGAAGCTAAGCTCAACACCTTAGTGAAACATGGAAAGACCTTCAAAGTGTGGGATAATGGATCCTTTAAGGTCAATCTCCAAGTGAAAAGGTTAGTTCCTTTCACTCCAATTCACCAAACTAATCTAACCAACTCTACACTCTATTACTAACTAGTTCTAATCTAAGATTTCCAAGGAACCAAGGTTCAAAAAGATGAAATATTGAAATAAATAAGGTGATGCACCAAACTGAAGTGGATTATCTCCTAAGATGAAGAATGAGAGGGAAAATACAAAGCCAAGAGGTCAGAAAGAAGACACATTCAACCCTAAAATTTTACCAAACTATGATTCTTTACATAAATGACACAAAGGATGGAAATAATGAAAGTATAACTCACACAACATGCCATAAAAATAATAGAGAAGAAAGAACACAATAATATAGATTAAAGGGCAGAGCCACAATAACAAAATATTATTGATTATAATGTACACAATGTATTACAATAATGAAGGAGACACTGCGTGTATTGCATAACTCCAACACAAAAGTCCAGAACTCAAATTACTTGATACAAAAAGGGAAACATAACCTTACATTCAAAAGAGAATCATTATAATAAAAATAAGATTTGCATATATAGGAGAAAGAGGAGGAGAGGAAACCCAAAATTAAGTAGATCACCCACTCCCACAACCACCAAGGACCACTCAACATTCAAGTTTTCAGACCCAACATGGTCATCATCAATTTTTTAGATCCCATACCCAAAAATGACCACAAGATCATGTTTTACAATTATGGATCAATAAATTAAATTTTTGACCCAAACATGCTCCCATAATGTAGTACTCCTCAAGACCTTTCCAATGATATGAATTTTTCTTTATTTTGTGTCTTAGATCAAAAGTTATGAACATTTAAAGCTCGCCATGTCATCCACACTTTTGACGGCTACAGTGGTCGTAAAATTTAACCTTCGGTTAATTTTTTTCCGACAAGTCAACTCCCCATTGGTTCTTAGAGCCTCCCTTTTGATCTAAGAAGTTTGAGGAACTCATATTTTAAGGACCCATGGAAAAGAAGGTACCCATAGAAAATAGGTATCTCGATTAAAAGGAGGAACCTACGGATTTTAAGTATCCACAGAAAAAGGGGAACCCACATATTTTAAGGATCCACGGAAAATAAGGATCCACAAAAAGAAGGAACCCATGGATTTTAAGGATCCACGGAAAATAAGGAACCCATGGAAAACATGGATCAACCCAAAAAAATGAACCTGTAGAAAACAAGGATCTCATGCGGAAAAGAAGTAACCCACAAATTTTAAGGATCTACGTAAAAAAGAGGAAGATGAGAATTCCTTCATTTTTACAAGTTGTCCAAATAAGCATAAGTGATTATTTGACAACAATAAGTATGAAAGGTAAATTTATTTACGTGATCACATAAGAAAATGTTGGAGAGTTTCCCTAATAACCTTGCTAAGTTTTAGATTTAAGAAGGAATTTGCATGTTATCTTTCCACACTACCTCTTAAAATCCTTGAACGCTCTGTTCTTGAGTTTCAAAACCAAACTCATCTCAACCCCCTTCACCAAGGTCTCATCATAATGCTTCACCGCCATTGTATTTCCCAAAGATCGATCAATCCTCGCATTGCCCCTACCCCACCTTACACCGAATCCATTGCCACCACCACCGCTCCTAAGTGTAGAAAAATCAGAACTAAAAATACTCTTTACCCCATAAATCAACCCTTCCCCTCCCAAAGGGTACTCCATAGCAGCAAATAAATTGAATCAACAAAAAATCTGCTACATATTAGCAATCCTACTGATACTTATGCCAAGGAAAGGGAGGAAGGGATTCTCTACCAGAATTGATAAGTTGGAAAAGGAAGTTGGAGACCTGAAAGAAGAGCTCAAATAGATTTGTAAGAGAGATGGAAAAAGAAAGATGCATAATGACCCTGACAAGGACAATGAGTAGACTTTACAAATCTACAAGAAGCTCAATTCTATGGACAATAGACTAGGTAATGCAAAAGGTAGGCATGATGTACCATTTCTGTGCTCAAGGAAATTTACAACTTCATGGAGCAACATGTCAAAAGTGTTTGTATACTCAGTGACATTCATACTGCCATCTAGGAGTCGAGATTCAACAAGGGACTTGGTTCTCTCACAACTGGATAAAAAGGATCCCTCCCATGTCACTGCCTTGACATTATTCACCTCTCTGTAGAAGATAAAGATAAATATTGATAAAGCAGTCAACTAAAGAGGATTGTTCCTGCTTCCATTTTTCTATTTTGATGTTGTATGGTTGTTGTTTTCATGTTGCTTTGTTGTAGATTTGGCACTTTTTGTTTCCCTATTTATAGTTTTAGTTTAAACTATAGTTGGTCCTCATGTATATCCTAGATTTTAATCCATTTTTTATGTTTTTACTACACTATCTAGCTTTTGAGCCTTCTTGTAATAGGGTATAGTCCCTTCAAAACTATGGACTTTTGATGCTCTATCTAGCTTGTAAGCTTTTTATAATAGGGTATAGTCCCTTCAAAACTATTTACCCTAATAAAAAAACCTTGTTAAGTTTTGAATGCCTTAAGACATCTAATCCACCCATGTCATTGGAGTTTCCTTATGGGATAAAACATAATGCTTATAACCATTTTAAAACCTTGATTGAGGCATGTTGTGTTGAAACATACATAGTACTACTATTAGTAGATGTTGGTAGCTTGTTTTGAGTTATGATAGTATGTGCATCAAATTTTAAGATAGGACTCTGATTCACTTTAGATCAAAATAAAATTGTACCATTCTCACTAGGTTGTCTAAATAAAAATAATTCAAAATAATAAATGATTTAGGGGATGGAGGATCAAGCTAGTGAAACCCTAATAAAATAGTTATTATACATTTCAATTAATGATAGTGGCCTTGTTGAGGATAGAAAGTGAGGAAATTGGATTGCCATGGTGGAAAACTTCGGTAAACTTATATAAAAAAACAACTTAAACTATTCCATATTGGTTTTCTTAAGAAATATTTTAAACCGGAATGGTGAATGGTTCAAGCTAAGGAAACCTGAAATCTAAACTAGAAAACTAATCCTAGCTTTATGGTTGGCTATATATCTATTATACATACAACCCATTTGAAAATTTCTTTGTGTGAACATAAAAAGAATTACCAAATCAAGTCATCACCCTTATGGTATGTTGGATATCATGTAAACCTTCATCTTTGACCCTTTAATGAGCAATACAGATGTTAGAGTCAATTTGGAGAATCTTGTGAATTGTTATCCATAATTTAAAGTTAAGAGAAAACTAGGAAATGGAACAACCCATGAATTTGGAAAAATTTTCTTTCTTTTTATGTAGTGTTTGTTGCACCTTGGATGGTTTTTAGGAGTGGGTTCATGCACATTAAGTATGCATAACTTATTAACCCTTTTGAGATAATTTTTTTATTCCATTGGTTTGTCTTACTTTAGTTCCTTAAAATTTCCTTTATGCTACACATCCACTTACATGGATGATGTGAGGTTTTTAGACGAAAATGTCAATAAACTTAATTGAAAGTAGAAACTTATTTAACTAATTTTCTCATGAAGAGAATCACCTCTATGGCATGTGTTTCACCACAAAGTAGAGACAAAACAAATAATAGGCAAGGCCAAGGAGGAATACTTTTGATTACGTAGACAATATGTGCACATAAAATGTTGATCAAGATGATTGTAGAGAGCTTCCCTTTGGATAGGAGGAACGACTTGTATAAGAAACACAACAAGACCACCAAATGATATTAAATATAAAATGGTAGAGGACTGCCTAGCGAAGGCTAGATCCAGGAAGTGTGATGCTTCCTCGAATGGTTGTCAATCCCCTATTTATAACAACTTAATGCAAGAATAAATTGTAAATGAATGATTTCTATTGTAGTTGATAAGATTTAGGTATCTCCTATAACATACAATAAGTAAATTTAATCCAACAAAAAAGTTACGATTAAATCCAATGGACTAGTAGGTTGGTTTGGGTCTACAGGTATAACAGAGGTCAGTAGGTGAGGTCTGGGAAAAGTTGGGTAAGATTCAAGGTTGTTGGAGGAAGTTATAAGCTTGTTGGTTTAGAATATATTACCAGCTTTTAGAGACCAACATTGGTGAAGTGAGCAATGTCGATATCGTAATGGACCGACCCCTTAGGGTAACCGATTTCGTAGGGGTAATTTGACTATAATATTAAAAATGGGGTTTTGGGCACTCTCTATGATTGTACAAAGAGTGAGAGGAGTTTAGATGGGGTTTTGAAATTATTATAAGGGCACAAAGATGGTTAAATTGGTTTTTGGGGCGAGGTATGAAGAATAAACGAGAATATTGTTAGACAGAGGTGGTATGGGATAGATCCGGGTGAGGTAGAATATGGAATGAAATAGATAGCTAATAAATTAACCAATCTACTAAAAATGACAAAGAAGGAATAATACTTACTTGTGGAATGTAGGTAGAAAGAAGGTGATGGCAATGGTGGTTATGAAAAATGTAGTAGAATTTGGAAGGAACGGTGCTTCTCAGAGAGTGTACTCAAGCTCGGATCAATCCATGGATGGTTGGTATGGTATCTGAATGTAGTGAGGATCTTTTCTATGTTGCAAAGTCACTGGAGAACTCATGAACAAGAATGCTAGATCATAAAAGCTAGATGAAAAGATTCAGAACCTGATTAATGAGTTAAAAATTTCTATTTAATGTAACCGATGGTGGTTAGGTGACCAGTCTTTGGTGTAGGAATAACCGGCGTCGATTAATGAGAATTGGTCTAACGTGCCAAAAAATGGGGTTTTCAAATTTGGCATGGTATTTGGCTTAGTCTAGGTATCGAGTGTTGAATGGCATAAATTAGAGTGTGGAATTAGTTAGAGGATTAATAGGTCATGAATAGTTAGGGTTGGAAAGAGTCCCAATTGGTTAGGATAAGTGGGGACTTGGTTTAAGGAAATTAATAGGCTTAGAATGGGTCTAGGGTGAGGTGGAAAGGTGACGTGGATAAGTGAGGTGGCTAGGTGAATTAGGTAATTAACTTAATTATGATAATTAAATTAATTAAAAGGTGTGAAAGTGGGCATGGTGGGGGAATAATATTAAATTAATTAGTCGAAGGGGATTAAAAGGGTCACAACCCGATTTTAGTTGTCTACATTTGCCCCTTTTTGTCACGTAGCTTGTATTGATAAATGACACTGACAAAAATAGGAGTGGTTGGAAAAGGTATGGGTTGAGGTTAAATTTCCCGGTATGGGTGGAGGTGATCCCCCTCAAATGTGGATCTGATGAAGGAGGAGGAGGCTAAATTGGTGATGAGTTTGATAAAATGGTAGGTAAAGAAATATAAGGTAGGGAATGGGCATGGGAAAGGCTAATTTTGGGTGTAGGTAATAGGCATGGGCATTCAAATGCATACACTTTTGTAGAATACGACAAAACACTGAGTCAAAGAGCTTACAAACTCTACATCGTCAAAGGTTGATAGTTTATCCAAAAAAGTTTGATGTGGTTCAGGTATCCAAGGTATAGGATACAGTCCTGAAACACAACGAGGATAGGTGTAGGAATGGGAATTAGGTGTGTTCCAAAGCACCAAAAGGTTTGGGCTAGTTAAGATAAACATCACGACATTACGCAAGGTAAGGTTGGTAGGCTACACACCACGAGTAACATCGTCACAAGGTACAACAAGTAGACGAATTCGAGTGTCAAATGGGTGGGTGTAGGTTTTGTTTTATAGATAAGGCCATGGGTAAGGCCATAGGTAGGGCTGACGTATAGGAAAAATATGCCTTGAAGTATATTGAAGTTGGGGTTAGATAAAAAGGCTATTAGGTGAGCCTATAGGGTTAGGGTAAGGCTGTGGTTGCAAGAAAATGGGCTCGACACCAAAATTTTGGGTAAATTAGGTATAATTGGGCTTGTGAAGGTGACCAATAACAGCTTAAGGGTAAACCGATGCCGTAAGAGATAACCAATGTCACCACTAGGGCACGAGATTGATGTTGGTCCGCTAGGGCATGAGACCGATGTCGGTCATGTCGATTTGGGGATAAAAAGTAAAAATATGCATAAAACAGATTCATTTGTGAATTACTACTTTTGGAAAATGACAGAGAGAGGGGATTTGGGCTTTTGACTTGGGAGAAAAGGATAGGGGTACTATCCAGCTGAGTTGGAGAGAGTTGAGTGGACCCATGAGATATTTTGGAGTGATGAGATTGGTTGATAGTTGAGGAGGGTGAGTGAGCCATGACAGAGGCAGCAGAGGGTTTTGAGGTCCTCTAGTGCAGAGACTGGACATCCCACCATGGAGACGACATTGAGTAGAGGTAGGAGTCAATCCCCATTTGTGTTTTTGATTAAAACTAAAGTGGAAAATTGAAAAATGTGGATTTTGAATTTGATTTTGAAATTTGGGTAGAAAATGGCTAAATCGGGTATGGGGAGGGGCAAATGTTAGTTAAATAGGTGGTAAAAGGAATGAAGGTGTAATTTAGGGGTTTTTGGGTTGATTGTTAGGTATTTTTATTAATTTTTTAAAGAATAGGGATGTGGGGTTTGGCCCTAGGGCTGAATGAGTGACCTACATCGGTCGAGGTTTGGCCGGTGTCGGTGGACTAACTGGCATTGGTGGGGCTAAATGGGAACCCAGATCGTCTGGTCAAAGGACTGATGTTGGTTACTATTAAAAGTGGCTAAGGTCTAAAAATGGGGGTTGGGAAGGAAAAAGGGAAGGGCATGGTTGGTAAATGTGCGGTGAAACAAGTGTGGATAGGTTAGGAGTAAGAGAGAAATAGAATTGGTTGAGGATTAGGAGGATTATATGTAGGAATGGGTGGATTTAAGAAAATTAAGTCAAAGTAGGAAAGAAGGGAAAGTAGTGAATTTGGATAGTTGTAGTTGTGTAGGCTAGATAGAATAGATGATAGGTGAGTGGATTGAGTAGAAGGTAGGTAGACTAGTAGAGTCATAGGTGGGTTTTGATGAGGTAGGATCAAATAGATGATCAAAAAGGGGAAATTGATTGACACATTGAAATGGTAATGATGTAGGTGCATCAATAGTTGACTATGTGAGACAGGGTGCCACCTCTTTTGGTGTAGATGTGACCTAGTATTACACATGACGAGTAGAGGCATATGCAGGATGTTGGGCTTGGTGCTATGAGGTGATATAGGTGCATTGTTTGGGATCACAGTTTAATGGTCGCTCTCATCGATAAATGGGATTCAATGACCAAAACCTTCCATTTACCTACTGATGAGATAATGTTCATATTGGAGGATGTCTCTAGGATTTTACGATTTTTGATTGTTGGGGAGCCCTTAAATAGGATTTCTTCAGATGAGTCGTTTGATCCTATGGTGGTTGTATTTGGTGAGGTGATGGGTGAGTTGAGGTATCATAGTGCTAGCATCAGTTATGGGGATATATACGCTGCATATCCTCAGGAGACCATATTAGTAGTTCTAATGATGGTAGTTGTTGAATGTTACGCTCTCCCATATTCAGAGGGTGGGATATATCCAAGGGCTTTGATGGGGGTTTTACAAGACCATATTAAGGAGAGGGTGTGGTTTACGTGGGCGCTAATGTATCTAGTTCAGTTGTATAGAGAATTGTGGGCGTATCAGAGGATTCATAGGTTTGGTATTTGTTGTACCTATCCACTGCATTGTTGGGCATATGAGCATAAAGGTGTATATAGAGCTGGATAGAGGAGATGGGTGCCAGTCGGGGCATATCTGCGAGTGGAGGAGGATTCATGAGATGTGACATACTATCAGCGACCACAAGAGGGGATACATGCTATAGATATTAAATGGAGGTCGTGTGTTTTATTTTCCATCCTATTGGGGCATGGAAAAGGAGCTAATAAGGTTACAACCGGTTAGGTAGATACAGGGATGGAGGGATGGGGAACACAAGATGATTCCAGTTGACCAAGTTTGATGCTATTTTGGGCTTCAATGCAGAATGTGCCTCCACTATTTCCTCGCACCGTAGGGATGACATGGAGAGAGCATTATCTCCACCTCATCTAGCAGATTCAACAGACAAGAGGAGCAGGTTATAGATTGGTGGATTGATGACGTTGGTATTACTAATGGATACATGCGTTGGTGGATAGTCCAACTACAGGAAGAACCACCGAGGCCATGTCATCCAAACTTGGTTCAGTCACACTACGAGAGGATGCATCACAAGGACATGTGACTATGTTATAGTTACAGATCACACAGAAAATGCACAGTGACCACCCTCCCGGGGACATGTGACTGGATTATAGGGGCAATTGGCACAGCACAAGCTCAGCTCCTACACATCCACTAGAAGGGGATGGGGTCAGGTAGCCACATTATATGCTCAAATTGTGTCTCAACAGGGCCAGTTGGTAGCATCCCAGAACAGTGCGCATGCAGGAGATGGGGGACGTTGCAGGGACTATAGGCACATGTTTCCACATTGCGGTATACATTTCTACTTTACAAACTAGTTGGAGGCTCAGAACAAGTGCGGGCACATACACCAACAACGGGATAGGGTCCTGCTTTACAAGAACAAGCACTGTGATAGGGTCTTGTGTTATAGATAGGAGGACAGGGACCATTGGTATAGGTATAGGGTCTACAGGTAGGTTTCGAGCAATGACACCTCCCCTGTATTTTTATGGTCGAGTTATAGAGATGCCGTGTCGAGGTTCGGTATTATTATGACCGATTGATAGAGGTTGGTATCTAGTATGTTACCTATGGAGAGTATAGAGCACAATAGGCGGTGAGTGTCGTGGACTAGCTCACGGACTCGGTTCTAGTAGCTCGAGAGTCATCGGCCTCATAGACAAGGTCAGGGAGAGGTGATGAGTAGGCGAGAGGTGGGGGCCGACACAAGGGTACAAAAGAGAACAATAGAGGTGTCGATTGCTCATATAGATGATATTGGAGAGATAGAGACATTGTATTTTGATTTTTGATATATATACCGGCCTACGTGTTGAAGACGTGAGATGTATATGAGAGTTTTTAGATACTTGTATTTATATTTGTATATTTAGTGTATTGATATACGAGACCTTCGATGTATATATATATATATATATATATATATATATATATATGATGCACTTGGTTTATTTCCATTGTATTGTTATCATGGAAACTAGATGTGTAGGCATGGCTTTATGATGATGTATGGTTGATTTCATTTCCATTATATTAATGTCATGGAAAGTAGATGTAGGCATGATTTGGTTATGATTGGAATATTGAATGGTTTAATTTCCACTATTTTGATGTTTATGGAAACTATGATGATAGACATGAATGGTAATGGTTAAATGATTTGACTATATGTCCATTATATTGATATTATGGAAACTTAGAAGGGCAGGCATGGTGTGGTTTTAATTTCCAAGTTCTTGATGTTATGGAAATTAAATGTTTAGGTATGGTTTAATTATGGTTATATGATGAGAGTTTTATTTCCACTATATTGATGTCATGGAAACTAGGTGATTAAGCATGATTGAGTTGATATTTGTAAGTTTGAATTTCATTTCCACTTTATTGATGTCATGGAAACTTAGATGATTAGGCATGGTTTGGTTTTATGGTTTGTTGATTTAATTTCCAAGTTATTGATTTTATGGAAAGTAAATGATGATGTGCATGGGTGATGTATGGCTTTGTGTTTGAGTTAACTTCCAAGTTATTGTTTTGATGAAAACTAACAAAAAAGTCTTTGTTTGATGGGGAGATGATGATTGGAAAAAGATTGGCCGAGCTAACCTCAAAGGGCCCCACACCCTAAGAGTGCTACCTACATAGCCCTTGCGAAAGGGGCCTTAGGCCAATGTAGTTCTCCCATAAACCAGGGAAGAATGAGATTGGGTGAGGGAAGATGAATAGGTAGGTTAGATTGGTAGGTTGGTTGGGTAAGGCATGTTTGAAAATAGGCAAGGTTGAATGTTGAATAGGTAATAGGCAAGGTAAATTAGGTGTAGGTATAGATGAAGGTGTCATGGTTAAATCAATTTTGATGATCTTGTCCTATTGAAAAACAACAAGGTAGGCAGAGGTAAACTAAAAATAAGTGAAATGCCCCAAGTTGGCAAAGACCATAAGTGTTCTACCCTTAGACTTATTTGAACATAATTTGTTAGATACATTGCATGATGCAATAGGTCTATAAGTGAAAAAAGTGGCATGATCACCATGTGTAAAGTACACGGTCATCCTTGAATAGGAAGAATAAAATAAAAGGAGGTAAGGTGGAGGATTGTGTTTAGTGTAACCTTGTTGTGAGACAACATGCCCCTTCTACAAGATACCCAAAACCGAATAGTAAAGTCCATGACCAATTGTTTTTCATTTTTCTTGATTTTTCTTTTATTTTTCCGTATATAACTGATCGATGTGGGAAGTCTATAATGGGATAAAATAGGTTCTCCTTGAGGTCTTCTTGAAGTTGATCGATGCGGGAAGCTCCAGAATTATTTTATTTGAGAGATACAGTTTAGTCTTCTTTTTGGATATACTAATTACAATAAGTGGCTAGCTTTTTATAGTTTTCCTTCAAGGGATCAATCTACTTATAGCAACAAGAAAGAGAGGTAGATGTCCTTTTGAGGGATTCATCTATTTGTGAGAAGTTTGACTCAAGGAGTTGAGTTTTTGGTTATCCCATGTATAGATTTTTGTTGTTTTTTTATATTATTTTGGACTTTAGGTCATGGACAAGACTATAAAGGAGTATAAGCCTCTTGTATGGAGGAAAACCATAACAAAAGAAAGGTTTCAAGTGATGAACAACCATGGGATTCCATCATGAAAAATGAAGAAAAGTATCCATGAGAATCATGCCATGAGTAGAGCCATGATACTCATATTGAAGATAATGTTGAATGGTGACAGATAATCACACAATTGTTTTTGAGTTGTTGGTCCCTGAAATAGGTAGATGGAAGGAGAGGTTCACTCAAGGGACGAGCATGTAGGTGACATAAAGTGGTGTAGGAATTTATTAAATAGAATAGTCGAGAGATGCAGGTAGTAAGGGGCTCAGGTTCATGTTTAACTTCAAGAGAAGATAAACGATAAGCACCTGATCTATTGGTATGTGTGACAATCTAGGGTCCAAGCCAATTGGGAGCAAACTTGACTCGTTTACTTTTCTCAACTTTCGTTACATGTTGATTTTATTTTAGGACAGGATCGCCAACCTTGAAAGTTCATTCATGAACAAATTTTTCTATAGGAAATTTTGATACGTTTTTGGTAGATTTGAAGGTGGTTGAGAGCATTTAAATGACGTTCTTCTAATAACTCAAGTTTTACCAAATGGTCTTGGTGAAAGTCATCATCATTGAGCATATATTTAAGTGAGATATAGAGAGATGGAATTTGGACTTTGAGAGGTAGGAAAACCTTTGTACCGTAGACAAAAGAGAAAGGTGTGGTGGTGGTTGAGGTGCGAGATGTTGGTGCGATTAGCCCATAAGGTGAAAGGAATGTGCGTATGCCAATCCTTACTAGTATCGTTGACAACTTTCATGAGAATTTTGTTGAGGGTTTTTTGTTGATTCAGATTGACCATTTTTTTAGGATAATAAGGTGAAGAGAAACTAAGTTGAATACTGAAGTTATCATAGAGTTTGCGTAGGGTCTTGTTTTTGAATTGTTTACCATTTTCAGTGATGAGGAACACCAAAATGAAAAATGATGTGATGGTTAATGAATTCACATATTTTCTCGGTTTTGTAGAAATAAGGGAAAAATTCCACCCATTTAGTGTAGTATTCGGTTGTTGTGATGATCCATTAATGACATTGAGAAGAATGAGGGTTAATCTCTCCGATGAGATCTAAAACCCATTAGGAAAAAGGCCAAAAGTCTCTAGCGACTTGTAAGGCATGACTTGGGGTGTGGTGAAGGTTAGTGTTCTGCTAACACTTCACACAATATTTGACATAGTCGTAACAATATTGGTTAAGGGTTGGCCAGTAATAGTTGAGGTGAAGAATACATTTGGAAACAACGTGACCACTTGAAATGTCCACCAAAAATCCCATCATGGATTTCTTTAATGGTGTATGGAATTTCAGAACTAGTGAGGCGTAAGAGGATACCGTCAAAGCCACACTTGTAAATAAGACCCCCCATGATGACATAATGAGAGAAATTTTGGATGAAGGATCGCTTACCAAGTGCAAGTGAGATCTAGAGGTAGGATTGTAAGGTAAAGGCACTCAACGAAATTCTTATACCATATATCACATGGGTCGGTTTCAATTCTTCCCAAAAAAGTTATGTCACAGATGAGATAAGAAAGTGATTGAAATCATTGTACTATGACAAATATTTTAGAGTCTAAAGGTAAGATAGGTATTTGTGAGGTGAGGCAAGCCATCGTATCCAAAATTTTGTTAGTGGATCATGAAACGATTTGAATGTCGTAATGATCAAAGCTATTTAAAAGCATGTCGATGCGATGCTTATAATTTTGAATTATTTCGTTATGAAATTTGTATAAACCATTGGTTTGGTTGAAGACTAGTTGAGAATCACCAAAGATATTAATGGTTTTAACATCTAGGGAAATTTTAGTTTGGAGACCTAACACGATGCTTCATATTCAACCACGTTATTGGTACAATCGAAGTCAAGTTTGAAAGATAAAGGCATAGGCTCACCGTCAAGATAAATGAGGATAACCCCTACACCACCATCACATTGAAATTTAGAACCATCAAAGAATAGGGTCATCTGATAAATAATAGTGTCATCAAGGGAGATTGTACTAATGGATTCATCAGGAAAATTGAAGTTAGAAGATTGATTTCTAGAAAGAGGTGCATCGATAAGCTGATTTGCAATGATTTGTCCATTATTAGACTTTTGATGAACGTATTCTAGATCTAGGTCTGAAAGGAGAATGAGCCTCACGCAGCGTGTTGGTGTTGATAAGGCGTAGTGTAATGTAACGCAGAGGGTCGATGTTGGTGTGATGTTCGGTCTTGTGGTTGAGTAGGTAGTGGAGAAGTTTAGTGGCAACAAAGACTATGGCTAAATAAAGCTTTTCAACATGGGTATATCTCATCTCATAGTATAAAAGCATACAAATTATGTAATAAAACACTTACTCCCTGTGTTTCTCATCGTGATAAGTGAGCATAACACCCAAGGAATGGTTAGTGACATAAATGTATAGGTAGAAAGGTTTTTCATCTTTAGGTGGGATGAGAACAGTGGTTGAAGAAGGTATTTATTCAATGCTTCAAAGGATTTGTGGCACTCATTGTTCCAATTGAAGGAGACATCATTTTTAAGAAGATGATGAAAAGGGTGATATTGGTCAAAAAGTTGAGAAATAAAGTGTCGAATGGATTACAATTTTCCTTGCAAACTATGGAGTTGTTAAAGGTTATTAGGTGGAGGCATCTCAAGAATAAAATTTATTTTTGTGGGATCAACTTCAATACCTTGTAAAGAGACAATGAAACCAAGGAGATTTTCAGAGAGAATGGAAAAGACACACTTCTTTAGTTGAAGGTGAATGCAATATTTGATGAGACAGTCAAAGATGATTTTTAGAAATGAGAGATGTTTGGCATGAATTTTAGATTTTCCGAGAAAGTCATCGGCATAGTCTTCCAATATGTCATGCATGATGTCATTGAAGATATAGGTCATTGCATGATGATAAGTGGAACCATCATTTTAAAGCCAAAGATCATGACATGGTAACGAAAATTCCCCAAGGGGTGATAAAGGAGGTTTTGTGTTGATCCTCCGACGCGAGTAATATTTGGTTATAACCCGAGAATCCATCCATAAGAGATAACATCTCATGGTTGGTTGTAAGATCAACAAGTTGGTCAATTCTAGGAAAAGGAAAGTCATCCTTAGGGTAGGTGAGGTTAAGGTCATGGAAGTCTATGTAAATACGAGTCCCCCTATTACTTTAGTGACAAGAACAATGTTAGAAATCCATTATGGATAGTCGATAGGTAAAATGAAAGAAACATAAAGAAGGCACTGGAGTTCTTCTTTTACAAGAAGGGAAATGCGTGGATGCATGTTTTGTAGCTTTTACTTCACGGAGTTTGGCATCGTGGACGAAACGATATTTTGCACCACGATATTTAGGTCAATACCAAGCATATTAGCGTAAAACCAAGAAAAAATGTTTCTATGATCTCGAAGAAAAGATGTGAAGGCTTCCTATTCAAAAAAATCTAAAGATTATCCTATCTTTAGAAGTTGAGGGTCATCCTGAGTGTGAATGTTGATCTATATGGTCAATTCATTCAACATGGTTTATGTCTTAGATGGTAACGACAAATGAATGTAAGAATACTCTGCACACCTAGAAAGGTAAGAATAAAATCATCGTCTTGACACTGAATGACATTTATAGAAGGTGTATCGTCATCAATCATGTTAGGATAAAGAAAAGGAAGGGAAGAGGGAGCCTCACCATCACATTGATAGGTCAGAGGTCCCAAGGAAATGGTGTTCATGAATTTTTTTAAGGAATGGAATGCTGATCCATGGACTCCGTTGGTGAAGGTGGTGTGATACGTGAAGAAGGTGCAAGCGGTGGATCTTCCTCTATGAGGTCGACTCTAGCCTTCTTAGAACTAGGTGGTTCAGTGAATCCAATTCCACGGTGGTCCTTATGTTTGTGGGTAGTGTAAGGAATGATTGTGTGATGACCTTGTTTGTAAAGACCAAAGCCAAATCCTTTCAAGCACAAGTGATGAAGAAAGGTGTGGGTGAAGCAACGGTTGGTGAGGTAATGGAAGTTGGAGGAAAAGGGTCATGTTTGAGTGGGTGGTTCAAGAGAATAAGAAGAAGTATCAAGTCCAGTTATTTACGTTCGAGCAAGTTTTCGAAATACCATTGTTACTGTTACAGATACACAAGGACAAGCGGTTTCTTGGTCTTCTGCCGGTGCTTGTGGATTCAAAGGCACAAAAAGACGTTCACCCCGAGTTTCAAGTTTGTGTGAAGGTGGGGAGCACCATATGGAAACAATTATCCTATATAATGATCCTAATACGGGTGTTGATGAAGGTTTCGTACTCTTGAGGAGTTTGGAAAGTGTCAATGTTGTATAGGTGATACTCCCCAAGGTAAGGCATTGAAAAACACCTGCCAAAGGGTTAGAAGTTGGTACTTGGGTGGTGGGAATGGATGAGCTATTTGAAGTTTGAGAAGAAGGGTTAGTAGACGGGTTAACTTTGGAAACTATGGCAGCAAAGGGGGGAGAGATGGGCATGGGAGAAGCGTAGTAACATAAGTGGTAGATGAAGCAATGGAAGAAGATGACATGGCAGTGGTTGAAGCTGAAGTAGTAGTGGTCAAAGATGAGGTGAAAATGGTAGTAAATAAGGAGGAAATGGTAGTAGATGAGGTGGAAGTGGTAGTAGATGCCTTAACTAGAATAAGGACATCATTGGGTCGATACAACATGTTATAGGTTTTGAAAGGTGAAGGGTCTACCTGAATAGTGTAAGGGTGTCCTTCATATTCGAACTTGATGCAACGTGTGAAGAGTCAAAGGTACACATCCCATGACATAGATCTAGGGTTGGCTAAGCAACATGTTGTATTGGAATTACCCTTTGAGAACATAGAACAATTTAGGAATGGTGTGGGGACCCATGCGAATGTGGAGGATGACAATGCTTTGAGAGTAGAAGTTAAAGCATCATTGAAAGAACACAACATAACTGGGTTATTATGCATGAAATTAGTAGGTATGCTAATTTTTTCCTATACACGGAAGAGATAATATTAATACTCACACCTTCATTGATCATAACGTGTCAGACGTGGGTATATTAAATGTAGACAGAGATGAATAGGATGGGATCAGGATCCTCTGAATGGTGAGGAGCAATCTCTAAGTCAGAGAAAATGATGGCAGAAACTTGGTGAGTGGTAGTAGGAATAGAAATTTTAGGCAAAGCTGTGAGAGAGGCCACATGATGAGGGGTGAATATGGTGGCAACGGGTGTAGGGTCATTTAGTAAAACCTCAATAGTTTGTAGGATCTTGAGGAGGGCCTGACGATGAGACTCAAAAGTTTGGATGAGGTCATAAAATATTTTTAGAGGATATTGATGTAGTTATTTGATCATGGTGCAATGTGTGACGCCATCAAAAATTGGATATGCCGGCCCACGAAGATGGTTACCTTAGGGAAGGTGTAGATGGAATGGTAGGTGTAGGTGCAGTAGATGTGTTTTTGGCTTTCTCTTTTCCTTTTTCCTTTTGTGATCGAGTAGCTACTCAAACCATATTTATTTCAAAGACATGAAGAGTAAAATAAGTTTGGGAAGATATAGGTGAGGAAGCTAGATGGTTATGGGTTTAGTTTGTGCAACAAAGTGTGCAAAGGGGAGATGAAATTCTCCTCCAATTGGTCATCTTCTTCCAAGGGGATTTCTAAATTAAAAGATGAAGGAGAACATTTCTAAGGGTCTTAGAATTCTCAATATCATGTGATGAGGGTCATCAATCCTCTCCATTAATAATGTCGATCCGTAATGTGGTGTTTGATGACTATATGCATTAAGAGAAAAAGATCTTTGGAAAATAGCTCTTTTAAACACAATCCAAACTTGCATAAAATAAATCACACATGCAGAAATGTAAAGGAACACTTGCATAAATAAATCTTGCATGAAAGAAATCACACTTGTATAGATGAAATTTCGAGTCAAAAATAAAGGAAAGATAAATAAGACACCGGCAGGTTCATAAAAGAAATTGTACGGAAAGAAGGATTACATAACATAAAATTTGAAATCACAAGAAAAGTTAAACGACAGAAATAAAGAAATGAACATAACACATTGATCCATCTTCCTTGGAATGAGTGGCCATCTCATTCCTGAGAAGAGGACTTAATTCATACTTTTAATTCAAAATCAGCATAACAATTTCACTCAGAAGATTGATGAGGAAGAATAGATAATATATTCTTGGTATGGAAAAATTACATATAAGAGTGTGGGAGGTTGCATTTATAATTCATGCATCCTACCAACTCCTTATTTTTGGGAATAAAATCTGATCTTATCTTTATTCCAATCCTAACAACTAAGATATCCATCTCCACAAAATATGGAAAGAGATATATTATTGAAGTCATAGTCTTATCTCGCTATTTTAGGAATATTTTCTCCCAAATATTCTCCTTGATTTTTGGTAACAAGAATCACAATGATTTTATCCTCCTAATTTATTGGAATGATGTTTTTCCTCAAAAAATTACTTTGACAAAATACCTCTCCTGGATTTACCATTTGACTTTTCTGTTTCTGATTATGGAACTTTTGGTGCTCGTCTAATACACTTTTTCCTTGGACTGTAGCTCACTAAAAGTAAGATTTATCTTTATTGGTAAAAATTGCAGCAAATCTGAGTGAGGTTTTGTTAAAAACATTTCTATGAATGAAAACCTTTCTCATATTTTCCATCTGACTTTTCTATTTTTGTTTGTGGAACTTTTGGTGCTCGTCTTATACACTTTTTCCTTGAACTGCAGCTCACTAAAATTTAGATTTATCTTTATTAGTAAAACATGTAGTGAATCTAAATGAGGTTTTTGTTAAACACATTTCTATGAACAAAAATCTCTCTCATATTTCCCATTGGATTCTCTTATTATTCACAATTCCTCATTTTATGCAAGTTATGAAACTAAAACTATCATTCTATTGATGCAAGTTCGGAACTAAAGTTGTCATTCCGTAGTGTTCCGAAATTAGAACTAGCAAGTTTCGGAACTAAATTTTTCATTCTATAGCTAACTCCATTTTTCCGGAGCTAACTAAAAACAACTATAACTTTTGCACACGATCTCGGATTGAGATGATTCTTTTTTTGAACTTGCATAATTTTTCAAGAGGAATCTAGATATGAAATCATATTTGAGTTTAGATATACTATTCATGATCAATTAAATTTTTCCCATAACTAGCATTATCTTTCTTTTATGTCCTAAATACACAAGACTTTGCATCTTTCTTAAATAACCAATAGGATTAGTCAACAAAATATATATCCTATATTCTATCTCAAGCAAACTACAAGTTCCAAGATTACATTTAAATCCACTTTCAAAGGTAACTTTGGAAGGAAAAAATAATGGTAATTTATGGCCAATTTATAGCCTCATCATCATGTTCTGGAGAGCAATGATATGCAAAGATCTTAGTATTGTCAAACCCTGCTGGTTTAGGTTTGAGCGTGTCATAAGGTTTGATGGGTGATAATGTGATAGTAAATATTTCTAGTAACCTAGTAAGGACATTAAAATAGGATCGCGCCGACGAGATCACAATGTGAAGTTAGAGTGGGTTTTGGTGAAGGCATGGGTGATTTTTATGGAAGAGGTGTTGTTGGAGGTGGCATAGGTGGGGTTACCTTTTTGGTAGGTAACGAAGGTTTTGTTTTTGATTTTGATTTAGGTTGTACCTTCTTGGGTAAAGGTGCAGGTGGGGTATGTGAGGTAGAAGGAGACACAGAAGATGAAGGAAAGATAAAAATATAGGGTGAGAATGGTTGTGATGGCAGTGATGGGACGACAGGTAACGTAGATGATGTATGCAAAAAGGGCAATGGAGGTGAAAGCATAAGTGAGGGTTGAAATGTAATGCAAGTAAAGGTGTGGGTGTGGGATGAGGATGTGATGATGGTAAAGGTGTGGGTGTGGGCTGCCGTACTTGGGGTTTGTTTTGTTGAAGAGGTAAAGGTGTGGGAAAATGAGGTGATGAAGGTGTAGATGTAGGTTTTTGTACCTTAGAATTTCCTTGGTGAAGTGGTTGCTTGACCAAGGTTGATGGATGTGGGCCTAAAATCGATGGAAGAGGTGAGGGTGAATAAGGCCTAGGAGATTATGTCTTCTTCTTAGGCATGGGAGTTGACTTCATGACAAGTGGTTGTTTAATAGTTAGATCTAATTTGATTGCAGGATGCAATAAACTAGGCGTAGGATGGACCCCCAATGTAGCATTAGGTTTAGGCACGTGAAGGTTTGGGTGCGAGTGAAGGTTGAGGTGAAGGTAAGGTTGATGAAGAAGATGCTAATATGACTGGTTCAGGTGTCGTGATCTTAGTTGTTTGGAATATATTTAGATAAATGGTTGAAGTTCTTGGGGTCAACATATTTATTTGTGTAGGTACTGGGAGACACAAACACCCCAAAAGTGTGGTGTGATCAAAATACTCTAAGTGATCAGCCAAACGAGAGAATGTCTTATAGGTAGAAGATGGTGATGAATTGATGGTAATCCCTATAAATAAATCTGAGGTCTCATGAGACATGGAAATTTTTGCTTATGATTCTATAGGTATTCTTGATGCAAAATGACTAACAGGATCTTGGTAGACCATGGGAGATACATCATTGACAGGAAGAGAGTATAAAAGTGGCTCCTCTATGGGTCAAGGAGGGAGCAAGGTAGGTAGTGTAGGCTCTTCCTTAGGTGGGGAAGAAGATGAAATAGGTGCTTCCATGGGTAGAAGTGTGGATAGTGCGGGCTCCTTGATAGGCTAGGGGATAAGTAGAGTAATCTCTATCATAGATGAAGGAGTAGGTGACATAGGCTATTGGGTAGGTAAAACAATAGGTAGGGTTGGCTCTTCTATGAGTAGAAGAGTAGGTGAAGTAGGCTCCTCCATGGGTAGAGGAGTAGGAAAAATAGGCTCCTCTGTGGGTAGAGGAGCACGAGTAAGAATTTTTTCAATAGATGGGATGAGAGGTAACTGATCAGAAGAGGTAGGTATGGTATCGAAGACAATGTGAACCTCATGAACATTAGTGTTAGAGGTCTCACCCACCGGTTTAATGAATGAGTATGGTTTGGGAAATATTTCTTAAAGATATGTAAGTTTTGATTTGTTGGCGCATTGGGGTTATCTAGGACGAGATATTCATTATCTAGCATTTCTTAGACAATGTTCTTTAAATTTTTACAATTACCATTGTTATTTCCTCTAATGCAATGATAATTGTAGTAGTTGTTCTCCTTATACCATGTTGGTATAGGACAGGAAGGGTCAAAACCAATATGTGGTTTGATGGGCGGAAGGGTGATAATGCCTACTTTTAACAAATTTTCCAATACAGAGGAGTAGGGTTCTCCTATGGGGTATAACGTCGTTGTTCATACTTATATTGGAAATTATGAACACGGGACAAAGTAGAAGGTGGTTTTGGTTGGTTTGACGGATGGGAAGGACCAGATTTTGGAACCACCACATTGGAAGAGGAAGAGGAGTTATTTGATTTAAACAAAGCACTCTTGTTATGCATATAAAGTTTCTTCTCTTTTAGGGCAAGGATTTTTAGCTCTTGAGCCATGGTGAATGTCTCGTCAAATGTTCTCGAATGTATGTACCTACGAGTTGGTGAGACGTGTTTCACCATTTTTTACCTTTTAAAAATGATGAAATAGATAAGGAAAGGGTCAAGGAGGAATACCTGTTAAATGTTGGTCAGTTGATGGTTGTTATGTCTGTTCTAACTTCTTGATCCACAGCTAAATGTGAGAGCTTCCTTTTGGCTAGGAGGAACTACATGTAATAGACAACAAGACCATAAAAAGATATTTAAATGATATATGACAGCTGGGGACTCGCCTAGTGTATGCTAGTTCTCGTGAAGTGTGATACTTCCTAGATGGTTATCAATCCACTATTTAAAACAAGTTAATGTGAGAAATAAACAAAGTCCTACTATAGTTGATATGATTTAGGTATCTCATTCAAGTACAATAAGCAAATTCAATCACAACAGATAGGTTATAGTTGGATCTGAGAGGTGAGTTGTCTGTCAAGGTTCTGGGACTGGTCAAGATTTGATTCTAGGTTATTTAGGTCAACTGGTAGGGTGATTATTGGGTCTTTTCTTGGTCAAGGTGTAAAACAAAGAGACCGACGTTAGCTAAATGTGACCGATGCCAGTTTAGGTAGAACCGACGATGGTTGTGGATAATCAGTGTCAGTATGGTTGGGATGAAAGAAAATCAAAATATATTAAATGGCAGGGGTGATCTAGGGTCAAATAAAGTTTGGGAGAGTGAATGGGGATGGTCAGAGGTCTTAGGTATGCTCAAAAGTATACAACAGTGAGGATAGGTGATTTGATGATATGGGTGAAGGGATTTTTGCATTCTCATCATCACCAATCCGACACTATGATAATTCTTCACCGGAACTCCTCGTGCTATGATTATTTACTAATGCACATCCTTTAGTTTGGTGGATGTAATCTGGAAACAAAACAACAACATAACACAAGAATACCATCGACTATGATAAGATGGAATGATGACAAATCTGAAATATCAAAGTAAATTATAATATTAACATGAAACTGTTATAATCTCACCCATGAGGTACTTCAAGTGTTATTGACTTCACTTGCCTTTCACCAAGACTATGGGAGAAACTTTACAATTACACCTCTTAATGGCTTCTTCAACACACCTTTAAACTGATGGCTTCCTTCGCACACTTCCTACAATATTTCTCACTACTTCCTTCTATGCTAAATGAGGGGGGTGGCCTCTCTATTTATAGAACTTCCAGGCTTATCCATCTTATCTCTAAGATAGGATAAGAAATCCACTCTGACGAATCATATTCCATACCTTAACTCTTATTTGTACATGTAAGCTTATCTTTTAAGATAAGATAAACCTTATCATTTTACATGGGTTCCACATTTTTAGACTTTTTACAAATAAAATACACAAAATATTTATGACCTCACTCCTTGTCCTTATTACTAATATAATATTTCTAATTCCTAATCATGTAGACCCTACTTCTCTAATTACCCAAACTTTGACATTTTAACATTACCGGACCACTTACGACAAATATTTACTTTTTACAACATTCCTATTGTACTTTGACTGTTACCATACTCCACATTATTGGCGGCATCGTACTAGCAGCGCCGTTATCTTCTATCGGACGCTACTACTAATTATACTTAACAACATCCTATTCCTAATACATACATTAATGAAATAGAAATTACAGAGGAAAATTTTAGTGTCAACAATTCACAAGCAAGTGGGTGATGAAGCAATAAGCATGCAAAGAATAGATTAATAACAAGAGTAATAAAGATTACTAACTGAAATAAACCATACTGGTTAGGGCCATACTTACTGTGTTACGGATCCGAAGGGTGAGTGGTTGAGGTGGTTGATTTCCCGGAGTGCTCCTGTGAATGCAATGACTATATGATTGATCCTAGTGATGGCTTTGGATGTGTAAAAGGATGCTTGTTTTGCTTGCATGCAGCTTTGGTCTCTTTTCTCGCTATCAAAATGTACCAACCTCGAAATAAGATTATCAAAGGGAACAAAAGGTAACCGAAAACGGTTCTCGGTTGACCGATGTCATTTCAGGGGTGATCGGTGTTGGTTAATGTGGAATCCCCTAGGTTTACTAAAAATAGGAGATAATGGCAATGATTTTTGCCGATCTCTCTTTTCATCCGTAAGAGCAGGAGTTACCTTTTCTTATGCAAGAATGTGGTTAGAGGGGATGTAGGCATTGATTTTTAGGGTTTAGTTAGGTCTTAGTTAGTTATGGAAACATACTAAGAATAGATTTAGGGTGAGGTGGCTAGGTGAGGTGTATAGGTGAGGTGGTGGGGTGGGAATTATCTTAATTAGGATAATTAAATAATAAATATTGTGAGGACATGGATTAATTTAATTAAATTAATTAAATTAATATTAGTGTGGGGTGTAAGGGGCCATGGTTAGGTGAGTGTGTTCAAGTTGATTATTTAACGAGGGGTTAAGGGAGTGTGACCCAATTTTGGTGTCTACAAGATGTGCCTCGGCATAAGCTCTAGTGAACAACTCTATCAACTTGGTTTGGGGAAATTAAAAGGTGAGTAGATTGATAAGGGTCTTCCAAAGGTGTGTGAAAAATTTGTGATAGACTCGTCCTCGTATTGGCGCATTGAATACAAATCATCCGTGGATACCTTCTTGGTAATGTTGATGGATAAATGGTCGAGGAAGGCCTGGGATAACTAATTGAATGAAAATATTGAGTTCTGGTAAAGCATTGTACCAATCTAAAGTAGGTCCTATCAAGGACATGGGAAAATTCCTGAGAAGCAAGGTGTCATCGTAGGCGATTAGATAACATATGTGTTTAAAATATTGCAAATGTTGTTACGGATCTTCCTTGCTATTAAACTGATTGAATTTAGGCATCTCCCAATGTGGGGGATAATAATGAATGGGTATGGATGGATGAATAGGCTCATTAAAAATTTCATCATATGTCAAGGCATTGTGAGAGCCGAAAACATATGCTTCAAGGGTCTACATCTTTTCCATCATAATTTTGATCGATCTGTGGTCGATTAGATTAAGGTGCACCTCACGGTATAATAAGGTTGATATGATGAGTAAGATGTAGAGGGAACACAAGTGTATGGAGGTGTTGAGTAAGTGAGCCAAGAAGGGGAATATAAGTAGTGGCAGATGATGATGACATATACCCTGAATGGGAGGTGTAGGTGATGGGTGGTAGATAAGGTATAGGTAGGAGGGACTTGTGCAGAGACCCTCGTAATAATAGGTGGTAGAGTAGTAGGTATAGACATGACCAAACTCTGAAAATAATTCGACGCACCTAGAGGTTGTTATGTAATAAGGAATGATGATGTAGGGATCCCTACACTAAGAGTCGTAGATGATGGTGAGGTGGATGTCAACGGGTGATATATGTCTTAGGTGTGACAGATACCGAATATGTAGGGAATATTTGAGAAACGACAGTGAGGAGGTGGAAATAGGTAATGCTACACTAGTTTTGGTTGATGCGGAAGTGGAGAAAAGAGGAAGAGGAATGAAGACATGCATCCCGTATAAGGGTTATCCTGATGAATCCTAGGTGGAGGAATGGGAAAGGTAATACTAGAAAGGTGATGGGATTTTGATCAAGGAATTATTTGAACTCCTCATCACCTGCATTTATAGCAATAGAAGAAGTGGGGTCCATGGGTGAAGAAATAGAAGGTGGTGAAGGGCTAGGAGGTAGTGGTTGATGGCTAGCATGAAATACAAGGGAGTTGGCTTGTCTGCAAGTCAAAACCATGTGAATGATGGAAAAATAGGTGGAATTAGCCCTATAAATGCTATAGAAACAAAAGACCAAAGAACATGGAAAATGAAGATAAGTTGTTGTTTTGACAGAAAATCAAAACATAGAAACCAACATTGGTTGGGTAACGAGTACTTGTTGGGTAGATGAACCGATGTCGGTCACTGGACCGATATCGGTTACTATGGATATAAAATATTTTGAAAATCTAAATAAGAAAGGTACAAAATAGGTGAAATAAGGTTCTGTAAGTGGTGATAGAGACTCAGAAATGAGTGTATCAAAAGAAACTAGAACACAGGAAGTGATAGAAAGTGTAAATGTCAAATTGAAGTTATTTTTGACAAGATTATCAAAAACACACGAGAGACACACGGTCAAGTAACCAATGGCGGTATGATAATGGAATCAACCTTGGTCTCTAGACCAATGTCACCACCGATAGATTTGAGAAACTGAAGAAATTTTTAAATTTAGAGTGATTTAAGTCAAATAAAAACCAACCCGTGTGAGTATGGAAAAATGATGTCCTATCACACTCAAAAAAGCTGTAATACACCAACTATGATTATGGAGTGTGAAAGAAATAAAAAGAGATGATTCACTCTTACAACTCAAAATGCAAATCAGAAAAAACTAGCAAACACGCAAATCCTAGGTATCAAATTTTTTTGGTGTGTGTGACATGCCTAGTCATCGTCCACATCATCTGGTGAGTCATCTCACCTTGCGAGAGTCATAGGTCTTAGGAATTCAAATGAAAAGTGTCAGATTCTGTCATAGAATCTATCATTATCATTTGCGTCAATGTGTCATAGGAGTTACATTCCTTATTTAGAATTGTAACTCCTCCTTTAGTGGTGTCATATGCGTCAGTCACATCATATGTGTCAATGGTGTCATTGAGGTTCTTTCCTTGTTTAGGCATGGGGTTACACAACACCCCTATTTTTACTTCCTTTTTCGATCTATGAGCATGAGTAGACCTATTTTCTTATTTACATATTCTTTCCATTGTTCGAATCTTACTTATTGCGTTGGAGCTACGACGTTACCATCGGAGTGCAACTTCATTGTGGTGCATTATTTCGACATCGGTTCTCGCGAATCCCTCTTTCATGGTATCAGAGTTGGTTTCGGTAAAATGTGCACTCTTCATTTATTAGTTGCTTATTACTTCTAGTTTCTTCTTATTTCCTTGTGCAAGTTTTTTTATTATTACTTTGGAATTGTATTGCTCACCTTTCAGCAAATGCAAGTTTGAGAGTATTTGGTTGGTTTGCTTTATCATGGTTATTGAGTTTGTGATTACTTATATTCTCATGAGCTCGATTTTTCTTTGGCGTGGACCTGTGGTTCATAGTTGGCTCATGTTTTGGTCACACTCAGCGTTTAACTCATTGGTTAGTTGTTTCACTGGTTTCGATCGAAAACTCAAACTATGCTCTTGCGTGGACATGTTTACATTGGATTCTTGGGTTTTTACATTGTGCCTTGATCCTTGCTTGAACGGGCTTATGGTCTCTATCAGTGGTGCCTTGCTTTGGATCATGTTGAGTGCTCATGGCCGCACTGTTGTTGTTTAAACATCTATGGGATTGTTTTGTTGGCTCGTCAACCTCTGCATTGGTTTTGTAGCTTGAGTCCCTTGTGCCCACCTACCCTGCACCATTTCTTGTTTCCTTGGAAGCTTGGTTTCTTCCTCTGGTGAATGTTTTGACTTGCCATCGTTCTACCCTGATCTCTGGCTTGGAGAATTTTTTTTTTTCGCATTGAAGGATCTCTAATTCTCTCCTCCTATTCAAGTTGCTGCCATGATCTCCTGTCCATGCTCGGTCCTCTCTATTTGACTGTTGCATTCACATATGGTTCGATCTTGGCATTGGATTTTTCCACTTCAAATTCTAGCTAGTGCAACTACCTAGAGCTTGACGTTGATGTGTTGTTTCTGACCTACTTGGCACTCCTCACCGCATTGACCTCACTCCGACCTGTGTCACAACAGTTACACTACAGGTTATCTATTTATGCTTGTTCCTCTGCACAGTGGCCTCACTTTTCATCGACACATGGCTTGGTGGCTTAGCTTGATAGTTATCACCAACTCAGTAGTTTACACATGTGGCTTCACTCTTCAAACGACGTCAATCCTATCAACTTGGGAGTGTATGTGTTAAAACAACTCAGGTTTCATTTACCTGCAGCAGATTACACTTGACCATATGGTCTTTTCTTGTCTCGGTCAACAATGCCTTAGCTCAGGTGATATCCTTCCTTTTTTAGAATTGATTATTGGTAAATCAATCTCCCTTAAATTTTTAGGTTAAAAACATTTATTTCATTGGCATTGTAAACCTTATTTGGGTATATTTTGGTTGTATTATTATCCTTCCTTCGAGTGTTGAAGATGGAGGGTGAGGTCCGGGGTTGGCAGGAGGCTAATCCCCCCTCACAATTAAAACAAACCCTATCTAAAATTTGATGCCATTTCCAACAAGCATACATACGACACCCTTTGCATGCATTTAGGGCACTTTTTAAATCTGTTTATAGGGCTTATTGGCGTTTTCAATCGCTTGTAGAAATCATCTTTTACGATAACTTTTACTCATTGCTTTGTTTGAGCACTTCTTTAGTCAAAGTTGCATGTTTTTTCACACTCTAGATGATGGGATTATCAGTTTTGTAAACACACTATTTTATAAAGTGCCACATTCTGGGGGTGTCTTTGTATTGCTTGTTTTAGCTCATTTCAAATCATCTTGAGCATTGTTCTATCCCTTTTATTGCTTGTGGACTTGTGAGTGCATCCACTACAAAAGATTACAATAAAGGAATTATGTCATGCGACATGAGACACTATTTCTCACAAGGATTTCTCTTCCCCTTATTATTTTCACTCATTCTTGTGCTTGCTTACGGTGTCGAACTGTTGCACCCAATGAACCTTGATTGTTGTCTCCACTCTTGCACATTATTACATTGATTGCAAGGTGAGTGACAGACTAGTTCTTAGCACACAGTCGCATCTGATTGTAATCAACGCACTAAACTATAAAGTGCCTAACTCAATGGGGTGATATTGTTCTGGGGTGGTTGTTTCCTTTCTCTCTCCTTCCTTCTTCCTTCATTGGTTCTATCTCTTCATTATGGATATCTCTAAAGTACCGGTGCTCACACCTTTTAATTTATTCGAATGGAAATCTAAAATTATATTGGTTTTGTGAAGTAAAGGGTTATACCGTGTCACCATGGGGTTAGAGACCGAACTTGATGATGAACCCGAAATATCTAAATGGTTCAACTGTTGTGATGAAGCCTTAGGTATTCTTTGTATGTCTATCTCTTCCGACTTGCTCTTCCACATCGAAACTTCCTCGACACCCAATGGAGTGTGGACAATGCTCGATGAGATGTTTGGGAAGCAAGATGACATGAGAGTGCATGAGTTGGAGAATGAACTACTAGGGTTAAATCCTAGTGAATTTGAAAACCTGTAGGCCTTCTTCTCAAATTTTGTCCACACTAGACTGCTTCTAAAGGAATGTAAAGTGGAGAAGAAAGACTCTTAATTGATCTTGTTGATTCTTTCTAAGTTAGGTCCTAAATACTTTGTCTTCATTTCAACTTTCCACGCCACAAAATCCGCCTTGGGTAGTGCCTGAAAATGCCCTCATTTGATAGTTTTTCATCCCAACTCATTCAAGAACATGACAAACTCATTCAAATGGGGACTCTAAAATCCAAGTCACATGCCCTTGTGGTGAATAAGGGCAAGAAAAATGAAAAGAAGAAAGAAAAAATGACCAACCTAAGAAAGAAACCAAGAACAACCAACCTCCAACTAAGCCCAACACTAACACTTTGACTTCGAGCTCAAGTGAAGAAGGAAAAGCACACATTCTCCTATTGTAAGTATCTTGGCCATGAAGGGCATCATTTTTTTTTAAAACAAATTGATCACTTAACTCAATTGCTTGAGAAGAATAAAATAAGTGTTCCTGAATTTGTTAAACAAAATTCTCAGAAGGGCGAGTCTTCTAAAGCAAAGGAGTCTAAAAATTAAAAGAAGAAAGGTAAGGCCCTCATAGCTAGATCAGATCCATCATCAACTTTTATTATCGATTCTGTGCCTCGCACCACATGGCTTCTTCAAAGCTTGAATTCTCTAGCATTGAACCATGTGGCATGTCCCAAATCACGTTGGGTGATGACACTCATGTGTCGGTTTCCGGTAGTGGATCAGTAGAGATAGAAGGTGGAACATTTAACCAAATGTTGAGTGTTCCCAAGCTCTCTACCAATCTCCTATCGGTTTACCAAATCACCCACCTTGGTGAAGGAATGCGAGTGGCATTTGGTCTTAACTCGTGATCATTCGTGAGCTTAACTCTAATTACACTATGGCCGAGGGAAAGGTAGATCACCTGCTCATGGTTGTATACCTTTTCCCACTTATCTTCTCGATTTTACGCTCAATGCCTTACTCACTCATGTAAATGAGGTTAGCAAGCTATGACATGAGTGTTTTGGGCATCTAAATTATCGTTACCTTGAACAATTAAGCCAAAACAAAATGGTCAATGGTTACCCCGAGTTAAGTTTTCTAAAGGTATTTGTGAGGGTCACACCTCGAAACTCCCCTGGAAAAAACTTTGATAAGGGAAAATCCTGGAGAGCTACTCGTCCCTTAGATCTTATTCATAGTGATGTTTATAGCCCCTTTCCATCTCCTTCTTTCACTAGAGCTCTATATATACTAACCTTTATTGATGAATTTTCACGTTGTACTTGGGTATATTTTCTTAATCTTAAGTCTAAAGTCTTTGAGAATTTTCAAAACTTTAAAGCTCTTGCTGAGGAAAAAGTGGAACGGTCTATCAAGGTTCTTCAAATCGAAAATGGAGGTGAGTATGTGAGCAATAGGTTTGAGGATTTCTTCACTTCTAAGGGGATTGCTTTACAGAGTATATTTTCTTATAGCCCTTCCCAAAATGGAGTTACAGAAAGAAAGAACCAAACTCTAAAGGAGATGGATACTTGTATGGTTCACTCAAAGTCCTTTCCTTTATAGTATTGGGCTATTGTTACATTTAGAATCGTGTTCCACACAAGGTAGTAAGAGGGATGACACCCTTTGAAGCCTGGTTTGGACACAAGCCTGATGTTGAGAACTTTCGAGTCTTCTATTCGAAGGCTATGGCTTGGATTCCCAAGAAGAAACACAAGGCATTAGATCCACAATCCAAACCTTGTATCTTTTTCGAGTATCCTGATGGTGTGAAGGGATATCGATTGTTGAACCCTACAACCCATGAGCTCTATATTGAGAGGAGTGTGAAGTTTGATGAGTCATCCTTGAATTTTACTTCCACTGAGGTTCTTTTTCCCACTGATTCAGATTCTGACTCATCAGATGATGATGTTGTTGAGTGATTTCCTCCTCTCCTTGCTCCTCCTAATCCTCAAACTTTTGAGTCTTCTGATTCTAACAGTAGTGATGATGAGGACTATGTCCCTTCTCACTCGAGTGAATAATCTTCCAACTCTGAGCTTGAACCTTCGAGACCTCTTTGGGCTAGGAAAACTTTACAGAGTGCTGGAGATTTAGTTGGAGATCCTTCAGATGAGAGACGTACTCACTCAAGTTTCATTGGACCCCACTCTTTTGCATCTTCTTCCGATCCACCTGTCTTTCTAGGAAGCTTCTCAAATTCTTGAGTGGGATTCTACTATGGACGAGGAGTATTCCTCACTCATAAAGAATGATACTTGGGATTTTACCCCTCTTCCAAAAGTAAGAAAAATCATTTGGTGCAGGTGGATATATCAAACAAAGTATGGAGCCAATGGAGAAGTAGAGAAGTATAAAGCACGTCTTGTAGTTAAGGGTTTCTCCTAGGTAGCTAGGGTTGATTGCTCATAAACCTTTGCTCTGTTGTGAAGATGAATTCCATTAGACCGACCCTTGCCATTTCTCCTACTAACGATGTGAAGTCCACCGATGGACGTTAAGAGTTCCTTCTTTCATAGGAACCTAAAGGAAGAGATCTATATGGAACAACCTCTGGGTTATGTCCATGATCCATCCCTCATTTACAAGTTAAAGAAATCTCTCTACGGCCTTAAACAATCCCCTCAGGCTTGGTATGCCAAGATGGACTCCTTTTTATTTGCATTAGGGTTCACTCGGTGTCACTCTAACCCAAATGTGTATATTATGCGGTAGGATGACTCCATGCTTATTTTCGTTCTCTATGTTGATGACTTGTTGATCATGGGTAGCTCTTCCTCTATCATTGATTATGTGAAGATCTCCTTGGCAAAAAAGTTCTCCATGTCTAACTTAGGATTGCTTCATTACTTTCTTGGGATCCAGATTTCACAATCTGACTTGGGAATTATGATCTCGTAGCCTAAGTACTCTCTTGATTTTCTTGCTCGGTTTCACATGTCTGATTTCAAGTCCTCATCTACTCCTTTTCTTTCTGGGGTCAAGTTGGTTTATGATTGCTCTTCCCCCTTGGTTGGCGGTACCGTTTATCATCGCTTAGTGGGGAGATTGATCTACCTTACTCATACTTGGCCAGATCTATTTTATGCTATCAGGATCGTGTCCAGATTCATGCAGGAGCCTCATGAGCTGCATTTAAAAGTATAAAAGTAGATCCTTCACTATGTTCATGGCACTCACATATATGGTATTCATTACTTAGGAGGGAATGAGATTGACTTGGTTGGATTTACAGAATTAGATTGGGTCGGTGATCTAGATCATCAGAAGTCTACCTCAAAGCTACAGCCCACTCTTGGTTCTAGTCTTGTTATTTGGTCCAAAGAAGAAGCAAAATGCCATTGCCATATCATCGACAGAAGTAGAGTACAAAGGATTAGTTAACACTGCCACATAAGTTGTTTGGTTACAGGATATCTTGACAGAGATTGGCATCCAATTTCAGCGGCCTACCATTATCTACTATGAAAACATGATAACTATATCAATTTGTAGAAATCTAGTTCAACATCAGCAAAGAAACGAAGCACATTGACATTCACATGCACTTCATATGTGAGATTATACATGAAAACATCATCGACATACAATATGTTTAGACAACTGATCAGGTTGCATAGATATATTCACCAAGCCCTTCACTGAGGTGAAATTTATTCACTTAGTCTCTTCTTAGGGTGAGGTCTACTGCAGCTTCCCATCTTCTTCAGGCTATATAGTCCTCCTTTCTCCTCTTCTTCTTTCCAGAAAGATGTTATTTGTATATGGGCACCTTATCAGGCTGTTGGGCCCCATTGACACATCTTTCTTAGTTGTCTAGGGGAGTCTTCTTTTCTGTTCTAGCTTACCATGACCTCTTCCTCGGCTTTGATGAAGGGGGGTGTTGGTGTGTGTGACATGCCTAGTCATCATCCACATCACCTGGTGAGTCATCTCACCTTGTGAGAGTCATAGGTCTTAGGAATTCAAATGACAAGTGTCATATTCTGATCATAGAATCTATCATTGTCATTTGCATTAATGCGTCATAGGAGTTACATTCCTTATTTAGAATTGTAACTCCTCCTTTAGTGGCATCATATATGTCAGTCACATCATATGCATCAATGGCATCATTGAGGTTCTTTCCTTGTTTAGGCATGGGGGTTACACAACACCCCTATTTGTACTTCCTTTTTTCAATCTATGAGCATGAGCAAACCTATTTTCTTATTTGCATATTCTTTCCATTGTTTAAATCTTGCTTATTACATTGGAGCTATGATGTTACCATCGGAGTGCAACTTCGTTGTGGTGCATTGTTTTGACATTGGTTCTCGCAAATCCCTCTTTCAATTTTTATCTTATGTGGATTATGCCTTTTTAAACCGATTATGAGTAGAATAGAGTTGTTGGTCAATGAAGGTTCCTATAAGCATCCTATGGATGATATCGTATGTTTTGGCTAAAGTTCCCCAATATATAATTAACAAGATGCGAGGTCCGAACACGATATGATGAGTGGCCAAATCACTAGTTGGATCCACCATCAATCAAAGTTATTAACCTTTAGCAGAACCACCGGAAGGAATATTTTAAAGAAATTAGTAAATTGTTAAAGTGACTTGGATAGGGGTGTGTGTGGACAAAGTGTGAACTATGATTAATTCCCACTAATCGTTAACTAGTCATGGCCTCTAGTATATAGGTTACAAATAAATTTAGGTGATCTAATGCAAAAACCACAAAGATGAAATGCAAATATTTTTAAAACCCAAATTGACAATGAAATTCAATGTAACAAGTGATGAACAGGAAGAGGAATGCTCTTTCACTAGATGTAATACAAAAGAAAAGAAGAAATGTTATTTTTAAGCACCAAAGAATGAATTTTGTTTAGAAAAATAGAAAGAAGAGAAGGTTTCAGGAGAAATTTAATGTGAAATTTTCCGAAAGAAATAAACACACAAATATTCCCTAAAATGAACAATGCAAAATAACCCAAAAGATAGGGTCCCACCGGTGTGCCAAAATGTTTCACCGCAAAGTAGAGATAAAACAAATAATAGGTAAGGTTGAGGAGGAATACCTGTGATTATGTAGATGGTATGCACATGTAGAATGTTGACCAAGCTTATTATAGAGAGCTTCCCTTTGGCTAAGAGGAATAACATGTATAAGAAACACAACAAGACCACCAAATGATATTAAATAGCAAATGGCAGAGGACTGCCTAGTGAAGGCTAGATCTAGGAAGTGTGATGCTTCCTCGAATGGCTATCAATCCCCTGTTTATAACAACTTAATGCAAGAAGAAATTGTAAATGAATGATTCCTACTATAGTTGATAAGATTTAGGTATCTCCTATAACATACAATAATTAAATTTAATCTAACAGGAAAAGTTATGATTAAATCCAGATGTCTAGTAGGTTGGTTTGGGTCTGCAGTATAACGAGGGTCAGTAGGTGAGGTCCGGGAAAAATTGGGTAAGATTCAAGGTTATTTGGAGGAAGTTATAAGCTTGCTGGTTTAGAATATATTACTAGTCTCGCCATTCGATGTTGGCTAAGCGACCGATGTCTACTACTGGGTAATGTAAAGATGCCGGTAGGGTAACCAATGTCGGTAGGGGAAATTTGGAAATAATATTAAAAATGGGGTTTTGGGCACTCTCTATGATTGCACAGAGTGAGAGGAGTTTAGATGGGGTTGTGGAATTATTATAAGGGCTCAGAGATGGTTAGATTGGTTTTTGGGTGAGGTATGAAGAATAAACAAGAAGATAGTTAGATGGAGGTGGTATGGGATAGATCCAGGTGAGGTAGAATATGGAATGAAACAGATAGCTAATAAATTAACCAATCTAATGAAAATGAAAAATAAGGAATATTAATTACTTGTGGAATGTAGGTAGAAAGTATGTGATGGAAATGATTGTGAGTAAAGGTGGTCCCGAACAAATGTAGTAGAAGTTCGAAGGAACAAAGGCTTCCTGGAGAGTGTACTGGAGCTCTAGATCAATTCGTGGATGGTTGGTATGGTCTCTAAATGTAGTGAGGATCTCTGGTATGTCACAAAGTCACTAGAGAACTTGTGAACAAGAATTCTAGATCGTAAAATCTAGATGACAAGATTCAGAACCCGATCAATGAGTTAAGATTTTCTATTTAACCTAACTCGATGGTGGTTAGGTGACCGATGTCGGTGAGGAATAACCAACATCGGTTAAGGAGAATTGGTCTAACTTGCCAAAAATAGGGTTTTTCTCTCCCAAATTTAGCATGATATTTGGCTTAGTCTGGGTATGGAGTGTTGAATGGCATAAATTAGAGCATGGAATTAGTTAGAAGATTAATAGGTCATGAATAGTTAGGGTTAGAAAGAGTCCCAGTTGGTTAGGATAAGTGGGGACTTGGTCTAAGGCAATTAATAGGCTTAGAATGGGTCTAGGGTGAGGTGGATAAGTGAGGTGGCTAGGTGAGTTAGGTAATTAACTTAATTGTGATAGTTAAATTAATTAAAATGTGTGTAAGTGGGCATGGTGGGGGAATAATATTAAATTAATTAGTCGAAGGGGATTAAAAGGGTCACGACCCGATTTTGGGTGTCTACAGATGACCAAGTCTGATTTGTGAAGGGTACATGTTTTTGGGACTAAAATTCATGGTACGACATGAAACTCTTAAGAGGTTGTTTCCCTACCTCTTCTAGTGACTTCTAGGAGGAAGTCTAATTCTAGTGGAGGGGGATGTAGTGCCCCTCTTGTTCTCAATCCTTTACTTAGCAATCAACTTGGTGATAAATTCATGTTGAGAAGCTTAAATGAGTAGTATCGTGATTTATTTGAATTAGATTACAATGATTTTGTCATTATGTTATCTCATGTTGTAACCTTGCACATGGTAGGCAAATATATGACATTCACTAAGCCAACTTATTATTCTTACCCTTATCACTAGATTATGATTTAGTGTGGTCGATATTATTCACCCAAGGTTACACAAATTATATTTTTGGATAATTATCATATTAGATAATTTTGTGAATATATGTATAATAAATTTTCATCTCTATTTGGAATATGCTAACTTGACTTGATAGGTTATGTGTGAGGTACACAATACTTGTATTATTCCCAAAACTGTTTGTTTTGAATGTTGATTGTGATGAATTTTATTGAGATGATTTTTGAATGGGTTATATTTTGTATGTTGTGAATTTATATTGTTTTGGTTGTTATCTCAATATGGATATTAATTGATTATAAAATTTGGATGTTTTAATGTGAAAATTGATTTGAACAGTTGTATGTATATAGAATCATTTCATTTGGTTTATCATATCGAGAAGGTATGATGACATGTGAATCAAGTGTTCACTTTACTTTTCACTACTATATACACACTTTGATATACTATTTATCTTTCTAACATACTAACGGGTGCTTCATGTGAATCATTTTCCTTGAAGTATCAATACAACCATGGCTATTTGTCCCTCTTTTCTTGTTCTTGTTTGTTATTGTTTTGCAGAATATCACCTATGAATTATTTGATCATCACATTCTTTTGGCCTCTTCAACCTTGATTTTTTGTGACATTGTGAGTAATGTCCCGTATGAAACCCAATTTTCCTAGTTTTTCTTGTCTTCTTATTTTCTTGTCACATTGTCTTTTACTACATGTTATCTTTTATATTAGCACTTGTTACTAGTCCATCTTGTTTGTATGTGTCTTGGTTTCTACCATGCATATCCCCTACCCCCTGCAAGAATCCACTTCATATATGCATATCAAATTAGGGTCCTCTCCTTTGGACCGTATTCTCCCATAATTGTCCCATGCACCCTGAATGAGGGGGCATCTATTAGGTGAAAAAATCACCCCTATAACATCTCAGAGCTATAGTACATCACAACATATTACAAGAATAATATAGGAACATAGTCACAAATTGTGCTAGAAATAGACTTGGTTCTAAAACACAGATTAGACACTAGTGCCCAAACCTATATAGTAGAGGTGGGCACTTATATCCACCCCGAGCACTTGTGTCTTGGGGGAAAAATAGTCAATTTCTTAGATCATCACAGGATTTAGAATTTTTCGGATGAGTTCTATAATAGAATACACTTACCTCTAGTTACAATATTCACTTTATCAATACATTTCAATTACAATCGACACTAATTGTGACTAATAAAAATAAATCGATATGTACCATATGTAGTGGTGCTTATTCGAAAAGCATCATAGAAGGATATAAAAACCCAACCTCTCCCTGCAACACTCTTCTCTCAATGTAATATCACCCAAAAATATCACCTTTGGTGTGAGATCACCCAAAAAACTATCTCTCAAAGTGAGATTACCCAAAAAAATCACTCTTGGTGTGAGATCACCCAAAAACCTCACTGTTTGGCAAGAAATCCAAGAAAATCAGGACAATTCTCTATCTCTTGTACTCCTATACATTAGGTGTCCACTTTCCTTTTACATACTTTCATACTTTTACTTTCCACATGTTACTTTGATTTCTCACATACATAACTTCAACTACTCTTTTGCTCTTCTTTTGGATGTCCATCCTTAATACGCATCAAGAAGTAGCTTACACCAATAACACACTACTATGTATACGCTTCACCCCTATGGTCTACTTCCCTTTCCTAGTCTCCATGCTTCACATTGTGATAACTTCACGCTTCACTTGTCCACTCCGCACACTATCGGCAACACTCTTCTTTACAGGATTACAAGGTACACATCTTCTATCTACTTTATGTTATTGAGTATTCAAGCATAAACATAAAGTGGGTGAAAATGTAGACATAAAATCTATGCACTTGGGTACATTTATAAGTTTTAGAGCATACTAATATATACATGATTCCTAAGAAAGAAAACTAGTAATTGGGCAATGTCTTTTGGGCCATTTGTTTTGTCTCTTATATTTTTATTAACCTTACACCACCTACATCCCCTCGATCCGACCAATTTATCTTTTATGACCTCAGACACTAGCACCCAATTAGGACACTAGCACCCAAGCACTCCTATCCCTTTTGGGTGATCCCGACCCCTTTTCCCCTTTTCTCACTCTTTTTGGTCTCTTTTACATCTTGGGCATCTTTTATACTTTTGGGTCAGCCTTTCAGTTGTCAATTATGAAATTCAAACAAGGGAATCATATATATACATAGTTATAGCTCTCAAATAAGGGGCCAAACACTAAGCATTACATACTATCACCTAAGCTTGCATCTAAAGGCACAAAGATCATCTCAAGGCATCCATCCACACACTCATTTAAGGGAAAAGGGTTGCATCACTTCTACATACACAACATAGGAGGGGAATTATATTCTATTCCATTACACACATTTGCATCATTAGAGCATTCTAGATCTAGCCTACTATCTTAGTGCAACTTACATAAGGGCATCCTAGGGAATCACTACATAAAATCTCACATAGAATTAGTCTAAACTATAGTGTAGTGATCAGATACTAAGTTCACTCATTGAGTGACCGCTAGCTAATAAGCCCCATAAAGAGCCAACTATTGTCATAAACCCCAAAAATGTGAAAATTTTGATTTTTTTTAATTTTTGATTAAGTGACCTATTTATCTTGGTTTTGCCTACCTTTTTGTTGTTAAAAGATGTAAAAATTGAAACAACTATTCAAATTTGAGCTAGTTTGGGCCTCATTGGTAAAATCAAACTTTGGATGAATAGGAGGAACAATTCCTCCATTCCGCATATTCCCCATATCTTTGCATTGTCTACATTATTGGATCTTATAAAGTAAATCAAGTTTTAGGATAGCTTTGGGAATAATTATCATGTTCCACATGTGCTCTGCTTCCCCATTATGAATACATCAACATATCCTTCCCATTTATATTGGCTTAATCATCACTTGTAGGAACTAATGGAATAGAAGGATCTTGTTCCTTCAAGCCATTAGTTCTCTACAACCTTGTTTCACCCATAATTCTCCTTCTAATCTGATCAACAATTGCGGGTAAATAAGGAATAAATGGATCTTGTTGATTAACTAAAATTGGGTTTGAATGCAAGTAAGTGGTAATCCTAAATAATTTAATTAGGAGGACTAAAACGCTTTATAAATGTTGTAAATAATAGTAAAGTAGATGTAAATAATTATGCTAAATAAAATGAAAAACTAAATGTGTAAAGTAAGGGGAGAGAAATATCTTAGCTAATTGGCGGGCAAGGATCAGTAGGTCTAAAAATAAAATATGGAATTGCAGACAAACACTCATAGACCCTAAGAAGGATAGATCCAAGGATCTAAAATGACCGGGGCACCCTAGAGTGCCCTAGTTTGTAATCTGGGTCTTCTATAAATTGTAAATGTTCAAATCCTACAAGAAGTACAATCGCAAGTTGGTTAGAACCTTCTCTCGTTTTCGTGTTGGATCTCTCGGATGAGCTAGAAAATGATCTCCAATGAAAAGAGAAGTATCAAATCCTAGAAAAATAAAAGATGCGTATGAATTGGTCGATGACCTCAACCACCAAGCTAGTGGAATTATCATTGAGCAATGCACTACATTTCAGACTTGGATGTAGTTATGGTGTGTGTGCATGTCGTGTCCTAGGTGCTCTCGTGTTAGTCACACTTTGTGAAGTAGCGAGCAATAGTAACTATAGAAGATGTAAATAGCATGTGTGCATGGAATATAATAGAATCCCTCCCCCTATGAAGTGTGTGTGATGCAGATATCCTAGCCTTGATGCATGAAACTATGTGGATGTCAGTGATGCAATGGATGTAACCCTAGATGGAGTGATAATAATGTGTAATATTATCACCTAGGGCCCTCATTATGGTCTTATAGCTTTATATTTATTGGGATCTCAAGCTTAATTTTGTAATTAATCCCAACAAGGCCGAATGAGAAAAATATAAAGATGACCAAAAACTAGAATTGACCTAAAAAGGAGTGAAAGAGGATTTGCATAGATCGGGGGCACCCCAAGATCAGCCGGTATGCCCCGATTTAGGGCTAGAATGCCAAGGAAATTGTGAAATGGGTGGAAACATGATGAAAATACATGGGAACTACAAAATAAAATATAAAATAAAGATGGCCAAAAGGTGGGATTAATTAGTACTTTGTACACTTGAGAACCTTCTAAATAGTAGTATAAGACCAGGGCCAAATTATGTGTAAAGTGCATAATTTTGTGTCTACACTTGTTCCATTATGTCACATGTTCCCCACATCCTGAAACATGCAAAATACTTGGATATTGGGATTTTTACATTGTTCCATCTATTCATCTCAAACCCGTCATAACATATTTGTAATAAAAAGGGTGAAAATGAGTTCCCACGGGCTTCTAAGCATCCACATAACTATTTTGGGAGGTAAATTGAGTTATTTAGCATATATATTATATAAATCACTCCATTTTTCACATTTTTATAACTCGAGTTGGCACTACTCATCGTTGTGGAAAAATTATAGCACCCCGAATGCTAGCAAATGAATAATTGGGCATTCAGGTGTAATTTGTCAAACATGGATTTATTTCAAGGTGTGGGACTTGTCAAATGGAACAAATTTTTAGAGGAAGTTGGTTCTTCTCCCTAAACTAGGGCAATAACTAACACCTAAATGCAAGAAAACACCTAATCTAATTCTACCCTAAAACTTCCAAGGAGACATGGATAGAGGAATATTGCATGTAAAATAAAACCTACACTAAAGGGAGGTAATACACTAAGAGAAGGGGTGTTGAACAACCTTTCCTACATGAGAATGGAAATAAGTAAAATGAAGAGGGTGGTCAAGCACCACAGATCATCACATAAGCAACAAACCTATTTACATTAAGTACAATCAAATTTAAAATTGCAATAAACAAATTTATATGCAAAATATACCCACAAGCATGAATAAAGGTAAGTTAAAGCAACAAAATCAAGCTAGGATAGAGAACAATCACAAGACAATAATTTTATTGCTCCAATTGATATTACATAATAACTCATTACATGGGAAAAAGGAAAGATTTCTATTACAAATCTCCAAAAATGGAGGCTAGAGTTTCCACAAATCACTCACAGGTGAGAGAGAAGGGATGGGAAGCTTTAAGAGTGTCCAACCTTTGTAAAAATGCCCCTCCTTACAATATATAAGGAGATAAGAGAGAGAGGGAAAATCCTGAAATATGCTTCAATCATTCCCAAAATCCATCATGGAATTTACTAAAAATGATGGGCTTACGTGCAAATCCCATGCTCCATTGTACTCAACCTTGTGCCATAAGGAAAATCCTCCATGCTTGCATTTACTCTATATTTGTACCTAGGTATGGCCTCCATGGTCATGTAACTTCATCATAATTTTCCCCACCTAATCCATGAATTTTCAATTTTTAATCAATCTTTGTTGTAGGGCTTCAAAATACCTTTCCATTGACTATACATTTGTATAAAATGGTGGAGTAAGGTGAAAGTTATGTCAGTTTTAAGGTGGCTTAGTTTTAGGGTTATGGGGCTTCGTTCACCAACTCCCCATCATATCTCACCACCTACCACCTCGGGTAGCTCACCCATGTTATTAAGGTCAAGATTTTACGTTGTATTTGCATGCAAGATGACTCGTGCATTATGCACGTGTGAACCCACTTCCACATCCGATTCCCCCTTAGTCTGATGGCTGAGTTGTTAGTTTGTTTTGTTAGCGGTGGGCTTTGTGATGTATTTGCATCGGGTCAGCATGGTGCTCCAACATCATGTGACCCTGACATGCTTTTCTAACCCTACTCTCTAACACACTCTGAGTTGCATTCATGAGGTACTTCCCCGAAAAACCCCGAGCTCTCCATGCTTTGTGGGCAAGGGTCCTGCATCACATCCACATCTTCCCAACTCATCATGCATCCTACATGATGAATTCTCACACCCACATCCAACACAACCGGGGACCCTCTCCATTCACCGCACTAACCCCATTTGGATTTATCCCAATGCTCTCATGTTGATCTCTTGACCTCGTCCACCGCCCAACGTCGTAGTAAAACCCATGAGCTCGCCTTTGTGAGTTCGGTCTCTTGTTCCATCGAGCCTCGAACACATACAACCTACGTTATTTGTTTAGCCAATCCATTTGGATCCCAAATCGCTCCACCTACCAGCCCATAGCTCACCGAGCTATGTGACAAACTCACCCCCTTGTGCACCACATGAGCTCAGCGAGTAGTTTTCACTCGACACCATTTTGAGCCCTTTTGGGCATTTTTACCCAATGATTTCATTTTTATCGATATTTTCCTAAATTTCTCAAAGGTCGTGGGGTGATGGAAGGGGAAACAAAATACCCTAAAACTGATTTCCATATTTTTGCTATTTTTGGCCATTTTTGGTTGAAAGTGGGACCGGGAACCTATTTTCATTATGTGGTGGAGCTCTACCCTAAATAACCAAGAAGAGGAAAAAATGTCTTGCTTGAGTCCGAGTCTTACCGAAATGCTGCCAATGCTCCCTAAACATGCAATTTTTCTTGTAACCCCTAATTCACCTTTGTTTTCCATAACCAATGCGCGAGCTCAAATAATCCCTATTGTCCATTTTAGCCAGGGGTAAAATGGATAACAATTTTGGCGACTCATGGGGTCATCTACTTGCTAGATGGGTTGACCAGGAGCCTAAAGCCCCCATTAAGCATGGAGTCACTATTAACAGTGCCAAAATGACTTGAACCTTTGAATATTTAATCCCGAGTCTATTTAACACCACTCGAACCATGGGCGACCTATGGCTGCCTACATTTTCCAACTCTTTGTAAGAAAATCTTGAAATTAATATGAGTGGAAAATTGTTTCGATTATGGGATTATCTTTCCTTTTCTCTCTGCAATCTTGATTCACAAGATCGAGAATGAACTTCCAAACCTATCCTGAAACATGATTTTTCCAAGTATGAAGCACCATGAAACCAAAGTGATTGTTTGGCATGCATAACACATGACATAGTTTTGAATAAAATAATTGCTGGTTTTGGACATCATGAGACTCTATTAAAATCTAATTTTCCTCTTCTTCGAATGATGCCCCAAGAACCGATGTGGGATTGTGGGCTCTTTTTATCTAATCTAGTGGATTTGTATGGGATAATGGAATCTCAAGTTTGATTGACCTACAGGCATAAGAGAATGGAACCACTGAAAACTGTCTCTTATCTGAGTTTAGTTGCTCCACATCAGAAATATTTTGACATCTTGAAATATTCCCTATAACTCTGAGATTCCCGCCATGATATGATTCCTAGGTGGCGTGCTAAACCATGCAATGATACCACTTGAAGCAATATAATCTATGCTTGAGGCACTTATGGAAACCGAAACCTACTCTACCACAACAACAATGTGCACAAGCACTTAGAGGAATTGAAATCCTAAAATAATATGTACAAGGGTGATAATTCTTCCTTAGTAATAGTGCTTGAGATAGATTCCATTGATTGGAATTTACGCTTCTTCACCATCCAACTTGAATAACTAGAAATCATTGTTACCCTCTTGCATCCTGTGATCATATAGGGACCACTCCATACGGAATCAAACTTGGAATTCTTTTATGGATTAGCACGATCTGCATCCCATTTAAGAACTAAGTTCCTTCTTAGATGGTCCTTGCTTTGGATTTTTTTATCAAATGACCTTTTAATCAAGGCCTGATATTTTTCCTTTGTTTACATTACATGCTCTCTTATTTCTTCAAACTCCATAAACTCGCACACCTGGATTCCATGGGCTCAAACTCGAAAAACTCTAGTTGCTTTAGGAGCTCTAACGCTAAAAACTCAAGTGATATGGGCAGCCTTCCTTCCTTTCCGTATACCATCTTGTATGGAGAGTTTCCCAGAGACATCTTCCATGTGATTCTATCAGCCCACAAGGCTGATTTGAGCTATGTATGCCATGTTCTCTCGATTTTCATCAAAGTCCTTATGATGATTCTCAACAAGTTCTTATTTGTGGAATATTCTTACCTATTACCCCGAGGGTAATAATTTAAGGATGTGCTCAAGTATATCCCATTTCTAACAACCCATTCCAAGATCTTAGTGCTAAGGAATGATAGAGAATTTTCTCGATATGATGGTGGCTAGGACACCAAATTTGGTTACTATCCCCTTGTAAAAATCCAATATGCAAGAATCATTTGCCTTCTTAAGTCCTATTGATTTGGTCCACTTGGTGAAATAGTCATTCTTCGTTAGGATCCACTTATGACCTTGGATTGAATTCAGATTGATGACTCAAATGAAGTCTAACCCCACTGCATGAATGGTTGGTCAACTGAGATTGGATGGAATGGAAGTGCTGTTAGCTTCTCCTTTCCTGTGAAAAATACACATTTTTTACATTTCTTGATCCATGCGTAGCAGTCACTAAACATTTTGGGCCAATAATAGCCCGCTTTCATGATCCCGAGAATTATTACTTGCGATGAAAAATGACCTCCATCCTCTCTCGTCATGGAACTCATGCAACACCTTCTCAATCTAATTTGTTCCAATGCACCTCAATAGAACTCCATTCATGTCCTTCTTGAACAAAACACCATCAATGAGGAAATACAAAATGGATTGGAGTCTAAAATATATCCTCTCTTCTTTGCTCATTTCTCGGAGGGCATAGACCCATTTGTAGGAAATGAATCATGTCCCGAGTCCAACAAGGAGGAGTCACACCTTCATTTGCTTGTTCTTGGTTATCTTGTAATACAAAAACAAATTTTGCTTCATCATTTGTCTCAACACGTTGATTAAAGGCTAGATGCTCACATAATCCCTTACCACAGACTAACTTGGTGACCTTTATTTTGATGTCATACTCCATCACTTGAGTGATCCAACCTAATCTTTTCTTGTTCAAATCCTTGTTTAGGAGGAAATCCTTAACTCGACATGTGACACTAACAACTGATTTTTTTGTTTAAGACCAAGTGCCTAAACTTATTCAAACTCCCGATAATGGCGAGGATATAATTCTCAATGAAGGAGTACCTCACTTCATAATCCTCCAAACTTTGGCTGAAAAAGGAAATAGGTTGCAGAGATGGTGTCTAAACCACCAAAGGCATATAAAATGAAATATTTGGAGAAGTTCATATTGATAAGAATTGGAGCTTGAGATATGGCATGCTTGATATATTTAAAACTCTCCTTACCCTCTATTATCCATTTGAATGTCATAAATTTCTTCAACATCATTGTCAATGGTTTAACAAGAGTGGAAAAATATGGCATAATCCTTCAGAAAAAATTTATCCTCCCCAAGAAGCTTTGGAGAACCTTCTTATGACTTGGAAATGGCAGAGCACGAATGGCTTCAACCCTTTCTAGATCAATAGTAAAGCCTTCCTTAGACACCATGTGGCCTAAGATTTTTCCCTCATGAGCTAGGAACATACACTTCTTTTGATTTAGAGACACTCCGAATCTCCTGCATCTTTAGAACACTTTCTTGAGATGGAAAATGTGACTTGTCACATTCTTAGAAACACAGTGATGTTGTCTAAGTACACAAGAACTATCATTTTTATCATTCCCTTGAATGCCATGTCCATATCCCTATGGAATGTAGCTCTGATGTTTGATAACCTAAATGAAATCTTCCCATAGGCATAAGTGACTCATTTGGTGGTGAAGGTTGTTATGAATTTATCTTCCTCCTTCGTCATGAATTAGTTGTAACCCAAGTAGCCATCAAGGAGGGAGAACCTTTACAAACTAACTACTACCTAAAATATTTGATCCATAGAAGGAAGCAGATGATGGTATTTGAGAGAATCCCTGTTAAAATCTTGGAAGTCCATGCACAACCTGATTTCTTTATTTCTTTTCCTAACTAGTGCTAGATTAGTAACCCACAAAGAGTGCTTGATTGGAAAAATAATGCTTACCTCACTAAGATTATTAACTTCCTTCTTCATCGAGATTCAATATGAGGGTTGACTAGTCTTTTCTTCTATCTAACGGGCTTAGCTTCCGATTCGGTTCAATAGTGTGTTGTGCCAAATTTGGATTGAATCCCCTCAAGTCCTCATAGTTCTAAGCAAAGACATCTGGGAATTCTTGGTAAATTTATATGAAATCAGATTTCACTTGTTCAGTCCTTACCTTGCTAATTTGGAGTACTTTACCCTCTCGACCAAAATGGGATCTGAATCTTCCCCTTTGACCTAAATGTTTTCTTTCTCCTTCTAGAATAGGTCATTAGGGTTGAATGTTGATTCTAGAGTCACTAGGCCTTTTGGTAATTTGTTTGTTCTTAGCTAAAAACCTAATCACCATATTTTTCTCTAATTTATCATTATTCTTGGCAGAAAATTCAACTTCTTCTTATAGGAAATTGATGATCTATTGATCATTCTTGAGTACTTGTCAACTAGTGTTGTCATCTAAAATAGTTGGCCTCATAACCACTATGATTTGAGGTTGAGTTTTATCCTCTTGATACTTTCAAAACATCAAACATTACTCCACTTCTTTTAAGCCTATTTATAGCCTCATTTTTCTTCCTTGGGATGGAAACAATGTTGAATGCCTCAAAATATTCAATAAGATCCCATACCTTATTCTTATAGTTTTTAAGGAGATCATTTTTAGCAGAAATCTACCCTTTGACTTGATTCACAACCATTTCACTATCTTTGAATACCTGCAAATTATTAATGTCTCTTTTTCTTACCCAATGAAGTCCATGGATTAGGGCCTCATACTCGATTTGTTATTAAATCAATTGAATTGAAAGTGAAAAGATAAATAGTACTTGATATCTTGTGGTGACACCAACACTACACCTCCTCCAACACCTTTCCTACTCCTTGAACCGTCAAGAATAGTTTCCAAACTTCATTTTCATCCTTGTTATCCAACTTGGTGATGCTAGGGAGAGGTGGATTTTACTCATGAAAGCAATAAATTCCTAACTCAACTTCTTCCATATCTTTGTAGGGATCAAAATCATGTCTTTTGTTTGTAAATTTGCCATGGTTGCTTGTAAAAAATCCCGTTGTCCTAGAATTTGCAGTGATTCCCACATGGAAATCCTAACATTCATCTTCTTCATTTTTTCAATAATATTGAAAGGGGATGGATTGTCCTTTTCCTACACATGAGTTTGTACATGGGTTGTTGCAATAGGTGCCTTGGGTTGATTTTGTACATTCAGGGCTGCATTTGGCTTGCTAACTCCTTATGCCATGGTAGGAGGCTAAGAAACAATTAGACTAGATGGTTTTTCTTCCTCTATGTTCCTCTTTATTTGACCTTGTGTTAGTTGCTACACCTTGGAAAGGAGGTTGATTGACTCCAAAAAAGTCTTATGTCTATCAATTGACCAATGTGGTATCACTTAGAGGTGCCTCCTATAGACCTTCATGTTGCTGGTTTTATTCTTCTCTTGCTTCTTAAGACACTCCAACAATTTGCACCATCACGACCTGATTCGATGCACCATTGAATCATGTTTCTTGATTATTAGGTTGACTACACGGAAGCACCATTCATACTCATGTGCAAGGTTATTTTGAGTTAGAACCAAAGCCCGGATGTTGAAACCACATTTAGATTATATGTTTTAAATGGCCTCGGCCACAAGAGATTGTCCTTGATTCTAATTTTGATTCATAGCTTGGGTGGGGTCTATTTAATTGATATGGAGGCCTATTTCATTGGGTTTGAGGATGATAAGGTCTGAAATTCTAAGTTTTCTACCTCTTAGAGTCACTAAATCATTCCCTAAGTTATGTAGTTGCTTCGTGACCTCCCGATGTTCCTTAGAAGTGCTAGAAGAAGTGGAGGCTTCACTATTTCTCTAATTTATGGGGGCTGGAATGGGATTTATCACGGGTGTTTTAATCGTGGAGATATTTCCCATTTGCAGATATATAGGCATAGGTGGGATAGGTACAAGCTTACCAACCCGAATTAAGCAATTCTTAGCCCCGATTGCTAGGGATAAGCTCTAGGTAGAGTGACTCCTCCCATTTATTGAATCATCACTGTTATCTTAGAATTATGAGCTTTTAGGAAATAGAGAAAAAACCTTCACAGCCAGCCTCATCGGAATAGGAATTATGTCCCAATTTCTTTGGAACTCGAAATTGAAATCACCCATCTATTCATTTGGTGCCCTCTTGATTATGGTTAATTTTTCTAATAAAGACAAGTTATTTTCTCTTTCACCAAACTAGGTACAAAGAAATGAGCACAACTAATTCCAATTCTTTATCATTCTCATTGTTAGGCTCCTAAACAACTACAAAACCTTGACCTTAAAAGAAGAAGCTAATAGTTTGACTACAACATCCATTTCATTGATCTCATGAATGACATAAATATTTATAATGTCTTTAATATGATGAATGGGACTTGTGTGATTTTCCCGAGTGAAGTATGAGATATTCTTCAATGTTGCAATTGGGATTTGATTATGTGCATTGAGGGCAAGTGGAATGTTGCCCATGATATTGAAAAAGGGGTTTGGTGGTGGATGAGCCATATTGATTGGTCTAAGGACACTAGTGGATTGGGAAAAGGGTCTACCAAGTGGAGGTGTGGATAATGTTGTATTAGGTGGATACCAAGATCTCTCGAACTCTTCTTCCTCTCCTCCCTCTTTGTGGAGATAGTTGCAAATACTAAAAAAACACCTTATCTTGTCTTTGACTGAGTTTGGATTCTTCTCATGAACTTGAGGGGCATGGGATGCTACATCACTAATTTTTTCTCTTTCGGAGTTTCCAGATTTGTTGAGGAAAGCCTCTAAAGGCTAAGATATTGTTGTGTTACACATCTAAACTCAAAAAAACTGAAAATGTGAACTTTGAAAGGCCTAAAACTGATTTCGGGATTTGGACCATGTTCTACAATTGTCAATCTCGAAATACACAGGGTGGAACTTAGGTCATGAAAAGTAACCTTCAAATCCCGAAATGAAGGCTTTCGAAACTTGGGACTTGTTTTACATGCATGAAATCCCAAAATATTCTTGTCAAGTAGGGCCATGTAATGCAACCTTGAAATCCCGAGATACAAACATTAGGTCTTGTTTGGTGTTCTGCAACCTTGAAATCCTGATTTAGCTTACAAATGCCTCCAAAGTTTTGAAATACTTGACTTTTGTCCTAACATGCATGCTAGAAATTTTGTGGAAAAATTACAACACCCTTGAATGCTACCAAATGAATAATTGGCCAATCGGTGTAATTTGTCAATCATGGAGTTATTTCAAGGTGTGGGACCTTGCAAATGAAACAAATCTCTAGAGGAAGCTCATTCTTCTCCCCTAGACTAGTGAAAAAATAACTCCTAAATGCAATAAAACACCTAATATAATCCTAACTTAAAACTTCCAAGGAGATGGGGATAGAGGGAGATTGCATGCAAATTAAAATCTACACTAAAGGGAGGTGATACACCAAGAGAAGGGGTGTTGAACAATCTTTCCTACATGAGAATGAAAACAAGTAAAATGAAGAGGGTGGTCAAGCACCAAATATCATCACACAAGTAAAAACCCAATTTCATTAAGCACAATCAATTTTTTTACTAAAGGTAAATAGTTTTGAAGGGACTATACCCTATTACAACAAAGGCTCAACAACCAAATCAACAAGAAAAACATCAAAATAGGATCTGAATCTAGATATTATGATAAGTCCAACAATAGTCAAAAAAGAAGCTACTAATAAAAAGAAAAATAGGGACATAATCAAGCACTAAACAACAAACTATCAGAAATAAAACAACAAATTGAACTCCTCCAGTCTAGCCAAGAAGGTATTATTTCTTTGAGGCCCTTTCAATCCTTGATTTGATCATCTGCAGGGAGGTAAAAAGTGCCAGAGTGGTGACATGTGTTGGGTCATTAACATTCAGCTGTGATATGACCTGATTTCTCTCCTTTTCAGTGCCCCAAATATCCTCAGGGACTCCACTCAACAATGTGATGCTTCTGACATGTTGTTCAAGAAACTCATTGATTGCTTTGAAGATGGCCATGGTGTGGTCATGTCTATCCTTATTTATCCCCAGTCTATTATCCAGAGAGTTCAATTTTTGTAAATCTCTTCAGTCTGATTTGTGCCAAAACCCGTATCATCATTTATCTTTCTTTTTCCCTTTTGCTTGTTTAGCTGTTGTATCTCTTTCTTGATATTTTCAACCTTATTTTCCAGTGTTTCCATTTGAAGGAGAATATTATCCCTCTCCTGCTAGGAAGATTCGTCCTGCCTTGCATTATTGATATGCAAGAGATTTTGAACCATTTCCATATCCTTGTTACTCCGAAGGACATGACTAGAGGTAGGTGGGGTCACTCTGTGGGGTGCAGGGTTCTTATCCTTGACATTCCTAATAATGGAAGATTTGGTCAGGTTGGGAGTGGGTGTGCTTTATGGGAGGGAGTGGGATGAACACTGGGGGAAATAGGAATGGTGGGGAAATTGATGAGGTAATGCTTGTGAAGGAGAAATATGAGCCCCTGGTGAAGGGGATGGCCCTAGAATGTTTTTAAAAATCAAGAATGGATCGTTCCAAAGAATTCAGGAGGTAGTGTAGGAAACAAACAACAAGATTTCTCCTAGAAGTGATTAAGGAAAACTAGGTGTTTGGTGGGAACAGTAATGTAGTGACCTTCAAGGGATATAAACCGCACCATCATTTTAGTGATTTCATTGAAAGGTTCTAGAATGGAGCTTACCTGAATGCCAGCCATAACAAATATGATCTCCTCCCCTGTGTCAACAAACTTCTTTGCTTCAACATTTTTGTCAATCCTTTTGTTGAAGAACCAGATGCCATCCAAGGCCAGCCCTGTGACCTCTGCAATTAGCTCCTCATTCATCAACACCCTTTGTCCTCCATATTCAACCTTCCTATCCTTCCAATCTGTGGCAAAACATACTAAAATGTGTTGATCATGACCTTGGATTTTCTCAATAAAGTTGGAGACACCCCCATTTGGAGAAAATTCCATAGCTCAACGTTATCCTTCCATGTAGGATCGCAGTTGGGTTCTAACTGGCATAGAGCTCCCCCATATTTCTCCCTCTACTATTTCTACAAATACTCTGTTGCAAACCACCCGTGAAAAGGTAGTTTTTGTCTTGCTTATACCAATTTTTGAGAATCCAGCTAGAAATCTGATAAGCATGCGAGCTTTTATGTTGGTAATTGGAATAACCCCTCTCGCATGTGCCATCTTTCTTATCCATCAACTCCCACACATTCTCATGAGATATTCTATCTAAGACGTGAATGCTCATAATTATCCTTGGTAATACCATTTTGTACTTCTCGGGGGTGTTTTTTTCATTATCCCAAGTGGTGAAATTATTATTGGTACCATAGTTGGCTAAGGTATCTCGCCACCTTATTGCCCTCTCTATAAGTATGACCAATTTTAATATTTTTGAAGGCATGACATATATTAATAGATTCTTGAATGAAATATTTAATAGTCCAACTTGGAGGGTGTATCTGATTAAGATGATTTATAATATTCAAAGAGTCACCTTCAACAATGATGTTTTGAATGTTGTAATCCCTAGCAATTCTTAGACCCCATAAGGCTGATAGAGATTTTGCATAGTGATTGGTCTGATTTCCCATTCTACCAACATAAGAAGCAACTAAACAACCTTTATGATCTTGAATTATTCCTCCACCAGTAGCTGCCCCTGAGGTTTCCCTTAGAGGCTCCGTCAAAATTAAGTTTATACCAAGATTTTGGAGGAGGGATCCAATGAATTAGAGATCTGTCAATATTTGGAGTTCTTCGTTTCTGAACATTTTCAATATCCATCTTCCAATTTGAAAGAATAAATTCTTCATCTTCAGGATATTTCTTATTCTTGGGAGGTTTAAATCTTTCAATATTGTCTTTAATTGCATTACCAATCTTAGTAAATCTTTTCTTGCAAGGTTGTCTACTATTTCTAAAAATTATGTCATTTATATCTTTCCAAACTCTCCATATAATATGGGGCATCACCAGTTTCCAAAGTCTCTCGAACAATACAATGTTTAAAAGGAGGATCCCACTGAATCCAATATTGAAGAAATTCCTTTGGCACTATCCAACAAACATTGAATTTTGAAAAAACATAACTCCATATCTTTGAAGCGTACTCACAATGCAAAAAAATATGCTTGATGTCCTCAGCCTCTTTTTTACATAGGCAACACATATTTGGAATTATAAAGCCTCTCTTAATAAGGTTGTCATTTGAGTATTCTACCTCTGAGAACAAGCCAAAAGAAGAAATTGATTTTAGGAGTTAGCTCTGGCATCCAAATTTTGCTCCATTTGAAATCACACTGGATGTTTTCAAAATAGGAATTGTATCCAACTTTGACAGTGTATTCCCCATCACTTGAGTTGTTCCACACAATTTCATCCTTAGCTTCAATTTGACTCAGGGGTATGTTGTCTAGCTGCACTTGTAATAAGGAGATTGTGAGATTTAGCTCATCACTTTCCACCTTAAGTTGTTTCCATCTTTTTCTATTACCCTCCATTTCAATGTAGTCTTTGACCTTAGTTCCATACTTTTTCTCTAGAATATCTTTGACAGAACCAAATTTATCATTTAAGCTGAGGCTATTCCAGTTATCACACTAGAATTGAATATCTCTGTCATTTCCCACCTTCCATTTACAACCTTGTTTGATAAAATTCCTAATTTGTATCAAATTGTTCCAAAAGATAGACCCTTGAGGTAACTGGATCATCTTGAAGGAAAAAAGTCATAGTTTGTTGAGCTAGATACTTAGCCTTAATTAGATCAATCCAAGGTTGCTCCTCAGTAAGCATTCTCCAGCCCATTTTTGCAATCAAGGCCATATTCATTTTTCTAATATCCTTTATGCCTAGCCCACCGATTCTTTTAGGAGTAAAAACTTGATCCCAAGCCACCAAGTGGTATCTAAATCTTTCCTTTGTTCCTTGCCATAAGAAATGCTTCTGAATCCTTTCAATTTTATCCCTAAAGACAATAGGAATGTTGTATAAAGACATAATGTAAATAGGTAGATTTTGTAGAGTGCTTTTGATTAGCAGACATTTTCCAACATTAGAGAGTATGGCCCCTTTCCAACTAGCCATTTTCTTTTGAAATCTTTCAAGTAAACCATTCCAAACTATGGTAGAAATTTTTTTGGTTCCAAGAGGAAGACCTGGTAAGTAGTGGGTAAGGAATTGATTTTGCATCCCAGAATTTGAGAAATTCTTTTTTGTCTTTCTAGAGGAGTATTAAAAAGAAGATGGAAATTTTATCAAAATTAATCTCTTTCCCTTGAGGCAACCTCATAAAATTTCAGAATAGACTTAATAGCCTTAGCTTTAAGGATAGAGGCCATCAACAAGAATTGTATCATCCAAAAATTGCTGATGTGAAGTTATTTGGTTTGTAGAAGTAGGCCTAATTCCTTTTAGAAGACCATCATTAATGACTTTGGTAATGGATCTATTAAGACTGTCCGCCATTAGTATGAAGAGAAAAGGGGATATAGGATCACCCTATCTTAATCCCCTACTATTGTCAAAGAATCCCACCGGCTCACCATTCACCACCACAAAAATCTAGCAGTAGAGATGCATGCCTTAATGATTCTTCTGAATTTATTAGGAAAACCAAATTTAGCCATAACATTGTCAAGGAAATACCAAGAGACTTTGTCAAATGCCTTATTCATATCAAGTTTCATAACCATGCTAGCTCTTTTATTATTATCCATAGAGTGAATGATCTCATGCACCATGATCACCCCATCTTGAATTATCCTACCTTTTATGAATCCACTCTGCTACTTTGAGATCATATCATTTAGAATAGTCTAGAGTCTTGTAGCAATAATCTTAGTAAAGATTCTATAAATAATGTTAACCAAACTGATGGGGCGGAAGTCCTTGAAATATTTAGCATCCATTTTTTTTAGAGCAAGCACAATGTGGGTGTTATTAAGTTATTTTAGGAGAATACCAGTTATGTAGAACTCATTCACTGCCCTTAACAAGTCATCTAAGCATATTTCCCAAAACTTTTGAAAAAATTAGCAGAAAAACCATTAGGTCCTAGTGCCTTATCCCCTTCAAGAGTAAAAATAGCTTTTTGCAGTTCCTCCAAAGTGACTATTTTAGAAAGGTATTTTAGTTTTTACACATCAATTCTATCATTTGGAATGGATTCTAACATAAAAGAGGCAGCCTCTTCATTTTCCACACTATTCTCCTTGAGCAGATTTTCATAAAATCTGAGAGCTTCATCCTTTATATCCTTAGGGTCTTTGATGACAACACCATTTCCTTTTGAAACTTCCATTATCCTATTGCAAGCTCTATGTTTCATGGTGGTCATATGAAAGAATTTTGTGTTTCTATCTCCCTCTTTCAACCAAATTGCCCTAGATTTAAGCCTCCAGAAAGTTTCTTCCCTGCTACTGGACTATATGTAGCTCAGATAAAATATTTTTCTACTAATTGATCCTCTAAAGACATTCCCTTTGCAGTAATTTGAGATTCCAATTCTTGTAGTTTTTTCTTTAATTCCTTTTTCCTGACAAATATATTGCCAAAAACGTCTTTATTCCATTTTCTCACTTACTTTTTAACATTTTTTAATTTCTGAATTAATCTAAACTGGGCAGTTCCTTCACCATCCCAATTCCACCATTATTTAATTCTATCAAAGATGTCATCATGCTCCATCCACATCTTTTCAAATTTAAAAGAGCTATGTGTTGGTTTAGCCCAGTTGAAAAGATTTAAAACAATCGGATTATGATCGGAACCAATTCTTGGAAGAGAGGAAAGATGGAAGTCTTGATGCAAAATCCAATTGGTAGAGATGAATGCTCTATCAAGTCTAACCTAAATCATTTCACTACCCACTCTTGTTTGTCCAAGTGAATTGATTACCATGAAGTTCCACATCCATGAGATTTGAATCAGAGACAAAATCAACAAATTCATCCATGTCATTGGAGAAAGTAGGATTACCCCCTTGTTTTTCACCAGGATTTAAAGGGGAGTTGAAGTCACCCATAACTAGCCAGTTGTCATTTTTGTGTTGACTTCTAAAGAGCTTTAGATCATTCTAGAGCTTCCTTCTCCCATTTACAGAATTAGGTGCATAGATATTTGAAAGGATCCAAGTGAAATTATTATCAATAACATAAAACTGAATAACAAGATGATGGTTGGTGTCAGAGATTACCGTACCATTCAAAATCTTCTTGTCCCAGAAAGTAGCTAAGCCACCTGAAGCTCCTTAAGAATCAAAAGTGGAAATTTCTGAGTTGTCCTAGAAATTATTTTTACAATTTTCAAGGATATTTGAATTCATTTTAGTTTCCTGTAAGATCAAAATGCTAGGCCTGCTTGAGATTCTTAACTCTTTAAGTATTCTTTGTTTAGATTTCCCATTCATCCCTCTTATGTTCCAAGAGATTATCTTCATCTAAATAGTATGGGGGATGAATTTTCTGGATGGCTCAACTGACTTTGAGTTCCATCTGCAATATCTTTTTCTGTTTTCTTTTTTGAAGCTCCTTCTTTGAAGGTCTTCCTTTTTAGAGTTGCTTCCAAAATCTACTATCCTTCTAGTAGATGATCTAGTTGTTCTGGAAGTTGAAGCACCCTAGTTATCTATTTTCTTTTTTTATCATTATAAAGTGTATTTGGGATCTCCTCAAAACCCTTGACTCTTTTTTTCTAGATTTAACCTCTATAAACCCATTGATCAAATCAGTTTCATCATCAGAAGGTGCCTTGAATGGTGTTACTTATCCTTCCTCCTTTTCTCCTTGTTCTTGACCCTTGTATGATTGTGAAATTGCTACTTTATTACTTGAAAGAGGTTGCCCATCTTTAGGTGAGATATTTTCTATCAAAGAGAAGATTTCCTCCATTAGTAGGTTTGGTTCCATGTTTTCTTTTTCATCATTTAGCTCTTCCTCTATGATGTATAAGGGATCATTCTCACCCCTCTTTGTTTCTTCTTCCCCTGATTCTGATCTGTTCTCAATTTCATGACTCAAAAATCCAGTCTGATCTTTCCTATTCAAAATGCCCTCTAAATCCTTGGATAAAAGATTAACTCTTACTATAGTGGTCTTCTCATCAACCTCCAAAATCACCTTCATAGGTGTCTCCATTGCTAGATCTTCTTTTACGCTTGGTAATACTAGTTTTACCACTGGAGTTTTAGGGCGCCAGAGTTTCCTACAGACTAGAGGTTTCTTGATTGGAGTTCGAACCCTTTTTTCCTTTTTATATTTCAAATCTGGTAGGTTCAGAGTAATCCCTTCCATTTGACCTTGTTTCCTTTTCAAGTATCCTCAGTTGGGATCCTGAGCTCATTCTCTTTCCTAGCTTCAGGTGCCTTTTTAGATCCATCATTTTTCATATCATTTTTATCCATCTGATTCACCTGATGTAACCCTTCATCCTTGTGTTTAGCCAAGGTTGGGAATTTTCTGGTGAAGTGACCTATTTGATGGCATTTATCACACCTCAAATGGAAAGTTTCATATTCTATCTTTTGATGCCATGAACCACATTTTGACTGTAAAATGATATGTTCTAGGAGTTCCTGTTCCATTTCAGAAGAAATGTAGAATCTTGCAAAGGAAATTCTGGATCTATTCCTTGTTGGTCCATCCAGCCCAATCGGAGATCCAATAGATTTGGAAACATTTAACAAGATCTCATCATCCCAGTATTAAAGGGGTAGTCCTAGGAGTCTACACCAGACATGGATAGTGTGTATATTCTCAGTATTGGGATCAAACCCTGGATACCATCTTTTTTAAAAAGGCCCATATTACCCATGCACCAGGGCCCTCCCAGAAGCACCAATTCCAAATCAATCTACTGATTAAATTTAGCCAAGAAAAAACCTCATGACATGGTAGTAATAATCAGATCACCCTTTGGTTGCCACAATCAAATTTGAAACTAATAGATAAATTTATATGCACAATATACCCACAAACATGAATAAAGGTAAGTTGCAGCAAAAAAAAATCAAGCTAGGATAGAGAACAATCACAAGACAATAATTTTTTTCTCCAATTGATGTTACACAATAACTCATTGCATGGGAAAAAATAAATATTTCTATTACAGAGCTCCGTAAATGGAGGCTAGAGTTTCCACAAATCACTCACAGGTGAGAGAGAAGGGAGGGGAAGCTTCAATAATATCCAACCTTTGTAAAAATGCCCCTCTTTACATTTTATAATAAGAAGGAGATGAGAGAGAGAGGAAAATCCTGAAATCTGCTAAAAATGATGGGCTTGCATGCGAATCCCATGCTCCATTGTACTCTTCCTTTTGTTAGAAGGAAAAGCCTCTATGGTTGCATTTACTCCATATTTATACCGGGTATGGCCTCCATGGTCTTGTAACTTCATCATCATTTTTTCCCACATGATCCATGAATTTTCAATTTTTAATTACTACGTGTTGTAAGGATTCAAAATACCTTTCCATCGACTATAAATTTGTATAAAACGGTGGAGTAAGGTGAAAGTTATGTCAATTTTAAGGTGGAATAGTTTTAAGGTTATGGGGCTTCATTCACCAAATACCCATTATAGCTCACCACCTACCACCTCGGATAGCTCACCCATGTGAGTCAAGTAAGGATTTTACATTACATTTTCATGCCCAATGACTCATGCATTATGCACCCGTGAACCCGCATCTACATCTCGATCTCCCCCTCGGACCGTCAGTCGAGTTATTAGTTTGTTTTGTCGGGGGTGGGTCAGTGCGATGCATTTACATTGGGTCCGAGAGGTGCTCCAACATCATGTGACCCGACATGATTTTCCAACCCCGTTCCCCGACATACTCTAAGTTACGTTCTCGAGGGACTTCCCGAAAACCCCCTAGCTCTTAGTGCTTTGCGGGTGCATGTCCCACTCTGCATCCACATCTCCCCGACTCACCATACATCCTATGGATGCATTCCCACACTGCGCATTTGACATAACCAAGGACCCTCTCCTTTCACTATGTCAACCCAATTCAACTTTAACCCATTTTGGAATATAATGATTAAGTGGGCTGGCCACCCCTTAATATATATGGGTCCATCACTAATATATAGGTTAATATTTAATAATATGAAATATTTATATTTATATTATTAAATATGCTAACCTAGGTATATACTTTAGGTTAAATATTTAATATCATGAAATGATTATATTTCTAATATTAAATATTATAAACCTAGGTGTATGTGTCAACCTTTTAGGTTGAAAAGGTGGGTCGGGAGACATACCCGATCACCTAATATAAAAAGGACTTTAGGTCCTCATTTGATATCTTCTGAAATATATCAAAGGTGAAAATTATTTACCCTTGAGATTAGGGTTTGAAGGAGGAGGTGAAAAATACTGGATGTAACTTTGGTTCTCTAAAAGTAAAAGGTTATTTCACAATGGTTTTTACCCTATTTGGGGTTTTCCACTATAAACATTGTGTTCTTACTTTTGGTATGTATTACTTAATTAATATGTTATGTAATTTATTTATTACATTGCATAATGTTTAACATTTAATTTTTTATGGTTTATGTTAATATTTAAATATGTTGGTTGATTAAATTCGTAATAGTTAGAATCCTCTAAATTCTAACATGGTAACAAAGCTTGGTTAGAGTTAAATAGGTTAGATCAAATAAATTTGTATTTACCCTATTTAATTCCTACGGGTTTTTTCAACCAACCCGAAAGGGGTATTTAAATTGTTTGGGCCCCCTTCTTTCATTTTTTGTGCAAAACATAAAATATTTTGAAAGATTTGTGTGTGTGCATATGCGAGAAAGACTCCGAATTTCTACCTGCACGTGAATACCATTTACCAGGACTAGGTAAGTAATTAAAAATTTATATGAAATATTTCATTATGGTTCTATAGTTTCATGTGTGTACAGGTTGAATTATTTCAGGGGTAAATGAAGGAGACAAAGACCATGAAAATAGGGTTCTTATTTTTTTCATTACCGAGTGATATCCCTTGTCTCCTTTGTAAATTTACTTTCATCTAAAAAAATTATTTATATATTTTTAGTCGGTGAAGTTTTTTCTGATCTTTAGTGTTTTTAAATAAAATATAAATTTAACCTGGTTACATATTTTTTTAATATATATATATATGTACTATAGTTTATATTTTTATATAAACTATATAGTGTTTGCAAGATTTAAATCATAATATGTAAAAAAATTATATCTGGTTTCTGTTTATTAGAATTTATGAACAAATACCTTTAGGATTTGCTCATTTTTTTATAAAGGAGAAGATTAGAAATCTGGGCTTAAATATAAAAACTGTATTTTTTTCAGAATCGCAGGTAATTTCAAAAATTGTCAAGAATTTTCGCTCGATTAAGGCAATTTTACCAACCAGAAACCCAAATTTGAAAAATATAACCATTTTTTTATTTGGTTGTTTTTGAGACCAAATTGCCAACAATTGATCAAATCATCGCGATTCTCCTTGAATCATTGGCAATTCATACAATCGCTAGCGATTTCTAGATTATTTAAAATTGGCATTTGATATTTGTTGCTTCTGTAGATTTGAATCATTATGATTTGTCTTTAAATATATCTGATGAAAAAGTCAAGTAACAACTTTTGATATATATCTAACATTATATATTGAGGTGTTCTTTACAGGTTCAGAGAATAATGACATCCAATTATTTCGCCTTGATAAATCCCAGATCCTGAATGGAACCAACTATAACATTTGGAAGATCAGGGTCAAATCAGAACTTATGGCGGAAACACTAGATGATTGTTTTAGGAACTAAGATTGTGCCTACCACCGGTCTCGAGCAATTGTGGATAATATAAATGCATTCTCTCAGTGTATGCAGGAAGCCCTTTCCATGATTTTGTGTAATGTGAATGATGAATACCTTCTACACATTGGTAATATCAAACATCCGAAAGAGGTATGGACACAATTATAATCCATGCATGAAGGTACGCGCTTATCTAAGATCATTAAGCTTGTTTTAGAATTGCTTACAACTCCTATGAAAGGAGATGAAAAAGTAGTTAATTTCTTAGCTAAAATTAAAAATATTAAAACACAATTAGATGGATGCAATTGTGACTTAATTGGTGAAAAATTAATCTACTTTATTGTTCAGTTAAATATACATGAAAGATTTAGGAATTTTATTTCTATCCTAAACTTGAAATATCATAATGAAGATGAATTGCCTAATTTGAATACTTTAAGCTCTCTTCTGATTCAGGAAGAGCAAGTGATGATGAACTTTGACACTAAAGAGAATTCCTCTCAGAACTTCTTTCTCAGAATTCAAAGTTCAAGCCTCGCAAGCCCTTCTCTGATCAGAAGTATAAATCTAAATCTTCTTTTGTTGATAAGAAAAGTTTTACTTCTGAACAATTACGTGTAAGATTTAATGGTAAATGTCACAAATGTGGTAAATTTGGACATAAAAAGGAAGATTTAAAATCTAAGAAACCTATCCATAAAAATAAAAAACAAATTGTTTCTTCTAAATACAATTTAAGGAAAATGATAGTTCTAATGATATTCCTAAAACTGTTGCATTATATGTTGTGTTGTATTCTTCCTCTAATTCTGAATGGATTCTAGATTCAGGTGCATCAAATCATATGATTAGTGTTTCAAATTATTTGTTTGATGTTGTAAAATCAATGAATGCGTGTATGTTGGTGATAACTCATCTTTAGAAGAAATAGAGAAAGGAAAATTAAAATTTACTAATGGTGTGTTGAATAATGTTTTATTTGTTCCTAAGCTCAAAAAGAACCTTTTCTCATGATCTCAATTAATTCATGATGGTTTTTATATTCAAATTTTGAAAGATACTTGGCATATCAAGGATAGTAATGATAATATAATAGTTAAAGGAATTCAAAGAAATGGTCTAGTATATTTTTGATGATTTCTCTTCGTATCATGTTTTGTTTCTCAAAGTTTGAATAATTCAAAACTATGGCATGAAAGATTATGACATGTTAATTATCAAATTTTATATGAAATGGCTAGATATAATCTTGTGAAAGGTTTTCCTATGTTGTCTTCTTCTCATGATGCGTGTGAATGATGCTTACGCTCGAAACAAAGTGTTAAACCCTTTCACTCACATCCTGAGGAGAGTTCCTCTTCTCCTCTAGTCTTATTCAAAGTAATGTTAGAGGACATCTTGAAGTAACTTCGTTAAATTGTTCTTTATATGCTGTGACTTTTATTGATGATTTCACCAGGATGATTTGGACATATTTTCTTAAAAATAAATCTGATGTATTTAGAAAATTTAAGGTATTTAAAGCATCTATTGAAAACTCATCAAATTATAAAATTAAGAGACTTAGAACAGATAATGGGGGTGAATATGTTAGCAAGACATTTGAGTTTTTTTTGTATTGATTGTGGTATTAAAAGGGAATTAAATTCTCCTCATTCTCTCCAATCTAATGGTGTTGCAGAAAGAAAATATAGGACTATTTTAGATATGGCTTGCACTATGCTTCATTTTGTTGGTCTTTCCAAATTTCTATGTGCAAAAGCAATAAACACAACATTCTACATTATAAATAGGGTTCCTACCAAAGATATTTAGCTTTTGACTCCTTTAGAAAAATGGTCAAATCAAAAACCTGATATTTCTCATCTAAATTTTTTTGGTAGTCCTACTTCTTTATACATTCCTAAAAAGAAAAGAAAGAAACTTGATATGACTTCTTTTTCTTGTGTTTTCATTGGATATGGTATTAACACTGTAGGTCTAAGGATTTATGACCCTGCAAAAGGGAAGTAACTAAAAACCACAATGTGGTGGTTTTGGAAAAATGATTTTGTTCATCTGATAATGGTAAAGATGTTCCTAACTCTGTCAATATTTCTAATGATGGTTCTAATTCTAATAATGAGAATATAGTAAATGGTCATGATGATGATATGGATAAATCCCCTATCTCCTTAGCTAAGAAACCAAAATGGGCTCAATCTGTGTTAGAGATTTCTAATCCTATTGACCTTAGGAAAATGACTAGAAGCCATCATACCTATCATGCATTAATGACCTTGTATGAACTTGAGCCAAATTTTTTGAAGAAGCTTCTCGAGATAAGAAGTGGATCAATGCAATGTAGGCTAAATACAATTCCCTAATTCAAAATCAAACTTGGGAGTTGGTTCCACCTCTAGAAAAAGAAGTATTATAGGTTCTAGGTGGTTATACAACGTAAACTATAATTCTGATGGTAATATCGAAAAACATAAATCTATACTTGTTACTAGAGGTTTCACTCAGAAACCTAGTATTGATTATGTTGAGACCTTTTCCTTGTAGCTAAAATGAGTATTGTTAGGGCCTTATTTACAATTGCTACTCAATTTGGGTGGGAAATCCACCAAATGGATGTGAAAAATACTTTTTTGAATGGTGATTTAAAATAAGAACTTTACATGTCTCAACCTAAAGGATTTGAAGAAACTAGTAAAGAAAACTATGTTTGTAAATTGAAAAAATCCTTGTATGGTTTAAAACAAGCTCCTAGAGCTTGGTATGCGAAAATTAATTCCTTCTTTAAACAGTTAGGTTTTGTTAATTTTTCTTCTGATAATGATCTATTCATTAAGCAAGAAGGCTCTCATATTATCATTGTTTGTATATATGTTGATGATTTTCTTATGACTGGTGATAGTCCTACTTTAATTTATAGAATTAAAGAAAAATTGAAACAATACTTTGAAATGACTGATTTAGGTCTCTTACATCATTTTATTGGCATGGTTGTATTTCAAGATAAGCATTCTATTGTTGTTTTTCAAGCACAATATGCAACCAATGTACTAAAAAGTTTAATATTATTGATTGTAAACCAATTTCTACTCCTATGGAAGTTGGACTGAAAATTGATCATAAAATTGCATGTGAAAAATTGATCCTACTTTATATAGGCAATTAGTTGGTAGTTTGATTTATCTAACTATCACTAGACCAAATATTTCCTATGCAGTAAGAATTGCTTCTAGGTTTATGCAGGAACCTTATAGAGATCATTGGAATATTGCAAAAAGGATTCTTAGATATATTAAAGGAACAATCAATTATGGGTTGCATTATACTAAGAATGAAAATACTAACTTATATGGATTTTTGATTATAATCATGTTGATATTGTATTGGATAAAAAATCTACTTCTAGTTATGTGTTTAAATTTGGTGTAGGTGTCATTACTCAAAGCAACAAAAAGTAGCTAACTATTTCTATCTCTTCAATGAAGTTGAGTATAGAAGTGCAATGAAAGCTATAAAAAGGCTCTATGGCTGAAGAGGTTTTTGATGAGATAAATATGAAGGATCCAAGCAAGTGTTCCTTTATTCTCGCGATAACCAAATCAACATAGCTCTTGCACATAATCCAAGACAACATTAGAGGACTAAGAACATTGAGGTACATATACACTTCATCCGTGAGAAGGTGCTAAGTGGTTAGATAGATCTCAAGTTTGCACCAACTAAAGAGCATGTTGATGAAATATTCACAAAGCCCCCAAATGCTGCAAAGTTTTGTCACTTTCATGAAAAAAAGATTTTCGAGTTTCCATTGAGGGGGAGTGTGCATGACAATGTCACCTCCTAATGGAACTTATTTTTTTATAAAAAACCTTTGGGAATTTGTAAAAATATCTTCGAACAAGTGTATAAATACCTTCAGAATGTATACCTTCTCGACTTCTTTTTAGAAATAAGTGTAGAAAGATCTTAAAGATGGTCTTCAGTAAACTCTTTAGTGTTATTGGGTTTACTGGTAAACATCCAATGTAAGCATATTGTTAAGGAGGTCCTTAGTTCGAAAAGACTCCTATATGCTTAGATTCAATAACCTTTACGAGAACATGTGAGAGCATGTAAAACTCACAAATCATACTTAGCCATTGATCATGGAATAATCTTTGGGATTGTAAATCCTTTTGAACCAAAAGGTAACTTGAGTATAATGAAGGTGTTATAACTCCTTCAAGCCTATAACCTTTATGGTTTAAGGATTGTAAATCCTGTAGTGTACCATGGGCAGGTAATCTATTGGCATATGTTACCCCACTTAACATTAAGGGGGATTTTTGGAACATAATGATTAAGTGGGCTAGCTAGCCCTTAATGTATATGGGTCCATCACTAATTTATAGGTTAATATTTAATAATATGAAATATTTATATTTCTATTACTAAATATGTTAACCTCAAGATATACTTTAGGTTAAATATTTAATATCATGAAATGATTATATTTCTAATATTAAATATTATAAACCTAGGTATATGTCTCAACCTTTTAGGTTGAAAAGGTGGGTCGGGAGACATACCCAATCACCTAATATAAAACGGACTTTAGGTCCTCATTTTATATATTTACGAAATATATCAAAGGTGAAAATTATTTACCCTTGAGATTAGGGTTTGAAGGAGGAGGTGAAAAATAGTGGATGTAACTTTGGTTCTTTGAAAGTAAAAGTTTATTTCATAATGGTTTTTACCCTATTTGGGATTTTCTACTATGAACACTATGCAACGATGTTCTTACTTTTGGTATGTATTACTTAATTAATATGTTATGTAATTTATTTATTACATTGCATAATGTTTAACATTTTTTTATTATTATTGGTAAATGGTTTTTTGGGAGGGACCATACCCCGAGAATGGTTTTGAAGGGGACCATACCCCAAAAGATAGAAAGGCTCAAAATTTGGATGCGACACGAGGAGTATAGAAAAAGGCCTAGAAGCTAGGAAGGACAATGAAGCACAAAGGCAGTGGACAAACTGCCACAAGAAGCCCAAAGACAACCTAAAAGCAGCTCCACAACAACTGCTCAACCCACAACACAATAAACAACTGAAAAATGACTACAAAACAAAGACTAAAACAGGGATGGCCTTAAAACCATCAACAATAGTTGAAAGCTTGAGTTAGCCAAAAGAAGGATACATAACTAGAATTTTTTTACCTGACTACGGGTCGTGACGGAATGAACCGAATGCGAGCTTTCTTCTTAACACTTGTCCATCCGTCATCACCTTCGTTCAAGATAAATATGTCCACCTTCTACATATTCTCATTGTGAACTGTGAATACTTTGATCATCCTTAGGGAGGGGACTCACCACCTTGGTAGCAATAATGGTGGTACCAACTTGTATTTCCACTTTTTCTACTTCCTCATATTTCCTTTCCAAATCATAAATCAATGAATCAACCATAAATGCTTCATAATTAGTAGCTTCCCCAAAAATTTATTTTTTCTCCATGGTCAAGTTGTCACTATGGATAGTGCATTGACTCCCACCAACTTCACCCTTGGGATTTGGCCCACCATTCTTTGGAGGATTCGAATTAGGTCTAGATGGTATTTTCTCTAGTGAATTTGAAATGAGTGGTATAGCCACCTCTTCCAAACCACCGTCAACCAAAACCAAATTCTCTATATCATTGTTTCCTAGCTATAGCCTATCACGGAAATGGTTTTCTAGTTTCAAGGTGTTATTGCCCTCCATCCTCAATTTTTCCTTATTTTCCCATCCATGTGTGTTCTCAAATCCGTCTATCTCATTAAGAATGGGGTTGGAAGTATTTATTTTGATGAATCTGTTTGTGACCCCTCATGCTCCATCGATCTGTGTTTGAGCCACTTTACATGCAATCATTCTATTTCATTTTATTTATCTTCCTAAATTTGTTGGGTTGTGTCCCTTTGTTGGGATGTGTCCCTTTGTTGGGTTGTGTCCCTTTACATCCATAGCTTCCATGGCCCATACACCCACAGTCGTTGCAGTAGATAAGAGAATCTTCATAGCAAATTTTGTGTTTCCATACACCATATCTAGTTAGCGGAGTTAATGGCATCCATAGGTGTTGAGCCGGTGGGACATTTACACACACGCTTTGGATGCAATGAATCTTGCCCTAGAAATAGTAGTCGGATCTAGTGCTTAAATTTCATCGATTTCTTTTGTTACACCCATCAAAACATCCATTTCCCATAACTCCACCGGCGTTCAGAAGCTTGACCCATACTTGGGCATGATTTTGGGGTGTGTGTTTTAGCTCCAAACTTCCATCTTACAATGGAGAGTGTAGTTCTACCATAGAACCATGAACCCCCTCCATAAAATTTCCAAGTTCAAGAGAAAAAACAAACAAGAAACATTTTTCAGAGAGGGAAAGGGTATTTACTTGCCCCCAATTCATCCATTTCTTATTAACCCAACTTCTTACTTGGTCGATATTTGGCGATTCTAGCAAAAATCAAATAAAAGAAAACTTGTATCTTTTACATGCTCTCTCTACAACTATGTTTGGGACATTTATCCATGGAGAGTCCTATCTCCATTCCGGATCTAGCCGATGCAATCGGTTCCCGCGATTGTGAATTTCTTTTAGCAATTTTTCCAATGAACCCTGCTTCCATGTTGAGCTCTCCCTACTTTTGAGCAATTTTTCCAATGAACCTTTCTTCCATGTTTAACATTTAATGATTTATGGTTTATGTTAATATTCAAATATGTTTGTTGATTAAATTCATAATAGTTAGAATCCTCTAAATTTTAAAAGCCCGATGCTCCCGCATCGAGCTTCGACCTCATCCACCACCCAACACACCGATGTAAAACCCGCGAGATCACTTGTGAGCTCGGTCTTTTGTTCCACCGAGTCGTGACCACATACAACCCACGCTAGCCGTTCAACCGAGCCGTTTGGCTCCAAACTCACTCGCTTACCATCCCATAGCTCATTGAGCTATATGACAAACTCAACCCGCTTGTACACCATGTGAGCTCGGTGACAACTCATCGAGTAGCTCACCAAGCTACTTGGCGAGCTGTTTTCAACTCAACATCATTTTGAGCTCTTTTGGGTAGTATTACCCAATTTTTTCATTTTTCTTGGGATTTTCTGAAATTTCACAGGATATCGAGGGATGGAAGGGGCAACAGAAAACCATGAAACTAATTTCCATATTTTTGTTATTTTTTCCGTTTTTGGAAGAAAGTGGGCCTAGGAGCCCGTTTTCATTCTCAGTGGCGGAGCTCTGCCATTGAATAACCCAAAGAGGAAAAAAATTCCAATTAGTCTCGAGTCTTCCCATGATGCCGCCAATGTTCCCTAAATGTGAAATTTTCCATGTAACCCCTAATTAACTTATGGTGGCCCTAACCAATGTTTGGTTCAAACAATCCCATGTTTTCTATTTTATCGGGGTAAAATGGATAACTATCTTGTTCATTTTCTCATCCCACGCATCTAAAAGGTTATTTGTCCATAACTTTTTCCTTTTTCCCAAATTAAAAAATTCAAAGTGCGTTGAGACCATTGTGAGGGCACCTTATTTTTCATGTAAAAGGTGAGCAAGTTTTCCCTACATTTTTCCATTTTGGTATTTATTTGAGTTCTGTCCCTATCCTTTAAATATTTCTCAAAATTCACCATCTAGCGCATGTTTCCCTTGAGTTCTCCATAATCTAGTCATCATGAAGTTTTAGTATATGAGATGTGAGTATATTTCATTCTTATAAACCTTTTGACTGATATAGGTGATAGTGACGTTAAACACATGAACTTGAATGAATTATGGGCTAGAGTAATAAATGATAATCCCGCCATGCTAGCTTAATGTGTTAAAAATAGTGGATTGGCCTCTACTACTAGCTTCCCCACCTTAGTGCAATGCACCGACATGGTTCTATCTTGTGAATCCAATTTTGATCCACAAACCAAGGAACTAAAATATCTTCAAGGGAAAATTATTTCTAAACTAGATGCCCATCATATTAATGTGTCCTTGAGAATTCAAACTTTTGAGGATTCTAATATTCTAACCATAACTGAAGCACAAAGACTATTTGACCTCGGTCAAGACAAGTACAAAACCATTTTGGGTAAATCCTTGAAAAGTCAAAAATAAAGGGCATTCCAAATTTCCCATGATTCTCTTTAGAATTTATTTCTTAGAATAAATCTCAAATATAATCACAATATTGGCCAGAGTAATGGGTATGCCCTCCACCAATGAGTTCCAAAATTGAATGTATGTATACATTAATGTAATATGTGAAGATAAATAACATTTGAATTGGGTGGAAATAATATGTGAAAATATAACTCAACAACTTGTCAATGTGCATCAAAGAAAAAAATTTCACATGACTTCATACTTGATATACACCATAGAAACATACATAATATGATTGGGGATAATAGGGTAGGAGAATAAATAGAATGCACAAGTGTATGAATTTTATACCTGACTCACCTATGAGAACAATAAGAGTCATCATAGGAGAGGGAATGCTGCCTTCACCATGTTCCTAGTTAGGTTGTTTCAAGGATATGTGACTTGAATGAGGCCTCTACTTCATAAAAGGACATTTGTGCTCAACAAAATCCCCCTCCTCTCCCTTGGACTCAGGAACCAAGGTTTATATGAAGAAATATAAATCAAAAGAGGTTGAAAATAAATTAAAAGAACTCTGAAAAAGAAATGGAGCAAGAGAAACCACAAGAAATGACTAGTGAAGTTGTCACTCCTCCTGAATAAACATCACAAACTACCGAGGAAGAAGTAATTGAGAAGAAACAAGATGATGAAGAAGAAGGAAAAGAAGGTGAGGTGAGTGAATAAGAGGATGAAGTTGAGATAATTGAGCAAGATTCAAGGAAAGAAAATGTCTCAAGGCCTAAGTTGGAGGTTAGAATGATTGTTTTTTTCTCCAATGTGACTTCCACTATTGAGGTTTCTACTTATCAAAGATCCAAGCTCCCATAACATTCTTGCATTTCCGCCTCCATTCACTTTTTCTAAATATTATTTCACATGTGTTAAACCCATGGTTGATATTAATAAAAAAATAAAATCACAATATCATATTGAAGTTCTTAAATTTGATGTATTGGTTATTCTTCTTGGCACATCTCCTCTTCCTCCAAATAAAGCCAAGACAACTTTCCGTCTAGTTTCTAATTCAAAAGGAAAAAAATTCTTGGATATTTCCAGAAAAATGGGATAAGAGCGAGAAATATATATCCATTTCTTATTTAGAGCTCATTAGTATCTCACTAGGGGAATCCACTCCTAAGGGTGAAGTTCATAACTTTAGAGAGATTGTATCTAAGGTCATCAAAAGAGTAGAAAAAGGAAATAAAATGCAAGAGCAACTTGAGGAACAGTGCAGTTCTTTCTAATTTCATCAATTCTTTCCTCTCATCAGATAAGAATCATCTTGATCTTATTCCCCTCTCTACACTTCTACCCACTACTTCTACTTCCGAGATTGATGTCAAAGAAATCACAGAGATTCACAAGCATGTTGAATTTGGTAAGGAATTTGAGGCTTGGGTTAAAGGCATTCTAGTTTCTAGTTTTCAATTCATTGATGAGGCGTGCAAAGTATATGATAATATCACCTCAATGTAGGAGAAAATCAATTTAGGATTTGATACCATTAATAGTGAACTCAAAATTTGGGAAGAATGCATGCACAAACTTCTAATCATGAGCTTAGCAGATGAGAAAATCCTTCTCTGTTAGAAGAATTTTGATAACTCAAAGAACAACTTGTTAAGAACTTGGATCTTAAATGTGGATTGGAGGATAAAGGTTATAGAAGAAGTTGTAACTGAATTGAAGAATGTGGTCCAAAAGGGTGAATCGTTAAAAGATGAAATATTTGAAAATTTGAAATCTCTTCATTATCAACTCTTTAAGGACAATTCATCCGACAAGAATCTAGCGGATCAAATCAAGGTGAAATTCAAATAACTCATCAAAGATGAATTTTTCAAAGAAGACTTGGTAAACAAGGACAAGATGGAAGAAATATCGAACTTAACAACTTTTTTGATCGAGTAAAAGGACTTGTACAAAATGGTGGAATTTTCAAGGAAATGGAGTATGCACTTGGAAGCTAGTTAATTACTCTTACAAACACCATTATTCCCAATAACACGGAAATTTCAACCGTAGTGATGAAGTTTCGAATGCACATACTCAAGCTCAATGTGTCAACCTCAACTATTCATGTTATTCCTTCATCTTCCGATTCATAGAGCTTCGATTGTTTTATTTTAAAGTTGGCTTTATTATAAAAAGCAAAATTGTAAAATAAAGCCAATTTATGTAATCAAGTAATTAAGTGTTTTAACACTTAATTAGAATAATTAGTTAGAAAAGGTAGTTACATCCTCCCCTTAGCCTATATAAGGCTTCATTTCATTTGTAAAAGGGGTTGGATATTGGTGCATCTAAATGTAAAGATACATATTTTGAGAAATACAGAAGAAAACCCTCTTTTCTCCATTCTAGTTCTTTCCATTTCTTTCCCTTCTTGTTCTCATTAATGTGTTGTTTGTTTTATATGAAATCTAAAACTTTGTGTTGTAATTCATGGAGTAAAATGTGTTGAACTTTGATTCAATCTACATTTTATATCTTGTGGATTTTTCATTTATGCAAACACACATGTTCTTTAGTTTCATTACCATTAAAGAGGAGGGACCGTTGTCCCCTAAAACTATTGATTGTCTGTTAGTGTAGGTTATTATTTATCCTTTTATTTATTTATTAATATAATTATTACACTTGTGTTAGCCCTACACTTATTGGGTTAGCTTTCTTAGGTGTACTAGTTGTGTGGAGTTAGATTACTAGTTGTGTTGAGTTATCTTCTCGCTTATGTGGATTTGGCTTACTATTATTTTGGAGTTAACTTAACTACCAATATCAATTAGTGGGAGTTCTTCACCACCGATTTAGGTAGTAGTTGCACATCCCTCATCCTATATGTACATATTTCTTATTGAGTAATTCAAGTCATTTTATTGTAATGTATTGAGCAATATGGATTACGATGGATTTCCATATATGGTATTTTAGCTCTTCTATTTTACAAATATAATGTGGTGTACTATTATCATCCGAGATCATAGCATGGACAAATCTTCTTATCATTACTTCATGGTATCGAGCTATAGATGATGTAGACATCCATCACGTAAGTTTATCTTTGTAAGCAAGGGTTAATTATTTTCATGTATTTGGAATTTGTTAGCATTTTTTTGCAACATGAATTTTTATGCAAAACAGAGTGCGTCATTGGATTTGGAAGGCTCCAAAACCCTAGAAATGATCAGTAAACTCAACCATATTTTGAGACTCACAAATTTGGGCATTTTAAAGGGTTTTTGGCACATTTCTCAAAAAATCCATACAATTATGTATAGACATATTTTTTGACTCAAAAATTATATCAGCTTTCTAGGTTTTTTGAGAAATTTTATGGGTTTCTCTCTGTTTTTTGATACAAGTGCCAAAAAAAGAGATATTTGCAGTCAAAGTTTGTATTAACAATTATACTTTTAGATGCATTCTTTTATCCATTGGATATAAGCGTGTACCTTCCGGATGCATTATTTTACCCTCTGGATATTTTTGTTTTGGATGTAGTCTTTTATCCACTATACGTTAATCTATACCCTCTTGGTGCATTCTTTTATCCACTGGATATAAGTGTGTACCTTCTAGATGAATTATTTTACCCTATGGATATTTAAGTTTTGGATGCAGTCTTTTATCCACTAGATGCAAATCTATACCATATAGGTTAATTATTTTATCCATTGGATATAAGCTTTTACCTTCCGATGCATTCTTTTACTCTCCTGGATATTTCTATTTTGGATGTAATCTTTTACCATCCAAAATACTACATTCTTTTATCCATTGGATATTGATGTGTACCTTATGAATGCAATGATTTACCCTCTAGAAATTTAGGTTTTGGGCACAAGATTTTATCCTTTAGTCACAAGTTTGTATCATGTGGATCCACTCTTTTACCCTTTGGACATTTGGGTGTCACGTGTACCTTTAAAAAAATTAGCATTAAAATATTATTTTAATAGCAAAACCTTCTAGAGGTCATAACTTTTGATCCGTAGCTTAGATTAAGGTGATCATTTTTTTGAAATTGTGTATTTTTTCGAGATCTACACATTGGTAAAAATTTTATACACATATTTCAAATTTAAAAGGTACTATTTACTCATTGTAATATTTACATGCACTCAATTATAAAGTGCCAAATTTGGGAGGGTGTTGTAATCACTTATGGATGCAATTTCGGTTGAGCCCGACGTCCTAAACTTTTGGGTGTTGCATTCTTGTATCTATGGGTGTATACATTTATATCTCTCTTGTTTGTTGAGATATTTTGGATCTGTATTTTTGACACTTTTTTGGCATGTTGACAGTCTCTCTTGTGGGGGAGCTATTCTGGTGAAGCCCAATGTTAGTTTGTCAGTGTTTGAGTAGTTGATTTTGGCAACTCATATAGATCTGTGGTATCACTCTACTCATTCAACAATATGGGAGGGTATGGTGTTGATACTGATTCTTTGGGTTTTATGTCCTTGCCTTGTTACCTTGGCTTTTCTTAGATCATGGCACTCATATTTATTTGGATCTCGTGTCCTTGCCTTATTGCCTTGGTTATTGTTCTTGGATCGTGACACACCCAAATTTAGCAGTGATTGATCTCACTTCTTCGTATTTTGTGTCCTTGCCTTGTTACCTTGGCTTTTCTTGGATCATGACACTCCTATTTATTTAGATCTCATGTCCTTGCCTTATTGCCTTGGTTTTTCTTGGATCGTGGCACACCTATTTGTAGTAGTTGATCAAATTATGTTTGGTGTTTTTTTTTACATTTTCGACATCACTCCATTAACAGTATCCTTGCATGGAGCTATTTTGGTGAAGCCTAGTGTCATTTTTTTTTAGTTCTATGATCAAGCAGTGGATTCAGACCATAGTGCGCACCACACTTCTTCAACGCATTATATGAGTTTTTGGAGCCGAGCTTATGAGGATATCTTGCAACGGTATTTTTCTCTCTCTACTTTGTTATTACTAGTTTTGGGTACCTTGCGGTGTCCAATTTTCCTAGTTATTATACATGGGTACCTCATCAGGCCTTGTTATCGGGACCCACTTTCTTTTTCACCCACCTAATCTATGCTTACGAGAGGGTGTTAGTGTAGGTTATTATATATTTATCAGGATAATTTTTACACTTGTGTTAGCCCTATACTTTTGTTGGGTTAGCTTGCTTAGGTTTACTAGTTGTGTGGAATTAGCTTACTAGTTGTGTTGAGTTAGCTTCTTAGTTGTATGAAGTTGGCTTACTAGTCTTTTGGAGTTAACTTAACTACCAAAGATAGCTTATTGGGAGTTCTTCACCACCGATTTAGGTAGTAGTTGTACTTCCCTCCTCCTATATGTACATCTTTCTTATTGAGTAATTCAAGTCATTGTATTGAATGTATTGATCATTATGGATTATGATGGATTTCCATATATGCTATTTTAGCTCTACTATTTTGTAAATCTAATGTGGTGTACTATTATAATCGAGATCATGGCTTGGAACAATCTTCTTCTCACTCCTTTCATTGTCCTCTAAAAGAATTGATGGATCATATCGTAAACTGTGCACCACGATGAATTGCACTCTGCTCAATTGTAATGGCTCCAATGTAATCATAAGGAAGAATCAACCAATAAATGAATAACTTGCATAATAGAAAAAAATCTTGCACATGTAGAGAAAAAGATAATGGAGTGTCTTGGCATGCTCATAAATCGAAGTGAAAGGGTACATATAGGGTGTTGAGTAACTCTAGTGCATGACTAAATAAAAAACCCTAAACCTAGCCCTAAACCTAACCCATGTGAGATGACCCTCCATATGTGAGTGGAGGACACATAGGATAACTCACACCAACACCCCCTTCATCAAGTCGGGGTAGTGGCTATGATGAGTCAAACGGAAAGAGAAGACACTCCTAAACAACTAAGAAAGATGTGTCAATAGGGCATGACAACTAAAGGCCTGATAAGGTGCCCATATACAAACAACATCTTCCTAGAAGAAGAAGAAGAAAATTACTACATAGCCTAAAAAAGATGAGCAGCTACAAAAGACCTCACCCCAAGAAGAGACTGTAAGTGAAGAAACTTCATCTCAGTGAAGGGATTGGTAATTAAATCTACAATCGATCACCGCTCGAATGTATTGAATGTCGATGATACCATTATGAATAAGATCTCGTATGAAGTGCATATGGATCTCAATGTGCTTCATCCACTGATGCTGAACTAGGATTTCTACAAATAGAGATAGTGCTTGTGTTATCACAGTAGATAATGGTAGGTCGTCGAAGGTGGATGCCAAACTCTGTCAGAATATCCTATAGCCAAATAGCTTTACATGGCAACATTAACTACTCCTCTGTATTCTACCTCTGTAGATGGTATCGAAATTGCATTCTACTTCTTGCTAGACCAACTAATAGGACCCAAACCAAGAGAGAAACTATAGCCAAAAGTATATTTCTGATGATCTAAGTCACCGAGCCAATCAGAATCTGTGAACCCAATCAAGTCAATATCTACCCCTTTATGATAGTGAATGCCATCAGTATAAGTTCCATGAACATAATGAAGGATCCATTTAGCTACTTTCCAATGCATCTCATGTGGCTCATACATGAATCTGGACACGATCCCAATAGCATATGATAAATTCGGTCGAGTGTGAGTCAAGTAAATCAAGCTCCCCACCAAGTGTCAATAAAGGGTACCATTAACCAATGGAGTAGAGAAATTAAAACCAACTTAACCCCGGAAAGAGGAGTAGGAGAAGACTTGCAATCGACATCTGAAAATGAGCTAGCAAATCAAGAGCATATTTAGGTTATGAAAACAAAATTCTCGAGTCAAATTGTGAAATCTGGATCCCAAGAAAGTAATGAAGCAGACCTAAGTCGGTCATGGAAAACATGTTGGCCAAGGCGGTCTTCACAGTAATCAATGATAGAGGAAGAGTTGTCGATGATTAACAAGTCATCAACATAGAGAACAAGAATGAGTATGGAGTCATCTTGTTGTAGAATATAAACATTTGGATCGAGTAACACCTAGTAAACCCCGATGTAAGTAAAAGGAGTCCATCTTGGCATACCAAGCCCGAGGGGATTTTTAAGGCCATAAAGAGACTTCTTTAACTTACAAACGAGGGATGGATCATGGACATAACCCGAAGGTTGTTTCATGTAGATCTCTTCCTCTAGGTCACCATGAAAGAAGGCACTCTTAACATCCATTTGATAGACTTTCCATCTCGCTTTCTCGTGCAATGGCTAGGGTCATTCGAATAGAAGTCATCTTCGTAACCTGGAGAAAAGGTTTCACTATAATCAATCCAAATATCTCGGGAGAAAACCTTAGCTACTAATCATGCTTTAAAATTTTTCAACGTCTCCATCTACTCCATACTTTGTTCGAACACCCACTTACACCGAATGATTTTTCTTCCTTTCGGAAGAGGGGTGAGATCCCAAGTATCGTTCTTCATGAGAGAGGAATACTCCTCATCCATGGTAGAATCCCACTTAGGAATACCAGAAGCCTCCCAGAAAGACTGTGGATCAAAAGTAGAGGCAAAGAAAGAGTGGGGTCCAACAAAATATGAGCGAGTACGTCTCATATCCGAAGTATCTCCAACTAAATCTCCAACACTTTGCAAAGTTTTCCTAGCCCAAAGAGGACCAAGAGGATCAGGCTCAGAGTAGAAATATTCTTCACTTGAGTGAGAAGGGACATAGTCCTCATCATCACTAGAATCAGAAGACTCAGAGGTCTGATGGTCGAGAGGATCAGGAAGAGGAGCACGCTCAACAACATCATCATCTGATGATTCAGAATCCAAATTAGCGAGCTGAAGAACCTCAATAGGTGGAGAAGTAGAAGTCGAAGAAGACTCATTGAACTTACCACTTCTCTCAATATACAACTCATTAGAAGTAGGATTCATCAATCGATATCCCATCATTCCATCAGATACCCTACAAAGATGCAAGGTTTGGATTGTGGATCCAAGGCCTTGTGTTTCTTCTTGGGAATCTAAGCCATAGCCTTGGATCCGAAGACTTGAAAGTACTCAACATTAGGCTTGCATCTAAACCAGGCTTCAAAGGGTGTCGTCCCTCTTACTACCTTGTGTGGAACACGGTTCTTAATGTAATTTACACAATTCACTGCTTCGGCCCAATACTATGGAGGAAGTGACTTCGAATGAATCATACAAGTGGCCATCTCCTTCGAATATGGTTTTTTCTTTCTGTGACTCCATTCTTGTGAAGGGCTATAAGCAACTATATGATGCTAAGACATCCCTTCAAAAGTATAGAAATCCATGAACCTATTGTTTACATATTCAGCTCCATTATCGGTTCAAAGAACCTTGATAGACCGTTCTACTTATTTCTCAACAAGAGCCTTAAAGTCCTGAAAATGTTCAAAGACTTTAGACTTAAGCTTAAGAAAATATACCCAAGTATATCGTGAATAGTCATCAATGAAGGTTAGCACATAAAGAGCTCTAGTAAACGAAGGAGCAGGAAATGGACCGAAATATCACTTGTGAACAAGATCCAAGGGACAAGTAGTTCTCCAAGATTTTCCTTTGTCAAAGTTCTTTTCAGGATGCTTTCCAAGGGTACAACCCTCACAAAGACCCTTAGAAAACTTGACGTGGGGTAACCCGTTGACCATTTCGTTTTGGCTCAATTGTTCAAGGTAGCGATAATTTAGATGTCCAAAATGCTCATGCCATAGCTTACTAACCTCATTTGCATGAGTGAGCAAGGTAGTGGGAGTAGAATCATAAGTAAAGTGGGAGAAGGTGTATAACCATGAACGGTGATCTGCCTTTCCCTCAGCCATTGTAGTGTCATCGTTAAGCTCACAAATAATCACCGAGTTAGGACCAAAATCTACTCGCATTCCTTCACCAAGGTGAGTAATTTGGTAAACTGATAGGAGATTGATAAAGAGATCAGCAACACTCAAAACTTGGTTAAACGTTCCCCCATCCATCTCTACCGATCCACTACTAGAAACTGGCACTGTCGTGTCATTACCCATCGTGATTTGGGACATACCACAAGGCTCGATGTTGGAGATCTCAACATGCGAAGAAGTTATGTGGTGCGAGGTGCCGAATCTATAATCCATGTCGATGATGGACCAACTTTGGAAACAAAGACCTTTCCTTTCTTCTTATCATTTTTAGAACCTTTTATAGTAGAAGACTCGGCCTTTAGAGCATTTTGTTTTATGGATTTAGGAACACTTATTTTATTCTTCTCAAGTAAATGAGATAAGTGATCAATATGTTTCTGAAAATAGTGGTGCTCGTCGTGACCAAGATTCTTGCAATAGGAACAGAAAAACTTGTTTTTCTATGCCTTAGGCTCAGAAGTCGAAATGTTTGTGTCATTTTTAGGTTTGGTCTTCTTTCTTAGGTTGATCCTTTCTTTCTTTCTTCTTTTCAGTCTTCTTTCCCTTGCTAGTACTTGCTACAAGGGCATGTGACTTGGACTTGAGAGACCCCATTTGAATGAGTTTGTCTTGTTCTTGAATGAGTTGGGATGAAAAATAGTCAAAGGAGGGCACTTTCCAATCATTGCCCAAGGAAGCTTTTTGTAGTGTAAAAAGTTGACATGAAGACAGAATATTTGGGACCTAACTTAGAGAGAATCGACAAGACTAGTTGACAATCTTTCTTCTTCTACTTGACATTCCTTTAACAACGATCTAGTGTGGACAAAAATCGAGAAGAATACTTGTAGGTTTTCAAAATCACTAGGATTTAACCCTAGTAGTTCATTTTCCAACTCATGGGCTCTCATGTCATCATTTTGTCCAAACATTAGGTGTTTCAGACGACTACTCAATGTGGAAGAGCAAGTCGAGAGAAACGGACATGCACGTAAGACCTAAAGCTTCATCACTGCGGTTTAACCACTTAGATTTTTTAGGTTCTTCGGGTTCGTCTCGCCTTCCCATGGTGATGCGGAATAACCCTTTACCCCTTAGTTTCATTATTATTTTTATTTCCATTCGAAAAAATTGAATGGCGCAAGCAAAGGAATTGAAAGTACATCCATAGTGAAAAGAGACAGAAGAAATGTAGAAAAGAAACAAAACCACCCAAGACAATATAATAACCCCCTACTTTTAGCACTTTATAGTTTAGTGCGTTGAATATAATCAGTCCGAGTGTACATTGTAAAACACTTGGTAACTCACCTTGCAATCAACATAATAACACGTAAGAGAGGAGACCACAATCGTGTTTTGTGGAATGCAACAAAGTGACACCGTATACAAGCACAAAGCTAAAAACTAGGAAGGAGGCGAAATCAAATTCTAGTTGTGAGAAAAAGTGTCTTGCGTCACAAATGATACCCCTTGCTACAAATCAAGCGTGATGTGCTCACTAGTCGCAAGCAATAATAAGGGTAATATACAATGTTTAGATGAAATCGAGAAGACTTCTAAAAATCTTTAGAACACCGAGAAAAAACACTCGAAAGGCAAAAAAGCTAGAAATGTTGCAACACACTTCAATGCACGATTAGAGAAAAAATAGCCAATAACGCAAAAAAATTGACCTTTTGGAAACATCCAATTAACTTAATTTTAGAAGATAAAGGGACAAAATCGATAATAACATTAGATAATTGACTATTTTAAATTTCTACTAATCTAAAATTAAAAGAGCTTATAATATTTAAATAAATGATCAATTAAATATAAAGGCTCCTTAAAGAAGATCAATAAAGATTAAGCACTTTTTAAAAAAATAATTAGATCTAAATTTTAATTAAATCTAACCTTAAAAAAACTAAAAATAAACACCTTTATCAAAGGTCTTACCTTTATAATATTTAAGCTCACTTTAAAAAATACCACTGGGAAAGTTTATACCTTTATGGAATAAATCTCAAAATCATTCACGTATATTAAAAACTCAACTACTTATAAAAAGCCACCCACTAGTTTGTTTTAAAAAATTACCGAATATAAATCTTACGGTTGTTAAAAAATTTAAATCATACCCTAAAATTAAAAAAAGATTGCCTTTTTGGGAAACCATTCATGTGCTTTGGAGGACAGGCTAGAAAAGCAAGCACGCAGGGAGACTTCCAGTAGGCGGGAAAGAAGACGGACAGCAGGCTGAGTTTTGTTGGCTAACCACGAAACTGCAAGGAAGTGAAGTTGGGGGTGAGCAAGGTAGGCTAGAAGCCAAGGGAGGCCATGTAGGCAGAGTAGGGCTTGGCCGAAGAAGAAAACATAGCCACGACAGACCATGCAGACCATGGCAAGAGTAAACACTTGCCATGGTTTGAGGGCACTCAGCCATGGAAAAGAACTAAATAACTGTCCACGAGGAGTCACGGAGAAGGCACGAGTTACAAGCTCAGATCATATTCTTCCACATAGACAGAAACAAAAAAAAATGCAGATGAATGAACAATGATCTCGAGGAGGGTTTGAAGGAGCTTGGTCTGAGAGTGTAGCACCTAAATCTCTACAAAACTAGCATGCAAACATAGAAGAGAGACCGAAAGAGAGATAAAAAATTCAAGTTTAATAAAAAATTAATTTAAAAAAAAAATCAAAATAAAGAACCTCTTATTTTAGTTGATCTCGCTAAATTTAGCTATAGCTAGCTAAATGTAGCCGCAAAACTCCTTAAAAACTCAAGAAGATCTACACATGCACGAAGAACACAAAGAAAATCGACAACTTTCTACGAGTAACTTGTTAAATACATTAGCAATAAAACTTCCAGACTATAATGATCAAAAACTTGCACGAGGAGTTTTTAAATAAATAAAAAACAAGAGTAATCACAACTAAAAACGAGTACACATTTACCCAATCTCAGCTTTGATACCATGAAAGAGTTAATGGATCGTATCGAAATCATGGCACCACGATGAAGTTACACTCTGGTTCAATCGTAATGGCTCCAACGTAATCACAAGGAAGAATCAATCAATAACTAAATAACTTGCATAATAGAACAAAGCTTGCACATGTAGAGAAAAGACAACGGAGTGTCTTGGCATGCTCATAAATCAGAAGTGAAATGGTACATATAGGGTGTTGAGTAACCCTAGTGCATGACTCAATAGAAACCCTAAACCTAACCCATGTGAGATGACCCTCCATATGTGAGTGGAGGACACATAGGATAACTCACACCAACATCCTCAACAATCAATTTTCCAACCAAAAATCCTAATATGATATTAACTTATTAATCTTTCCTTGCTCAATTCAAGTTTACCTGTGTTAATTGAAACCTCATTTTACTTTTGTTAAGATCATAAGGAGTTGGGCTATTATTACTACCATTTGGTTGGTCATCAAATATATCAGTGGGTGAATGTTTTATTTATTTTTTTTACCGTTGTCTCTCTCTCTCTCTCTCTCTCTCTCTCTCTCTCTCTCTCTCTCTCTCTCTCTTGTTGTAAGATAATCTTTGTCTTAGGTGAGAAATAAAGAGATTCTATCTCTTGGGGATTGTGTGCACTTTATCTTTACATAACATGATTGTTGAGTATGTAATTTTTACTTAAAATTTTAGAAGAAATAAGTGTAGTGGGGAGATGATATGTTAATGTTTCTTAAAAATGGTTATGGAACTTTTGTATGGTAAAGAAAAAGTGTTGAAATCAAAATTGTTGACTTGGTATTAAAAGTAGGGATGCTATGAAAATTTTTGGTTATTATTATTCAAAAGATTTTTTTATCTACCGTTTATTAAATTTAAAAATGTTTGGTTCTTTGGTTTGATTTCTCGTAGAAGTAAAAAAATTGTTCTATACTTAATAATGAAATTGTCTATTTATTAGGGAATGAAATGATCTCTTTTCTAGTTGTTAAATCATTGATAGATTCAGTTAAGGAGAAACAATTTACATATTAAATGTTGATGTTGAGTTTCTTGAGGATCATTTATCTGCGGTATTGATTATAACTAAATTATGTTAAAGGTATTGTAAGTGGATGTATTCCTTTTTTGAGATGTTATTCCATCTCTGTTGTATTGTTTACGAGAACGCCAATATTTGGAAAGAACATAATAAGCATCCTTTGTTTTAGCAATTTTGGATTGTTTAGTTAATCAATGTAGTTGAATAAATATCATACAGAGAATGTTGGGATATATTTATTCATTAATTAAAATCTAACCATTGTACCTAGATGAACCACAAAAAATTGATATTATCCTTGTGCCCTAGTTTGTGGGAATCGGTTGTTGTTGATATGAAATTTTGATCTTGTTTATTGCCATGATAAATTGCATTATAAGTAATCTTTAGTACGTCTAAATAGATTTACTCTCAATTGGTATCTTGGTTGATTGGAAACATAGTTCACAATATGTAGTATCACTTCATTTGATTAATGAGATGTATACTTAATAATAGTATTATGAATATTATGAGTTATCATGTAGGATAACCTTATCATATTCTCTCATTTCAAATCTATACAACATGAATATGAGTAGATAATTCATTTCAGTTTGTAGAGCTGACCATGTATACAACTTCACCTCTCCTACAATGTGTAGGATGGAGTAACATTATGAAGTGAATGATTAGACTAATTACACATTATTTCATCATGCATTATTGTTTAAATATTTGATTTAGATTATCGTACTTTTTAAAATTGTGAATGTAATAACTTCAAAAGGTGAATGAAGGCAATTGACCTATTGTAATATCCTGAAATAGCTGGTTTTTATTATTTTGGAAAAATATGGATTCATCCTTATGAATTGTGAAAAAATACTTGTTGTTTCGTATCACATTTTTTGTGAGATATAAAGATGTTTATAATTTGTTTTTAAAGCGAGTATGAATTAAATTAATAAATTTATTTATGAAGCTACATATGGTTCACCGATTCATTATAAATGATAGAATATAACGATTTACAACATTAGTGTGATATGGATATCATTACAATGAAAACAACATTTATATCCTTATTGTTCTTTACTAATCAAAAATCATTTAAGAGTTGTTATCATCAATAGTGCACAAATATAAGATATTGTTATTGTTAAATATTCATAACAGAATTTATAGTTTCATTATGGATGAAATAAGGGTGTCATTAAAGATCATAAGACGTTATGGTAAAATGATGCAACATAAACTTGGTTATATTAATAATATACCTCGCTAAATAAGCTGCTATATTTATGACAAATGATGACCAAATAAGATTAAGTGAACATTTCATAACGAATGATAAACTTATGTGAATGGGACTAATACCAAAACTAACTAGGAAATTATTCTATCATTTAAACATGAGACTTGGTTTTTATCCTATGTTAAATAACAAAAATGTATTACAACAAGAAGATGAGAGGTACTTATTAAGATAGAAAATCAATGAGTTACTATGACCCTCTATCGGAAAGGAATGTCATGCATTTATAAAAATAACCTATTGTAGGACAAACTTATCTACTTAACTTAAATGGATAACTAAAAATGTAAACCAAACTTAGTCACTAAGGTTCATCATCCTTTGAGTTATCCTAACTGTAAAATCTTAGGATGGATACGGAAAGGGTAGTGAGGACATAATGATGAAAGCCATTATGTGGTCACTATCTTTCCCATAGGGATCCTAAGGCAACATTGATAGGATTATTTCATAAGAAGGATGAGTCATGGTTCCTAATTCTTCAAAATTGAAAATTAATTTCTCAAACAAAAAAAGAATAATCCTGATAACTATATTGAGATCATTGTTTGATGAAGGGAAGACAAGATTTCATAGGCTAGTGTGTAGTCTTGAAACTGGATTGCAAAACAATGCTTAAAAACTATGGCCATAGTAATGTAAATGTTGATAACATTATTTGTTCACGCTTTTCTTCTAATCATCGATGTCCTGAGGTAGGAGGAAGTTATTTAAATACTTTACTGACTCACACTAAGGGGATGCACATGATTCTCTCAAACTATAAAAAGGTTTAACCAAAAGTATACATGGTATACACACTCGTGTAGAGTGTTTAAGGGAGATCTAAAGGACCCTTACAATTACACATGGTTAATGTATGTTATCAAGATGGATTTTGGAATACTAAACAATGCTAGATTATTTAGCAAGTAAGCTAACTAATAATGATAATCATTATAACATAGATTGAACTTAAGGGGTTTGTTTTAAATTAAAAAAATTCTTAATTTGGATGAATCATAACATGGGTGTTACATTTTGGTATTAGAGCTACATGTTAATCATATCTTGTAATTAATGGGTTCATACACTAAATTAACATATTATTCTTGTTAAAATATGATGGTTAGGGGAAGGATGATCCATGGGAAAAGAACTAGTGTAGTTAATACATTGAGGTTTAACGGTTAAGAAGTTAGATAAAATTCTAACATTCCTTCAGACATCCGAAATAGGATAGCTTGATTGGAGTGACTAGTAGTGGGTGAAAATAAGGATTTTGAGGAAAAACAACTTGAACAACAAATTGGTAGCAATAAACGCAGGGATCACTTGATCGTTGAATTATCTAATAAAGACAGTTTTGGATCCATGAATTTATTATGGAGTTAAATCCAAACATTGGAAGAGAATTAGATATGTGTGACCATCTATTATATATGCAATGCTCAAAAAATCCATTAGGAAAGAACATGAGTCAAGAAATTCCACCTCATAGAGAGGAAAAGTGTAATAAGAGCATCGATCATCTTCACCATTAACTTATAGAAAATTTGGTGGAATAAACATGGAAGTAAAATGATGACTATCGGAAGAATACAAAAAAAACACGTTGTGAATACTAGATGGAAAGAGAAAAATAATGCCACTTGTGGAAAAAAATAAGAAAAAAGGGCTGTTGGTGGATGTTTTAAATGTGGTGGTGACCACTATATAAATCATTGTTCCAAAAATAATCAAGGAAACAAACAAAAGATGATGATGCACACTATAGTGGCTAATTGCCAAGTGAGAAACAATCTATTCCTATCAAAATTCTAGGTAAGTAATGTGAGCTTCTTGTTAATGTTTTAATATAATACTAGTTCAATTGAGTGCTTTGTATCTAGTAAATCAGCTAGAAAAAAATGAATAAGAAAGCTGGTTATATGAAAATACATGGAATTTACAACATGGGAATAATGTTTTCCAAACTACAAACCAATGTCTGCTTTGACACAACATTGCGTTACTAACTTTGCCACAAAAATGGATTTATACGTAGCTCTTATATGGTCCTATGAAATTATTATTAGTGTAAATTGGCTATCCCAACATAAGGCAAGTGCATATTATTTCAAAAACAAATGGAATTCTAATTGATATGTTTTAAATAACAAGCTTACATGTCATTAAACTAATTTTGATATAAGTCAAATTTCTGCTATATAGCTAAGGAAAGATGAGAATAAGGGTTGTATGTTGTATGCGGTAAAATTTTCTAATATTAGTGAGGAATATCCACTATTTAGATAATGTGTGTGTGTGTGTGTGTGTGTGTGTGTGTTTTTCCAGGATGAACTACATGGACTTCCTCCTAAACATGAATTTTATTTCACCATTGAAATCAAACTTGGAACTAAATTGATATCTAAGGAACCATATAAAATAACAACAATAGATTTCATTGAGTTGAAATTAAAACTTCACAAACTTGTGTCTTAACTACTATTTAGACTGAGTGTGTCTCACTGGGGAACATTGATCATCTTTTTAAGAAAAATAGATAGAATGTTAAGATTATGAATCGATTATCGCATGCTTAACAAGACAACCATAAAGAATAGGTATCCTCTGCATCGAGGATTGATGAAATTTTTATCATATGAGTGATGCATATACCCATTCAAGGATAGATTTACGATCGGTTTATCATCGAGATAAATATAAAGGATGAAGGCATTCATAACATAACATTTAGAAAAAGATACAAACATTATAAGTTACAAAGTGTTACCATTTGGGCTTACTAATGCACCTAAAGCATTCATGAACCTCGTGAATAATATATTTCAGAAATATTTGAATGAATTTGTGTTAATTTTTCTAATATGATGTTATGATTTTCTCTAAGAACATGGAAGAACTAGATGAACATTTAAGAATAGTGTTGGAAGTCCATAGAAAAATAAAATTATACGATAAGAACTTGGAATGTTCATTCTATCATAATTAAGTAAGGTACCTTGAGCACATATAAACAGGATAGGATTTTAGTAGGCCCATTAAAAAAATTAAATCTGTTATGGAGTGGCCAACACCTAAGAATGAACATGAAGATAGAAGATTCATAGGGTTGGTTAGTTATCAACGAAAATTCATGAAATATTTCTCTTAAGTGACTGCACAAATAACATCTTTAATTTAAAAGGAAAAGAAATTTTTGTTGAATGATAAGTGAAAAAAATCATTCAATCTGTTGAAAGAAACAAAAGCTTACATCACTTGTTTTGAAGGTTCCATATCCCAACGGAAGCTTCACCATGCTAATTGATGCCTTAGGTGAGGGTTTGGGTGGAATGATTCTTCATAGCGGTCATGTAATAGCCTATGATAGTAGAAAACTAAAGGTGCATGAACAAAATTATGATCCCCGCGATTGATAACTTGTTGTCACATGATCCATGCCTTGTGATTTTGGACTCATTACCTGCTAGAAATCCTTTAGAATTGAAAACAAACCATTTAGGGCTGAAATATATCTTCACGTAGCCTAATTGAAACGCCATAAAATGTATATGGATGGATTTTTTATCCCAAAATGATTTTGTTATTACTTAATTTTAAAAAATAGAATCAAGTGGTTGATACATTGAGTCACATGAAGCATAATTCCGCTATGGTGACCTACAAAACACAACTTATGGAAGAAGTAAAGAAACAACCACAAATTGATTTGTTTTATCAACGTATGAGAACTACGTTAGCAAAAAATATGATTGATAAGAAATATTAAGGTTTTAAGTTTAAAAATGAAGAACTCTTATGGTATAGTAATAGAGTATAAGTTCCATTAGACGATGATATTAAAATGAAAATTATGAAGGAATTTCACGATGCTCCATATTTTGGGCATCCGTAGGTAACAAAACTATAATTTGACTTTAAAAAGAGTTGATATAAAACCTAAGCAAAGAGACAAAGTCTTCTTGTGGAAAAACAAACCTAAAAGATCTCATTTCCATTCGGTAAATCTATCAAATTTTACCTTTATATGAGAGACCTTTTGGAATCTTGGAAGAAATGAGTCATGGCCTACAAGATTAGATTTACCACTGTATTTGTCTGGAATGCATGATGTTTTCATATTCTTGTGTAAAAAGTGTGTTTATGATATAACACATTTCTTATGTTAGAACACATGATAGGAACGAGACCATGGAATCATCTTGGTAGAACCAATCCGAGTGCTATAAATTCATAGGTTACATTTCATAAATCATGTTATTGTATAATACAAGGTCTAATATGACCAATATTCTATATACTGTGCAACTTAGGAAAAATTGGATGAAATGAAAACTGCATTTTCCTTATTTGTTTCAGTGATTAAAATTGTTATTTGACTATCTGCTATTGATATATTATATAGTACTTTGATAATAATATTGATGAAAATGAAAAATTGTTGCTATATTACTAATTGTTTGAAAATATTTGTTGTTTTGAGGCTGTTACAACCAAGATTTATGACTTTTGATTGACTAAAATTCTGGAAAGTTTCAAAATTTTATGAAAAAGTATGAATTGATTTTTTTAGTGATGTCTTGAATGTTTTAAATTGATATGTTTGATGGCATTAATATTTAATCATCATGGAGATGATTCTTTAAGGGGGAAGTATGTCACACCTTACACAATTAATGTGTTTTCTATCACTATGATTGATAATTGACACTTAATTAGTAATAAAATTTGGTTTAATAATTATATTTATATTGTTGTAAATACAAATATGTACATATATGTATATGTGAGAAACTATTTCGTTGTATGATTTTTTTGATTCGATAACCATCTCCATGATTGCATTAATTATGTGACGTTGATTGTTGGATCCGTTAGACTAATAATTTCTAATTAATACCATTACACAATAATAATTTACATCGAATTCATTTTTGGTTGCCAGTGTTATCAATAATTTGGAAGGGTATATGTAAATGATATTATAGCCTGGTCTTGGACCTTATTTCATTATTCACAATTGATGTTCATGACTCTTTAGCATTGAGAACGTGGACATGAAACATTATGAGGTAATAGTGTGACGTTATTGATTGTTTCGTTATTACTATTGTTGATAGGTCATAGACCATGGAGAAAATTTAAGTTACTGACTAATGTTTGCATTTTGTATTAAAACTATGAGGTAAAATTATTATGTTATATTAAGATGGTCATAGAGTGAAGGAGAAAATAAGTTATTTTAAGCGAGTCTTAGAACATTGGAAAATTTTATTGGTTTAATGTTTATTAATCAATGCTATATGGTTATTAACTCGTAGTTGACGAGTAAATTGGTTGAGGTTATTAATAACTATGGTCATCGACCATGTTACTAGTATTGTAAGATTTTAAATGTTTATGAACTTTTGGCCATCAACCACTTTGCAGGAAAAAGGGGATAAAGTTTAGAGTTTTAAAAAATGGTCACTCAACCATATGATTGTGTAAAGGTAGGTATAAGGTTTAAATGGTTTTAAATGATTAAATAAATTTAATTTGTCTCGGACAAACTTTGCATGAGGTAGTGAGTAAGAACCATACACATTGCATGTGGAAATCGAAACTGGAGGAAAATTATGAAGGACTAGAAAATATTAAATGAAATTAACAAGCATATATAGGATTTTGGGAAATAGAGAAGCTTGCTAAGAAATCCAAGGCACATGCAACTCTCCCTCTTCCTTCTCCATTAAAATTTTTAGATAGGAGGTTTATTTTTGGTCTGCATGAACATTGAGGGAGGAAAATATGAGAGCTTATTTAGGAATTTGCATGCAAAGCTATATTGATAAATGGAAATTTTGGTTTTAGCCTTACTATTTGGAAAAATATGGAATTTGTTTTTGGGCATTGAAGTTTGAGATTTGCAAGAAGAAAACTAGGGAAAAGGAAAATGGCGTATTCAAGTACATGCATGAATATCTATCTTCGTTCTACTATTTTACTTTGAAATAAAGAAAAATTATTTAGATTTCTTATCTATTTTTAAATCCGAATAATTTTTATGTTTTATCAAAAAATTGAGGGAAAAACATAGCAGAAAAATAAATAAATAGATGGGTATTTAGAAAAGTGAGGAACAACGCTTTTTGTTTTTGTTGGTTGTCTAGGTTTGCACACTCTTGTTGTTGTAAATCCAAGTTTACCTATTGGAAATGATGGCACTCAACCCGTATAGATATGGGTTTTGAATTTTTGATAGACATATTATCTTGTAATATTATATACATACATACATACATACATACATACATACATACATACATACATACATACATACATACATACATACATACATACATACATACATACATATATATATATATATATATATATATATATATATATAGTTTGCCACTTTTGACTGGCTTAGAACCAAGGGATTGATGGGATCCCACCCACTTACAACCAAAAAAACAAACCAAATAACCAAACAAGGACAACAAAAACCACTAAGGCCTGCAGATCAAAGAAGAAGATACAAAAAACACTCACAATTACTATTTTACATGCGCAGAATAATAATTATGCTGGTTTTCATGACTCCCTTTATTTCCTTTTTTCTTCCTGACCTCTTACCAAATTCTTTGGTCAGAAGAAACTACCAGCATGAGATTGTCAAAGGAATCTAGGTGCTGCTCCTGATCCAAATCTGATTTACCCAATTTGTGATCGCACTTAATTCCACCAACTGCTGACTTATTAAGATCTCCCTTGTTTAAGGGGGCTGTAAAGCACGTGCTCTTGGAGTCCTTCCTTAAATTTGCAAACTATGGCTCGTCATGAGCCTTTGATTTATCCTCCTTAATTTCCATGTTTAGAAATAGAATACACCATCCTCCTTTACTTGGTGGATTCTTTCTTCGTATATTCTTCTTGCCTTGGGGCAACCTTCATGTAAGCGACCTGAAATTTGAAATAACCGACACCTAAATGTTGTATTTTCATAATCCAAGATTTGGATATGTTGATACTTACCTATTTTCAATAGGATCTTATCAGAAGCTCCTTGTTAATATTAATTTCTACGTAGAATCCGAAGGATCGAATACCTGCCTCCTCCTCGATGAATCTACCTTTAGGAATATTCCCAAAGAATTTCCTATATGTTCCATAACACTCCAAAGATGCACTGGGAGATTGAGAAGATGAACCCACACTGGCATTTTAGAAATGATAAGAGTATTTGGGTCAAAATCAGAAACCATAGCGAAAATAATAGTCCAAAGATTGCCCCAAAACCATGGACCATCTCGAAAAACATTTATGGTAGTCTTCTTCCTCCTTAAAATGAACCACGAAGAAACCCTTAGAGCAAAAGGAGATTTCACAATTTTTGGACTAGTTATCGGAGACCCACTAGGATAGGGTGGAGGAAGCCAACCACAAACCATTGAATCTACTGATGACCACTAACTATGAAAAAGATAAAATATGGGCACACACATCCTGTTTATTCAGACTCAACATTGGCATCTCCTCTATAAGATCTACTATATAAGCTTGAGTGCTAGATGGATTCAAAATGTTTTGCTACATTGCTGCCTTAAAGGAGGTGAATCTGGGTTCACATATGTCTTAGAGGGAATCCCCTCGTTACCCTTCTCTTCATTTTTTTCCTTGCCCCCAGTTGCTCCTACTACACTTGAACCACCGTTTGTTTCTCCATTGTTGATCACACGAATGTCGAGCAATGCGACCACCTGCTAGGGTTTCTCCCTTCCTTCATTTTCATTCCTCTCATATATATATTACACCCGGATCACACATGACTTATTAAAAATCTTTTTAATGTGGGAATTGCTTGATATTTCGTGGTATGTGTTTTCTTGGACTATTATATCAAACAGTATCATTTTATCTTATAGAGACTGGTTTATCTCTTGAAGTTGGTTGATCTGTTTAAGTGTTCATTGTGTTATTGTATAAGATAATTGTTTTATCCCATTACGGGATTAACCGGTTAATCTTTCCTTGCTCAACTCGAGTTTTCCTATGTTAACTCAAAACCTCATTTTACTTTTTATTAAGCTCGAAAGAGTTGGGATAGTAATACTACCATTTTTTTGGTCATTAAATATAGCATTGGGTGAATGTTTTAGTGATTTTTCTCTCTCTCTCTCTCTCTCTCTCTAAGATAATCCCCGGATTAGGTGAGAAATAAAGAGATTCTATCTCTTGGGGATTGTGTGCACTTTTTCTTTACATAACATGATTGTTGAGTATGTAATTGTTTACTTAAAATTTTAGAAGAAATAAGGGTAGTGGGGAGATGATATGTTAATATTTCTTATAATTGGTTATGGAACGTGTCTCAAGATAAAGTGAAAGTGTTAAAATCAAAATTGTTGACTTGGTATTAATGGTAGGGATGTTATTAAAATTGTTTGGTTCTCATAAGTCAAGAGATCATTTTACCTACCTTGTATTAAATTCAAAATAGGTTTGGTTCTTTGATTTTATTTCTCGTAGAAGTACAAACTTTGTTCTACACTTAATAATGAACTTGGCTATTTATTATTGAATGAAATAATTTCTCTTCTAATTGTTAAATCATTAATAGATTTGGTTAAGGAGAAAAAATTCATATTAAATGTTGATGTTGATTTTCTTGAGGATCGCTTATCTAGTATTGATTGTAACTAAAGTACGTTGAAGGCATTGTAAAGTGGATGTATTCGTGTTGTGGAGATGTTGTTCCATCTCCATTGTATTGTTTACGAGAATGTCAATATTTGGAAAGAACTTAATAAGCATCCTTTATTTTGGAAATTATGGATTGTTTAGTTAAACATTATAATTGAATAAATATCATAAATACAATGTTGGAATATATTGGTTCATTAATTAAAATCTAACGGTTTGTACTAGATGAACCACATAAAATTGATATTATCCTTGTGCCCTAGTATGTGGGAATTGGATGTTGCTTATATGATATTATGATCTTATTTATTGCTATTATAAATTGCGTTATAAGTAATAAGTCATAGTTCTAAATAGCTTTAATCTCAATTGTTATCTTGGTTGAGTGGAAACATAATTTACATTATGCGGATTACTTCATTGATTAATGAGATGTATACTTAATAATAGTATTATGAATATTATGAGTTATCAAGTAGAATAACCTTATCATGATCTCTTATTTCAAATTAATACAACATGAATATGAGTAGATAATTCATGTTAATTCATAGAACTGACCATATATACAACTTTATCTCTCCTACAGTGTGTAGGATGGAGTAACTTTATGAAGTCAATGATTGGATTGGTTACATATGATTTCACCATGAATTATTGTTTAAATATCCGATTCAGATTATTGTACTTGTTTGTAAGTGCGAATGTAATAATTTTGGAAGATGAGTGAACGTAATTGGCCTATTCTACTATCCTAAATAACTAGTTATTATTTTGGAAAATTGAAGATTTATCCTTATGAAGTGTGAAAAATATACTTGTTGTTACGTATCACATTTTTGAGATATAAAGGTGTTGTTAATGTTATTTTTACAACAAAGTATGAATTTAATTAATTAATTTTTTTATGAAACTATATCTAGCTCATTGATTCAAAGCAAGCGAATGAAATAATATGAAGATTCACAACATTAGTGTGATATGGATATCATTACAATGAAAAAAATTATAACCTTATTGTTCTTTACTAATTGAAAAGCATTTAAGAGTTGTTATTAATAACAAAGCGCAAATATAAAATATTGTTATTGTTAAATATTCATGACAAAAATTATAGTTTCATTATGGATGGAACAAAGGTGTCATTAAAGATCATAATACATTATGGGAAAATAATGCAACATAAACTTGGTTATATTAATAATATATCTCACTAAATAAGTTGTTCTATTTATGAAAAATGATGACCAAATAAGATTAAGTGAACCTTTCATAATGAATGATAAACTTATGTGAATGAGACTAAGACCAAAAATAACTAGGAAATGATTGTATCATTTAAACACAAGACTTGGTTAAGTTATCCTATATTAAATATCAACACTGTGTTACTGACAAAGATGATGAGAGGTACTTATTAAGATAGTAACTCAATGAGTTACTATGACTCTCTATCGGGAAAGGAATGTTGTGTATTGATATGAAATAACCTATCGTAAGACAAACTTATCTACTTAATTTAAATGGGTAACTGAAAATGTAAATGAAGCATAGTCATTATGGTTCAATGTCCTTTTGGAGGCATCCTAACCGTAACAACTTAATATGGCTATGGGAATGGTAGTGAGAATGTAATGATGAAAGTATTTACGTGATCACTATATTTCCTATAGGGATCCTAAGGTGGAATTGATATGATTATTTCATTAAAAGGGCGAGTCGTGGTTTCTACTTCTTCAAAACTAAAACTTAATTTCTTAATCAACAAAAATAATCCTCATAACTATATTGAGATAGTTTGTGTGGTGAAGGTAAGACATATTTCATAGGCTAGTGTATAGTCTCAAATTTGGCTTGAAATGCAATGCTTAAAAAATATGACCATAACAATGTAAATGTTGATTACATTGTTTGTTCATCATTTCTTCTAATCAACAGTGTTTAGAATCGAGAGGAAGTTACTTAAATAATTTACAGATTGACACTAAGGAGATGCACAAGATTCTCTTAACCTATAAAAATGTTTAACATAAAGTATGCATGGTATACACACTTGTGTAGAGTGTTTAAGGGAGATTGGGGATATCTAAAGGACCCTTATAGGTGCACATGGTTAATGTATGTTATTAAATTGGATTTTGAATACTAAAAATTCTAGATTATTTAGCAATAAAATAACTAATAATGATAATCATTATAGCAGAGATTAAACTTAAGGGGTTTGTTTTAAAAATTCCCTTAATTTTGATGAATCATAACATGGGTGTTACACCAAGACTTGATTTACCCTTTTTGTTTGTCCATCAGTTTTCAGGTGATAAGATGAACTAAAATTCAGTTTTGTTCCTAAGGCTGCATTAAGCATTTTCCAAAATCTGGAATTCATTCTAGGATCTCTATCTGATATGATCAGCTCCGGTATTCCATGCAATCTAAATATTTCTTGAAAAAATATTCTTTCCAATACTAGTGAATCATCTTTCATATTCCCAGGTATAAAATGTGCTACTTTTGTGAGCTTATCCACCACAACTAGAATTACATCATGTTTATTTTTAGACAAGGGAAATCCTTGGATGAAGTCCATGCTAATTACTTTCCATTTATATTGTGGTACATTATGCGGATACAACAGTTTTGTAGGATGTAAATGTTTTGTCTTAACTCTTTGGAATTCTAAGCAATGGGCTACGTAATTTATAACATCCTTTTTCATTCCTTTTAGAATCATTGTATAATTATATCAACTAACATTTTTGTTACCCCCAGATGACTTGAATAAGGTGCATCGTGAAATTACACAAGTAATTTATTTCTTAATTCATTTCTAAAGGTACATATACTCTTCAAATAACGCATAATTCCATCATGTTCAAATTTAAAACCATCATACCTCTTATCACTAGGATTGTTTTCTAGTGTTGTTTTAACTTGTTGATAGTAAGGATCTAACTAAAGTTGTTCTCTAACTTCATCTTTAAATTGAGTTCTTAAAGTAACAATAACAGAAATATGTTTCTTATGGATTAAGACATCTCCTACACATTTTTCTTTCCCTTAATATAAATTATATCAAACTCATAATGTGATCAATTCTAATCACTGTGTTGTCTTACATTTAAATTTGGTTATGAAAAGATGTATTTTAGACCCAAGTGATATGTTTTCAATTCAAAATTTTTCTTAATAGATAATGCCTCCAAACTTGCAATGCATGCATAATAGTAACAAGCTCTAAGTCATGTGGAACATAGTTTTGTTTAGTTTGAAGAAGGAATCCTCTCAATAATTCTCCCACAAGCATCAATTACTATTGTAAAATTTCCATTCGGATCCAAAACCTTTAATATTGGAGTAGAAGTTAGTTTTTCCTTTAATAATTTGAAGGATTCTTCACACTTATCATTCCAAACAAAAATTTATTTTTCTTTTGTAAGGTATTAATTGGTCCTTCCACTCTAGATAAGTCCTTAACAAACTTCCTATAGTAACCATCTAGTCCCATGAAAAATTTGATTTCATCTACATCCTTAGGAGATGGCCATTCCATGATAGCCTTTATCTTAAACAAGTCAAACAAAATTATTTCCTTATTGATTGTGTGACCCAAATATTTTGCTTATTTTTGATCAAAAGTACATTTGTACCACTTACCATATAGTTTATGCTTCCTTAAAATCTGAAAAATTGTTCTTAAATGTTTATCATGTTCCTCTATATATTTTGAATATATAAGGATATTATCAAGGAACACTAATACAAATTGATCTAAGTATTCCTAAAACACATTGTTCATCATATTCATGAAGTTTTCTTGTACATTAGTGAGTTTGAAAGTTAAAAAAATTAACTCATAAGGCTCATATCATGTTCTAAATGTTGTTTTATGGATGTCTTCATCTCTAATTCTCATAACCATATCGTAGATAGATCTTTGAATAGACTGAAGCACCCCTCATTTGATAAAAAATATCATCAATTCTAGGAAAGGGGTATCCATTTTTAATTATTACATTTTTTAACATCCGGTAGTCAATACATAGTCTTAGAGAACAAGGTAACATCGTACATAGTCAATACATACTCTGTGGACAACATTATTTCCATACTTAAAAATCCACGTATTTTCCATGTATCCATACTTTCTAGACAATTTAGAAGCTAACTTAGAAGAAATAAAACATTTAGTTGGTCTAATATCAAATAAAATAGTAACAGGTAATCCAAACAACTTACCCTTCACTTCTATGGGAGTGGCCTATTTCTCTGCCTCATAATTTCCTACATCAACATGCATCCTTTGCTGAAATGGTTCTTTGGACCTAGATTTTTTTTCCACTACTGATTATTCCCTTGGTTATTCTAGGGAAAGTTACTATCATAATGATCACCTTGGCATTTAAAACAACCCCCAATAGGCCCCTTCCTCTCAAATATGTTCTAAAAACCATAACTGTGTTTTCCTTCTTTTTTCTATTGTTCATAGCAAATTTATCTACAACATGTTTCTTTTTCAAGTCTTCCTTTTTTATCAAATCTCTTTCACCATGTATTTTTAGCAAATGGAGGTGAGGAGGTATTACTTTTTATTTTGTATTTTTCCTCTCTTGAAGTGAGATTCCACATAATTTTCATTCATGTCTTATAGATTTTTCAAAAAATTCCTCCATAGTGGATGGTCCATGCACATCCACTTCACCCCCTATGTTAGGATTCAAGCCAAAAATTAACTTACGAATCTGTAATTTCTCATCTTTTAATATTGGGGAACATATTTCATAAGTTTAGTGAAGCATTCCCAATAATCAGTTACTCACAGATTTACATTAGCTAAACTCTAAAATTCAGTCATTTTCTGGTCAAAATACGGTGGGGTAGCCAACATTGATAAAATTATCCTTTGAATTATTCCCAAGTTATAGTTGATGTCTCAATTCCTAGTTCCATTTTATGGTTGTCCCACCAAGTGGAAGCTTCGTGAGAGAGCTGAAAAATACCCCACATAGCCTTGGTTTCTTTAGAGAAGTCTTTGATCTCAAAATATTTTTCCATTTCACTTAACCAATTTTCATCTCCATCCCCTAAAGTAGTTCCATCAAAGTTTTTGGGACTAATTCTTTTTATATCTTTAGCCGCTTTAGCAATCATGCGAGCTTTCTTATTATCTCGCTTATTTTTATTAACATGTTTCTGGGTTGTTCATCCTCATTCTCCTCTTCATTTTCTTCCTCATGTTATTCTTCATGTTCTTCGTTTTCACCCCCAACATGTTGTTCTAAGGAAACAACTTTGTTACAAGCGTCTTGGAGAACTAAGAGGATCTCATACAATTTATCGTTAGTTGAACCCTTAAGATTTCCTGGTCTAGTTAAAGCATCATTGTTCACTCTTCTTACCATTATATCATGTTGAAATAGGAATAAAATTAATATTATCATAATGAACCCATTAATTCTAAGAGATAGAACCTTCATCTCGATACAAAAATGTAACAACTCATTTATTTTTCCCTAACTAAAGTCAAAAACTATTTCAATCAAATAACAATTTTTAAACAGTATGATTATTAAGTTAAGTTTGATCCATCTGATAAATCTTCCATGTTTAAACCTTGTTCATCATAGAAGGGTGAATCTACAACTTTCCCTTTATTCCACTCTACATGAGTAACCATATAATCTTTAGTATGTTCAGGTTTACCTTTATCTAGGTTGAGAAAAGTTATGCTTCCATCCTTAAATTTCTACCAAAAAGTTAACTTTTTAACTTTATATTATGGTATCTCGACATATATATAATAAGGATACAATGAACAAACAATACAATCAGCTACTTGTATTACTTTGACCAAAGTTTCTAGTTATGCATAAACAACTTATGCCGAGACCGCAAAAAAGTATTAGGGATATAGTCTTTTGTCTCCAAAAATTTATCTCGACACACTGCTATCCGGGTTTTTTTTTTAAGAAGGTGAACATGTTACGAAATATTAATTTTGTTCTTTATAGGACCATATCCAAAAACGAAAATAACCACAACTTACTCTGGGTATTTATGGAATAGGGAGATACCACGTAATATAATTACCGCCATTACGTTCTCTTCATCTCTTCCGTAAATCCTCCTAGTTAGCACTATGTCATGACGTTTGAAAGATGGTATAAGATTACATCCAATATATGACGCCTTTAAGGTTTTCTACTCGCAAGCATATTTCATCTTGTGATAACTTCTATGAGATTTAAGTACTCCTTGTTTACCTAAGGTATAGTCAAGAATCTTACTTAATACTTCTTAAAGTCATCTAATTGTGTTTCCCACAACTTTTATAACTTATTTGTGTTATGGAGTAAACTATTAATTACCCTCTTGTAAGGTCATCTTGTTGAATTTATAAGTTGCCAAATCAAAGGTTGGTTTAGTTTATTAACTCGTTGTGTATATGATAAGGAAGTTAATATTATTACTTGTGAAGGTTAAATTATTATTTCATAAATAAATAAAGATTAAAAGTAATCATTTTGTGTTAACCATGCCCACTTTATTCTCAACTAGGAGTTTATTAACCATGTTTACTATTATCATATCTTCTTATTATGAAATATAGATAATACCATTATTATTCATGGTCAGTACACATTTTACTTTATGAACTTGTTTATAATCAATACTATTATATCCAATATAAAAAATTTTGTTCAACAACTTGCTTTCTGTTGTTTTGATTTAATCATAGGACTAGTTAAGTAAGAGATTCAGATTAAGTAATGAATTAATAATACATCTAAAGGTCTTTTGACCATTTATTTAATTAATAGATCAACAACAATTATATGAAGACTTAGACATTAAAATAGGAATGTAGATAATATCCACTCATATTCATATCATGGTCAATTAAATAGGCCATTCATTCCCTTATTAACACAAAATCGTCTTTCATCGTAATAAAGATAACAAAATCCATAATTAGGATTATACATCGGGGTCATATGCCCATCCTTTCAATTAGGATTTCTTCTTGAAATATTTTAATACAAATAAGATACTTATTGAAATGAACCTTTTTACATATGACCACAAGGTCATAATCTACAAAAAGTATTAAATCAATCCAAGTATTCACTTCATAGCTTCTCCTATTTACTTGTACATCAATTAGGAGAGAGAAATATACATGGGTCAGTTTGAGAGAACTGGCATGAGTCAACCTACTCATTTTCTACATCGTAATCATTATATAATGATAATAACAATCAAGGTTTGACTCTATACTTGATTCAAACCATTTTACCAATTTGATCAACACAAATCAAATCAAAAAGTTATAACATCATTAGATTACTTCATACCGGATCAAATAATAAATAATCACTTAATTTGCACTTCATATTAAATCATAATTAATTATCCAATAATGATCTTCACTTACATTCATAATATTTCCTTAAATTTATCTCAAACATACTTATACTTATACGGGTTGTCCACGTTTTCCTATACAGTCCTTCAATAAAATATTAAATAATAAAATCATTATTAGCTACCAGCCAACAATTATTTTCTTGTAACATTAATATTTCAAACTTGCTAACAATTTCCTTTTTCAAGACCCTAATTTAAAATAAATTTCACACAAAGTACTATATTTACCTAATTATAAAAACAGATAACCGCATTGTTCATTCTCTTCCAAAGTATTTGTATTCCATAAAGAGAGAAAACAAACATCTAACTAATGTCTTATATATGCTTAAAATAAAAGTACAAACGACATTCTTAATACCCTATAAATGGACTTGAATCCAAAAAAGTAGATAACCAAATAACCTCCTACTCTCCCTATTTCACATACCCACAAAAGAAGGAAAACAAAATAGTTAGTTCATGTATCTAAATATGTAAGCATATATCTACAACAAATACTTAGCATGTAGACCCATTATGGGTGTATTTGAAACTCGTAATATCTCGTATATGTATTCAAATTTAAAAGATAAGATGATTTTAATATTCGGAAAAGGATTTATGATCCGAGAGGACAATATTTAAAAATTTGCATACATTCTTGCTACACATACCCAAAGATTGGGAATTTAACGTACTCAAAGAAATAATCCAAAATAATGGTTCCAGTATCATAATGTATGCATCCCATTTTACACCAATACCACATCATGCGGACTCAATATGGAACTGGTAATTTTATTTTAAAAATTAAATACACCGAACATAAGTTAATCACATCCGAATACTCAATAATTTCTCAAACTCATTCCATTCAAAATAAAGAAGCTCGAACAATGCTCTTTTATTTCATTCATTTTTTTAAACAAGCAAACCTAGAATGAAACGTATGCCCAAAAGTATAGTAAAATCAACTCACAAACTCTTCCATCTCATAAAACCAAAAATACGTAGACCCAATAAATTTTTCAACACATATACTTCCAAATCTATATGTGAATTCAACATGTTATCAAAATAAACAGTTTCAAGTCAATATCAAATAGTTTATAATAAAACCCATCACAAAAACACACTCACAAAAACACCCATAAATCTATTAACAAGATATAATGATTAGGATTTAGAATATGAGGAAGAAGCTCATACCGTGATATCCACATCTTGATCCATTTTGCTTCTTTGTTCCTGAAATCTCCTCAAGAAATAAAAATTACAATATTATTACTTAATCATTTCTTTTACAACCGATCTCTTTATCCATCCTCAAAAATTTATTTATGGTGAGAATCAATCATAGTCGAGAGGATTCCACTTCCTCCAAAAAAACCCAAGTATCTCATAGTAACAATAATAATCAAATGAGAAATAAATAAGGAATGCACCAACTTAGGGTTGGATTTTCGGAAGCTAACCATTCCCGAGGAGTTATAATGTAGCCAAATTCTAAACAAACTTGATATTCTACAAATAACATGAACTCCAAAAGAAATAAATCTCCTTCTTCATTATTGAATAATGAATTACAATGTTTCCTAAATAGGAAAACAACTCCCAACTCGAGTTGCCAAGCAAACTCTAACTAACTTGACTAAATCTACTCTAGGTGGCGGAAATTACTATTTTTAGCAGTTTACTAGAACCTGCTATTCTTAGTAAGTTCACACGGGCAGAGAAATTACCATGCATCTTCTACATTCCTAAATTAGAGGAATTGCCAAATTTCTAACTCATAATGCAACTAATAGACTAAAATTAACTAATGCCCAAAAATAGGAAAAAACCGAACTACAACTTAAATCCTAATTTTTAGCCTCAAGATGGCGGATTTAGGGCCCAAAAATGTGCCGAGACTTGCCCTAAATGGTATGTCTGGTTTTGGTTGTGTTCCTCTCATTGAAACATGTGATTTCAAAAAAAAGGGACTCAAACGGACATTCGGAGATCAAGTTATGACCTTGTCAAGTTCCTACTAATTCTGGCGCATCAAGTTAGGCCTGTATTAATTTTCATTAAACCCAAAACCCTTCCATACCACTTTCACATGACACCTACTCTTTTTAAATTATCTCCACATTAACCATATATAGTTCGCATAACTCTTGCCTAGAATTTGGTTAAGTTATTAATGTACCATTTTAAATATGCCACAAATTTAAACAAAACACTACTACATGCCACCTAGGTTATATGCCATCCACTCTAATCAAGTGAATTAATATTCCTTGATTTAAGAAATCATTTTTAATCCTTCATACACCTTAATCATACTTAATATAAATATTAACCCATGCTCATATGCCATGAGAGCTAACATCATTGATACATGTCGCGAAATCCAAGTGAGTTTTCAATGAAAATTATCAACCTTGGATCACACACACAGCTAGATTGTTAGATGATCCAAAGTAACATGGTAACATCTCCAAGGTCCGGGACCTTGGCTCCTTAATATGAACCCTCAAAGAAGGCCAATTTTTTTCTAAACTATGTGCATTTGATGAAAGACCGGGTCAGCAAAACCTATGATACTAAAATTAAACTACACTATTCAAATCTTCAAAGAAAAAGGGAGAGAGATAACCGAGAAAAACTAAAAATGACCATGTACCAATAGTTAAAGGACAAAATGATTAGCTTTTACAATCACAAAATATTTAATAGAAAGATAATGATGTGCACAACTTTCTACCTTTTATCTTAACATAATTTCTTTGCATAAGGATAAAAACATAACAATAACAAAATGGATTTATATCAATTCCACAAATAGTACCAATCATCTTTAGTAATCACAACATGTAACTTATTAGAGAAGAAATAAATCAATGTGAAGGTAAAATGGATTATTCAGGTGTTAGGAAATAAAAATTCACAAGTACAAAGTTCACCACCGATATATACAACACATAAAATTGAAATAAGGATAAATATCAGATTCTGCATAATAATATTGAGGCTTAAGCATATATATAAGTACTCAAAAGGCAGAGTATCCTTATACAATTGATCAAAAATTTTCTAAATACATAATGCATCCTTTTATTTATAGATTAAGAAGGTTGAGCAATTTTAGCTACTCTTCTTAACTATTACATTCCAAAAATAGGATGCATTTACATTCATGAAAAAATATCCCACAAAAATAGCCAAGTAGTTGTGAAACTTTGACTAGGTCAAACCTACAACTTGAATGGTAGATCGTGGCTAGAGGTTGTGCAAAAATGGCAGCCAAAACCTCGGTTGGGGATGGTGCCACCCTTTCCTTGAGCACCTGAATCTAAATCGGTTCCTCAAGCTTCCTCTTTAGCTTGCTTATTTAGGATATAATTTAATTGGAATTAAATCTAAATATTGCAGAGTCACTATTAAGCAAATGATGTATAAATGTTGAAATACAAAAATGACACAAAAAGACTAAGATTTAAAATATGAAACCCTAAGTAAAGAAGAAGGAGAAAGGACTTAGTTGATTTCCATGCAATCTGGAACTAAACTAGGCATGGAGAAGTGATGAAAAGGATTTAAGAAGTGTCGTAAATTCTTAGTATAAATTTTGAAATACCGAGATGAGGCTAGACATGGGCACTTAGGATAGGTCAAGGATGCATGGGCACTGGAGACCACTTCTGGGTGTTGGTGACTACACAAGAGCTCGGGATATGATTTTTGGTGTGTCATAAGGCCTTCATTGTTGTTTCCTTTTGATCTCCTGATAGTTACACTTTGATCATTAAGGGTATCTGTAACCTATAAAATAAGAGTTCTCCCGCATAAGCCCATAAACCACATCAAACCTAAAAAAAAAAATGTAGAATGGGGAGTCAGATTGACCTTGACGGTCACCTCGAGAGTGAACTTACAACCAAACGGTGCAATCGCATATCATACTCCATGTAGTTCTTGTGAGTGTGTGTAGAAATAGTGTCATAGGATGCCCTTGTGTAAGTTACACTTGATAGCAGGTTGTAGCTAGAATGTAGAAATATATAGCATGTGTGGATGGAATAGAATGAACTTCCCCTTCCTATGGTGTATATGCAAAGTATGCAGTACCTTGTCCCTTGAATGGATGCCTTTGTGTGTCTTAGGTTCCTTTTAGATGTGAGCTTAGGTGATGATAATAATGCTTAGTGTGTGGTCCTTTATTTTGAACACATAAATATGTATTTATATGATTCACTTGTTTGAATTTTGTAATTGACAATTGGAAGACCGAATCATAAGTGAAAAAGATTCCTAAAAAGGTAAAAGAGACCCTAAAGGAGTGAGTAAGGTGAAAAAGGGTCAGGGGCGCCTAGAGGGGATAGGGGAACCTAGGCACTTTTGTCCCGGCTAAACACTAGTGTATGAAGCCATGAAAGATAAATCAAGGAAAATCTCGACCGGTTGTAGGGTGTGTAAGACCAAATAGAAAACAAGAGACAAAGAAAAGAGGTAAAATAAAATCGTCAATTGCTATTTTTCTTTCTTAGGAATCATGTAGATGTTAGTATGTTTTTAGGACCTATAAATGTACCCAAGAGTCTACATTTACCACCACTTTATGTTGTTGTGTGAATACTTGATAGTATAAAGTAGATAAGAGATACATACCTTATGATTCGTAAATCGTGTAGTGAAATGTGTGCCGAGTGGGCAAGTGTAGCGTGGAACGATGCAAAGTGAAGTGTGGAGACTAGGAAAGGAAAATGACCCTAGGGGTGAAGCATATACATTGTACCATTTTTTTGTAGCTTGTGATTGCTGCTTATTTTAAAAATGAACTTGTAAAATAAGAGAAAGATTGTAGTCAAATTCCTTTGTATAATAAATCATAGAAAATTATGCATAAGTATGTAAAAGTGTGTAAAGGAAAGTGTGCACCTAATGTAAAAGAGTGTAAAAGGATAGAAAAGTGTCTTGAAATGTTGTGTAGAGAATTTTTTGGGTGATCTCACATGAAGAGAAATGTTTTGGGTGATCTCTTTCCAAGTACAAGTTTTTTGGGCAATCTCATGCTAAGTGCAAGTTTTTTGGGCGATCTCACACCAAGTGCGAGATTTTTGGGAAATTTCACACTCGAAGAGCCAAAGTTGGGGAGAGAGGTCTAATGTTATTCTCCTTCCACAACTCTTCTTGATAAGCACCATTATATATGGTACGTCCTGATTTATTCTATTGTCTGAATTAGTTCTGATTATATTGATTATTCTAATTGAAATTAATTGTAGGATATTGCATACATATTATAACTATAAAACTTATCTAAAGGTTTCTTTGAACTATGTTGATCTGATAATTTGACTATATGTGCCCCTAGGAAATTAGCACCCGTGGAAGGAAATAGGCACCTAGGCACTACTATCTAAGTCTAGGTGCTGGTGTTTTTATCGTCTAATTCTAGGCTATTCTGTGACTTTATTTATGTTGTGTACAGTCTGCACTGGGATGACCTAAATTGTAGCTCGAGTTGTTGTAGGGGTGATTTTTTCATCCAATGTATGACCCCCTTGTTTGGGGTGCATGCGATGTTAGTAGGAGAATGGAGCTCAAAGGAGAAGACCTCGATATCGTGTTGATGTGGATACCTAAAAGGGGTAGGGTATGTGCATGGTAGAAACCAAGGCATATGCAAACAAAGTGGCTAGTAACATGTGTTAGTAATAAAATCTAGTCATGCAAAAGAAGACAATGTAACAAGCAAGTGTGTAAATAAAGTGGATTGAGAAAAGCAGGTTTCAAACATTGGACATTGCTCATAATGTCATAAGACAATCAGGGCCGAAATGGACAAAATAATACAATGTGTAAACAAGACATAGGGCATATCCCACAAATAATGACATGCAATAACAAACAATAGAAAGAAAAATGTATCAGACAACCATGGTGGAATATAGTCTTGCAAGGTAAATATTGCACATGAAGCACCCGTTAGCATGTTAGAAAGATAAATATTATGTCAAAGCATGTATGTATCAATGGAAAGTAATGTGCTAGAAAGTAGAAGTAGTAAATAATGAAATAATAGCACTTGTAATGTGTGAGAGTAGTAAAGGTAGATGCTCCCAGATCCTCGGTGGGACTGGTAAAATTTATAGTTTCGATCATCATTATAGCATGTTAGAACTTGTAAGAGATCTACATGCACAACTAGAGACCAAGTGGACACACATATGTGTATATAAAAATATAATGACATACTAAGTATCTGACTAGCATAGTAAGCAAATTACATCATGTAAGTAGTATAAGCAAAGCAAGAGTAAGTGTAACCAAGATATGAAAATGTAGTGTATGAATGTGATGGAATGGTATGTAATGTGTGAATGTGATAGGATAAGTATGTCCCCCGATGGATGTGTATGAGATGAGGTTCATTTATAAAATTCCCCTCAACAATCAATAATGAACCATAAAACAAGAGTGCGTCATCGGGAAATGGTTTTAGAATGTTCTAGAAAGATAGATCATGAAGTATAGAGCATGAAAAAGTGAATGTGGTGATGTTCATTTCAAATTTAGACCCTCATTAGTCGAGTATGAACTGAGAACTAGAGTGTTTCGTAGGGTAATGACATTGTGATGTGTGTGCCAAAGGGTGTGGAGTGCTTAGGAAAATTAGACATAAAGCGTGAAGTATGATAGTAGATGCTAAAGAAAACTAATAGTGCTAGAATTAAGGGGAGTGCAATGCCCCCAAGTGTGTTAATGATGGAGAGATATGTGAATATGTGAAAAGTATCATGACATGGTGAAGTTTCAAATGTTTTTGGCTATCAATGTAAGTATTATCTTGTTTTACAAAGAGAATTGGATGCGGAAGTGGAGTAGGTTGGGGAGGGATCTTGAATGGTGGTAGCTTATTTGGGATTAATAACATTGTAGATGACTTAGTAGGAGGAGATAATGGGGTAAATATTTTTAAAGGTGGTTACTTATTTGGAATTAGTAATGTTGTAGAGGACTCGAGAGGAGGAGGTTAATCTTGGCTTAGCGAAGAAGGAACATGAGTGACTATGGAATGATGTTCATTAGACATAAATGGATCAGATTTAGTAGCCCATTGGGATTTAGCAATTGAAGATGTAGCAAGATGTTGTGAAGAAAATGAAATAAAACCCTGATGCGCAAGGTGCTTAATTCTTCATTTTAAATCATAACAATCATTTTCATTATGTCCATTAATTATGTGATAATTGCAAAATGGAATACCTGTGTACTTGGCAAGCCGATAAGGAGGATAGCAATGAGTAGTTGGTAAGTTGATCAATTAATGAGTGAGAAGATGAGGAATAATATCATGTTTCTTAGCATTGAAATCAAACTTGAGAGGCATTGGTAGGGGCGAGACTTGTGGTTCACTGACATGAGCATATGTAGAAGAGATAAAAGTAGAATGAGATCGAGAAGTAGAACTAGCGTGGGCTTGAGAAGCATCCTTGATATGTTGGATTTTATCTTTAAGAGATGTAATCATTATTTCCATAGCTTGAATTTTTTTTGGAAATAAACAATGTAAAGCTTGAATTGACTCTAAGATGGTTTGATTAGATGGAGGATTAGGAATGATAGAGTCATCAGATAGACGATGAAAAATGAAACTTACTTAAGCGAGTGGCATACTGTGAGGGAGATACACGGTTGGAAACAATTTAAATGTATGCAAAATGTGGGACCTTATGAAAATCATGTGAATTGTTTAATAAAACTTGATCGCAAGGAGAGCAATACTGGACTTAGGAAACTTGTCAGAGGAAACCTTGAATTTTTTATAAACAAGTATAAGATAATAAATATTGACTGGGAATACTTGATAGTTGTTTTGAATGTAACTATGAGATATAAAACTTAATCCCTTTGTTCAATAAACTTGATCTATATTATATTTAGTGAGTACATGGTTCTAACCAACAATAGTAAACCTTTTAAATGAGAAGGAATGTATTTAATTGATGTCTTTAGTTTCAATTGAACTATTTTGTGTATAAATTAAACACATACATTTTACTTTGGTATTGGAAAATGATAGAGAATAAACATTTGGAATAGGAAATCAACATAAAGAGAGTCAATTTGATAAAGGATGAAGAACCTATCTAACACGACAACCCCCATATTGACATTTATTACCATGACATCACATGAAAGGGACCAACCCTCTATTATTATTTTTAATTGAAATCCTTTAGAGATCAAGAGAGCTCTCATAGTTATGAAGGTAAGCTTTCACCATTTCCTTAAAATATAATTAGAACCTTTCTTCTCTCCCAATTTAATTAAAATATACATTATAATTTTGATTAACTAAAATTGACTAAACTAGGTCGTAAAAATTAGTTAATCTAAGCTATGAATAGCTGTAAATGAAGAAAAGAAAGATGCTAAAAGTCTAAGAAAGTCTCAGAAATAAAATAATAAATCCTAATGTGCAAGAGAGAAGAGGAAATAACTTAGTGAATAACAAAAGCTATGGTCTGTGTCACAATCATGAATAAAAAATAAAAAATCACTAACAAATGTGTCGATCCGTGAAAAGGATGGATATGGGGATCTTCCCAGACTAGGGCACCTGGAGCAGGACTGGGGTGTCCATGGGTGCTCTGGTATGAAATTTGGAAGCCCCGGTCTAGGAGAAAGGTTTGAAATTGTTGCTCATAAGGTCGAAGGTGATATGAGACCCTAGTTGTCGGTTGCATTAATTTTCCTGTACTATGCCAAATGCTCAAAATATCCCAAGAGGAAGTATTAAAAACCCTCAAAAAGAAAGATGCAAATGAATGGTTCAGATCTCATTCACCGCCACAACAATGGGCTTACTAACTAATCATTGCACTACATTTCGACCTAAATGTAGTTCCGGTGAGTGTGTACATGTTGTGCCTTAGGTGCCCTTATGTTAGTCGTACTTTGTGAAGTATCGAGAAATAAATAAATATAGAAAATTTAATAGAATGTGTGCATGGAATAGAATAGAATCCCTCCCCCGTGAAGTGTGATGCAAAATTCTTGGTTTGTGCCTTGATGATGGAGCTATGTGGATGCCAATGTAATATATGGATGTAACTCTATATGGAATAATAGTAGTAAGTGATGTTAGGTCCCTCATTATGGTCTCATAGCTTTAGTTTTATAGATTTCTCTTGTTTTGATTTCATAATTAACCCTAAAAAGGCCAACCATAAGAAAGATAAATATGAAAAACAACTAGAAGAGGCCCAAAACATGGCAGAAAGTACTAGAAGAATCAATGCACCCCTAGGTGGGACCAGGGTGCCCAACCGAGGCTAAGATAACGCAAAATGTCTAGAAATGGCTGAGCATATGGGTGCAATAGGTCACAAAATACAAAATGAAATAAACAATATAACTAAAGGAAAGGGGTTAATCAAGACTTTCTTCACTCAAGAACCTTCTAAATAGTAATATGAGACTAGTATAAATAAATGTCTCAAGTGCGTGATTTTGTGACTACATTTTACCCACACTTTATGTTGTTGAGTAGAAATCTTGGTAACATAAAGTAAATTCATATGCGTACCTAATGTCCAGAACAATCTAGTATAAATGCGCCAAGGACTAGACAAAAGAGTGGAATGACAAAATATGAAGGACAAAGGAAACTGTAGATGAAAAATGCACAAATAAAAAGTGATTAGAGTGAACCTAGGATAGAATGCGTGTGTGTAGTTATCGTGGAATGTTGTTGTTGTCGTTATGTTATTGCCCCCATTTGACTGCTTGTTTCTCATACGGCTAGACCTGCAAGGAGAAAATGATCAAGTAGTCAAATATGTATGTATGTAAGTGTAAAAATGTAATGTAAAAGATGTATGTGTAAATGTAAAATACGCTAATGCAAAAGTCTAAATGGAAAATGTAAATGTAAATGGAACATGTGCACCTGATCCATATCAAGAAAAGTGTAGAAGGATATCTTGTACTATGATTTTTGGGGCGATCTCATGCCATAGGCCGAAGAAGTGTAGGGAGGAAATGCTCTGTGTCCTCCAAGCTCTAACTACTTCCCTGAACTGTGTGTAGAGATCTCTATACTATCCTGGTTTTTTGGGTGATCCGATGCCACTAGACAAAGTAGTGTAGGGAGGAACACCCACTGTAACCTCCAAGCCTGTAACTACTTCCCAAAATGCTAAGGACACCATGTCCTGTAAAATCCATTGTGTATGGGGTTCATAGACTAGCCTCAACCCACACGTTGTATATAATTGAACCAAACCTTTGTAGAATATCTATGTTAGTATGTGAAACCCCCAAATGATTCCCCCTCTTTGGGGGCACATGTGACGTTGCTTGATAGGAGATATGTGGCCCCAAAAGAGGACCAACCACATGTACACTAGAAAGTGCTTGGTAAAAACCAAGGCATGCACAAACAAGACAGATAACCAAAGATAAGTGTAAATATGCATGTGTAATATACACAAACAAGTGTAAAAGCTACCAAGAAAAGAAGTAATGTAATCATGCAAGAAGACAAAAAGTTCACACAAGGCGGGCTATAAACATGGGACATCACTCACGATGTCGTAAGACACACAAGGCCATCATGGCTGCAAACAAGAAAACAAGTGTGCACACCAAAGATAGGGAAATGCCCACAAATAATAGCAAATAAGAGCAGACAAAGTAATACCCAAGTATGGAAAACAATGTCCCCGCATAATAAATGTTATACATGAAGCACCCATTAGCATGTTAGAAAGATATCTAGTATGTCAAAAGTGTGTATAAGCAAGTAATGTAGCGTGCTAAGTACAAAATGAAACAATAACACCTGGAAGAGATGGATGTGGATGCCCCCAGTGACTAGTGTAGGAAGGGTAGAACGTGAGCATTTGTATTGCGTGTAAGAGAAATGTACATGTGATCATAACTAGAAGAAAGCGCGAATGAGCATGTGTGGATGATATAGATAAATGACATACAAGTAATCAAACTAGCATGTGTGATAAAGTGACCTTGTACAAACAAAATTAAGCAAGAATAAAATCAACATAGTATGTAATATGTTATGGACGGATGAAATGGAATGCAAGATGGAGTGATAGGAGAAATGTTCCCCGAGTGAATGGAAGTGTATGCGGTGAGGTTTATTTTGTTTGCCCCTCAAGATCAATAATGAACCATAAACGAGAGCGCGTCATCGAAATGGTCGAGTAGTGTGCATTGTGTCTAGCACATTGTAATGAGTATGTGTGTATAATGGTGACATAGAGAAGAGATGTGCGTGTGGACCCTATAGCTTAAGCATAAAACACGATGAAATAAAAGGTGGAGTGATGATTTAGCCATAAGTGTATATCACTATAGGATGAAAAAAGGGAGTTCTTATGTAACCTAAGGTGTATACCACTAAAAAATGAAAGAAAAGGTGACAATTTATCCTAAAGCGTATGCCAATAAAAGATGATTAGACGAGTGATGATTTATCCCTAAGTGTATATCACTACAAAATAACAAGAGGGAGTGGTGATGTAACCTAAGGTGTATACCACTACAAGATGATAGAATATGTGACGATTTAGCCTAAAGTGTATGTCACTAGCCTAGAAATGTCACATGATGGAATATGGAGTGGTGATCGTGTGATGAATGTAAGGACCATTTGATTTTTAAAACCCTCAAAGAATGAGTATGGACTGATGAACTAAAGTGTGTCATCGGGTAGTGAGTGCGGCGCGTAGAAGACAATGTAGGATGACCATGTGATGAGTGGATTGTGTAAAAACGTTATGTGTAGAATGTAGTGTAAAAATTGTATAATGTGTAAAGTGTATTGTGTAGAATGTATATATATAGACTAGTAATGTAATGCTAGACTCATATGTGATGAAGACTAAGATGATATGGGATGTGTAGATGCAGAAATGTCGAAATGTTTAAGACCAAATGTAGAATGTATGATGTATGACACAACATGTGTGATAAAATGCAATATAGAAATCCTATAGTGCGTGTGTGGGTTTCATGTGTGGTATGACCTCAATAGTCAAGTGTGAACCAAAGCACAAGAGTGTGTCATTGGGTAATGATGATGTTATAATAATGAGTACGCCAACCAAGTGTGTGAAAACATAACAATGAAAAATGTAGCTATGTTAAGACAAGGTAAGGGTGGGTGAAGTTTCATGCCCCCAAATGTATGATAGAAAAGATGACTATGGGCCACTATCAAGAAGATCATCATTGTCATGATCAAAACATGTCGTGGCAACGCGTCATAAACCTAATAAGCTATAGAGTGAGGAGGTTCATAAAGGGACCTGTTATGGTGGAGTGTGTAGACATTCATTGCATATTATTCATCAGTAAAGGTGATTAGTGGGAAACCATGAGCATGCCAATGAGATATATTTGGAGCGTAAGTAGGAGAAGAATCAGTATGGATAGAGATATTGCTGAAAGGCATAGGAAAAGTTAGCAAGGAGTGACGATCTTCTATTGTGCCTCCAATATAATCAAGCCAATATTTTCCAAGTGTGAGTGGAGATTCACGAGGGGAGTGTAAAAAAACCATCAAATGAAAAACATGTAATCCATAAGATGTCGTAGTGTGAAAATAGCCATGATAGAGATGTGGTGAATGAAGAGGTGGTAAAATTTCATTGAGTGTTATGCCAAACCTATCCAAACTGTCATGTGTACAAATAGTTTCTAAACATGTAGAGTCAACAAGGATATGTTGCCAAAAGGTCCTATTGATGAACAATGTGCATGTAAAAGGAGGTAGCACAGAGCGATAATTCGTGGAGGAGAAGAGATAGCGTTAACACTATACACGATCCTTTATACAATACCATAACATTAGTAGATGGAGGGGTCTTAAACCTATATTCATCTTGGCCATCGACCACAAAATTTTCTTCGAAATAAGAATCATTTACACCTAGAGGGGTAAAGTCAAGTTGTCTTAATGCTTCATTTGTAAGTTCAATAGCGTCAACTTCATCCTTAGAGTCATCAATGTGAACATTATCATGTGGTATGGCATTATCAAGAATGTTGGTAGGGGTACCATAGGTGTAGTTGTAGAAGGTGACACAACTGGTGGAGGAGGAACTGTCACTGTAGGTGGGATAGAAGGTGTCACGATGGGCAAAGAAGGGACAATAATAGGAGATGATATTGTAGGTGAAATAATATCGGTTGTGTTATTCAAGGTAGTTGGGGTACTAAGAGTGGTAGAGGAAGATGATGAAGCGCTAGATTGACCAATGTCATATGTATCAAGGTTTTTGTATGGAATGCGTTGTGAAGGTGGTATGGGCATAGAGGTAGTGGGGTCTATGCAATAATATTTGAAGGGTTCTGGGTCAGTAGTGATAGTGTGTTCATAGCCATCATACAAGAACTTGACACATTGGTGGATAGTAGATGGTACTATATGCATTGTGTGAATCCAAGGCCTACCTAACAAGATATTAAACTGGAAGGAGCCATAAATAACATAGAGCTCAGTGAGAACAATTTTAGGTCCGACTCGGATATGTAAAGAGATAGTTCCTAAGAAGGTACGAGTGGTAGAGTCATAACCATGAATGAGGGTAGAATTTTTAGAAATAAAATTATCGCTAATGCCTAATTGCTTTAAAAGGGAATGCACACATAAATTAACAGTTGATCCATTATCAATGAGGACTCATTTAATGTAAGTAGTGTTAATAACGGTGGTAATGAGCAAAGGAGCACATGGGTTATTTTTGGAAAAAGGTGAGATATCCTCATCGGTGAAAGATATGGCATGTGGTAGATTATGAAGGGATTGTATGAGATGTGTAAAGGCTACCGTGGAATTATCAATTTCAATATGAATGACACGAAGGAAACTTTATTGTGTTGCAACAATCCAGTGCATTACACAATAGGTCATAAAGAGAGATCTTAATGGGCATATTTTTAAGTTGCTCAATGATGTCATAACCCTTAGAAGTAGTAGGATGAGGTATGAAAGTAATGGGTTAGGGAATAAACATGGATGGATCCATAGGTGGACTAGGATGAGTACGACGAGTAGTAACGAAATTAATGGAGGGGTCAACCTTAGGTGTGACAAAGTGAGGAGAATGTTGAGTACGCACACACATGAAATCAGCAGCAATAGTAACTATGCCCATGAATTTAGTTGGTGCAAAGGTGGGATAAGAGGATTGATCCATAACGCAAGAGGGAGGTGATATTTTCAAAAGGTAGTGTTGAAATGGTCGGGTTCACCAAAATGATTAACTAAAATTGACTAAACTAGGTATTATATAATTCTTTAATCTAAGCTATGAACAGCTTGTGAATGAAGCAAAACAAGACACTAAAAGTCTAAGCAAGTATGTAAAATAAAATACTAAATCCTAATGTACAAGAGAGAAGAGGAAATAACTCATCCGAATAACAAGTGCTTGTGGGGTACTCTTGCCGCAGTTGATGAACAAAAATCATAAAGAAAGAATGACGTGTCGGAACTTCGAAAAGAATGGAGTTGGAGGACCTTCCTAGATTGGGGCATTGGAGCAGGACTAGGGTGCCCATGGGCGCTATGGTATGAAATATGGGATCCCCGTCCGGGAGAAAGGTCCGAATTATTTCTCACGGGGTAGGAAGCGATATGAGACCCTAGCTATCTGTTGTAATAATTTACTTGTACTATGCCAAATGCTTGAAATATCCCCAAGAGGAAGAATGTGTTAAGTTTTGGACCTGAATTTCTTCACAAAGGCATGCATTTGAGGTCAATCGGGAGAAACCGACATCGGGCAGTAACCGACACCCGGTCAATGACATGGAACCGACACCGATTACTTGTGCATTTTGTTTTTATTTTAGACAGGGGATTTGATCTGACGGTTGATTGTAAAAGTAATCGGATGGTTGTAAATGCATAGCTAATGTTCCCTAAGTTTGTAGATGCTTATATAAGATGGAAAACTAGGGTTAGAACATAAGGATAGAGAAAGAATGTTAATTCTCCTTAGTTGAAGATGAAGAAGAAGAAAAAGGTTGCATGAAGATAGAGTTTCAATGGAGAGAAGCTAGACAGAAGGAAATAGTAGGTACATCTAAATGGTGAGAAGAGTGTTATGCCTTCTACTGTATTTCCTTTGTATTATCTTGTCTCAATGTAATGGCTTGTATAGTATGTAAATCACACAGCCTCTTTCATCTTGTAGATCCAAAATTTGTTGAGAGATCTTATATTGTAGATCCATGAGATCATGTTGTATTGTTGGTCCATAGGAGATCTAGTATTGTAGCTTGTGGGTACAAATAGTATCCAGATATTGTAGAGGAGGTTGTCTTCTTGTTTGCATGTGGTAGATGCAGAGATGGAGGAGAGACTTACTTCTTGGTGCAGAGTTATGGTTGCACATTGGTAGACCCATGTGAGAGGTCTTGTTTGCATATTCACAGGAGAGCTTGGTTGCACACAAGAGATGCACGGTAGTTAATATCTCTGTGGTGTTTTGGAGGCACAACATAGTGTACTCATGTAGATCTATTTAGAGATCTAGAGGAGGAGATACTCTTGGAGAGATGCATTATACTCTTGTATGAAGAGTTGGTTTGTACTCTTGTTTATTATATATTGAGATCTCTATCTTTGGTGGACGTAGCCCATATTGGGTGAACCGTGGTACATTTTTTGTTATGTGTGTGTACTTTGTGTGTACTTCCACTTGCTTTTGAATTTGGGGAATTGTTTAGATCCTATGTGCATGATTTGGTATGTTATTGAATCATAGCACTATTTTACAGATCTAATTCCCAACAACTAGTATCAAAGCGATGACTTTAGTTGTCAAAGAAAGGGTTATTGGGGTTAGCACACCGGTTGTATAGACAATATATCAGATCTAAGCATACATGCAAATAAAAGTGGATATTCTACCAGAAGAAATATACAAAACAAGAGACATAAATCAACACCAGATTTAACATGGTTCACCCAAAGGTGGGCTACGTCCACCAAAAAAAAGCTAATATATTATCCAAAGCTTTGACAAGATATACATTGAAGATTTACAATCTTCCACACCTCTCAGATGTATAGTACTTTCTTTCCCTCAAGCTTTTGCTTCATCACCAAGAATTCTCTCACCAACCTTTTGCAAGTTCTTTCTAATTATTGTTAATCATCTTCTTTCTTACTTCTAAACCCTAGCTTTTATGCTTATATAGTCATTTATAGACTTAGGGCACTTAGCCATGCAATTACAATCAATATAAATACTTTAATGCTAAAAATAGATCTAATTTCTGAGAGTTAGTAAAAACATCCTCACACAGGTAACCGATGCCAGTTAGACCTAGCCGCCGCCAGATTCCTTACTTGCCTGACCGATTCCGGTCATACCTGACCAATGCCGGTCCTAGGTGACCGATGCGGTTTCGCCCTAACCGATGATGGTTACTGTATTTTCTAGCAAGTTTCCATTACATGTTAAACCAAAGTAATTGAGCTCCACAACTCAACAATCTCCCACTTGGAGATTAATTACTACACCATACCTATATAGCATCATTCTTGGATTCTTCCTTAGCTTTGTTTCTTCCTCTTTAAGTCTCAAACTTGAAGACCAACAGAAGTGGAGTGTAGCTCCAACTTCTCATTGCTAATGGCTTCGTTAGCATATCCGCATGGTTCTTGCTTGTATGAATCTTTTCCAGATTCAATTGTCCATCCTCTAATACCTGCCGTGAAGTGATACCTCAACTGAATGTGTTTCATTCTTGAATGAAACGTTGAGTTCTTTGCCAAATGAATTGCACTCTAACTATCACTAAACAGTTTACAATCACCTTTTCCCTTTCCCAACTCTTCCATGAATCTACTCATCAATATCATCTCCTTGTTACCCTATGTGTAGCTGCAACATACTCTGCCTCTATAGTAGACAAAGCCACAACCTTATGCAATCTTGAAATCTAGCTAATTTTCATCCCACCTACTATGAAAATATATCCAGTAGTGCTCCTCCTACCATCCAGATCTCCAGCCATATCCGAATCAACATAGCCATGTAATGAAATATTCGAACCTCCATAGCATAACTACATGCTAGATGTTCCTCTCAAATACCTGAGTATCCATTGGATTTCTTTCCAATGCTCTTTACCTAGATTAGCCATATATCTACTCACAACTCCCACTACTTGTGCAATGTCTAGTCTGGTACAAACCATAGCATACATGAGACTTCCAATTGCTGAAGCATATGACACTCGTGTCATGTATTTGACCTCCTCATGTGATGATGGACACTGATCTTTTCTCAATTTGAAGTGTCCAACCATAGGTGTACTAACAGGTTTTGCATTCTGCATGTTGAACCTTTCTAACACCTTGTAGATATAATCCTCTTGAGACAAATACAATTTCTTATTTTTCCTGTCTCTATGTATTTTAATGCCAAGGATTCTTTTTACAGCTCCTAAATCTTTCATAGCAAATGTGTGAGCTAGATTTCTCTTAAGCTCACCAATGTCCTGCATACTAGATCCTGCAATAAACATATCATCCACATATAATAATAAAATAATATAGCTCTCATTTTCAATCTTCTTGAAATAAACACAATGGTCAAAATCACATCTCAAGTAACCATGCTCATGCATAAAACTATCAAACCTCGTGTACCATTGCCTTGGAGCTTGCTTGATCCCATATAGGCTCTTTTTCAACCTGCACACTAATTTCTCCTTATCCTTGACTTCATACCCAAGTGGCTGCTGCATATAAATCTCTTCATCCAAATCACCATGAAGGAAATCCATCTTCACATCTAGTTTCTCTAAATGTAAATCTTCTACTATAACTAAACTCAATACAGTATGAATAAAAGTCATCTTAACAACAAGAGAAAATATTTCACCAAAGTCAATACACTTTCTGTAAATCCCTTTACTACAAGCCTTGCCTTGTACCTTTTTGTCCACCCTTTTCTTCCTTGATCCTGTAAACCCACTTGTTTTGCAATGTTCTCTTACCTACTGGAAACTTAACCAAATCCCAAGTCTAATTCTATTTCAAGGAGTCCATCTCCTCATCCATGAAATGCTCCCACTGAACATGAGTCTTATCCTGCATTACTTCTTCAAAGCTCTGGTTCACCATTATCAGTCAATAATAAATAAAATAGAGAAGATTAAATATTTCTAGAAGTTTACTTATTCTTTGTGATCTTCTCACAGGAGTTTGGAGTACCAGAGGCTCAATCTGGACCCCATGTACATTCCTATCTAAATTTGATAGTGGCTGGCAACATCAGTCACCTCTAATCGACATCGATTATGCTAACCGATGCCGTTTGGATCCTCTCGTAATTGATACGGTTCATCGACCACGGTGTCGAGTCGGGGTTAACGACACCGACATTATGTGTAACACCTCATCATAATTCTTTTAAATCCAAGAGTTCATTTTCATTCACAAAATTCTCAACTGGTTCATCCTTGGGTACCAAAATTTGATCCCTGTACATTCTCTTTTCATTCCATTCAACATCACGACTCCTAATAATTTTAGAATTCTCTAAATCCCAAAAAGGAAACCGAAATCACCAAATCCATAACCAATGAAAGTGCACCTCTTGGATTTTGCATCCAACTTCTTTCTATTTTCCTTATCAACATGCACAAAAGCTTCTGAACCAAAAACTTTAAGAAAATAAAGATCTACCTCTTTTCCGGTCCAAGCTTCCTCTAGTATTCCTCCATCTAGTGAACTTGAAGGCCCACGGTTAATCAAATAAACCGTTGTATCAATTGCTTCTACCCAAAACTGCAAGGGCAATCCAGAATGTATCCTCATACTTCTAGCACATTCCATGATTGTCTTGTTCATTCTTTCTGCAACACCATTCTCCTGTGGTGTTCTTGGAACCATTCTTTCTCTACGTATCCCATTCACTAAATAATAATCATTGAAAGCCTTATTATAATATTCACCACCATTTTCATATCTAAGGCACTTTAACTTAGAATTTGATTCATTCTCAACAAGGGCTTTCCATCTTTTAAAAGTCTCAAAAACATCATATTTACGTTTAATACAATAAACCCATACCTTTCTTGTAGCATCATCAATGAAAGTAACATAATACTGGGATCCTCCATGAGAAGCTACCTGAGATGGTCCCCACACATCTGAGTGTACAAGCTCTAATTTTTACTCCTTCTTAGTTGCCCCAACTTTAAGAAATCTCACTCTCTTTTTCTTTCCAAAGATACAATGCTCACAAAAATCAAGATCTAAATATTTCAAATCTGATAACTTACCCTTAGCCTTTAAGATCTACATTCCTTTTTGACTCATATGACCCAATCGATTATGCCACATGCATGCATCTGAATCTGAAGTAGATAATATAGAAAAGGAATCAGTAATACAGGTAGATAAATATAGCATTCCTACCTTCTTACCTTTTTCCACAACAAAATCACCCTTGGTGAATTTCCAAGAGTCTCCTGTAAAAGTAACCATGCAAACATATTCACCTAGTTGCCCTACAGAAATAAGATTCCTCCTTAGGCTTGGCACATGAGTCACATATTTCAATGCCCATATATTTCCATTTTCAATTTTAGATGAACTTCCGCTTTACCAATAATACGGCAAGGTTCATCATCACCCAAATAAACATGCCCAAAATTGCCCTGGACATAATTTTTGAAATAACCCTTATCGGGGTTGCATGGAAACAAGCTCCTGAATCTAAAACCCATGATTTAGTTCTACTATCTAAAGAAATAATGAGAGCATCTTGCATTACCTTTGATGTAGCAAGATTTTCTTCTTTACCTTTGTCTGGTTGTTGGTTCTCTTTGTCCTTTGACCAACAATATTTCTTTACATGTCCTTTCTTTCCACATTTCCAACAAGTAATTTCCTTACTTCTGGATTTAGATTTGTTGTCCCTTAACTTTGATTTTCCATTACTCTTACTCTTGGATCTCTCCTTCTTCCTACCCCTTCTTTCTACATTCAAAGCATTTCCAGATGATGATTCCTCTGTACTCTTCCTATAAATTTCTTCATTCAAGATTATACTAACCACATCATCAAAATTCAAAATATTATTAACAGATGTTGTATTACTAATAGCCATTACCAAGTTATCCCAACTATCAAGCAAAGAACATAAGAATAAAAGTTCTTTTACTTCATCATCAAATGGTATAAAAACTGATTTTAATTGATTTACAATAGATCGAAAATCATTCAAATGACTAGATGCAGATCCACCTTCATGCATCTTAGAACTAAATAGTTTCTTCATCAAATAAACTTTATTTGAAGCACTAGGTTTTTCATATAAATTAGCAAGAGATTTCATTAAGTCTATCGTAGAAGCCACTTCTGTAATATTGGAAGCCACGAATGCTGCCAGACTCAATCTTATAGATCCCAAAGTCTTTCTATCAAGAATCTTCCATTCTTCATTAGTCATCTTCGTAGGTCTAGAATTCTCATCCAACGGTAAATACAAATCTCTTTGATACAGATAATCTCAATCTAAATCTTCCATAATTGATAATTTCAGCGGTCAACTTTCTCTACCTTGTATTTGTTTTCTTTTGTCATTGTTATAGCTCCCACTCAATCGAAAACCCCCTGTGAGTAAATTTGTCAACACACAAAACCCTCAAACAAAGCTTTAGATACCAGTTGTTGGGGTTAGCACACCAGTTGTATAGATAATATATCAGATCTAAGCATACATGTAAATAAAAGAGGATATCCTACGGAAGAATATACAAAACAAGAGACATAAATCAACACCATATTTAACATGGTTCACCCAGTGTGGGCTACGTCCACCAAGAAACAAGCCAATCTATTATCCAAAGCTTTGACAAGATATACAATGAAGATTTACAATCTTCCACACCTCTCAGATGTTCAATACTTTCTTTCCCTCAAGCTTTTGCTTCATCACCAAGAATTCTCTCTCTCACCAACCTTTTGCAAGTTCTTTCTAATTCTTGTTAATCATCTTCTTCTTACTTCTAAACCCTAGATTTTATGCTTATATAGTCATTTATAGACTTAGGGCACTTAGCCATGCAATTATAATCAATAGAAATACTTTAATGCTAAAAATAGATCTAATTCCTGAGAGTTAATTAAAACATCCTCACACATGTAACCAATACCAGTTAGACCTAACCACTATCTGTTCCTTACTTGCTTGACTGATGCCATTCCTGGGTGACCGATGTCGGTTCCCCCAAACGATGACGGTTCTTGTATTTTCCAAAGCAAGTTTCTATTACATGCTAAATCAAGTAATTGAGCTTCACAACTAAACAAGGGTTTACTTCATGGTTTTTTTAGTGGTTTAGTGATAGTTGTATGAGAGCAAGGTTTATTTTTCCTAATGTGAAAATCACATGAAGAGATTTAAAATCAAGTGGGAGCTGGAAATATAAGGTTGCTAGAAAAAGATAGTGACCGACGTTGGTATGGTATACTAATGTCAACTTCCTTAACAAGATTTGGCAAGGTGATCGTGGTTGGTTAGTGAGAAACTGGTGTCACGACTGTTTAAATACAAAATCACGAGATCTAAAGTTATTGAGAAAATGTTGTGAATGTGTCTTATTTGTTGAGGTGTCCCTGGTTCTTGGAGGCACAGAATGTTGGTCAGATTGCAAATCTGGAGTATAGAGGTATGGTTTTGTTATCTTGTTATTTTCATATGCTTGTATATTTTGGTTGCACACAGCATGGTTTAGGATTACAAATGAGTATGAATTAGAGGAGCAGCGAATGATGCATCCTTGGTGCGATTAGATGCACAGGCTTCGCTAAAGAGGCTAAATATAATAATAATGAATGAAGACGGGGCTTCCATCGAGAGGAAAGTACTTCGGTTAAAGATGTGGGTGAGTATCTTGGTCTTTGGTAAGATGATGTGTTTAATCTTGGTGTAATTTATTTACACGTATTATTAATGTTAAATTTTTGTACAAGATTTGGGTGCTTCTTGAAATGACTAGCCCAAACACATGACATTATTTATCGGCTTTGGTCAGAGTAGGCACCTCGTTTGGTGCACTATGCCAATTTTTGGCATTGTGATCGTTCCACCAAAGACCGACATTGGTCATAGAGGAGCCGATACCGGTCGGATGACTTGGTCTGTCTCGTGATAGTGAATTTGTATTGGGTTTTTTGCAGCAGAAAGAGGGCATGGATGGTTTTAGTGTCCAGTTTGGAGGATCAAGTTTCTTGCATAGAGTGTATAGGCAGAAATGGAGTAGATCACTTTAATGTTTGAATTAGAAAGAGGACAGAGTTGGATTGGGATTCCAGTGAGACTTGGGTCGAATTCAGGTATCTCTATTCGGTTCATGTTTTATTTCTTTCATTTAAAGCAACTGGTATTATGTTTGGATTGTGTGCACAAGTAAAATATGCACCATGGATATTTGGTGTGTTTAACTTTTATTTATGGGATGTGTTGGAATCTTGAGGACAAGGGTATCTAGTCTAAGGATGAGATCCTCAATGAAAAGTCATGTTTAGACACATTTTAGGTAACGGGGAGATGTTGAGTACATATGGATGAAAAGAAGGTGGTTCAGCCTACTTCACAAGAAGTACAAACTTCTGTGATGTAGAAGTATTCTTTGATAAAAAGGGAATCAATTTTATATTTTCTTTCATCTATTTTATTTCTCATATATATATATATATATATATATATATATATATATATATATATATATATATATATATATATATACATACATACATACATACATACATACATACATACATACATACATACATATATGTGTGTGTGTGTGTGTGTATCTCAATAAGTTAGATCCTCATCTCACTCTGCACATGCATATGTTTCCAACCTGTCATGTATGACAACAACCATGGTTTGCTCCCACTCAACATGAACTCCCCTACATTGCCTCTAATGATCAAGCTCAAAAGCTCTTACACACACACACACGAGATATATATATATATATATATATATATATATATATATATATATATATATATATATATATATATATATATATGTATATATGTATGTATGTGTATGTACACACACACACACACATATATATATATAATGTATATATATATATATATACACATATATACACACACACACACACACACACACACACACACACACACGCGTGTGTGTGTGTGTGTGTGTGTGTGTGTGAGACATTTGTCTAAAGCTTTTGAGCTTGATCATTAGAGGCAATGTAGGGAAGTTCATGTTGAGTGGGAACAAACCATGGTTGTTGTCATTACAGTTGGAAACATATGCATGCATGTGAGTGAGATGAGGATGCTACTATTCGAGTGGCATGAGCCATAAGTTGTTTTAGAGGAAAATCATGGTTTTTTCCTTCAGGTGTATTTTGTGTTTAGTGCATGTTGACGTCACTTCTATTTTTTTATTTTTGGTGCTGGATATCCTTATGGGATGGAAGTTGATGGTTGTTCAACTGGGTTAAGAGAGAGAGCAATGTTTTATATTTTGAAGGGTGAAAGAAGGAAAATATGTTTATTACTGATTGTGAGATGATCGACATGATCTGTTATGGTTTGTTAGGTTACATGTGTGACAATAGTGTGTATTTATAGTTTATTGATGTTGCCCTTGTTTGCTTTCATCTTGGATAATTGTGTAGTATGTTTGATGACATTTTTTTTGGTATTTGCACTAATTATTAGTAGCATGGTTAGCAGGGTTGTTTTTGTTGACATTGATTAGCACATGATTCATGAGTGGCTTTGGAGTTAGTCGGTGGCAGACTTGGAGCTTCTGGAGAGCCTGGAGATATGGATGGATGTACATGGTGAGTTTTGTACATGTGGATAGATTCTGTTTTTGAGTCTATGATGATGTAGATGTTTGTTTTGCACATGGATGCCTATGAGCATGGTTTAGATGCCCTTGAGCATGAGTAGGGGATGTTTGAATTTCCTCTTATTACTATGTTACTCCATGATAGATATGTTTTCTACATATGGTTGTCTTGGACATGCAAGTTTTTATACAGTTGGATTTGCATAATGCAGTGTTGGATTCTTTGAGTTATGCAGGTGTTGTGGAGTAATTACCCATTGGATGCATGTAGAACTCATTTTTGGGTTGTCTTTGCCTAGGATCTTGTTTTTCTTACGCATATTCTAGTTTGACTTGTCTTTGGTTAGTTGCATTGGTGGTTGCATGGAGACATGGATAGATGGTTGGAGAACATGGTTGGTTTTATAGGTATGGATATGGTTGCGATTGAAGCTCAGTACTTCAGTTTGAGTGGGAGCTCTTGCATGCATTTTAGTCATTGTGGCTTGGTGTTATGATTCGGTAGATGAGTTTGATGTATGGATAGCTCATGTATCACGGATCAATAGTAGCTTCATGCGGTATATGGTAAGTCATGATTTTTATCTTCTTGGTTCTATAAGAGGGTTTAATCTTCCCGATTTCATTTGAGAGAATTGTTGACGTTAATAATAGTTGGTCTTCACGATATGTAGAGGATGATGATGTGCATTATACATGTCCAAGTTCAACAATTTATCTCCAAGTGGGAGATTGTTAGATTATGGAGTTGAATTGCTTCATAAAGGCATGCATTTGAAGTTTATTGGTTTACACAGAACCAACGTTGGTCAGGGGAACCGTGCATCGTTCAGCAAACAAGGAACCACCACTAGTCAAGGAACCGACACGATTACTGTGCGTGCATTTATGTTTTTATTTTATAAGTGGGATTTGATCGGAAGGTTGATTGTAAAAGTGATCAGATGCTTGTAAATGCATAGCTAAGGTGCCTTAAGTTTGTAGATGCTTATATAAGCTGGAAAACTAGGGTTATAACATAAGGATAGAGGAAGAATGTTAATTCTCCTTGGTTGAAGATGAAGAAGAAGAAAAAGAAGAAAAAGGTTGCATGAAGATAGAGCTTCAATGGAGAGAAGTTGGACAGAAGGAAATAACAAGTACATCTGAATGGTGAGAAGAGTGTTATGTCTTCTATTGTATTTCCTTTGTATTGTCTTGTCTCAATGTAATGGCTTGCATAGTATGCAAAGCACATAGTCTTTCATCTTGTAGATCCACATGTTGTTGTGAGATCTTGTATTGTAGATCCATGAGATCATGTTGTATTGTTGGTCCATAAGAGATCTAGTATTGTAGCTCGTTGGAGAGCTTGTGGGTACACATAGTATCCATGTAGATATCCAGATATTGTAGAGGAGGTTGTCTTATTGTTTACATAGTGGCAGATGCAGAGATGGAGGAGAGAATTACTTCTTGGTGCAGAGTTATGGTTGCACATTGGTAGACCCATGTGAGAGGTATTGTTTATAGATTCACATGAGAGCTTGGTTGCACAATGGGAGATGCAGTAGTTCTTGGTTATGTGATATCTCTGGTGGTGTTTTGGAGGTACGGTTGTAGTGCACTCATGTAGATTTGTTTAGAGATCTAGAGGAAGAGATACTCTTGGAGAGATGCATTGTACTCTTGTATGAAGAATTGGTTTGTACTCTTGTTTATTATATATTGAGATCTCTATCTTTGATGGACGTAGCCCATATTGGGTGAACTGCGGTACATGTTTTGTTATGTGTGTGTACTTTGTTTTGATTTGAATTATTCTAGTTTATACTTCCACTGTTGTTGATTTTGTGGAATTGTTTAGATCCTGTGTGCATGATTTGGTATGGTATTGAATCATAGCACTATTTCGCATCTAATTCCCAACAACATGACCTATAAAAATACCAAAAGGAAGTATCAAAACCCTAAAAAAGAAAGATGCAAATGAATGAGTCGGACTTACCTCAACTGCCACAACAATGGGCTTACTAACTAAGCGTTGTACTACATTTCAAACCTGGATGTAGTTCTGGTGAGTTTGTGCATGTCGTGCCCTAGGTGCTCTTGTGTCAGCCACACTTTGTGAAGTAGTGAGAAATAAATAAATATAGAAAATGTAATAGAATGTGTGCATGGAATAAAATAGAATCCCTCCCCCTTTGAAGTGTGATTTAGTGTCTTAGCTTGTGCCTTGATGATGGGGCTATGTGGATGTCAATGCAATAGATGGATGCAACTCTAGATGGAGTGATAGTATTAAGTGATGTTAGGTTCCTCATTATGGTCTCATAACTTTATATTTATAGGGTTCTCTTGCTCTAATTTCGTAATTAACCCCGAAAAGGCCGACCACGAGAAAGATAAATATGAAAACGACTAGAAGAGGCTCAAAAAGTGGCAGGAAAGTTCTAGAAGGATCGGAGCGCCCTCATGTGGGACCGGGCGCCCATGGGCACTCCGGTTGGGGCTACGATAACGCAAAACATCCATAAATGGCTCGGCATATGGGGTAATAGGTCGAAAATAAGAAATAACATAAACAAGATGGCCGAAGGACGTGGGTTCTTTAAATAGTAGTATGAGACCGAGATAAATAAATGTCTAAAGTGCATGATTTTGTGACTACAAATTTTTGAAAAATATTAAGTTAACTACATGGTATTATGGAAAAAAATAGAAATAATTTTATTTGCCAACCGTTACTCCCCATGGGAGATGTGTATGTTGAATATACTTTAAGCATAATTGTTTAGATTATTTCTTTATATAATTTTTCCTTTTCTCTGTTCATGATACACAAAACTCATACACAATTGAGTCATACCCTAAATGTTTTATCACTATGTTAGAGGTTCTTAAGCATGAAGAAATTGTGAAGCAATATAAGAAAATATGAAATGCAAAGATATAGTAGATAAGTACATGGTGAACATTATGAGTCTCATGTGTCCATTATCTACCTTAGAGGGTTATAGGGTATCTCGTGAACTATAACCCTTCTATGAGTCTCCTAATTTAATGTTTTACTTTTTTACTAATTCTATTATATTCTTCAATTCCACAATCTCATTGTTTTTACTCTATGTTAATAAAAAGTATAAGATCTTCACCCTATTTTGTTTTCTTAAACAAATTTATTATCTATAACAAATTTCACATGTACTAACAATTTTAGAACTATTCACAACATTTTCTTTCAAAGGTATATCATTCAAAACTTTACTTGAGCAACAACAACATCAATTGCATAATCCACCTTTCTAAATTAAGGCTACAATTAACTAAAATAATTTCATTAAAATAAATGGAATTATAATTTATCATAACACTCCTCCCAATTTAAGATTTGCGATTTGGATGGTGTAAAATAAATATAGGATGTAGAGATCTTAATGTTTGTACAATGTGTAAAGAATGTATCACAATAGTTAGGGCTAACAAATTGGAACAAATAGTGGAGTGAACCCTAGAACCATGAGATATATCATAATTAAAAATATATATATTTAATGGGAATATGGGTTGAAAATGAAACACATCTACCTAAAAACTTTGAATTAAATCTAATAATACCTAAAACTATAATATCATATTAATTACTTAACTCTTTCCATCATAATAACGATAAGAGGGCATTTAAGAATATTATTTAACTTCACACAAATGTGGAAACATTCATCAAGTAACATAACCAAGATTGAAAGTTCACACCAATTTGGCCATCAAAACCTCAAGTCACTCACATGTGACCGTGCACACTCTTAGACCATCAATTATTGTTTCTTGCATTTGTTGCATATGGAGTGTGATTTGATGGCTCAATTTCACATGTTTATGGCTTTGAAAACCTCTCACATTTCTAAAATTCTATGAAAATCTTTACGAAATAGATCTCCTTCCTCAAAACCCTAATAAGGAAACTAGGCTTTCAAAACATCAGGGATAAAAGATTTGTGTAGGTCTATGTGGTAACTAAAGACGAGCATAATTTCCTTAATATTTGTTAGGTGAAAACAACCTTACAAGTATAATGCAATTCTTCCACTACGTTATTTAATGTGATTTAAGTGTTTATGACTTTTCATGTTACAATGAATGTTTGATTTAGAAATACTCAAATCTAATGAGAATCTTGAATCTCTACTCTAAATGCTCCTAACATTGTAATCAAGTTTAAACTTGTAGACAAATTGAGAGGGTTGTAGTCTAATTAATGAGGATGATGGTTGCTTGTATCCATCCACCAAAGTACAAATCTCTCGAGATATGTGATGTGGGAAGTCAAATAGGTAGGGCCAAGGTTAGTTCATAAGCGACATTGATGGATTGAATTTCTCTTAGTTATAGTTACTTAGCCAAAAAAACTCCCTCATTTAGATGCACGCTAACTCAATATTATACCTCGTTATATGTTAAATCCGTAACATAAGCGGAACCATCGACATTCTACATAATTGTAGTGAATCCCAATTTTTTTAAAAACTTGGAGACAACTATGATTGTAAAATTGATATTAGCCATAAGTTTCTATTTCTATAATTTCAACAAAACGACACTCTAAAGTTCAAATCAAATATTTGTATTCAAAGAAATTTACAATCTTTTATAAAATTCTAGGGCAATCTAAAATGGTGGCAGTTAAAAATCTGTAATTTACAGTCTAAATCCATATTACCAGTCATAAACTGTCAAATTCCAAGTCAGATCTGACATTTTATGATTTATTTTAGCAAGTCCAGGAGGACACTGTAACGAGGGGACGATCCTGCCATGCCAGAGAAACACAGCCTCGGCACTCCACCACACGAAACTTGTCGCTATAATTCCACAGCAAGATTTTTGCCTGGCTCACCGCGTAGCGGCTCGCGTTACAGCACTCAAATCCGTCCAATTCCATTGTCGATCGCCACTTCTCAGTCGTCCTCAAACAAAAGTTCCCCCTCAAACCTGCAATAACTCTCCAAATATTTTCTGCAAACAGGAGCTTTTCCGCCTTCACGCGCTCGACGCAATTGCTAGAAAATTTGGCTTCCAAAGACTCGAATATCGCAGAGAAATAATGAAAAGCCTCCTCAAACCCGCAGCTCAGCTCGTACTCTGTAAGCGTTATAATTTTGGCCTTGAGCGAGCGGACCAATTTGAAAGCCCTTGCAACAGCCGTTTCAGGTAGCTGGGAGAGGCTGAGCATAAAATTAACCGCTACGCACTCTTCGTCTTCAATCTTAAAAACAGAGTAATCCTCTTCGAGCTTTTCAACCAGCGTGAACGCAGGATTGAACTGTAATTCCAAACCGAGCATTGAAGCGAAATCCGTGAGCCTTTTCCCGGTTGCCAAAACCTCGGAGCTTGCTTCTGAAGAAAACGGCAGCCCAGATATTTTTATCGAGCGGGGTTTCCCCTGCGGTCTTGAAGCGAGCGCCTGTAACAAACCCGCCCACTGAACGCCGTGCCGCATCCCAAAATCAATAATATGTATTTTATCTGTATTTTCCATGCTTTCTAATATCGCCTGATTCGCAGTTAAATGTGCGAAATTGAAATACGGACAGGCTTCGTTTAAGGCTCTGTAAGCCACCGCCATTTCCCCCGCGTCCATTATTTCTCTGTCTCTGCAAAGGCCTCGGACAAAGTAGCTCACCGTTCTCTGTGTGGAATCCCCCAGCGGGGAAGAGAGCATCCGCAACTCCGCTAAATCTTTCGCGGCTTTCTCGTTCTCTTCCGATTGCACCGATTTAGCGCAGCCAAACAGCAGATTCACTAAATCAGGCCGTGCCAAATCTTCTGAAGACGAGGCCGATCCGGCCATTTCAGAGCTCTCTGAGGACTCGCAGTCATTTGACCACACTTCACGGTCGCACAAATCTTTCGCCAGCCACTGCATCCAATCTTCATTTTTAACTTCTACGGATTCTTCATCTGCCAATCTGAAACAGTTGATATCGGGGCTCGAACTCGAGACCAGCATCGACTCGTCCTGGAACGGTTTGGTCGACGAAATATTAACCCCAAGGTCGCAGGGTCGAATCCCAGCGGGGCACACTTCGTCCTCAGGCCACGACCACTGGTAAAAAAAACAATGTTGATCCATCTCCACTTCACACGCATACAACTCCTTCTTCACCACAGACCCTCACAAAGCACAAATAAGTACATAATTACAATAAAATTTTTGTCACTCCCGCAATCATTTTCTTCATTAATGCTGGGTAAGTAACTTGGTAAAGAGCAAAACTCCGGAGTCCGAAACCCTCTCGTGTTGTACGGCGTCTCGTGCATTTGGTGGGTCCCGCGTAATGATGATGGCGTGGATACCGACACCCCCGGGGCCCACCACTTTCAAACCAAGCAAAACTCTTTCGGCCCTCGTCTACGTAGACAAGTGGGCCCGGCTGAGCGCAACCTCGACAAGTGCGCCGTCATTGTCCCGCCGTCCAACGCAGCACGCAATCGCAGTTTCGACGTCTGACTTGACGGCGCCGTGTCCCCACGTGATGGAGACGCTACCGTAGCCATCCTTTTCGTTTCATCCGACGGCCAGCAGCAAGTTGCAAGCTTGGCCGTCAGTCAAATGTGACGGCGGGTTGCCTGAATTTGGTGACTGTTTGTATTGCGAAGGGGACTTCACCAAAGCATTTTATAATCACATGGGCAACGTTGATATTCAGGTGCCACTTTTTATAAGAAAATGACACCACTATGAGACGTAACATAAGTTTCTCCAAGAATGTTTTCGGAGGAACACACAAGATTTCTAAGTGATTGAAATGTCCCCTCTAAGTAAAAACATCTTGCATAACAAATATTAACTAAGTAGGAGATGATCTGGTTGAAAAATTGTATAGAGTATTTCTAAAATCTCTCTTAGATTTAAAATTAAATTAAGTAATTCACTAAAATGCAAATATTGAGAGACATTAATTAGGAATTTGGCAGAATAAACACCCCGTAATGTGTGATGTTAGTTTAGTAGAATAAATATCCTTTAATATTTGAGATTTTAAGTCGAATAAGATTAATTATTCATACACCCAAAAAAATATGTTGAGTATTTATCCTTCAATAAAAAATATTAACGATTATAAAAATATGGAATTTTTAATAATGTTGATTATATTTTAATTTTTTTAACAATATCTATATAAAACTAATGCATCTTTTAAATCCACTCAAATACTCTCCACTAAGATAGAGGGGAAAGTCTCTATCGAACACCTTTTGAATCCACCCATATACTCTCCACTCGGATTAATGTGAGTATATATCAAATGTAGATAAAAGTCCCAACATTCTTGCCCTTTTTATGACTTCAAAATCTTTTAAAAAAAAATACAACAAAATTTTATAAATATTTTTGTATCTCAATTTAGATAATGTAGATGTTCAAAGTGATTTTATATTAATATTATATTAAACTAACCCTAACACATTGTACTCATATTTAAAATAATATATCAAAGAAATCAAATATAAATATATACATTAAAAACTTTATGATCGTAGGAAAATAGAAACAATTGAAGTTACTCATAAATTTAAGGCAATCGTCAACAATTTGTAGTAGAGAGTATCTTTAGATAATGAGATGATATGAACTTATAAAAATCAACAAAATCTTCACTTTCATAAGAACCGTAGAAGTAGTAAAATGGTATAACTATAACCGTATAAAAACGGTTCTAGTAACTATGAGAAACTCGTACATTTGATTTGACGATTATGATCCTTCACTTTAGACCTCACTCATTTTTCCATTATTTATTGGAAACCATTGAGAAATTACTCTTTGATGCACAAGCATTTGAGGAACATTGTAGACACCTAAAATCGGTAATTTATCATTTGGCAATGACAAGTTTTGATAAATTTGGTGGAATAGATACACCTTAGTTAGTTGAATAGATACCCTTTAATGCCCAACACTAATTAGAATAATATCAATTATTCATACACCTATAACACTTTCGTCAAAGTGTTTATCGTTCAATCAAAAAAATATCAACTTAATAATTATGGATTGTGGATGGAATATTTAATAATATTGATTATATTTTGATCATTTTAACGAGATCTTCATACAATCAATGCACCTTTTAAATCCACTTAAATACTCTCCACTATGATAGAGATGAGTCTCTATCAAATTGTATGAAAATCTCCAACATTCTTACCGTAAAAGTCTAAAAACATTATAATTTACTTTCATAAATATTTTATTATCTCAAATTAAATAATATAGATATTGAAAATGAGTTTATACTAAAAATACACTAAGCTAACTACATCAAATTGTAATCAAATTAAAAATTAAATAAATCAAAAAATCATTCATAAATATATATGTTGAATAATTGTAGTGCAACTAATACACCTTGTGAATCCACCCAAATACTCTTTGGTGAGATTAATAGATAAAAGTTCTAACAATTTTGGCCTTTTCTATGACTTACAAATCTAAAAAAATCAATACAACAATATCTTATGACTTTTCTATGAATAAAAAATCTAAAAACATCAACACAAGAATTTCTTATAAATATTTGAGTATGTTGAAAGTGGTTTTATAGTAATAATATATTAAAATAACCATATCACATTCTATCCATATGTAGAATAATATAAATTAAATATTAATATACACTAATAATTTTAGGATGATAGGAAACTACAAATGATTGAAGTGATAGTTAGAATGTTATAGTGATACAATGTTACTCATTGATTTAAAGACAATTGTCTACAACATGTATTAGAGAATGTCTCGGATAACAAGACAATGCAAACGTACATTGTATTAACACTTTCATAAGAAATGTGGAAGTGGTAAAATGTTATAACAATTATAATTGTATAAATATGGTTCTAGTAATTGTGAGCAATCGTACATTTGATTTGAAATTTGTGATTATCTATTTTAAACATTGCTTAATTTTCCATTATTTGTTGGATATCACTAGAAATTACTCTTTGATGCAAGAGTATTTGAGGAGTATCGTATACACATAAAATTAACATGTTATCCTTTAGAAATGACAATTTTGGATTTATCTTTACACTATGACTTGCACACATTCTAAGTCCAAGTTATTTATCTTATTATCTCCCATATGATTTCGTTTATTCTACACACGCTCAATCATGTTCACATTCTTAGTTAAATTTATCCAAAGTAGTATACTACTCCCAAGCATCTCACTCATAATCTTGTATAGTCCTCATGAACTTCTTGTCCGTAACCATATGGATTAGGACTAGGTCGTAATATGGTATGGCATGGACCTATACAAATGATCATGTCTCCCTCCTCCAATGGATATTTTTTAATTTAATATATTTCTAAAGTTGGTTTCACATCCTATAAAGCCAACCTTAATGTGACATCTAACTTACAATATCTTATATATAAGTAAGTCTAATGAAATTATTAACTCATTTGACATTCTCAAGAGCACTGCTTGCAAAATACACTCCTAAAGCACACAAGAATCTCTTAAATCTTCCTAAAACATTAGAAAATCCTTAAGAATAACTGCTAATCGAGTATGAAGAACTCAAACTAGGTTCAAGAGTCTATATTCCCCATCCACAAGCCTCCAAATCTCTTGAATCTAATCCATAACAAGGTTAAGCCAATACAAAGTGTTGTCAAAGTTTCTAAGGGTCAAAGGGAATATATTTAGCATTTATAAGTGTTGAGAATTTGAGACTGCAGAATAGTGCTATGATTCAATAACAAAACCAATCATGCACACGTGATCTAAACAATTCCCCAAAATCTACAGCAATGGAAGTATAAACTAGAATAATCCGAATCAAAATAAAGTACACACACATATCACAACATGTACCGTGGTTAACCCAATGCAAGCTATGTCCACCAAAGATAGAGATCTCATATATATAATAATCGAGAGTACAAACCAACTCTTCCCACAAAAGTGCAATGCATATCTCCAAGAATATTTGCTCCTCTAGATCTCTAAACAAGTCTCTATGAGTGCACTACAACCGTGCCTCAAAACCACCAGCAGATCTCACATAATCATGAACTACTACATCTCTGAACTACAACCAAGCTCTCTGTGGATCTACAACAAGACCTCTCACATGGGTCTACCATATGTGCAACTATAACTATGCACCAAGAAGTAAGTCTATCTCTCCATCACTACATCAACCTATGCAAACATGAAGACAACCTCCTCTACAATATCTAGATCTACATGGATCATCAATACAACATGATCTCATGGATCTATGAATACAAGATCTCACAACAACCTCGTGGATCTAATAATATAAGACTAGATCTACATGGATCAACAATACATCATGATCTCATGGATCTATAATACAAGATCTCACCAACATGTGGATCTACAAGAAGAAACTCTATGTGCTTTGCATACTATGCAAGCCATTACAATGAGACAATAACTATACAAAGGAAATATAGTAGAAGATGTTACCCTCTTCTCACCATTGAGATGTACTGTCATAGTTGTGCATGATATCTCCTTCTATCAAGCGTCTCTCTCCATGAAAGCTCTGTCTTCATGTAACATGTTATTTCTTTCTCTTCTTCTTCATTTTCTCAATCTAGGAGAATCAAGGATCTAACTCAAACCTTCTCTTATTATCCTTCTAACCCTAATTTTTGTGCTTATATAAGCATCTACAAACTTAGGGCACCTTAGTTATGCATTTACAACCTTTAGATTCACTTGATAACTAAAGTTAGATCTAATGCCCGTGAGTTAAATATAAAATTTCAGGCACAGAAACCGATGTTGGCTCCCTAACCGATGGTGGTTCATCTGTTGACCGATGGTAGCTAACCAACTAACGTTGGTTACTATGTAAACTAACCACCGTAATGCATGCTCATTGTGAAGCTCTTGGAGATAAATTGTTGAGCCTCTGTACCTATACCTGTACATCACCTTCCTCTACATACCATGAAGACCAACTATTCTTTCCTTCAACAATTCTCTCAAGTAATCAAGAAGATTAAACCATCTTCTAAAACCAAGAAGATAACAAACCATGAATTACCATATACCATTTGAAAGCTACTACTCGATTTGTGATACTTGAGATATCAATACATCAAGCTCCCACTAAATCATAACACCAAGCCTCTCATGCAATCAAGCCATCATGACTAACACACCTACAAGATATCCCACTCGAACTGAAGTACTGAGCTTCTATCACAACCATAGCCATCCAACCATGTTCTCCAACCATCTATCCATGTCTCCATGCTACCACCAATGCAATTGACCAAAGACAAGTCAAACTAGAATATGCGAAAGAAAAACTAGATCCGGGGTCTGGACAACCCAAATGAGTACTACATGTAACCAGTGGATGCATCCACAACAATTTCATAACTCAAAGAATTCAAACACTTGTAATCTGCAAATCCAACATTGCATAAACAACTTGCATGTCCAAGACAATAATCCATAGAAATAATATCTATCATGGAGTAACATAGTAACAAGAGGAAATACAAACATCGTTACTCATGCTCAAGGTATATATACCATGCTCATATGCATATAAACCATGCTCATATGCATCCATGTGTAAAGAAAATATCTGCATCATCATAGAGTCACAAAATAAAATCTATCCACATGTATAAGCTCACCATATACATCCATCCATATCACCAAGCTCTCTAGAAGCTCCAAGTCTCTCACCAACTAATTCCAAGGCCACATATGAATCATTTGCTCATAAATGTCAACTACAATAACCCCAAGTTAACCATACTACTAAAAATTAGTGCAAATACCAAGAAAAATTTCATCAACCTATTGTCAACCATCCAAGATGAAAGCAATCAAGGGCACCATCCAAAAATGGTTTATAAACATTTTGTTCAAAACTATAGCCTAAACCACCATGGTTTCCCGGTGATGATGATCCAACTCCTGATCAACCATGGTTAACCCAAATTGACACCGATATCTCGTAATGATCATATTTTCCTTTTTAACCCTTCAAACACTGAAACCTACTTTCTCTTCTTCACCCAACTAAATCAACCATCAACTGCCATCCCAAAGGATATCCAGGCACCACAAAATAAAACTAGAAGTGACATCACCATGCAATAAACATAAAATACCAAAATCGTGATTTTCCTCCAAAACAACTTGTGCCTCATGCCACTCTGAATAGTAGCATACTCCTCTCACTTTGTACACGTGCATATGTGTCCAACCTACAATGCCAACAACCATGGCTTGCTCCCACTCAACATGAACTCCCCTGCACTACTTCTAATAACAAGATCAAAAGCTCCAATATATATATCAGTGAGAAATAAAACCAGATGAAAGAAATATAAACTTGATTCCCTTCTTAACAAAGAATACTTCTACATCACAGAAGTTTGGACTTCTTGTGAAGTAGGTGAATCACCTTCTTTTCATCCTATGTACTCAACATCTTTCGTTACCTGTAAATGTGTGTCTAAACATGAATTTTCATTGAGGATCTCATCCTTAGACTAGATACCCTTGTCCTCAAGATTCCAACACATCCCGGAAATAAAATTCAAGCCCACCAAATATCCATGGTGCAAATTTTTTACTTGTGCACACAATCCAAACATAATACCAGTTGCTTCAAACAAAAGAAATAAAATATGAACCATATAGAGATACCTGACCCAAAGTATCACTGGACTAACCGAACCAACTCCGTCCTCTTTCTGATTCAAGCATTGAAGTGATCTACACCGTCTCTGCCATGTACACTCTATGTAAGAAACTCGATCCTCCAAAATAGGAAACTGAACCATCCATGCCCTCTTCTAGCTACAAAAACCTAGTACAGATTCACACCATAAAGACCGAACTCGATTGTTTGGACCGGTATCGGTTCCTCCGTGACCGATGCGGTTCCTGATCGACATTGGTGCTCTTTGGAATAAACACAACACTACAAATTTGGCATAGTACACCAAACCAGGTGCCTACTCTGACCAAAGCTGATATCTATGTTGAGTCAGTCATTTCAAGAAGCACCTAAATCTTCTACAAAAAACTTAACAACAACAATATATGCAAATAAATTGCACCAAGATGAAATACATCAACTTACCAACACCAAGAACCACATCTTCAACTGAAGAAAATGCTTCTTTGGTGGAAGCCTCATCTCCATTATGTGTTATTGCCTCTCTAATGAAGCCCGTGCATCTGACTGCACCAAGGATGCATAACTGCTCCTCTATCTCATACTCAGATCTGTAATCACAAACCATGCATGTGCATCCAAAACATACAAGCACTGCAATACCAAGATAAAACCATACCTCTATAACCTAAATCTACAATCTGACCAACATGCTTGTTCCTCCAAGAACCAAGGACACCTCAACAAACAAGATACATTCCATGCATCTTCTCAATTCTTGATTTTTGTTTTTGTTTAAAACCAGGTTGCCCAAGAATCGATCACGATCACCCCAGAATCGACCACGGTCACCCTACCGATGTCAATTGCCACCTAACCAACACTGGTCACTGTATTCTCTAGCAACCTCACATTTCTAGCTTCCACTTGAGATTTAAATCTCTTCTTGTGATTTTCACATCAAGCAAAAAAACCCTGCTCTCACACACACACAAGAAACCACTAACAATATACTACGTAAAAACCTTTCTCTAAAATAATCAAGCTCTAATACCATTGCTAGGAATTCGGGATTGCGAGCAGTCTTATGATTCAATAACAAAACCATTCATACACATAGGATCTAAGCAATTCCCTAAAATCTATAACACTGAAGTATAAACTAGAATAATCCAAATCAAAACAAAATACACACACATAACACATCATGTACCATGGTTCACCCAATGTGGGCTACTGTTTCACTGGATTCTTGGTAGATTAATGAAACATATAAGGGTAAATAGGCCAAGGAGGAATACATGTTGTTTGTTGGTTGAAGGTTGTGCATGCGAATTTTATTTCCTGATCCAAGTTGATTGTGTGAGCTTCCTTTTGGCTAGGAGGAACTACCTAAAATGTAAAACAAGACCACAAAACATAGTTAATAGCAAAAGGTTAGTGGATTTCCTAGCGTGAGCTAGATCCAGGAAGTGTGATACTTCCTTGATGGTTGTCAATCCACTGATATGTATAATTCAATATAAAATAAATGAACATGCAAATAAAAGAATCTAACACTAGTGTTCTGATTTAGGTATCTCAGATTACTATCAATGTTAATCCAATTAGATGCTTTAATAATTAAATTGATGAAGGTCTTGGGTCAGGTTGCAGGCTGGGCAAGTGGTCTAAGGGTCGTAGGTAGGGTCAGGATAAGATCTGGTGTAATTTGGGATTGATTTGGGAAATTGGGAGGGTTGCTGGTCTAAGTAGTTAACCAAACACAAAGACCGACACCGATGACGGTTTAAGTATGTTTGATACTAGTTTTGGCAAGGTTTTGTGAGGTTTTGGGGTGTTAAGGTCAGTTTAGTGAAAGTATGATAGGAGACATAGTAATCGACGTCGGTCGGAGATCGATGATGGTGAAGAGGAAATTGATGGAGGACAATGTAACCGTGTCGGTAGGGGAAATTTGGTGAAAGTTGATAAAAGGTAATTTTAGGCTTCTCTGATTGCACAGAGAGTGAAGGAGGGATGATTGGGTTCATAATAATATGAGGAAGACTTAAGAAGGTATAAAGGATAGGTATGGAGAGCCAGAAGGCTGGGGTGGATGGATAGGTAGGTGGGAAGGAAGATGGGGATGGAGGAATACAAGGAAGAGTAAGATCTAGTAACAAAAAGATAAAGAACCTATTTAAGTAAGTACAAAAATGATGCAAAATCAAACGCACTTACTTGTATATGCAAGCTTGGTGGGTGAAGGACGGTGATGGTCAATTTGTGAAGAACTTGGTGGTCAATTTCGCGACAGTGCTTCCTAGATTACTACCGTGAATTCCAATGCCTTTGGATCATTCTAAGGTACTTGCTTGGGCCTCTAGCTGAATTTATTTTTTCGTTTTTACGTTGAGAAAACTTTGGTTCATGCTTGAATGTAGATAGCTCTCCTGAAACTCGAAGTGACCAACCTAGGAAAGAGGTTGTAAAATTATATATATGATAACCAATGACGGTCAAGGTGACCGGCATCAGTTAGGGCAGAAATCCTAGGTTTACCAAAAATAACAGATCTTGGATATTTTTAGCATGCTCTACTTTTCAATTTAGGTCTCAAGTGATGGTTAGTGCTTAGATAAGTGGGAGTGTTGTTGGAGAAGGAATAGGAATTTAATGTTAGGGTTAGACTAAGTCCCAGTTGGTTAAGATAAGTAGAGACTGAGTCTTAGTTAATTAATAGGGTAAGAATAAGTCCATGGTGAGGTGTCTAGGTGAGGTGTCTAGGTGATGTGGTTGGGTGAGGTGTAAATTAACCTAATTAAAGTAATTAAATTAATAAATAATGTGAGGATGGGCATTAATTCAATTATAAGTAATTAAATTAACATGAATGTGGGGTAAAGGGGTCATGGTTAGGTGAACACATTATGTTAACTGATTAAAAGGGGACTAAGGGGAGTGTGACCCAAATTTGGTGTCTACATTTGCCCCTTTTTGTCACGTAGCTTGTATTGGTAAGCGATGCTGACAAAAATAGGAATTGGTGCCCCAAGTATAGGTGAGAGTGGGGTTGTCCCAAGTAGGTCAAGGTGAGGTTGCCCCAAGTATGGGTGGAGGTGATCCCCCTCAAACTAAGAGCTGATGAGGTGTTAGACAAAGTCAGTTAGTGGATTGATAAATGGGTAAGTGATGAAAGTGATGGGAGGTGGGTTATAGGAAAGGGTATGGGAACTTTGGGTAATGGGTAAGGGTCATATCGGGTAATAGGTAATGGTAATCAAACACATGCACACGTATAGACTGTGACATGGTACCAGTTGAAGAACTTGCAAACTCTAAGTTGTCCAACGTCAATAGGTTTATCCAAACATGGTTGAAGTGATTCTGCATCCGTGGTGCATGATATGGTCTAGAAACAAAAATTATGTTATGTGTAAGAACATTTAGGTATGATCTGGTACACCAAAGGTTTGGTCAGGATAAACAACACGGTAATATGCAAGGTAAGGTCATTAGGCTAAACAATACAGGTAACAAACATCATTGTAAGGTATAACGAGTACATAAATTATGATGTCACAAAAGGTGGTTCAAGTCGGGTATATAGGTCATGGCATGGGTAAGGCTAAGGTATAGGTAAATAACATGTCCCTAAACACAATTAAGGAAATGTATAGGTAATTGAGGCTTGAGGTAGGGTGTAATAGGTGTTGGTAAGGTCAAAAGGTATTGGGTCAATAATCTTGTTAGCCAAAATGGGTATTAGGTGGGTTAAAAGGTAAGGCAAGGTGACCGATGCCGCTAGGGGTCATAACCGATGTCGGTTAGCTAGGGCATGACATGACCGACGTCGGTCATGTCGATTTGGGTCTAAAAAGAAAAATTCATGTTTTACTGGATTCATTTTGACTTTTTCATTTGTAGAAAAGGATAGAGGAGCAAGTGAGGAGTGAAAAAGTGATGGTATGAGGCATTGAGCTGAGTTAGCGAGCCACATAGTGATGATTATTATTCGATCGGTGGGTCCCAGAGATCGATTCAAGTGTTTTCATTAGTTTGGAGGAGAGGAGGTGGGTTGATCATGGTAGAGGCAAGAGAGGGTGCGGGTGGTCCACCGGCGCATATACCTGAGGTGCCACCATGTAGATGCCATCGAGATGAGGTAGGAGGCATTCCCGTACTCATTATGTGATTAAAGTTTGGTTTAAAATGAAGAAATTGGGGTGGGGGTTTGTATTTTGAAATGCAGGTGAAAAGTGGGTGAAATTGATATGGGGAAGGGAAAATGTAGGTGAAATAGGGTAGAAAATGAATTTGAGGTAATTTGGGGTGGGTTGGGGTAGGTTTTAGGTAGTATTTAGGTGAATTTTAGGTGAAATGGGATATGGGGGGATGGGTTTTAATTTTTGGTTTACACGATAGAGACCGACGTCGGTCAAGGTTTGGTCGACATCGGTTGACCTTCGCCGGAAGCGGTCAGGGCTGAAGTGACCGACATTGGTTAAATGGAACCGATGATGGTCAAGGAAAATTGGTGACGGTCAAGGAAAATTGGTGGTAGTCAAGGAAATTGGTGTCAGTTAAGGTTAAGGAAGAATAGGGATAAAAAAGAATAGGAAGGAAATGAAAATAGGTTAAGGAAAGGATAGGTGAAGTATGTATGGAGAGGGATAAGGGGAACATGTGTTTGTAGCAACATGGGATAGGTAAGTAGGTGAAATGAACTAACATAGTGGGTAAGGATGACAAGGGTTAATAGGTTTGTAGGTGAGAAGGGGAAAGGGGTGGGCATGATAGATGTTATTGGGTATGGTTTGGGGGTAATAGGTAATTGGAGGTAGTCAGGTCTTAACAATGTTTTGTTTTGGTGGATGCAGGAAGAGACTAGTTGAGGATGTGGGACAAAGTACCACCTCTTTTGGTATGGATGCGATCTAGCGTGACCATGGAGGAGTGGTCACATATAATCGAGGTTGGAATTATTGGGATCCAACACTATAGAAGCATTGTTCGAGATCACAGTATGATGGTCGATCTCATCGATAGATGGGATTCCATGACCAGTACCTTCCACTTACCGACAGGCGAGATGACCATCACCCTAAAGGACATGTATCGATCATGTTGCTTCCTATTTTTGGGGATCCAGTTTATTATATTTCTTTTGAGGTATCGGTGGAGCCGATAGTGGATTTTTTTGGTGATACGATGGGTCTAATGACCTATCATAGTGTGAGTCTTACATATGGGGACATGTATGCATCCTACCCATAGGAGACAAGGCCGATGTATTAATATTGGGAGGCGTGGACGTTGCTTTTACACTACTAGATTTTGAGGGTGGGATATTCCCATGAGCACTGATGGGAGTGCTCTAGGATATGATAGAGGAGCGGATATGCTTTTCTTAGGCACCGACTTTTAGTTCAGTTATATAGGGAGTTATGGGCTTATGGGAGATTGTAGCGGTTTGGGATGTGTTGTAAATTTTAATACACTTCGAGCATACCAAAGATATCGTATGTGTGTGCCAGTTGGTTTAACCCAACATGATTGGTTCGGAGGTGGCTTGCTCCGAGTTGGATATAGATGTTGGGTACCAGATGGTGGGAAGCTGAGGGTGGCTAGGGCCACATATGATGTTATATACTATAGCAAGTTTCTGGAGGGGCTTTCAAGAGTTGACATTATTTGGAGGCCTTATGTTGAATTTCCATCTTATAGAGGCATGGCGGAGGAGTTAGAGGAGCTCCAACTATTGAGGTGGATACAAGGGCGTCGTGCCAGCGAGCACGAGATGATACCCGTAGACAGAGTTAGATGGTAGTTTGGGCTGCCATAGGATGTACCCCACCTATTCCATAGTACCGTCCTAATGATGTGAAGAGACCCACGCCTCCACCATGTCCGATTGTGTTGAAAAGGCAAGAAGAGTAGGTGGTGGATAGGCATATTGATAATGCGTGGGTCACTTTCGATGGATATAGGTAGTGGTGGGCAGCACAATGACAAAGAAACCACCGAGCCTAGGGCGGTTAGATCTTCTAGCTATGGTCACCGTGCAGAGATATGCATTACGAGGGCGGTGGCCACCCTATAGATGAAAATAATAGGTTTACGGGGTTAGCTAGTAGGGCATATGCACATGTGGCCACCCCGTAAGCTCAGTGTGAAGGCCCTACATGCACCCATTTGGCATAGGTACAAGCATCCGCACAAGGTGGTGATGGTGATGGAGTATAGGTGGTTGCCTTACAGGCATAGGTGATAGGTTTGCAAGGTCATCTAGCCACTACATGTGCACAGTTGTGGCCTTACATACCTAGGTTGTGGCACAAGGAAAAGTTCCTTGACAGGACTAGGGTAGGGTCTCATATTATAGGCACATGCACGAGCGGGGAGGACAGGCAACAGAGTAGGGTCCGAGGCCGGTGTTAGCACAGGCAAGGCACATGTTGCAGTGAGACCCATGGCACCACCTCAAACGGTGTCGATGGCAAGGTTCAAGGATTCCCCAAGGCACGTGGCACACTATTATCAAGATTACATGACTACTTTTGAGATAGATGTTCTCTCATATCTTGAGTATAGAGCCCAACAAGTAGTGGAGTGAAAGGACGATATCCTACTCTCATAGTTTAGAGAGCATAGGAGGCTGGAGAGCCCAAAGATAGTGTCAGGGTGAGGCTACTAGTTCACGAAGGCCAGGCCCAGCTGAGTGCTAGATGGAGATTAGACCGAGACCCATGGAGGGTGGAGAGATGTTGGCAAGGTGGTAGACAAGTCGGGAGGAGGAGACAAGTGAGAATAGCCCATAGGATATTAGGTGGGATGATGTGTAGTCACTTGAGAGGATAAGTGTTTTGATTTTTGATATATATACCGGCCTGCGTTCCGAAGATAGTGAGGTTGTATATGAGAGTTTTTTGATTTTGAGTTTTATACTGGCATGTGTGAAGATAGTGAGGTTATATTTGAGTGACTTGAGATACTTGTATTTATTTGTATCTTTGTATATGTGTATTGATACACAGACTCTCCCATTTATATAGATGATGATATTTATTGTATGGATGATGTACCTATGTTTTAATTTCCATTGTTATTGTGTATTGATGGAAACTAGGTGAATTAGGCATGATTGAGTTGAGGTCATGTAGGCATGATGGAGTCAAGGTGAGTTAGGCATGGTGGAGTCTAGGTGAGTTAGGCATGGTGGAGTCTAGGTGAGTTAGGCATGGTGGAGTCTAGGTGAGTTAGGCATGGTGGAGTTTTAGGTCAGTTAAGCATGGTGGATTCGAGCAAGTTAGGTATGGTTTGGTCATATTTTGGGTTTTATTTAATTTCCAAGTTATTGGCGGATGGAAAATAAATAATGATGTATATTTATGTTATGATTTAAACTTTTCAATATTTGATGTCATGCAAATATGAAATGATTGATTGATGTTTTGATGATGTGATAAAATGGTAGGTATGTATGTTTGTTGAGTTTTTAATTTCATAGGTTTATGTAAAATGGAAAACTAAGGTATCCTTTGTTAGGAAATAAGGGATAAAAATATGCGGAATAATCCCTCACAAAATCACAACAAAGAGAAACTAATATGCAGTAAATTATTACAGATCTCAAATAAAAGTGTAGAATAAAATAACACAACACAAAGAGACAATATTTAACGTGGTTCACCCAATTTGGGCTACGTCCACAAAGAATCACTTGCTCATATTTTATTACAAGCCACCGCTCTCTCAATACAATACCCAGATCTTTGGAGCTATGCTCAACAAAATCTACATAATTCACACCCAAATTCAAAACACATCTACAATGTTATATATTATCTACCATATGCACAAAACCATATAAATAGACAACTACTTAAGTAGTTTTACAAAACCGTGGGTATCAAAACCATGGGCCAAAACTGTCCCATAAACCTATGGGTAAAAAAACCCACCCATATGAGAAAATCACATTTCCCGATATATTAGGCACGTTTTAAGGCCCAAATTTTTTTTTTCGGGGGCTACGTCCCTAAACCCCGACAAGAAAACATGGAAAGTGTAAAGTACTCTTAGTGTATAGTCTTCAACACTTTCACACATGAAAACAGGCTCCACAACCTAACAATCTCCCACTTGGAGACTAGTTTTCCTCTGAGCAAGCTTCTCAACCCTTCACTAGTTTTCATGAAGACCAACCAAAGCTGAACACAACTTCAATTTTTCCTTGTGACCACCTTGGTCATCATGTCTGTAGGATTCTGACTGGTATGAATCTTCTCTAGCTTTAACTTCTCTTCCTCCAAAGCTATCCTAATGAAATGGTACCTTAACTGTATATGCTTCATCCTAGAGTAGAAAGCAGAGTTCTTAGCTAGGTGTATAACACTCTGACTATCACTATGCAGCTTTCCTTCCTCCTATTTATGCCCCAAATCCTCAAGTAATTGTTGTAACCAAATCATTTCTTTGCTTGCCTCTATGGTAGCAACATACTCAACCTCTGTGGTTGACAAAGCCACCAGCTTCTGTAGTCATGAAATCCATCTCACTACTATCCCACCTATAGTATAAACATAACCTATCATGCTCCTCCTGTTGTCTACATCTCTAGCCATATCTGAAATCTACATAACCACACAAAGTGGTGTCTGATCCACTATAGCACAAAACTATCCCCATGGTCCCTCTCAAATACCGAAGGATCCACTTTCTTCCTGCTAGTGATCTCTTCCTGGATCACTCATAAATCTACTCACCGCTCCCACTACATGGGAAATATCAAGCCTGGTGCACACCATGGCATACATCAAACTGCCAACCACTAATGAGTAAGGTACCTTGGACATCTGGTTTCTCTCCTGCTCTATTTTGGGACACTTCTCCTTTGATAACTTGAAATGACTCCGCCAAAGGAGTCCTAACTCGGTTTAGCATCCGACATATTAAACCTCTCTAAGACCTTCTTAATGTACTCTTCCTGAGATAAAGTTAGCTTTTGTTCCTTCCTATCCCGAGATATCATCATACCAAGGATTTGTTTGGCTGCCCCCAAACCCTTCATAAAGAAAGGATTCACTTAGCCGCTTCTTGAGTACTTTTATTTCCTGCATTGTTTTTACCTGCAACCAACATGTCATCCACATACATGCAAAGGATAATATAACTGCCATCCTCAAATTTCTTTGTATACACACAATGGTCAAGATGACATCTAATATAACCTTGCTCCATCACAAAGCTATCAAATTTCTTATACCATTGACATGGAGCTTGTTTGTAGCCATACAAGCTCTTCTTCAGTTTACACACCATCTCCTCTTTACCTTTGACCTCATAGCCCTCTGGTTGTTGCATATATAGTTCGTCCTCCAAATCACCATGGAGAAATGTAGTCTTTACATCAAGTTGTTCTAAGTGCAAGTCTTCTGCTGCAACTATTCCTAGAACAGTTCTAATAGAAGTCATTTTTACTACAGGAGAAAAAATCTCATCAAAATATATACCTTTTTTTATGCAAACCCCTTGACCACCAACCGGCCTTGTATCTTTTCTTTCCTCCTTCTTCCTCTTTGACTCTGAACACCCACTTGTTCTCTAATGCTCTTTTCCCTTCAGGTAGTTTTACCAAATCCCATGTTTGGTTCTCCATTAGAGCCTAATGCTTCTCATCCATGGCTTGCTCCCACTTCTTCCTAGCATATACCTGCATTGCTTCATCAAATCTCTCTAGCTCTCCACTATCAGTGAATAATAAATAATAAAGAGAAGGAGAAAAATGTTCAGTGCTCTCTTCTCACCCTAGAAGACCTCCTCAATATAGGAGTTTGGGGTTCCCGCTTGAGGAGGTTCCTGAACCGATTCATGTGTCACTTTCCCATCCCAAGATCCTCTACTCACTACATATTCTTTCTTGGATTCTTCCCTATTTTCCTGTAATTTCTGCTTATACATGACTTTCTCATTAAAGACCACATCCCTAGATCAAATGATTTTCTTGTCTTTAATACTCCAACATTTATATCCAAAGTCATCACTACCATAACCAATGAAAGTACATTTTTTATTTAGCCTCTAGCTTGGTCCTATCATCCTTGTCTATATGGACAAACACCTCACATCCAAAGACTCTACGAAATGAATAATCAACTTTCTTACCATGCCAAACCTCCTCGGGTATGCCTCCATCCAAGGCACTTGAGGGTCCTCTATTTATCAAGTACACAACTTTGCTTACCACTTCTACCCAAAAAGAAAGAGGCAGTCTTGCATGTAACCTCATGCTCCTAGCATAGTTCATTATTGTTTAGTTCATCCTTTCTGACACCCCATTCTGTTACAGAGTTCCTAGAACCATCTTTTTCCTATGGATTCCATTATTAGAACAATAATCATCAAATTCATTGTTGCAATACTCACCTCCATTATCTGACTTGAGACATTTTAGCTTAAGACATGTTTCATTCTCTACCAAGGCTTTCCATTTAACAAAAGTTTCAGATACATCAAATTTGTTTCTAATACAATAAACCCAAATTTTCCTTGTTGCATCATCAATAAAAGTAACATAATAACTTGAACCCCCAAGAGATGATACCCGAGCCAACCCCCACACATCAGAATCCACCAGCTCTAACTTACTCTCTTTCTTTGTAGGTCCAACCTTGAGAAACCTTACTCGCTTCTATTTCCCATATATGCAGTCCTCACATAACTCCAAACCTATTTTTGTATATCCAGAAAATCCTTCTTTATGATCTCCATGCCCTTATGGCTCATATGACCAAGCCTATAGTGCCACAATGTTGTATCTACTTCTGAAGCCACAAGATTACAAACATTAGTGCTATAAGTGGTTAAATACAAGGTTCTAACCTTCTTACCTCTTACCACCACAAGAGAACCCTTGGTAACCTTCCAAGAGTCCATTGTAAATATCACAGTACAACCATCACTTCCCAACTGCCCTGCCGATATCAAATTTTGTCTTAATGTAGGCACATGTCTGACATCCTTCAATAGCCAAGTATTCCCATTCTGCATCTTAACCTGAACAAAACCTTTTCCAAATATTTTGCAAGGCTCATCATCACCAAGAAAAAAATGCCCAAAATCTCCTTGAACATAATCAACAAAATAATGTCTATGTGGAGTAGCATGGAAAGAAGCCCTCGAATCTAAAACCCAAGATTCAATAATATTGTGCAAAGAAATAATCAAAGCATCCTGACATACATTACCCGTTGCCACATTTTCCTCCTTATTTTCTTCTTGTTGTTTCTTCTTATCCCGAAGCTCCCAATAGTCCTTCTTTGCATGCCCAGACTTTCCACAGTGCCAACATACTATCTTGCTTTTGGATTTTGACCTTGCTCGATCCTTTGATTTTCCACGGCTTCCTCTATTCTTTGTCTCCCTCTAGTTTCCACTGTCAAAACATTCCCTAAAGTAGAAGATTCACTAGAGCTTTTTCTTCACATTTCCTCTCTTAGAATCACCCCTACAACATCCTCAAACTTCAACTTTGAGTTATCTGGAACGAGTTGCTTACCGCCATTACCAGGCTATTCCAACTCTCAAGTAAAGAGCACATAACTAATAAATCCCTAACTTCTTCATCAAATTCTATTGTAACCAAAGCTAGCATATTTACAACCGTATTAAAATCATTTAAATGATCTGCTACTGAACCATTCTCGACATCTTCATATTAAAACAAATTTTTCATTAAAAACATCTTATTTGAGGCAAAGGGTTTTTCATACAACTTCCCTAATGCATCCATCAGTTCTTTTGTAGTCTTTTCCTTTAAAACATTAAATAATACCGAAGATGCAAGACACAACCGGATTGTTCCAAGTGCCTTCCTATCCAAAAAATCCCATTCCACATCCGTCATGCTCGAGGGTTTGTTCACCTTCTCGAAAGCGAGAATATAAATATCCTTCGATAATGGTAATCTTCCATATACATCTTCCAAAGACTAAATTTTACCCGTTGAATTTATCAACCCTAGATCTTCCACCATCTTCCATAGCTCCCACTCAAGATAAAAATTTCCTTGCGATTCAACACTTCAGTAAACCAAACCAGACCGATACCAATTGTTAGGAAATAATGGATAAAAATATGCGAATAATCCCTCACAAAATCACAACAAGAGAAACTAATATGCATAAATTAATACAAATCTTAAATAAAAGTGCAAAATAAAATAACACAACACAAAGAGATAATATTTAACGTGGTTCACCCAATTTGGGCTACGTCCACAAAGAATCACTTGCTCAAATTTTATTACAAGCCACCACTCTCTCAATACAATACCCATATCTGTTTGGAGCTATGCTTAACAAACTCTCTGAATTCACACCCAAATTCAAAACACATCTCGCAATGTTACATATTATCTACCATATGCACAAAACCATATAAATAGACAACCGCTTAAGTAGTGTTACAAAACAAAGGGTATCAAAACATGAGCCAAAACCATCCCATAAACCTATGGGTCAAAAACCCACCCATATGAGAAAATCATGTTTCCCGATATATCGGGCAAGACATCGTGGAAAGTGTATAGTACTCTTAGTGTACACATGGTCTTCAACACTTTCACACATGAAAACAAGATCCACAACCTAACACCTTTGAATAGAAAAAGGGGGAAAATGGGTAAGGGTAAAGAGTGGCCTGAGCTACCCTCCAAGGGCCACATGCCCTCGGAGTGTTGCCTACATAGGCCCAACGAAATGGGGCCTCGGGCCAATGTAGTTCTCCCGTAAGCTAGGGAAGAATATGATAAGATAGAGGGATGGGTTAGTAGGTTTTAGGCATGTTTGAGTCTAGGTCATTTAGGCATGGTTGAGTTTAGGTGATTTTAGGCATGGTTGAGTTTAGGTGATTTTAGGCATGGTTGAGTTTAGGTGATTTTAGGCATGGTTGAGTTTAGGTCATTTAGGCATTGGTGAAAGGGGAATCCTTAAAATGTAGGTGTCGATGGTCTAGTCCTGTATAGGAGAATCAACAAGTAATGAAGAATGTGTATGGTAAAAGGTGGCAAAAAGAGCCGCCTAATTGATAAGAATCCTAATGAGTCTATCATACCAAAAATTGGCTTATGAACGTAAGACCCTAAAAGCATTGCATAATTGATTATTCTAAGGGTAAAGAAAGTCACATGATCATGAAATGTCACATTTGCAGCACATCCCTTGAGTGGGCAAGAAATTAGGGTGAAAAGGTGATGAGGTGAAAACAATTTGGTTTTTAGTGTAACCTAGTGTGAGACAACATGACTATTTGGCAAGAGATTCAAGATCAAAATAGGCAAGTCCATGACGAAAAAGTTATCTTTTTTTTTAATAGAATGATCGATGTGGGAGTCTATATGGGATGAGTAGATTATCTCCTTGAGGTCTTCATGAAGCTAATCGATGCGGAAGCTTTAGAATATTTTATTTTATTTTTTACAAGAATAGTCTTCTTTTGATGATAGACTATGTACAATATGACTAGCTTTGTATAGTTGTCCTTCGAGGGAGTAGTCTATTTATAGTAGCAAGATAGAAAGATTAGATTTCCTTTTTGAGGGAGTCATATTTTTGCTAGAATTTTGACTCAAGGAGTTGAATTCCATTTTACTTTTGAAAATGTTTCACTTTTGGACTTTTATGTTATGGACAAGACTATAGAGAACGATAGGATCTTGAGTTGAAGACAAAATCATAGCACAAAGAGGTTAACTATTAAAGAGATGGTTTAAGTGATGAACGACCATGGGATTCCATCTTGAAAAAGACAAAAGTATCCATAAGAATCATGATATGAGAAGAGTCATGGTACTCATTTTGAAGATAAGTCTAAAAGTGATAGGTAATCGCATGATTCTTGTTTACTCGTTGATCCTTAAAATAGGTAACATGGAAGTTGAATGGTGCTCAAGGGACGAGTGTTTTAACTAGAAAAAATGTGATATAGGACTTGATTCAACAATAGAATGGTCGAAGATGCAAGGCATTGATGGGTTCATATTTAGGTTTACCTTGAGTGAAGACAAATGATAAACACCGATATATAGGTATGAGTAACGATATAGGGTCCAAGCCAATTAGGAGCAAATTTTCCCATTTAATTTTCTTCTCTTTTGTTACATGTTGATTTTCCTTTAGGATGAGGTCACCGACCTGGAAGGTTCATTCATGTACACGTTTATCATAGGCATGTTTGATACATTTTTGGTAGATTTGGAGGTGATCAGGAGCATTGAGATGAAGCTCGTCTAATAACTTGAGTTGTGTCAAATGGTCTTGGTGAAAGTCATCATCGTTGAGCATCTATTTAAGTAAGATACGAAGATATGGAATCTAGACTTCAAGAGGTAGAACAAGCTTTGTACCGTAGACCAGAGAGAAAGGTGTGGCAATAGTTGAGGTACGAATACTAGTATGATAATCCCATAAGGCAAAAGGAATGTGCATATGCCAATCCTTTCCAGATGTCATCAAACTACTTTCATAAGAATTTTATTTAAGGTTTTGTTGGTTAATTTTGCTTGGCCATTTTTTTGAGGTTAGTAAGGTGAAGAAAAACCGATTTGAATGTTGAAGGCATCAAAGAGTTTCTAGTAGAATTTTTTTAAATTGTTTTCCGTTATCGGTGATAAGACGACAAGGAACACTAGAGTGATAAATGATGTGATGGTATATGAATTCACATATTTTATTGGATTTTGTAGAAAGAAGAGGTATGGATTCTACCCATCTAGTGTAGTATTTAGTAGTGGTAATAATCCATTGATGACATTGGGAATATTGAGGATTGATCTCTCCGACAAGATCCAAACCCCATTAAGATAAAAGACAAAGGTCTCGTGTGACTTGTAAGGCGTGACTAGGTATCCGATGAATATTAGCATGTTTTTGGCACTTCACACAACGTTTGACATAATCACAACAATAATGGTTTACAATTGGCCAATAATAGCCTAGGCGGAGAATGTGTTTAGCGACGACTAAACCATTGAAGGGACCTCCATAAATTCCATCGTGAAATTCCTTGATGGTGTAGGGAAATTCAAGACTTGTAAGGCATCATAAGAGAATAATCATTTCAAAGCCACATTTATAAATAAGACCACCCATGATGACATAGTGAGAGACACTTTTGATAAATTCTCATTGTCCATTGCGAGTAAGATCTGGAGGTAGAATTGAAAGGGAAAGGTAGTCCGAAAATTGCTTATACCAAAGGTCATGTGGGTTAGTTTCAATGGTTCCAACAAGGTTGACGTCTTGAAATAGATAAGAAGGTGATTGCAACCTTTGTATTGTGATAAATATTTTCGAGTCGGAGGGCAAAGTGGGGATATGAGAAGCAAGACATGCCATAGTATCCTCAAAATTGTTAGTGGAACGCGGTGTGGTTTGAAGTTCAAAAGGGTCAAAGGTAATCAAAAGGATGTCCACATGATGCTTATACTTTTGGATTATTTCATTACTGAAACTGGTATATACCATTCACTTGGTTTATGACCAGTTGGGAATCGCCAAATATATTAATTGATTTAATGTCTAAGGCGATGGTGGCTTGAAGACTTAATACGAATGCTTCAAATTTGGTGATATTGTTAGTGCAATCAAAATCTAGTTTGAAACATGATGACATAGGCTCACCGTTAAGAGGAATGAGGATAATGTCTATACCACCCCCACACTGACATTTGGAACCATTGAAGAATAAGGTCATCTGGTAAATGGTATCATCCAAAGAGAGGGTAGCGATGGATTATCTGGGAAATCAAAGTTAGAGGATTGATTTCTAGAGAGGGGTACATCTACCGAGTTGATCAACGATGGTTTTTCCTTTGAAATATTTTTGATGAGTGAATTCAAGGTCTAGGTCTATAAGAAGCATGATCCAACGTGCAACACATTGATGTTGGTAGGGCTTGGCATACATGTAATGTAAGGGGTTAGTATTGGTGACAACAAAGATTTTGTGGTTGAGTAGGTAATGTCAAAGTTTAGTGGCAATAAAAAATAAGGCTAAGAAGATTTTTTTGGTGTGAGTGTATCTGGTTTCATAGTCTAAAAGTGTACGACTTATATAATAAACCGCTTGTTCCCTATGTTTCTCGTCATGATGAACAAGCATGACACCCAAGGAATGATCAGTGGCTGAAATGTAAAGGTAAAATGGTTGGTCATCCTTAGGTGGAATGAGCACAAGGGGTTGGAGGAGGTATTGTTTTAAGGCCTTAAAGGATTTGTGGCATTCATCATCCCATTTGAAGGAGACATCCTTTTTAGGAGATGATGAAATGGGTGATAACAGCCAGAAAGTTGCAAAAAAAATGACGAATAGATTGTATCTTTCCTTGCAAACTACGCAATTGAAAAAGGTTAGCGGTGGAGGCATTCTGAGAATAGCCTTGATTTTAGTAGGATCGACTTCTATGCCATGCAAATAAACAATAAAACCAAGGATCTTGCTAGAGAGAATAGTGAAAACACACTTCTTAGGTTATAGGTGAACACATTAATTGATAAGATGGTTGAAGATGACCTTAAGGATGGTAAGGTGTTTGGCCCAATGTTTGGATTTGGCAAGAAGATCATCAACGTAATCTTCCAATATGCGATGCATAATGTCATGAAAGATATAAGTCATATCCCGTTGATATGTGGCACTAACGTTTTTAAGGCCAAAAGGCATGACATGATAGCACAAGGTCCCCCAAGGAGTGATGAAGGTGGTTTTGTGTTGATCTTCTGGGGTAAGTAGTATTTTCTTATAACCTGAGAAACCATCCATGAGGGATAAAATCTCATAGATGGCGGTGAGATCAACTAGTTGGTCAATACTAGGTAGAGGAAAATCATCTTTAGGGAAAGCTAAGTTAAGGTTGCATAAATCTATGTAAATGTCGAGTCCCCTATCACTTTTGTGATAGGAACAATGTTAGAGATTCATTGGGGATAATTAATGGGTAGGATGAAGAAAACCAAAATAATGCATTGGAGTTCTTTGACAAGAAGGGCAATGCGAGGATGCATTTTCCGCAGCTTATATTTTATGGGTTTGGATTCAGGAATAGTTACAATATTGTGGACCACAATGTTTGGGTCAATATCGGCATATCAACATAGGACCAAGAAAAATCATTGCTATGATCCCGAGAGGAAAGAAGTAAAATCTTCCTATTCTAGCAACATCTAAAGATTGGCCTATCTTTAAAATGTGCGGGTCATCCTAAGTGTTGATATTGATTTCAATGGTCGATTCATTTAACATGGTTTGTGTCTCAGAAGGCAATGACCATTTAATATAAGAATCTTCTGAACAAAGGTAGGTGAAAATAGACTCATCGTCTTAACATTGAATGACATTAATATAAGGTGTATCGTCATCGATCATGTCAGGATATAAGAAGGGAAGAGAAGAGGGAGCCTCGCCATATTGTTGATAAGTCAGAGGTCCCAAGGAAATGGTGTTCACAATTTTTTTTAGGAGGGATGGATTCTAGATCCATAGACTCCATAGGTGAAGGTGGTGAAGTTGGTAGATGGGGTGAAGGAAGGTTGTTATCCTCAATGAGTTCGATGTGGGCTTTCTTGGAAGATGATTTGGCAAAGACAATACCACTTCGGTCTTTATGTTTATGTGTGGTGCATGGGATGACAGCATGGCAAACTTGTTCATAAACAACAAATCCAAAACCCTTCCATGCAAAATGATGGAGGAAGGTGTGGACGAAGCGGAAGTTGGTGAGAGATTGAAGGTCGATGAAAATGGTCGTGTTTGGGTAGGCAACTCGGGATAGTAGGTAGAATTATCAAGTCCCCCATATGTTAAGTTGGTGTGAAGGTGGGGAGGACCGTAAGGGAAAACCTCACCTATGTGGTGATCATAGAGGGGTTGTTGGTGAAGGTTATTATACTCTTGAGGAGTAAGGAATGTGTCAATGTTGTACAGGTGGTACTCCCCTAGAGTGAGACATTGAAAAACACCTTCTAAGATCGATAGTCGGTATGTGGGAAGCAAAATGGATGACTTGTTGGGCGGAGAAGAAGAAGAAGATTTGGTTGGTTGAGAAGTAGATGGGTTAGTGGATGGGTTAGCTACGGAGGTTATGACTAAAGTGGGAATAGAAGAGTTAGATGTGGGACGGTAGCGAAAACGTTGGTAGAAGGGGCATGGGTGAAGGAGGAGGTGACAGTGGTGGAAGATGCCTTAACTGGTATAAGGACATCATTAGGTCTATACAACATGTTACAGTTTTGAATGGTGAAGGGTCACTAGAATGGTATAGTTATGTCCTTCTTGTTCAAATTTTACACAACAATGTAAGATTTAAGGAACACAACCCATGACACGGATCCATGGTCGGTCAAGCAACAGAGTTGTCTTGGAATTCCTCTAAGACATAGAATAATTATGGAATGGTACGAGGGTCCACACAAATATGGATAATGATGGTGCCAAGGGTGGAAGTTATGGCATCATTGAATGAACACAACATAAATGGGTTATTATGCATGCAATTGGTAGGGATGCACATTTTGTTATACACATAGGAAGAGATAATGTTGATGTTGGCACCTCCATTGATCATAACGTGTCGAACACGTATATTATCAATGAAGACGAAGATGAATAGGGTGAGATCAAGATCATTTGATTAAAGAGGTACAATCTTGTTGTCAAAGAAAATGAGAGTGGTTACTTGATGAGTGGTAGTGGGTGTAGATAAAGGTGATGAAGTAGTGAGAGATGCCACATGGTGAGGAGTGATCATGGATGCCACAGAGTTGGGTCATTAGGTAAAATTTCAATAAATTGTAGAACCTCCATGAGGGCTGTCAGTGAGATTCAGAGGTTTGGACAAGGTCATGCACTGTCATTTTGAGAGGAGATTGGTGCAACTTATTGATCATTTTATGATGGGTGACCCCGTCATAAATAGGGTATGTGGGTCCCCAAATGGTAATTCTTGGTGTGGGTGCAGATGGTATATTGGGCACAGGATTGGCGGATGGGCTAGTTGATTTCTCCTTTCCTTTGTCTTTACAGGCACGCACAGTGGTAATGCTAACCATATTAATGTGGGGTGAGGGAGTAGTTGAGTCATGATAAGTGTAGTGACAAGATGGGCAATAGAATGATGAGGGCATATACTTTGGTGTTATGTAAAGAAGGTAGCGCATTGACATTTGGGCGGTGGTTTGGCTAGCTCTCTTATGTGGACCATATTGATCTCGAATGTTGGAGGTGGATAAAAGGGTTGTGGAGGTGGAGATGAAGGTCATTGGATAGGTAAGGGATGAGGGTGTGTGGTGATAGGTGAAGGGGGAACAGGGTCCTCATCTAAAATATCATCATCATCAAAGTTTTCTTCAAGAGGACATAAATGGAGTAGAACGGTCTTTAGAGCCTTATAGTTTTCGACATCATGCCCTAGGACACAATGATAGGCACAAATTTTTGTATCATCAAACCCTGTTGGTTTAGGTTTGAGTGGGTCATAAGGTCTAAGTGGTGGAAATGTGATGACAATGGTCTCTAAAAGGTTTGCTAAGATGTTGGTGTAAGATCCTGCCAATGGATCACAATGCGAAGTAAGTGTGGGTCAAGATGGAGATATGAGTGCTTTTGGTGGGAGAGGCATCACGGGAGGTGGAATAGGTTTGACCACTAGTTTAGTAGGTTATACTATTTTAGGCTTGGATTGTACCATCTTGGGTAAAGGCATAATAGATGAACTAGCGATAGAAGGTGTTGTAGGTTTGACTACCTCTTTGGAGGGTAGTTGGTTTTTCAACTTTGGTTGCACCTTCCTGGGTAAAGGTGAAGATGGCGTGTATGATGTAGAAGGGAATGAAGATGGTGGAAGAGGACAAGTTAGCCAAGGTGATAAATAAGGTGTCGTGAAGGTTTTGGAAGAGGCGAGGTGGAAGGTATTAGTTGAAGAGTGGGGAATACCATAGGTAGGGACGAGGCTATTGGAAGTGGTGCAGGTATAGGTGGTAAATAGATTACGGAGACGAAAAATGTGTATGACTTGTAGGTAGGTAAGTTAGGTGTAACAGAGTCTCATGATGAGGGTATGGGATGTTGTGTTTTCAGTTTACCTTGGGTACGAGGTTATTTGGCCTAGGTGGATGGGTGAGGTCCTAGGATAGATGGAAGTGGTGAAGGTGAAAAAGAGGTAGTAGGAAAAATTGGTGTATGCAGCCTAGAACTTTGGGTCTTCCTTTTAGGTGGAGGTATGGTTTTGTGCGGGCTTGTGAGGATGTGGCTAAATCCAATTTGATAGGAGGATGGACTAGGCTTGATGTCGACATCACTCCTAATTTGTTGATCGTTTTGGATGTGGGGAAGGTAGGTGTAGGTAGGTTCTTATGCATATGAACAAGTTTGATTGTTGGTAAGGGTTTAGGTGTATGCGAGGGTGATGAAGAAGAGGTTGTTATGACGAGGCTTGGGCATGGTTGGTTCCGTTATGCTGAAATAGATTTAGATAAATCGTATAGGTATCAACAAATGACATTTGCCTTTGGGTTGAAAAAGGTAGCTAAAGGCATCCCCAAAGCATGGAATTATCAGCATAATCCAAGCGATCGGCCAGTGTGAAAAATATAATTGTTATAGAAGGAGATGATGTTGACTTGGTGGTAATCCACTGTAAAAAATGTCCAGAGACAGGGAATTGGTTGGTTTCGAATATGTGGGTAAGAGAGTGAGAGAGCTAATCAACAAGGTCCTGGAAGGCTAATGGGGAATGGTCACCAACAAGTAGTGGCACTTTTAAAGGATCCCTATGTATAGGGGAGATGATGTGTAGGATGAGGTAGGTTCCTCTTTGGGTGGATAGGAAGGTGAGCATGAATCTCCCGTGGGTAAGAGAGTTAACACCGCAAGTTGTTCGTTAGGTTGTGAGATGAGTGGTGAAACGACATCGGTAGATATTGTGGACTCCTCCATGGGTGAAGGGGAGATGAAGGGGAATCCTCTATGGGTGAAGGAGTAGATGAAATAGGTTCCTGCATGGGTAAAGGTGCTCGTGAAAGAATCTCCTTAATAGAGGAGATATGCGGAAATTGAGGAAGGGATGGTATGACTTGAAAAAAACATGAACTTCACACAGACATTCTTGTCATTAGTCGCAGTTCGTCAATTTGGTTAGGTAACGGGGTGTGATTAGGAAATGGATTCTTCAAAATATGCAAGTTTTGATTAGCTGGTGCATTTGGGTTTTCCAAGACCAGATCTTTATTGTCTAACATTTCCTAGACAATGTTTTTGAAGGTTATACAATTACCATCGCTATGACCTTTAAGACAATGATAGTTGCAGTAATCATGTTCTTTGTACCATGTCGGCATAGGAAAAAGGGGATAAAAAACCAATATGTGGTTTGATGGGTGGAAGAGAAATTGCTCTAGATTTTAGAAGTTTCTCTAAAATCGATGAATAGGGATCTCCTATGGGAGTGTACTTTCATTGCGCTCTCCTAAACTGGAAAGCTTGAATGGGAGAAAGGTCGGAAGATGGTTTCGATTGATTAGATGGATTAGATGGGCCAAATTTTAAAACTACCACATTGGAATATCCTTTGAAATAATTATTTTGAGGTTTGGAAGAGCAAGAGGCATCATTTGACTTGAATGTAGTGGTTTTGTTACGCAATTGAATTTTCTTCTCTTATGATACACATTTTAAATTTTTCTAGCCATGGTGAATGCTTAATTAAACGCACGAAGGTTTGGACTTGGAGAGTTGGTGATAAAATCCTGGTGAACAACTATATAAGCTTGATTTGAGGTAGTTAGAATGTGAGCGGGTTGATGAGGCTTCGCGATGAGAAACAAAATTTGTGATGTCGTCTTCGTATTGTCATGTTGAGTACAAGTCGGTCATGGTGACCTTCTTGATGATATTGATCAAAAATGGTCCAAGAAGGCTTGAGCCACTTGGTTAAATGAGTAAATGGAATGTCAAGGTAAACCACTATACCAATCCAATGCAGGTCCTATTAAGGACATTGGGAATGTCTATAAGAGTAGAGCGTCGTCATGAGTGATTAAATAACACCCATGTTTGAAAGATCGCAAGTGTTGTTGCGGGTCCTCTTTCTTTGTTGAATCAATTTGAATTTGGGCATTTACTAATGCGTAGGGTATGGATGAATGGGAATAGATGGATGAATGGGATCATTGTAGATTTTGTCGTATGTCAAAGAGTTGTGAGAGCCAGAAACTGATGCTTCAATGTTTGCATCTTTTTCATCATCATTTTAATAAGGTCGTTGGTAGGTTGCGATGACTGGGCACCCCCTGTAGTATAAGGGGTAGATGTTGAATGTATGATGAGGATGACATCCCAAAGCATATGGTGGTCTTGAGTATGAGAACTGGCAGGGGGAATAGATGCGGAGTGGAAAATATCCCGAATAGGTGATAAACAAGATAGGTGGTTGTTGGTGATATGTATAAGTAGGTGGGGTGGATGTAGTGGTTCTTGTAGTGATTAGAGGAAAAGACTGCAGGATGGAGAGGACGATGTTTTGGAATGGAGTATGAGTTGCTGACACCATGGGTGGTTGTGATGCACATAGGTATATATGAGCCGGTGGGTGTAGGCGGGACTATGCTCAAGGTGGATGATGAAGGAATGATTGACACCATGGGAGTAAGTGACGTCAAAAGTGCAACCGATGCCATAGTTGTCACATATATTGATGATGTGGGGTCAATTTGGGATACTATGGGTGGTAAAGTGGAAGAAGATAAGACCGAACTAGTACTAGCCGACGTATAAGTGGGGGTTAGGGTAGGGGGAATGGACACAGGCATGTCGTATACCAGTTGTCCTGATGAATCTCAATTGGATGAATGCGCGAGATAATATTGTAAGGTAATGGGGTTTTGGTCAAGGAGTCTTGCAAACTCCTCATCACCGGTACTAATGATAATGATAAGTAGGATCCATAGGTGACAGGATGGAGGGTGACAATGGGCTATAAGGGAGCAGTTGAAGGCTTACATGGAATACAAGGGTGTTGGATTCACTATGAGTCAAAACCATGTGAGTTGGTGTAGGCTTGGCAATCTGCTCTCTGTAAATGACACGAAAAAATAGAAGAAATGAAGAAAAACAGTTCCGAGAAGGTGAAAATAGATGTTTTAATTAAAAATTTAAAACACAAGAACCGACGATAGTTGGGTTAACTGATGACGGTGATAGAGGGTGACCGATGACGTTTAGGGTGGTCGATATCGGTTACTGTGGAAAATAAATTTTTTTGCAAATGAGGTAATAATTGATGAAAATGAAGTAAAACTTAGATTTGACAGTGATTTTCAAAGATCTAGAGGTATGATGATGTATCTAAGAAAACCCAGAAAGAATAGAAATATGATGAGTGTTGTTTTGGTGAAATAACCCAAAAAAGTAGGAAACCGACAACGGTTAGGTAAACCGATGATGGTCGATATAAACTGGTGACATTCGCTAGGCCGAGCGCGCGATCCACCGTGAAATTCTAAAAGATGAGGAAAAATGGGATTTAGTGACTTAGATCAGATAGAATACCAACCCAAAAACCTGAGTATGGTAATGATGAACCCTGACACACTCAGAAATAGTCGAATACACCAACTATGATTGTGGAGTGTGAAAGGAAGAAATAAAATGGAGAAAATGACCTCTCAACTCAAAACACAAATCAAGCAAAAACTAAGAAACACAAAATCCTATTGGTGAATTTTATGTTTTAGCTTATGCTATTTAGGACTGACTTGTGAATAGAACAAAGTTTTTGGTTTGATATAAGGTACCCTATGAAAATCCAAGAACTAAGGATGGTTTCAAGTAAATTTTTTGTTGGGGTGGTCCTTTCTCTGAGATAATGATTGGACAGAGAAACCAGCTGGGCACCCACTGTCAATCCTCTAATCGTGTGATCATTGACAACTTCTTCCAAGTAGGATGATGTTTAAGAAGATGTGTAAATTATTTAATTGGTTTGGTATAGAGAGTGTGCAAAGTGAACTATGATTGGATTAGTCAACCATCATAGGCATGACTTCCAAAGATATATAGATTTCCCTCAATTAATGTGAGCTACAATGTAAAAACCGAATGAAATGTAAATGTTTTAAGCCCAAATCCATAATTACATTCGATGTAGCAAATGGAGAACATGAAGAGGAATGCTCTTTCACTAATGCAATGCAGTAGAAAGAAAGATGTGTTCTTTTTAAAGCACCAAAAGCACGATTTCTTTTAGACAATAGAAAGAAGGAGAATATTCTAGAGAAGAAAATTAATGTGAATACTTTTCAAAGGGAAATAAACACACAATTTTTACCTAGGAATGAAAAAATGCAACAAAACCCCTGATGGGTCCCACCAGTGTGCCAAAATGTTTCACCAGATTCTTAGTAGATTAATGAAATAGATAAGGGTAAATAGGCCAAGGAGGAATACATGTTATTCATTGGTTGAAGGTTGTGTGCACGAATTTGATTTCTTGATCCAAGTTGATTGTGTGAGCTTCCTTTTGGCTAGGAGGAACTACTTGAAATGCAAAGCAAGACCACAAAACATAGTTAATAGCAAAAGGTTAGTGGATTTCCTAGCGTGAGCTAGATCCAGAAGTGTCATACTTCCTTGACGGTTGTCAATCCACTAATATGTCTAATTCAATATAAAATAAATGAAAATTCAAATAAAAATATCTAACACTAGTGTTCCGATTTAGGTATCTTAGATTACTATCAATGTTAATCCAATTAGATACTTTAATAATTAAATTGATAAAGGTCCTGGGTCAGGTTGCAAGATGGGCAGGTGGCCTGAGGGTCACATGTAGGGTCAGGGTTAGATCTGGTACAATTTGGGATTGATTTGGGAAATTAGGAGGCTTGGTGGTCTAAGGCAGTTAACCAAACACAAACGGTTTAGGTATAAATGATACCAGTTTAAGATGACCGATATCGGTTCCTATGGAGTGGTCAAATGTTATAAATAGGGATCCATATTCTCTCTGTGTCTACATAGAGAGTTGGGAAGGTCTGTGGTGAGGTTGTAGGTGGGGTATCAGGTTTTGGCAAGGTTCTATGAGGTTTTTGGGGTGTTAAGGTTAGTTTAGTGAAAGTCTGATAAGAGACACATTAATCGACATCGGTTGGGATTCCAATGACGGTGAAGAGGAAACCGACTATGGTTAAGGTAACCGACATTGGTAGGGCAATTTGGTGAAATTTTATAAAAGGTAATTTTGGGCTTCTCTGTGATTGCACAAAGAGTGAAGGAGGGATGATTGGGTTCGTAATAATATGAGGAAGACTCGGGAAGGTATAAAGAGTAAGTATGGAGAGAAAAAAAAGGCTAGGGTGGCTAGATAGGTAGGTGGGAAGGAAGATGTGGATGTAGGAATATAGGGAAGAGTAATCTCTCACAGTGGTAACAAAAAGATAAAGAACCTATTTAAGTAAGTATATAAATGATGAAAAATCAATCACACTTACTTGTATATGCAATCTTGGTGGGTGAAGGATGGTGATGGTTGATCTATGAAGAACTTGGTGGTCACTATGCAGACAATGCTTCCCAGTACTACCATGAATGTCAACTCCTTCGGATCGAGTCTAAGGTACTTGTTTGGGCCTCTGGCTGAATGTATTCTGTCATTTTGATGCTAAGAAAACTCTAGTTTGTGTTTGAATGCATATAGCTCTCCCAAAAATCGAAGTGAACAACATGGGAAAAAGGTTACAAAATTGTATATATGGTAACCGATGACATTCAAGGTGATCGGCGTCGGTTGGGGTAGCCGACATTGGTTAGGGTGGGAAATCCTAGGTTTACCAAAAATAACAAATCTTAGCTATTTTTGGCGTGCTCTACTTGGTAGTATGGGTCTCAAGTGATGGTTAGCACTTAGATAAGTGGGAGTGTTGTTAGAGAAGGAATACGAATTTAATGTTAGGGTTAGACTAAGTCCCATTGGTTAAGATAAGTAGAGGCGAGTCTTAGTTAATTAATAGGGTAATAATAAGGGTGAGGTGTCTAGGTGATGTGGTCAGGTGAGGTTTAAATTAACTTAATTAAAGTAATTAAATTAATAAATAATATGAGGATGGGCATTAATTCAATTGTAAGTAATTAAATTAACATGAATGTGGGGTAAAGGGGTCATGGTTAGGTGAACACATTATGTTAACTGATTGAAAGGGGACTAAGGGAGTGTGACCCAAATTTTTGTCTACAACTACATCCACCAAAGATAGATATCTCATATATACAATAATCAAGAGTATAAAACAAATCTTCCCATAAGAGTACAATGCATCTCTCCAAGAGTATCTCCTCCTCCGAGATCTCTAAACGGATCTCCATGAGTGTACTACAACCCATGCCTCCAAGCCACTAGCAGATCTCACATAATCGGGAACTCTGCATCTCGAACTACAACCAAGCTCTCTATGGATCTGCAACAAGACCTCTCACACGGGTCTACCATATGTGCAACTATAACTGTGCACCAAGAAGTAATTTTATCTCTCCATCACTACATCAACCTATGCGAACATGAAGACAACCTCCTCTACAATATCTAGATTAATATGGATCAGCAATACAACATGATCTCATGGATCTATGAATAAAAGATCTCACAACAACCTTGTGGATCTAACAATATAAGACTAGATCTACATAGATCAGGGTAAGTGCACCAAGTTGGGGGGCCAAAAGGGGGTCTTAAGTGGATGCATTTTTTTGAAAAATAAAATAAACTTCAAATTGTACGATTGTTTTGAAATAGTTACACTCGAAATTGCAAGATGTTGTATAAACATGAATCGTAGCATTTGGATCTAGTTTCTAAGCTACTAAATTTTATTGAAAACAGATAAGTTTAAGTGGGTCAAATAACTAAAATACCAATAGGGGCTCCTGATTTTGCAAAAAAAAAATAACATAGTGACTTTCGTGCCCCCAACATTTTTTTGAACGCCATTTAGTATTTTTGAAAACCCTTTAGTAGAAAGATAGCTAGGAGCATATAGTTTGTGTTAGAATTTTTTAAGAATTTTTAGCAAGCAATAATTTTTATGACTATTATATTATAGAAATTTTCAGTTTTCAAAAATAACGAGCTCGACCATGCCCCCTTAACTACCTCAAAAATATCGAAAATTAGATTTTTTTTGAACATTTATAGAATAAGGCCTTCTTTGTGCTAGTATAATTTTTTTCCCATTTCGATGAGCCAAAAAGATACATGAAAAAAGATAGACATATTTAAACTTCAAAAACTATCTATAAAAAGGCACAATTATAAAATAAATAATATGGAAACCTTATATTAGTCAAAAAAATTGAAAAATTATATTTTTAGTAAGATGAAACTCTGCTCTACTTCGTGGTATAATTTTTTGAACGAAGCGATCGTTTATGTTGATTTATCATGGAGGAAGTGGAATTTTTGCATTTTCCTACGAAAACATGGTGTTTGATGTGTTTGTGCAGGTCCATGCCTTAGGCTTGGGGATCCAAGCTTTAAGGCATGGCTTGGAAAATTTAAAAACGTAAAACGCGCGTGCGCGTTCTTCATAGTATGAAAATTATATGTGCTTTTGGCATGCTTCATAGTTTTTCATTTATTATTATTTATATTTTATTATTTCTTATACTTTAAATTTATTTTAGTAAATATAATAAATTAGGGTCACTCTGCACCTTATGGAACTAGTCTCATAGCTCCATTAGTCACGGTTTAGGAGATAGTTTTTATAGTATAATCTGGTCAGTACATAGGTAATTTTCAAGATTTCAGCATTCAACCTAAATATTTTAGCATTTAAATTCTATAATTGAAACCCTAAACCTTAAAACCTAAACTCGAGGCCCTAAACCTAAACCCTAAACCATGATCCCTAAACCCTAAAACCTAAACCCTAAACCCTAAGCCCTAAACCCTAAACCTTAAACATTCATCCCTTACTTGTGAGCCCTAAACCCTAAACCTTGAGCCTTAAGCCCTAAACCCTGAGCCCTCAGCCCTAAACCTAAACCCTAAACCATGAACCACGAGCCCTAAATGCTAAACCCTAAAAAATAAATCCTAAACCCTAAACCCTAAATTGTAAACCCTAAACCCTAAACCCTAAGCCCTAATCCTAAACACTAAACCCTAAACCTTGAACTCTATGACCTAAACCCTTAACCTTGAGACCTAAACTATAAAATCTAAACCCTAAAACCAAAATAATAAGTCCTCAACTTTGAACACTAAATCATGAACCGTAAACCATAAACCCTAAACCTTAAGCCTTAAACCCTAAACACTAAATCCAGAGCCATGAGCTCTAACCCCTAAACCTTAAATGTGTAACTTCAAACCATGTACCTTGAGCCATAAACCTTGAACCATGAACCCTAAAACCTATGCCTTGAACCCTACACCTTGATCCTTGAGCCCTAAACCCTAAACCTAACCTTGAACCTTAAACTTTGAGCCTTAAACCCTAAACCCTAAGCCTCAAATTCTTCATCTTGATCCGTGAGCCCTAAACCATAAACCATTTACCCGAAGCCCTAAGCCCGAAGCCATAAACCCCGAGCCCTAAACCTTAAGCCCTAAATGATAAATCCTAAACCCTAAACCCTAAACCATGAGCCCTAAATGCTAAACCCTAAATGAATTTCACATTTCTCATATTTCTATGTATGGTATTATGCAAGCCATGATGACCCTTTAGAAGCTAGAAAAAATAACCATCACAACACAAAAATTAATCTCAAAGGAAATAGAAAAACATAGAGAATATACCAACGCAGAGTTGTATGATTAGAATTGAATTATCTGCAGTAACCTCTCCTCTGGAGAAAGAGAAATCTCTTTTGCTATTGGAATGGATACAAAATTTGACAGAACTTCCTGAAGTGTTCAAAATAAGCATAAAAACTGGGGAATAACTAAGAACACAAAGGGGTTATCAATCACCTAGTAAATATTTCTTGTTTAGTTTTGAATGGGATTCAGATAGCCTATGACTTAGTGACCTTCCATTCATTGATAATTCCTTCTATGATAAACCCATGGATGCTTTCAAAAGTGCCTTCAAAAAGATAGGGGTAGTCATCAAGCCTAGTGAAGGGTGTGATGTGATTTCCAAACAACTTGAAATTCATACAAATTTAGAGGTCATAACACGAATTTAAAAATATCTCTATTGTTATAAATGGAATCCAAGTAATGATTTCTCCCTATATCCAAGGATCGAGGATATCGGGGTTTGTGGTAGGATTAGACATTCAGGAATCATTGAGTATCCGAATCAAAATGTCATTGCATCTGGAGAAACATTTTTAAACATTTGAGTAATGTATCTTGGAAAATAAACTTGAACCTCAAAATCCTTTCAAATTGCCAACTTGCACAAGCCTTTGGACATATCAAGCTTTGTTTTCAAATCAAACCTTCATTCTCGATAACTTAAAACTAAAATAATTATTCAAAAGAGCACAAAAACATTTCTTTGTACCAAATTGTTCTTGGATATTTGGAATTTACCTCCTTCAAAATATCAACAGATGAAAGACATCAAATTGTGATGAATCTCTTTGAATGTTCTACCTAGGAAATAAATGAATCCTTGTCGGTTGAATGCTCTTTGTTAATACTAATAAGAATGGGTAAGACACAAACATTACGAAGGGTGAAATAGTTCCCATGCGATGGGAAAAAAGATAGATGTATCGGGTAACATTTATTTGTACTAAATTTTTCTTGAATATCTGTGATTTCCCTCCTTGAAAAAAGTACTATATGAAAGGCATCAAATTGTGATGAATCCCTTTGAATTTTTTTTCTACGAAGCGAGATGAGCCCTTAGCCATAAACCTTAAACCTTAAACCCTGTGCCCTAAACCCTAAACCACGACCCTTAAAAATTAAATCCTAATCCCTAAACCCTAACATAAACCCTAAAACCTAAACCCTAAACCCTAAACCCTAAACCCTAAACCCTAAAATTAAAGCCTAAATCCTAAACCATAACCCTAAACCTTGAACCCTAAACCCTAAACCTGAACCACGATCCCTAAACCCCAAAACCATATTTCATTAATATTTCCTAGCCTTGTGCCTAAAACCATCATTAAGTCTTCTTGTATGACTACCTTGTCATAAGAGGTGGGAAAAGTAACTAAATGGATATGACATCTACCTTGTGCCTTACTGAATGCATATTACACATCTCTACAAAAATTGTTTCTCCCCACATATACTTTCGCTCTTGAATGTAAATTTATTTACACTTAGAAAAAAATTCACATTTCTCATATTTCCATGTATGGTATTATGCAAGTCGGGATGACTCATTAGAAGCTAGAAAAAATAACCATCGCAACATAAAAATTAATCTCAAAGGAAACAAAAGAAACTTAAATAATATACCAATATGGAGGTGTAGGATCATAACCGAATTTCTGCGATCCTCTTCTCTAGAAAAAGAAAAATCTCATTTGCTACTAGAATGAATATCAAATTTGTGAGAACTTCCTGAAGTGTTGAAAATAAGCATAACAAAAGAGGAATGGCTAAGAACACAAAGGGGTTATCAATCACCTAGTAAATATTTCTTGCTTAGTTACTCGTGGGAGTCACCGGCCTATGACTTAGTGACCTTCCATTCATTGATAATTCCTTCTATGATAAACCTATGGATGCCTTAAAAAGTTCCTTCAAAAATATATGGGTAGTCATCAAGCCTAGTGAAGGGTGTGATGTGATTTCCAAACAACTTGAAATTCATGCAGATTTAGAGGTCATAACACAAATTTACAAATATCTCTATCATTATAAATAGAAGCCAAGTAACGGTGTCTCCATGTATCCAAGGATCGAGGACTACTGATGTCTGTGGAAGGATTGGAAATTCAGGAATATCACATTTCCATCCTTCAAAATATCAATAGATGAAAGACATCGAATTGTGATTACTCTCTTTGAATGTTTTGCCTAGGAAATCGATGAACCTTTTTCAATTAAATACTCTCTGTCAATACTAATAAGAATGGGTAAGACACATAACATTACAGTGAGTGAAATATTTCCCATGTGATGGGAAAAATAAGATAGTTGTATTAGGTAATATTTTTTATACAAAATTATTCTTGGATATCTGGTATTTTCCTCCTTCAAAATATCAACAGATGAAAGACATCAAATTATGCTAACTCCCTTTAAATGTTTTTGTATAAAGCAATTGAATCCTTTTTAGTTGAATACTCTATCAATAATAATAAGAATGGGTAAGACACATAACATTCCAGTGAGTGAATGGGTGAACCTAAAACCACAGCCCTAAACCTAAACCCTAACCCCTAAATCTTAAACCCTTATCCCTAAACCATAAACCCTAAACCCTGAACCATGAGCTATGAACCCTAAACCCTAAACCATAAAAATTTAACCATCATCCCAAAAATATAAACCCTAAACCCTAAACACTAAATACTAAACCCTAAACCCTTAGCCCTAAACCCTAAACCCTCAACCATAAACCCTAAGTCCTATTCCCTGAACCATGAGCTCTAAACCCTAAACCCTAAACCCTAAAACCCAAACCCTAAATATTGAGCCCTAAAACCTAAACCTTAAACCCTAAACCCTAAACACCAAATCCCTAAAACCTAAACCTTAAACCCTAAACCTTAAATTCTAAACACTAAACCCTAAACCCTAAACATCATTTTAGTAAGAAGTAGACAAGCATCATAGAGTTGATTTGTGGTCACTAAAGTGAATTATGGACCAAATTTCAAAATTAGTACCAATTCAAGTAGTGGTAGGGCCAAAATCCAATCCAAGAGGTAAAAAATCTACAAAACGACTATATGATTTCAAAAAAAGAAGACCATTACAATATATATGGCTTGAAAGTTTTAGGTCATTGCTGAAATTTTGAAAATGAGTAAGTCTTCGATCAAATTAGATTTTAAAAAACTATCTTCTAGATTATCAACTTTGTCGAACTTTGGGACCACTTCCATCGGTGTAGAGTGTCCCTAATTTATTATATTTAGTAAAAAAATTAAAGTATACGATTTATTTTATTATTCCTTTATACTTTAAACTATAAGAAATAAAAAATTATAAAGAAGTAATAAAATAAATCTTATACTTAACATTTGTTTTATTAAATATGGCTCCTTCCAAATTTATAAACTTCATATAGAGAAAAATGTGTACATGTTTTGTATTCATCGAAATGCGTCGCATTATAATGCATACACATTATAACGTGTTTTAGGTTTGTGAATTCCCAAGCCTAGGAAAACATAACGCGACCACGTTTCATTCATTTTCAAGTTTTTGTCCACTTTTGGGCCCCCCAACTTAGTGCACTTACCCATCAACAATACATCATGATCTCATGGATCTAAAATATAATATCTCAACAACATGTGGATCTACAAGAATAAACTCTATGTGCTTTGCATACTTATGCAAGCCATTCTGATGAGACAATAACTATACAAAGGAAATATAGTAGAAAATGTTACGCTTTTCTCACAATTGAGATGTACCTTTCATAGTTGTGCATGATATTTCCTTTTGTCCGACTTCTCTCCATGAAAGCTCTTTCTTCATGTAACATGTTATTTCTTTCTCTTCTTCTTCATTTTCTCAATCTAGGAGAATTAAGGATCTAGCTCAATCCTTCTCTTATTATCCTTCTAACCCTAGCTTTCATGCTTATATAAACATCTACAAACTAAGGGAACCTTAGCTATGTATTTACAACCTTTGGATTCACTTTATAACTAAATTTAGATCTAATTCCCGTGAGTTAAATATAAAATTTCATGCACAAGAAACCAATGGCGGTTCATCTGCTGACCAATGGCGGTTAATCTGTTGACCGATGTTGGTTCTTGTGTAAACCACCACACATAATGCATGCTCATTATGAAGCAATCTAGGCAGCACGACCCAACAATAAGCATATCACACTATATCATAATAGAAAAATGTACATGCCACTTTATCTATAGTATTCCCTCTATCTTTGTGTCAAGATACATAAGGGAAAGATAGGGGTTGAATAAGAGTTATAGACACAATTGTGTAAACACTAAGAGAACTACATGGATTTTTCTCCCACCTTCATGGGAGTGTAGTGCAACACTTGGACAAGATCGGTAAGAGGTTGATCACTAGGGTGAGTCCAAATTCACCACACACAAATGTATCTTTTTTAATCTAATTGTGTTCATAAAGTGATAATTCAAGGATCGAGGATTATTATTTATCATATGTAACTACATGAGATGTCACACTTCTTATAAACCCTAATATGAGATAATGAAGTACATTTCCGGGCCACTAATGACGATTAGAAGTTATAAAGTTCCAATTTATTTATTTTTTTAAATTGTAAAACTTGGGATTGAATTGTATCATGTTATAGGATATTTTTATAGTTCTATACAAGCTCAATTTGCAGTCACAATTCTAGATCATACCTATACCACTTGTAAAAAGCTAATTGTTTTCATTTTCTTGTGTTTTAAGCATTTTTGGTATTTTTATATCTTGAATTTTTCTTATATATATATATATATATATATATATATATATATATATATATATATATATATATATATATATATATATATATATATATATATATATATATAAAATTAATATTAATTAATTAGAATATACAACATGTGCTTACCTTACACCTTTAAATAAATAAGAAACTAATATAATACCAAAACTTATTTATTTAGGGTGTAAACATCTGAGTGAACCTAACATCATGATAATTATTATTACACTTTACATCAAAATATATAAAAAATTAAGTATAAGGGCATTATTTATTTTGATACATAATGTTTTGATCTAGATCCCCCTCTCCTCCTTTGAGGAATCACTTTTGGAGGATTTAATCACCCATGAGGGTTCTAAACTCAAGATGTATTGGATTATATGTCTCCCATGGATGATGTTTTTGGAAGGAATTGAAGAGCGCATACTAATAACGAGAGGGTGTCGTGTCATATTCTAGGTTGAGAACAACATAGTCATGCACACTAGCACATCACCCATATAGAAGTCCAAGTGCTCACTTGAAGTGTGCACAACTCTACCACGTCCCTTAATCTTTTGGCTATCAAGATGTAGATCCTGCACTCATGGTTATCATTACCTGCAAGTATACCTTATGAAGAACATGAACTTATTATAACATGTAAGAAGATAACTAATCTCAACCAAAAGAGAGTTGTATATTTATTATAGTTATGATGCTTATACAATAACTAGTAGCAAGGCTTCAAGATAAGCTTAGCCAATCTCCATCTACATACTCATGTGTAAGGCAAGACTCTATATGGATTCTAATAGTACTAAAAAATACTCATTACATGGATATCTACATGTATTATAGGGTGGGAACTTTTCCTTCACCACTTGACATGCTTTAACCTAAAATTAGAATAATCTTGAACATATCATGCATGTTTTTACAACTCTCGGTTTTCCATACATAGACTTCGACCCATGATCCTCCATTTGCGGATTTATTTTATTCTTTGAAGCTTTATTTTTTTCATGTGCACTATAAATAGCTCTTTCTTTAGTTTTTTCGCATGTGTTGTAAATATATCTACCTCTTCCATGCATGCCTTATGTCTATTATTAGCCTTGCATGTGCTTTATCTTATTTCCACCTAATTTTTTCCATACTTTTATCTATTTATGAATTTCCTTGATGATCATGTCAAGTTATGATTTTTCCCAATTTTTAGCCTTCCTTGGAAATCTAACTAACTCTTGTCTCTATTGTTCCTGCACACAAAACTTCGCATCTATTTCTTACATAGTTTTTTGCACCCCTTTGCGCACTGTTTCAACATTTTCTAATGTTTTGTTCACGATTCCACACACACCCTTTTGCGTAACCTTTGGCCTTCTCGCATGGCTTGTACTTAGAAATTTTCCCCCAACATTACCCCCCACACTAGGTATGTTATCCTTTTTAGAAATAAAAGAATCAATGAATGAAACAATGAAGAATTATGCTTGAAAGAATGTGGGTGATTCCCAAAGAAGAAGGAACAAAAATGCATGAATACAAAATTTGTGAATAATAATGTTTTCCTCGCACGACTAAAAATATGATCACGGTATCTCGTAGGAGTTCCGAGATTTTTTTGACGATTGCTTCCATTCCTTTTCACTCTTCAAGTGCACTATCTAACTTTCCTGGAAATGATTCAACAAGTTTTGCATTCCCTCCGGGTTAGTGTTAGAGTAGGTATTTACCTTAGCTCATGTCCATCTAGGTACTTTAGTTACCTTATATTTTATTTATCCTCACCCATTTATGTATGGATATTTATTTTATCTTATTTAGATATTAGGAAGATATTATCTAGTTGTTATGACTAGTTCTTTCCTAAATCTATGGTCTTGAATAGTTCTTTGATGACTAGTTATTTCCTAAATCTATGGTCTTGACTAGTTCTTTGATGACTAGTTATTTCCTTGATTTATGACTTGATCTACGGCCTTCCCTAGTTTTTAGCTTGATCTTCATTTCCTATATAAGAGAGGTCCATTCTCATTGCACCCAAGAGAGTTCCATAATAATATATGATATTATTGATCTTTGTTTACAAATCCTTTTGTAAGGTTATTCGACAAATTCCTTTCATCTTATCAAATGTGGTGTGTTATGATCATCTGAGATCTTCACAGCTTGGAACAATCTTCTTATGATTTTTTTCATGGTATCAGAGTTACAGATGATGTAGACATCCACCTTAAGTGTACTTTGCAAATGAGAGTTTTTAAATTATTTATCTATATAGAATTGCTTGGTATGTTTTTGCAGCTTGTAATTCAGTGTGTGAAACGGAGGGCACCATAAGATCCAAAAGATGCCAAAACCTATAAATCAAATGTAATCTCGACCATTGGTGTTAGCAGAAAGTTTGCATATGGATTCATATGCGTAGCTATGAAGGTTGGTGAAGGATTCCACAAAGACCCTTACTGATTTTTTTCTGGAATTTTTAAATTTTTTTTTGGGCACTTTCTATTTTTATACAGGTTGTACGGATCTAGGCAGATGACATATTTTTGTGGCGCGTGAGAAGAAGTCTTTAGCACCAGTACGGAAGGTGAAGATGCAATTTTCACTTTATGCTCATCGAAGGCCTTAACCATTTCTAGGTTTTGTTCATAACAGTAGAAAAACTTCTAGGTCTTCATCATATTATTTTGACACAATATAATTTCAAAACGGCAAGTGAAAAATCAGGACTAGGCGTAGACTTTCCAAAAATGGCAATTTCGGGACAGATGCGCAGGTTTTTGAAAATGGATTTTTTTTCCAAAAACGAAAATTTTTCATACATGGTAGGTTTTTTAAAAACAAAAAAATCCTAAAATGGCATGTTGTTCCAAAAACGACAGGTTTCCATAAATGGCAGGTTTTGCTAAAAATGGAAAGTTTCCTGAAATGGTACTTTTTCCATAAAGGGTAAATGATTGTGACTTTCTTGGAACACGTAGCCTCTTTTTTCCCTTTGTGGTAAAAGACCAACAATTTTTTTACTATTTTTTGTAGAATTTTTTTTTAAACATTAAAAAAATGTTTTTTTAAAAAAATTTAAATGGACCTTAGTGATGGAAAACTAAATTTATCATAACTTTTGATTGGTAACTCGAATTGAGTGTCATTTTTTGTAAAAGTGTATGATTTTTTGTGTTCTTTCCATTGGTGTCATTTAATTTGTAAAAAAACTACTTTATAAAGTGTCAACATTTAGGGGGTGTTGTACTCACACACGGACACATTTTCACAAATCTTAACGTCCTATACTTTTTTTGGTGTTGCTTATTTTTTGAGTGTGTTCTTGCATTTATCATGGCTTCTTGCCTTGATATATTTACTTTGCGGTCTAAGAATGAGATGTTCTTCTAAAATTCGGGGTTCATTTTAAGAAGAGCCCTCTCAAAAATTACTTTCAATCATCTGCGAATCTCATAAAATAACTTTCGAATCGTTGGTGAATTTCCAAAAAAATGTTTCACGGTGAAGGAGATTTTACTGAGGATTGTTCCTTGTTGTTTCATTTTTTGGCCGAGTAGGTTGGACAGGGGTTGGATGGGCGGGTTGGGTGAGGTTGGATGGGTGGGTTGGGCGAGCGAGTTGGATAGGTGGTTGGGCGGGCGAGTTGGATGAGTGGGGGTTTGGATGAAGTGGGGTTGGACGGATGTTAGACGGGTGAAAGGGGTTGGGTGGAAATGGGTTGAACGGAAAGGGTTAGATGGGAAGGGGTTGGACGAGAAGGGGTTAGACAAAAGGGGTTGGATGGGAAGGGGTTAGAAGGGCTAGTTGGACGAGGGTTGGTTGGACGGTGGAGTAGGATGGAAGGGTTGGGAGGGGATGTTGGATGGTGGGGTTAGACGGGTGGGATGGATGAGTTGGGGTTAGACGGGAAGGGTTTGGATGATTGTGTTGGCCAAATGATAGTTGAATGGGAAGGTTGGAAGGGAAGGGGGTGAGACGGGAATGGATTGGGTGGAATGTGATTAGGCGGTGGGTTGGACGGGGGTGTTGGTTGAGATGGGATAGGCGACGGGCAATGGTTGGTCAAGTATGTTGAGCGAAGTTTGTTTGACGTTATTACTAATGTAATTAATGCTCATTAATGAAACCCCGGACTCTATAAATAACATTTCAAGGTTCATTTTTACACTTTTATCTCAAATTTTGAGTGCTCGAGCTATCAATTTTACACCCAAATTTCACTCATCCCTAATTTTAGTAATGGCGATTACCACATCTATTCCTTCACCCAAGTTTCAATACAAAAACCTCATGTGCCCACAGATTTTAGCTTTGCTAAAACTAAAAGACGCTCCAAAGGATTGGCTGGAAAAATAAGAATTTTCTGGGCTTGTGAACATGCCCCAATTCGACATAGATTCATCCGTCCTTGATTACCTACTCTCCTCTTACAACGACAAAGATGGAAAATTTTTTGTTCTTGTCATGCATCTGAAACATCGTCAAATTTCTTTTTCTGTCGAACCCGAGGATGTGCATCGGCTAATAGGTTTACCTTTCCAAGATAAGCCCCGAAGTTATTACTGGCGGTCCTTACAGACGAAGACAAAAAGTTTTTGGAGTCTCATTATAATGTACAGGTTGATGGTAAGTTTATTATTTCCAAATGCTTTTCTTTTAACATTACTTGACCACACATGTCACAGGATCTAATGTTTCCTTTCTTTAATTGCAGCTCCTCTTAATCAATCATCAAGAGGCCTTCTTCTACAAGGCATTACAAACAACTTCTTTCTTGCAGTTGCTTCACTTTTTCAAGCCAGGATTGTATTACAGGGCAGATCTACAGACATTCCCTATTGGGCAGTTTAGTATTTATTACGGACACTAGCAGGTCAACAATTTGATTGGTGCAGTTATTTGTCCAACCGAATTAAATCAGATATCTCCCATGCCCATGCAAAGGCAATCAAACTGATAAATCAAGGATTGTATTTTCTTCTTGCAATTTTATTCTAGCTTTCTATAATGAAGCGTACTACGAATTGACACAACATACGATTCCTCTTGGATCAATGATAAGATGATTGGTCTTAGTCTCGAAGAACAACATGTAAAATTTACATTTACTGTTTACTTGTTATAAAGATTTCAATTTAAATATTTAAAATAAAATACTAAATGTATGATTATATTTTGCAGAGAAAAATTATAGTTGCAGCATCTCATAAGGAGGCAATTGCTAGAGGTAAAGCCCCTCCAGAGGTCTCTGCTGATTCTGACATGGATTCAACAGAATCAACACCAATAAGACCTCTTAAAAAGTGACCTAGGGGGTCGATATGCACAACACATTTACCATCACATTTAACTATAGGTATGAATAATGAAGTTATCTTTATATATAAATTACAAATTCAAACAACTACTATAGATTATGTACTATAATATTTCTACTAATCATTTCTACATGTATTGTATACAGAAACTACTGAGATGGATGATGAAGATCAAACTCATTGTCTCTGGAGATCAAAATATCACAATTGTGTCTCCATCTATGTGAGGTATATTTTACTCGCATGTTTGATTCGCATGTTTTGTTTCCTTACAATTTTTAAGCATTTACAAACACCAACCATTATATTCTAACAATTTGTTGTTTACTCCATGCAAGTAATATGGCTTCAGGTCATATTCCACTTGCAAGGAGGCCACCAATTCCTCTGACACGTCAAGTACAAACACAAAGGAGGACTTCAGGAAAGAATATTAGGTTTCCTACGAGTCGGTGAGAGCGGTTCATCCTGCTACAACTGAATTTCCTGGGCTGTCACTAGGTGGAGTTTTAAGTGTAACAACCACACAACTTTTCAACAACATCGCCCTTGATGAGGAGTATTTAGGCTTCGAAAGTGGGGATGCAGCCAAGAGTAACTATTTTGACACCCATGACATGATTCAATCTACTCCGCCTCCACAACCAAATGTGCAGGGAATGCAGGGCAGTGACTCTCCTCCCCAAACTGCTGCTCCACAAATAGATGATGAAAAAACACACTTTATTTTAGAAAATATGATATCAGATAGCATGGGGGCAACAATTCAAGAGGTTGTAATGTCTGATGTGGATTTGGTGTGGTCGTGGGAAAGGCGAGAAAAAATTTTGATAAAAGAAATAAATACTAGATACCATAATCATGCTCAAAGGCATTCATTGTTCACTGCCGTAGAGAGCCAATTAGCATGGTAGGATGTTTTTCTAAACAAAGCTCAATTAGGAACAATTTCATATAGTAATGATTACAATGATGAAATTATAGACATAATGTTAAACAGGTTGGAAAATCTCAATCTTTGAAGCACATGCTTACTACAATAAATGATCTAAAGACAAGACTAATGTTTTAATTGCAAATGCAGAAAAAGAGAAAGTTGTTGTAAGTGGGCATTGACTTTTAAATGAAAAACTAAATATTTAATGATTTAGTTTTTCATGTAATTATATAATAACCACTGCTATATTTTTTTCATATGATTTGATTGACTAAAAATTTAATATTTCTATTTTATAGGAAAAATATGAAAATTTAAAGAAAGAGGCAGCTGTTTTTGAAGCACATTTGAAGAATGCCCACAAAAGTCTGAATTCTTTTATACAGTTGAAGGAAAAACTCATTGTAATTAATAAACAAAATAATACATTGAGAAGGATAATAAAGGAGCATAATATGGATCCAAAAATATTACTGAAGGAAAAGACAGATGCAGATGCAACACTTTTGTCTGCAGGAGATGTAGTGAGGGAGGAGCTAAGTATACTGGAAAATATCAACACTGCAGTAGGAGATCTTCAAAGGCGTCATACATTATTGATCCATCGATCGATACGCAGGAAAAAGAAAATCTTCACCGCATCATAAAATTTGAGATGTTAGTTAAGTTCATTATGTGACAAAATGTTGTCACAATTCCGACAACTTTGGTGTAGGAATTAAAAGATAGTGGCTAGCCATTTTTTTAGTTTTTATTCCGTGTGGCAGATGTAAGGACAACTATGATTTTGAATCATAGACAGAAAAGAGGATGACCTCGTAATGTGTCCTTATATGACATAACTTGTCCTGAAGCTTTGAGATGTTATAACAACCCCTTTTTTGAATTGTATTGGTTGACAATGCTTTATGAATTTGTACTTTTTCATAAAGTAATCCGCCACATGAGAAATCAATTTCATATGAACTTTGGAAGTTAGAATTGTATTGTTTATGTAAATTGTGAATGAGAAATCAATTTCATATCTTTTCTATTGTTTATGTAAATGTTGCTTAAATTTACACTATTTTGTTTCATTACGTTTCTGCATTCTTGCAGATGTAAAATAAATAAATTAACAGATATAAAAGACAAATGTCACATGTGTTCTTATTTCAGTCTCAATTTGAAATGCAATCATAAAAAACAAATGGCATTATTGAAACAAATAATGTATTGATGACATTGTTGCAATGACGAAGGATCAAATAATGACAAATACAATATTGCATTTATTGAAAGTTGTAATCACTGAATGAAGTACATAAGTAGTCTCAATAATGTATAGAAGAAATGAAATCTATGAAAATTTGAAAATTTCTGGAGCAACACTTTCATTTGTATCTTGGAAATCAACAACAACATGATTTTTGATGTGTCCCATCCCTGGATCGGGCGAGAATATTACTTACTCCTCTTCTGTCTACTAGTGAATTACACAATGCCAGGGCTCTATCATAAGGAAAAGAATCCACTAAGTAACTTGATACATACAATCTGAGACAGGTTTCTAGATTCCTATCCAATCTACTTCGAACATTTGACTTTAAAAAGGATAGTGCACTGAAAACCCTCTCATCTTCTACAGAACCCAGTATCATTGTTTGACATAGCTCATACAACTTAATATACTCGCTCAAATATTCACTTAGAATACTACTAGAATAGATATCCTTCCAAATCCTTTTCATGCCACTATAATCTTGTGGGTTTTTTAGAAGCTGAACTTGTCATATCATTGTATTAGAAAAATCCATTGACTGTGAGCTGAGTTGTTTTCTTTCCAAAATTCCTTCTATTGAAACTCCATTTACCTCTACAATCTTACAGAAATGATCAGTAAGATCACCCATGTTTTTGACAAATAAAGGACTGATAGATGTATAAGGTTTTCCGCCAGACAAATTCCAGAACTGCAGATTTACAACTCCCATTGCTTCAAGTATTTTATCATTTTTGAATCTTTCCCAGATCTCTTTAGCTAATGATTCAGAGATCTTTCTCAACTTATTCCTAGTTTCGATTAATACTGAATCATATAAATTTCGTGTCACTTTTACTTCTTCTATTTCTGAGTAAGCCAAATCAATTCTATTTTGGTATGTATGAAGTGGAATCTCTTTTCCATGTGTTGTTATACACAGATGATCATTTATATTGTACTTTAAGAAGCACTTAGAATTTTTCAAATCATTAATGCATTCCAATTTTCAAAAGCAACACCCTGAAAACTCCCATCAGAAATATATAAACTTTCTAGACTCTAGCAAACATGTCTTCTGAGTCTTATAAAGTCTGTAATGTAGAAAGACCGATCTTGAGCATGCTTCGTTAAAATATTTAGCTCCCTCAACATGGGTAAAATACCACAAACAGTTAGTAAAGTTTCTATGTCAGTTAGACGACACAATAGATCTTTAGCTTTCTATAAATCCCTGCGGTATTTAAACATAATTCCTATAAGTGAAGGATATTCATCATATATTCTATAGGAAGGTTCGTATAGAGATATTCATCTCATATCTACTTCTTTGAGAAGTTTTTTTCCCTCTGTCAGTCCAATAGAAATTTTTTGAAATTCTAAAAATCTCTTAGGATTGCAAGAATATTAGGCATGCAGATCACGTATCAATTCCTCAACTTTACCTACATTTTCAAATGTGCTCACAATTTTGTGTGAGATTCATTCTGTGATCCATGCAGTGGACAAAAACCATATACGAGCAATAGTTGTCTAAAGTCTAACACACAGACCATTTCTAGATCCCTACATTATAACTGCACCATTGGTTCCGACACAAACTAATTTTGTTGCAATGGCATAGTCATCCATTCCGGTGATATCCTTCAGATTTGATACCACCAATTTATAAATATTCTCATAATTGTAATTCTCTGTCATTTTATGAATTGCCAAGAGGTGTGGAGTCCTTGTTTCATTAGTAAATGTGTAAACATGAATACATATCTAGGATGTATTATCGACTGCGGTAACCTCGTCTAAAGAAATGGAAATATACTTTTCCTTTTGAACACACATTTTCAGATCCTCCTTCTCTACCAGAGCTAGACATTTTACAATCTCCCAACCATTGGTATCTGACCAATGAGATTGTGGAATGTTCTTTAAACCAATAACTTGATACAACATTCTATTTTCTCCAAAATCTGACATTGGTCTTCCCCTTTTCATTATATGAAATACGGTTGCAAATTGAATACCCTTTGCTTGCATTTCTACCTCCATAGCTTTGTTCAATTTTCCTACTATGGTCCCACCTTTTTCATTTACATATTTGATAAAAAAATTTTCCTTTTCGTACTCTTACGTATTGGACATGTAGACAATCTTTTGCATCTTTCCATTTATGAGTTCTGACTATGTTGCCATCCTTTTAATTTTTGGAAATGTATATTTTCCCACAGTGTTTTTCAATTGTGTCTAGTTTGAGCTGCATCGTGTGATCCTTTCCCTTTTTCCAACTACATATTTTGCATCGACATTATGTTGGAATATCATTACAATTTTCGGTGTGCACTGTGTTCAATTAAAGGATATTTTGACCAATTCGATCTAGAATTTCCTTCCAATTTTCTAGTTTTCCATCTTTCTTCTAACATATTTTATTTTTTACCATGGGATTCAACTTCTACATTTGGGCTATTAGCAGAAATATTTTGAATCTCATGTCTCCTCTTTCTAGAAATATACCTTGGAGTAGAAGCTTCCTCTGTTGGTGTTTCCTGGGAGTTTGATGAATTTTCCTATACTTCTATTTCATCAAGGGACGGTATGTTTGCCTCAACATATATGGGATCATCAATATCTATAAATTGATTATTCTTTGAAGGAATTTCTGAAAATTATGCAAATAATTTTATAAAATTGTTACTTATATTGTATTAATCTTATCTATAGTTCAATAATCAATTTTTACAGAGTAAAAATGTCAAAGTGTTCTGAGAACAATATTATAAACACATTTATTAAAGTTAGTTAGATAAAATAACCAGTAAATAACACTTGCCACATGCCGATATTTTCAGCTGTAGTAGAAATGAACTTCATCTTTTGTGATTTTCCAAAATAGCCAAGGAAAGTATTGGCACCCTTTTTTGAACTGACTGAATTTGTAATCTTTTTGCCCTAATTTCTAGTATCCATGACTGCTTACTGCTTAGGGCCTTATGAGTGGCTTTTATGTTCCAAAGCTCTGAGAATGGACTATAAAGGGTTGGACGGCTAAGGGTTGGAGGGCTATAGGTCGATACCTAGGGTTTGGACAGATAGGTATTGGACAAACTAAGTTTTGGACGGTTGGACGATAGGTGTTGGAAGGAATATCGTTGGATGATTCAGATTACGAGTATTAGACTCTCAGAGTTAAATGCCTTACGGTTGGATGGCTCGGATTTCAGACTTCAGTGTTGGTGGCTGATATGCTTACTTCGGCGAATATGGCAATATGTGCACTATATGATTCGAAATGGTGGCGAATTACATTCATAACCTCTTATATATGTGTAAAATCTAGGTGAAAGGAATAGTATAAGGGACATGTCGGCTGAATTTTTCGGTGAATAAGTCGGCTCTGAACAGCAAAATATTCGCCATTACAAATTTCCATAATCCTCGATTTTCGTGAGTTTATGAAAATTTGCCACTAAAATTTGTTTCATCCAAGAGGACCTAGTAAAATTTGTGGAAGAAAATAGATCACTCAAGAAGAGAAATTCTCTAGTACAAGCCCTCATTCACGACAAACATAGTCTCATACACTCCTACAACAAAAACTTGCTAGTTATCTATTTTTGCACCCTTGCAAAAATTGAAAAACTTGAAGAATCGTGGGCTGAGGAATGAGGAATGCGAAGGAGTTAGGCATGTCATGGGATGAAGGAGTGAAATTTGCGATGTTGTCGTGCAAATGTGCAATAGGGAAATTAATAATTTCCAAGCACGATAACGATACCTCAGTGTTAATTTTTTCAAGTCCCATCATTCCAAGACACCCGGTCTATCCAGTCCAAATGACCTCCTGACTAATGTTATCTCATCCCCCTAGGTGATTTAGAGAAGTCTATTCATTCCCCCTAGGTGATTTTAGGGATTTTTGAAAAGATACTACCTTCTGGCAGTATTGGGAAGGGCTATTCGTTGGCCTTCCCAGGATTGGATCAACCCCTTGGAGTGGAAAAAAGGGTAAAATTCAACATGGAGGTGAATTGAAGACCTTAAAACATCATGGAAATGATTTTGGAAGGTTTTGGGAAGTTTTGAGAAACTTGGAGCAGTTTGATAAAAATTAGGGTTCATAAGCCTAGGCGGATACTGAGACCTAAAAACAGTAAATGTTGGGCTTCAGAAGATGATTCTGGGAGCTTCAAATGGATTTAGAAGAAAAAAAACCACCAAAAAGAGGATTCAAATACCTACATGATGGTTAAATCATATTTTTCACAACACCTTGGCACATAGGATTGGTAAGAAGTTTTTATTAGGTATAAGTGGAGTCTTAAATCACAAATCCACTTTTTCAGGGATCATATGAATGAATCAAGACATGAGACCCCCACAATTAGATTCAAAATTCCATTTCCATTTAGGACTATAAAATTTCAGCAAGAAATTCCATTGAGAGCTCAAGTTATCTTCTTTCTAAGTTGCCCTCTCAAAGGCAGTTTAGGACTTAGTCATTTTTGGGAGGACATGTGTCATCACCAGGAGCCTTGGGATTTCATGTCCCCAACGTCCCTGAGGTCAGGTAAACTAACCCTTAAAAATGTTCCCAGCCCCCATGTGACCTCTTGGACCCTCATATGACCTCCAGACTTAACAATTCAGCCCCTATGAGCATTTTTGAAGCATCCATTCCATGCCACAAATATGGTGCCATGTGTCACTCAGGGACCACCGTGGAAACTAGTGTCCCTTATTTCCCTAGGTGAGGGACATAATACCTTGAAAAATGCACCAAGCCCCTATGGGGAGTCATTTGGACACCCACGTGACCGCTTTTTAGCTCCCAAGTGCATTTTTTGAGCATTCATTCCCTATTGTTAGTCCGGATTTGGTACCACGTGTCGGCTCAGGACCACCATGGAAATCGATGTACCTTATGTCCCTGAGGTGGGGAAATAAGACATGGAAAAATGTTCCCAGCCCCTATGGGAAGTCATTTGGACACCCACGTGACTGACTTTCAGCTCCTAGTGCTTTAAAGCAACTTTTCTCACCTTCATTCCCTATCGTCGGATCACCGCCACGTGTTATCCTCTTGACCACCATGGAATTGACGTCCCTCACATCCCTGAGGTCATGGACATTAAATATTAAATTTTTTTCCCAAGCTTCTCCCTTCATGCATTCAAAATTAAAAATTCTAACTGTCGCTCAATGCTTCCAGTTGCTTCCACTCTAGTGCACGACAAAACTTCATCCTTCCTCTGCAACTCTCCTCCATCACTCCACCATTGCAAAAATCGAACCAGACCTTCCATAGAGATAATTAAATTCACTCCAAAAAAACACGTAGGTCCCAAAAGGAGAATTGGAGCAAACACAGAAGGAGAAGCACAAAACAAAGAAGGAGAAGCACAGAGAAAACTCCATAGCCATGAAACAAATAGTCAAAGAATTCTCCCAAATGGATGCATGAAACAACAAGTTATATTTTTTTGTTCATTCCTCTACCCAATTCCATCAAGAAGACACCTTCAAACTCTCCTCTCATGCACCAGAGCATCCATGAGTGAAGAAATCCCACTTCCGAGCTCAACGAAGAAAGAAGTGGGATTTCATCAAACCGGTCATTCTTAGGATTGAGTAAGATCGCACGTGAAGCACCAAAAGAAAAAACCCACATCAAAATATAATTTTATTCACAAACGGAGGAGAAAACTAGACCTATAATTTTGAGGTCCATTAATGGCTACCGTACCCAGAAGCATTGTTAGGTCTGAAAATTAAAACTTTAAAATCTCCTGGACTATTAAGCAGGTGGGCCCGAAATTTTAGAGGGGTGATATTGGGAAAAAACCCATATCAAAAACTTCGTTACATGTTAATCCGACTCCCGAGAGGCCAACTTTCTAAAAATAGCAGGTCTACTACATAGGAACTGCTATTTTGGGAAAGTCATCATGTAAATAACCTACAAAGGAGGCGAAGACATCGGGGGTGCACTACAGCTAATAATTCACTAGAACGGGCATTTTTGGTACTTACTAAAAATAGAAATTGGGCCCATGAGAACCTTCTAAAAATAGTAAGTTACTTTTTCTAAGGGAGACATGAAGTCAAAGTGGATGGATCAGAAGCCAACACAACCCTTCACATGTGAGTATGATGTGGAAGAAAACAATGTCTCATACATGGGCCTTTGAATGACCTTAAGAATCACATGACATTCAAGGATCGAAGACGAAGACAAATTTTTACAAGTGGCTTGTTCGCCACTACAGGACACCCAGTGTCTGTGTAGAGTCTCTAGCTAGTCCTATCCTACTCTTTCCACTACAAGCCCAAGACACAAACCATCCAATCTGATAATGGTACCATATTTTCAGTCATCAGAACAGCTTCATTCAACTTGGCAAGCATTCATGAGCTGATTTGAAGAAGCTTCATAGTGTGCGAGGAGTTCGAAGATTCAAAGTTTCACCGTGTTTGACACTTTCCATCGAGGAGCAACAAACATCATCGAGGAACGATGTCTCCTCTTCTTCTTCTCTCTCATTCTCTCTCCTCTTTCCCCCAACTTTCTTTCTCTTCCCAAATGTTCTAATTTTACATTGGGGTTGCACTTTTTCATATGTCTTAATGTTCATAATGTAATAAGTCACCTTTATGTTATAAAAAGGGACTTAAAAGTTTTAATTTGTGTGAAGACATATGAAAAGGCATTGTGGGGATGAAGAGTCATATTCTACTCTATAAATTGTAATGCCATTCCCATTTCAAAGGGTTGGGGATTGATCTTGTAAACTCAAGAGTGCATTGTACCTTGAGAAAGCAAAGGAGATAGCCAATTTTCTTCTACTTTCCTCCACTCTCAAATTTCTTATATTCTTACACTATGTACAACATCTATTTAAGCATCAATATAAGAAGAAGGAGTTTCTAGCTTTCTTTGACCAAGGGATTTCATGATACTTTGTGTTCATCAAATTCTATTTGGTCTTATTGCCATTTATAGGGTTGTTTCCTCTTAATTTAATGCATGTGGTGAAGTTTCTAACTAGTGTATGTGTAGGAATATGATTTTCTACCTACAACATTAGTTCTCCTACCTCTTTTCTCACTCCCCTTTCCCGCTCTTCAGAAAACATCTTCCCTAGCAAGAGATTTCTAACTTTTCCATAGGGTTGATGGAGTGCCCTGTTGGATCCTTGGTCAAAAAGACCACCATAGAAATCTACGTTTTCTCATGCATGCATATACGACAGCTATACCGGTTAAGTAAAGGGACTTAGATTCCCAAAGTGTTGGCAAGAAATCCACAAGTTTGTCCACCGAAAAATTTTCTCGCCAACAGTTTTTGGCGCCCACCGTGGGGTAGATTTAGCAGCATTTGCACCCAAAATATGATTGCAAGGTCTTAAAATAAAAATCAAATATCGAAAAAACCAAAAAAAGAGTTCATGAAATTCCATTGCTAAAAGACACATTTCTGATTTCTGCATGTGACTTTTCAGATTCTACGGTGTCTTTTCATATTCCTATTGCAGATTTTTCTAGTGCTATAATTTGAAGAAGAATTGGCTGAAGTAAAATATGAAACAAAGACAACAATGGAAGATGAAGAAGAAATACCTCAACCCATTGTTCCATGGGGAAGGAATACAGCCCGCTTGCTCTTGAACCACCTCTCCATGATCTACCAACAAGTTCCCACAAGAACTTTCCAAAGTTCAAAGGTGACAAAACACAACATCCGGAAGAACACATCACTGATTTCACAACATCATGTGGAATTCTTGGTGTCCAACATGAAAACGTTGGGCTTGTGTGAGATTGTTTGAGGAGTTCCTCCAAGAAAAAGTGGCAGAATGGTTCTACCTCGTGCATGCCCGCTCCATCACTAGTTGGGATGACATCAAGGCTACCTTCAAGGAAAGATTTAAATCAACTGAAGACTGTCAAGACCTCTTGGTGCAGTTGGCTCAAATGAGGAAAGGAGAAAGTGAAATGATGAGAGACTTCATGGCTTGTTTTGAATGGTTTCTTTACAGGATACCAAAAGAAGATTTGCCCTCTCATAACAATATCAAAAGATTCTTCATAAATTCTCAATCACGTGAGAGTAGAATTTCTCCTATGAAGATTTCAACCAAGGAACATTGTAGAAGCACAAAGGAGGGTCGTTGAATTGGATGATGATCTCATCCTCTCGGGAAAGATCAAGAATCCATCAAAGGGAAAGGCCCAACATCTTGGAGATGAGAGAAGCAATCCATCGCTGAAAAAGTTGGTAAATGAGATGACCTCTTTGAAGAGGGAATTATTTGAATGAGTTTCTTCCCAAAGGAGCAACAAAATCAGATTGCAGGAGCACCCTAAAGGCTTTCCTTGGAGGCCCCACCCGTGAACATAAATTATAGATTTCAAGAAGGTGAAGAAGAGCTTGAACAAGAAAGTGAAGGTGGTAATTTCCTAGAAAGTGATGAGTTTGAGAACGATACAAAAATTAGATTCTGTGAGTATTCTAGATGTGATAAAGAAGATGAAGAGGATACACCCAGTTTCTCATGTGCGGTATTCACTCGTTCTCAATATGAGAAAAGAGAATCTCCCTCCACTTTATACTAAGAAAAATAAGGTTGATGATCCTCCTATGGCGACTCCGTAAAACAAAATAATTAGTCGAGGATCTTCACTTCCACCTTCCATGGAGTTAACATTGTTGAAGCCTGATCTTGTAACAAGTAAGAAGGCTCCCACTTTTCCAAGTAAGTCTTTTGATGCCTCTCCCAATTCTAAATCCAAATCTGCTCCTACAAAATCTAATACCTTGAAAGCTCCTAGTGTGCCTTTCAAAATACCATCCATTCCTCAAACATCAAATCCTACTCCTAAGCCTATCTAGACTCCAAAATCAGTCCCTTCACCCCCTTGTCTGCATTTTCTCCTTTTGATTTCATAGAATATGCGAACAAAGAAAAATTCCAAATTATTGAAACTAAATATTTGAGGACTCATCCTGAACAATTTGAGAGATTTTTCTGATACATCAGAAATGGTATTCTAACAAACAATGAAGTAGATCATCATCCTAAAGGAGTACTACCAAACCCACCTACACCTCCCTCACAAAACATGCTTTCTCTAAGCGCATCAAAGACTGATAAAGTTGAACATTTCTACATCTCCTTGCTTGTTGGAGAATATGTACTAAACAATTGCATAATAGATTATGGTGCCTCAGATAACGTGATTCCTTTGAAGGTTGTTAAAGCTCTCAAACTTGCCATGACTCCACCCAATGGCTCTTGTTACTCTTTGGAGTCAAAAGAGGTCCCACTTGTAGGAAAGGTCAAAGATGCACAAGTGGATCTCGCTAGATTTCCAGACAAGAAAGTTTCAGCGATGATTTTGGTAGTAGACGCCCATCCTTGTTCGGAATGTTGCTAAGTAGAAATTTCTGCCGAGACTTGGGAGGGAAAATTCAGATGAATTGGTCTTCTGCAACCATACTAGTGAAGGGAGACATGGATAAATTGCTTCTGAGAAGAAGATGAGGTACATGGTATGAAATTATGGAAGCCTAGAAGCTAACATCTTGTATCAAGATAGCAAGACAATGAATCACTTAGTGGCAACTAAGGAGGAAGAAGATATTCCCATTTTGATAGGTCTAGACTTGCCTTCCCAGAGATTTTTACTTTGAAGAAGCATTGAGGAGATTTGAGTTAGAAGAGGGAAGCTCCGAATTTCGGATGACGCAAACCATGAAGAAGAGGAAATGGTTCTTGACGATTTTCAAATAGAAAAATCAGCTTATGTGTTTATCTGTGATGAAGAAATTTTCTCTTTCCCATTCAAAGATGAGGACTCCCTTGATCATGTCACCTAGGAAGAGACCAAGCCAGTTTGTAATGAACCCTCAAACAGTGGGGAAGAACCATATGTACAAGAACTGCTAAGAGCATGGAAGAAACAGAAGACCCTGAGACCAGTCTTGAACTTTTAATGCAAGCCATGAATCTGGAAGACAAGCATAAAGCTGACTTGGAAACCTCAACCAATGTGAGGATGGGCTATGTTGAAATAAATCTAGATGAGAAATATGATCTCCCTCTCGAGCCAATGGTTGGTGGATATAATGATGAAATTGAGGTATTTTATTTCCCATTTGAAGAGGAAGAATATTTCCATGATGAACAAACTAAAGCAAGAAGTTTCAAGGCCTTTGAAGATGAATCTCTTTTTGATGAAGGATTGGTAGAGCACAACGATTCCCAAGATGATGAGGTAACTCCTCTAGATAGTTGCCTCGAGTTGCATTCTTCAAAGGCGTATAAAGATGAGCTGTAAGAAATGACAAAGCATAACTTTGTGCAAGAAATATTGGACGTAGTAGAAGTTGCGGAAGACCCCAAGCTTATTCTTGATCTCTTCACTCGTGCCATGGATATACAAGACAAGTATGAGTTTTCCTCGATCCTCCCATCAATACTCAAATGCCTCACAAGTGGAGTAGAGATAAAGGATGAATCAAATATTTCTCATGGAGAAGATGTCAATGAGCATAGACCTAGGAAAGAAAGTAACTTAAAATATAAAAGGAATTGGAACAAAAATCAGCTCTAGGGGTGATAGCACACTCGATGGAGAATCAACTATATGGATAAACATGGAAGGAAACTGGCACTATGAAACTGATTTCAAAGAACATGAAGGAAATAAAATTTCCAAGCAAGGACCTGAGCATCAAGAATCTCACATGGACTCACTCCTACCAAGTACACAAATAATTGTGAAAGCACTTGGCTTTTATAAGCAACTAAGGAGAGGAGGTTACTTTCTGGAGCCAGTCAATGGCTTTGCATATCAACATCACTCAATGTTGCCCACTCAGGGGTAACTCTTGAGGAATGAAAAGTGCTTCAGTGAAAGTGGTCCATCCCCACCTTGTACCATAGGTGATTGCTAGGTGTTTTTCCCTTCCTATTGTGTGTGTATTTTTCATTTTTTGTGTGTGTTTCCTTCTCTCTCTCTCTCTCTCTCTCTCTCTCTCTCTTGTAAGTTGTACATGACTCCACAGGGCCCAATGGATAAGGCACTGGTCAATAAACTATATGGTCTAAAATTGATATTTTGGATTCCCATGTCATGTCTTCACTATGCTCAGTCCATGCCATGTCCCCAAGCTAGAGCCAGCTGTTTTCGTGCAAATGTGCAACAAGGAAATTGACAATTTCCAAGCATGACAATGATACCCTAGTGTTAATTTTTTCAAGTCCCATCATTCCAAGACACCTCCGGGTCTATCCAGTTAGTCCAAATGACCTCCTAAATAATGTTATCTCATCCCCTAGGTGATTTATGAAATCTATTCATCCCCTAGGTGATTTTAGGGATTTTTGAAAAGATACTACTATTTGGCGGATTGGGAAGGGCTATCGCTGCCTTCCCAGGATCAAGCAACCCCTTGGAGCGGAACGGAAGGGTAAAATTCAACATGGAGGTGAATTGAAGACCTTAAAACATCATGGAAATTATTTTGGAAGGTTTTGGGAAGTTTTGAGAAACTTGGAGCAGTTTGAGAAAAATTAGGGTTCACAAGCCTAGGTAGTACATAGACCTAAAACAATTATTGGGCTTCAGAAGATGATTTCGGGAGCTCTAGATGGATTTAGAAGAAAAAAAATACCACTGGAAAGAGGATTAAAATACCTACATGATGGTGAAATAATATTTTCACAAAACCTTGGCGTATAGGATTGGAAAGTAGTTTTTATCAGGTATAAGTGGAATCTCAAATAACAAATCCAAATTTTTCAAGGATCATATGCATGAATCAAGAAATGAGACCCCAACCATTTGATTTAAAATTCCATTTCCAAAGGACCATATAAACATTCATTAAGAAATTCCATCAAGAGCTCAAGTTATCTTCTTTCTAAGTTGCCCTCTCAAAGGTAGTTCAAGACTTAGTCATTTTTCAGAGGACACGTGTCAGCACCAGGATTCTGGCGGGATTTCATGTCCTCGATGTCCCTGAGGTCAGGTAAACCAACCCTTGAAAAATGCACCCAGCCCCCATGTGACCTCTTGGACCCTCATATGACCTCTAGACTTGACAATTCAACCCCCATGAGCATTTTTGGAGCATCCATTCCTTGTCGTCGGATCTAGTGCCATGTGTCAGCTCCAGGACCACCGTGGAAACTAATGTTCTTTATTTCCTAAGGTGAGGGACATCAGACCTTGAAAAATTTTCTCAGACCCTATGGGGAGTTATTTTGACAACCATGTGACTGACTTTCAACTCCCAGGTGTATTTTTGGAGCATTCATTCCCTATCGTCGGATCTGGTGCCACGTGTCAGCTCCAGGACCACCGTGGAAATTGATGTCCCTTATGTCCATGAGGTGGGGGACATCAGACATGGAAAAATTTTCCCAACCCTTATGGGGAGTCATTTGGACACCCACATGACCGACTTTCAACTCCCAGTGCTTTAAAGTAGCTTTTCTCACCTTCATTCCTTGTCGTCGGATCACCGCCACGTGTCGTCCTCTTGACCACCATGGAATTTGATGTCCCTCACATCCCTGAGGTTAGGGAAATCAAACATGAAAAAGTGCACCCAAGCTTCTCCCTTCATGCATTCAAAATTCAAAAATTCTAACTGCCGCTCAGTGCTTCCAACTGCTTCCACTCCAGTGCACAGACAAACTTCATCCTTCCTCTACAACTCTCCTCCATCACTCCACCATTGAAAAAATCAAACCAGACCTGCCATAGAGATAATTACATTCACTCCACAAAAACATGCAGGTCCCAAAAGGAGAATTGGAGCAAACACATAAGGAGAAGCACGAGAAAACTCCATAGCCATGAAACGAATAGTCAAAGAAATATCCCAAATAGATGCATGAAAAAACAAGTTATATTTTACTATTCATTACTCTACACAATTCCATCAAGAATATAAATTCAAAATGTCCTCTTGTGCATCGAGCATCCACAATGAAGAAATCCCACTTTCGGCTCAACGAAGAAAGAAGTGGGATTTCCCGTCAAACTAGTTACCGGATTGAAGTAAGATCGCACGTGAAGCACCAGAAGAAAAAAACCCACATAAAAATATAAATTTATTTGCAAACGGAGGATAAAAATAGACCTGCAATTTTGAGGTCGATTAATGGTATCGTACATCTAGAAGCAATGTCGTCCAAAATTAAAACTTTAAAATCTCCTAGACTATTAAACGGGTGGGCCCAAAATTTCGGAGGTGATATTGGGAAAAACCCATATAAAAAAACCTTGTTCCACATCAATCGACTCCCCACTAGAGGTTAAATTTCTAAAAATAGCAGTCTACTAATAGAACTGTTATTTTGGGAAAGTCATTGACAGAGGAACCTGCGAAGGAGGCAAAGACATTGGGGTGCACTACAGCTGAGAATTCACCAAAATGGGAATTTTTGACACTTATTGAAAATAGAAAGTGGGCCCATGAGCACCTTCTAAAATAGTAAGTTACTTTTTCTAAGGGAGACATGAAGCCGAAGTGGATGGGTCAGAAACCAACACAACCCTTCACCTACGAGTATGATGTGGAAGAAAACGATGTCTCATACATGGGCCTGAATGACCTTAAGACTCGCATGGCCTTCAAGGACTGAAGGAGGATCGAAGACCAAATATTCACAAGTGGCTTGTTCACCGCTACAGGACACCCAATGTCTATGCAAAGTCTCAAGCTAGTCCTATCCTGCTCTTTCCACAACGAGCCCGAGACATGAACCATCCAATTTGACAATGATACCATAGTAGTGGTCATCAGCGGAATAGTTCACTCAACTTGGCAAGCATTCATGAGCTGATTTGAAGGAGATTCAAGAATGTGTAAGGAGTTCAAAGATTCAAAGTTTCACTGTATTTGGCACTTTCCATCGACGAGGATCAACAGACTTCATCAAGAATGATGTCTCCTCTTCTTCTTCTCTCTCTTTTCTCTCTCCTCTTTCCCCCAACTTTCTCTCTCTTCTCAAATGTTCTAATTTTGCGTTGGGGTTGCACTTTTTCATATGTCTTAATGTTCATAATGTAATAAGTCACCTTTATGTTATAAAAAGGGACTTAAAAGTTTCCTAGGAAGTTGAAAAGTTTTAAGTTGTGTGAGGACATATGAAAAGGCATTGGGGGTAGATGAAGAGTCATATTCTACTCTATAAATTGTAACGCCATTCCCATTTCAAAGGGTTGGTGATTGATCTTGTAAACTCAAGAGTGCATTGTACCTAGAGAAAGCAAAGGAGAGCTAATTTTCTTCTACTTTCCTCCACTTCTCAATTTCTTTCATTCTCACATTATGTACAACTTTGATTTGAGCAATCAAATACGAGAAGGATTTTTGTAGCTTTTTTTGACTAAGGGGTTTCTTGATACTTGGTGATCAGTGAATTCTATTTGGTCTTGTTGTTATTCATAGAGTTGTTTCTTCTGATAAATGCATGTGTTGAAGTTTCTAACTAGTGTGTGTGTAGGAATCTAATTTTCTACTGCAACATTAGTTCCCTACCTCGTTTCTCACTCCCTTTCCCACTTTTAGACAAAGTCCTCTTTTGCAGGTATCTACAAGCTTTGCCCCGTGGTCAATGGAGTGTCCTTTTTGGATCCTCAGTCAAAATGTTGCCACAAAAATCCACCTTTTCATGCACATGCATATACGATAGTTGCACCCATTAAGTAGATGGACTTAGATTCCCAAGAGAATTGGCAATAAATCCACAAGTTTTTCCACCCAACAAATTTTCTCACCAACACACGGCTAACGATAAAATCTTTGCTGAAGTTAGTAAATCCATGGAGCAAAGGAAACAAGTCCATGGAGAGTTTGAGTGCCTCGGAGCGAAGGAAACAAGTCCTTGGAGGGTTTGAGTGCGGTGGAGTGAAGGAGAAAACTCAAAAAGCCTCGGAGGTCTAAAACCGTGAAACAAAGTAAATACAAAAGTTATGGAGTGAACAATTGCGCCTATGGAAGTCAACATGAGGTCGTGTCATATCAATTCCACGGAATGAAGTGGAAAGGTTAGTGATGCTACCAACCATAAGGAAGAACCGTGGAGGCCAAATCCATGTAAAGAAAAATCCACGAAAGTCATATATCAAAGGAAAACAACAGTTTTTCATGGATCTCTAAAATAAAAATGAATGTCGGATCTGATTTGATTTTACAAATATGATATTATTTAAAGGTTTTAGCCTTCTCCATGTGAAGGAAATCATATTTCACGAAGTAAATGTTGGCAAGTGGTGATATGAAGAAAGACGTCTCTAACACGTAAAGGGTATGTTCTAGACAACTCAACCACTAGAATTAAATGCAACATGGGCATTGTTCTTTCTTCAACAAGGCAATGGCATGGATGTGTGGATTTTGTAGAACAATTAGATCCTCTATGGAAATTAATGAAGGTGGTTGGGGCAATGAAGAAAATTCAAATTTCCCTCTCTTTCTTTATTCTTATCTCATTCATCTATTTCCTATATATTGTAAAGTGATGCCTTATTTTAATATTGGATACTTCGGAATTGCATGTGCATCTTTTGCGTTGTGATTATAAGGGTTGCATGCCTTGGGATCAAGCTCTGTAAATGTTTTCACATTTTCTTCCCGTATCGTGGTGCTCTGTGTATGATCTCTAAGCAATAAAATTTTTTGTTTTGTGGTTTGTTTCAGCCTTAGCTATTGTTTTATTGCATTCTCTTTCCTCTCATTCATTGTAGGTGTGTTGTATGCATTGTTTCATAAATCTTGTTCATTGTGCATTTTTAACTGGAAAATTGGACGTGGTTTTGATATGTGGCTTTCATTTATCCCTCCTTATCCTCTTTTTCTTCCATTTCCTCTCTTGTTGAAGTGTTCATCCCCTTATTTTTAGTGCTATCACCTCTTTAGATTAGGTTTATGTTTTATGCATCTCCTTCTCACCCTAGTCCCTTGGAAAGTTAGAGTAGAACTAGATAGTTGCATTTCAATTCCTGGGAGTAGTTTAGCATTAAGAGTGAGTAGAGGAAGTTTCCCTTATCTGGAGGTCTGTCTCAGTTTGATTCCCACAACTTGGAGACAGTCTCATGTTGTCTCAAATCCTAAATTGTCTATGATTCGGCCACAGGTGCACATTTGAGCTCAAATAGTTTTAGCACGTGTAGGACCGAAATTAATATTTCAAGTTTTGATGTGTATCTTGGTGAAGATCTAGCCTTTGGAGGCTCTGTAATAACACATCTGGAGACTCCATTCAAAATATCAACTGTTGCAGTAGTACTAGTGATTCGACTATCCCTGGTTCATGAGAAGGATTTAAACACGACCTAAAACAAGAGAAGAAGGTGTATTTAAATACTTGCATTTATCCCTAGGAAGAGGCAGAAGAGGAAGATAGATTTAAATATCTCCATCTCCTATAAGCCAAACTCTTTCAACACCTCACCTAACAGGCCCTTCTTATATTCGACAAGAGTTCTCAGACCTATTAGAATGGCTCATCAACATCAATCGCCAAAACAAAACCTATTTGTAAAATTCATAGGAAGCAACCCGCTAGCCTCGAATGCTCATAATCCTATTCCAATAGTAGCCTTGAATAATATTCCATATTTTACTAGAGAAAACCACACAACTCTGATTTATCACATCTAAGACATTGAAAATGTCCGTGTTAAACATGAATCTATTGAAATGGACATGGTAGTAAAGCTTTTGGCTTCATCATTTAAAGGAAAAGCTCAGAGCGGTTAATAATCCTAGGGCGGAAACAATTCAAAATTGGGATCAATTGTGCACATCCCTTTGTGACCAGTTTGAAGAAAGAGTAGACAACCTGTCTCTTTTGGAGCATTTAACCACAATCAAGAGAGCACCTAATGAACAAATGACGAATTTCAACTTCGATTTCGGATAACACTCGGATATAAGTCTAGTTTTTGTGAGACCTGCATCAAAAGGTGTTTTTCTTTACTTTTTAAAATCTCTTAACTCTGATATATTTGTTATGATACAACCTATGAAAGGAATACATTTACAAGTTACTTATGCAAATGCAATCAAAGCTGAAAATAGTTTAATACAAGCTAGAAATTAGCTCCTTGACCACCTATGCCATTGTATCCGAGAATCGCCTAAAGCTACCCAAACTACTATTGCTCTTATCCTTGAGCCAAATCTGCAACCTATTGCTTCCACCTCACAAACTCTTTCCCAACAAAAGGAAGATGAAGAAATGAAGGCTTTGATTAGAAATTTGACAAAAAAATTATATCCTTAGAGAAACAACAAGCCCATTCCTCCAAAAATTATCAAAATCAAGGGAAATATTCTAATCAGGGATATCAACCATGGAGAAATCAACAACCTAATCAAAGTTATGCACATAACTAGAAAAGTAACAGATGAAAGGCTCAAAGTTCTCCACTTCCATTAGCAACAATTCCTCCTTCACAAACACTTCCTGCTCCTAGTACAAGTCGGGATTTATTTCCTGTTCAAAATAATATGGAACAAGAAACATAGTGGTGTTTTCCATGTAATCTACCACATAAATAAATTGGTTGTGAAAGGGCAATGCATCTTCAAGAATACATGGTTCAAAGATATTCTATTCAACAAGAACCATTCTTTGGAGGTACCTAATCCAACCATATAAGTAAGTCAATAGACCAACAATGATACAAACCTCATGTTCTTTGGGCGAGGATTTTTACACTTTGTCAATCAAATAGTAGGAGGTTCTAACAAACCATCAAGATGTTAGGAAATAAGGGATAAAATATGCGAAATAATCCCTCACGAATCACAACAAGAGAAACTAATATGTAGAAATTATTACAGATCTCAAATAAAATTGCGAATAAAATAACACAACACAAAGAGACAATATTTAATGTGGTTCACCCAATTTGGGCTACGTCCACCAAGAATCACTTGCTCATATTTTATTACAAGCCACTGCTCTCTCAATACAATACCCGAGATCCGTTTGGAGCTATGCTTAACAAACTCTACTGAGAATTCACACCCAAATTCAAAACACATCTGCAATACATTTGCTTGTACATCTATCATATGCATAAGACCATATAAATAGACAACTGCTTAAGTAGTTTTACAAAACCATGGGTATCAAAACCATGGGAAAAACCCGTCCCATAAACCTATGGGTCAAAAAACTCGCCCATATGAGAAAAGAATGTTTCCCGATATGTCGGGTGAATTTTTCGAGGCCAAAAAATTTTACGCCTAAAAATTTTTTTTTGGGGGCTGCGCCCCCAAACCCCACTCAGGGCCCAGCCTGACCCCGAACCCCAGCGAGGATACATGAAAAGTGTACAGTACTCTTAGTGTACAGTCTTCAACACTTTCACACATGAAAACATGCTCCACAACCTAACAATCTCCCACTTGGAGACTAGTTTTCCTCTGAGCAAGCTTCTCAACCCTTCACTAGTTTCTGTGAAGACCAACCAAAGATAAACACAACTTTAGTTTTTCCCTTGTGACCACCTTGGTCATCATGTCTGCAGGATTTTGACAGGTATGAATCTTCTCCAACTTCAACTTCTCTTCCTCCAAAGTCTGTCCTGATGAAATGGTACCTTAACTGTATATGCTTTGTCCTAGAGTGGAAAGCAGATTTCTTAGCTAGGTGTATAGCACTCTGACTATCACTATGCAGCTTACATTCCTCCTGCTTATGCCCCAACTCCTCAAGCAATTGTTGTAACCAAATCATCTCTTTGCTTGCCTCTCGTAGTAGCAACATACTCACCTCTCGTGGTTGATAAAGCCACTAGCTTCGTAGTCGTGAAATCTAACTCACTGTCCCACCTACAAGTGTAAATATAACTTGTCGTGCTCCTCCCGTTGTCTACATCTCCAGCCATATCTCGAATCTACATAACCACGTAAAGTGGTGTTTAATCCATCAGATCACAAAACTATCCCCATGGTCCTCTCAAATACCGAAGGATCCACTTTATTGCTTGCTAATGCTCTTTACCTGGATCACTCATAAATCTACTCACAGCTCCCACTACATGGGCAATATCAGGCCTAGTGCACACCATAGCATACATCAAACTGCCAACTGCTGATGAGTAAGGTACCTTTGACATCTGGTTTCTTTCCTGCTCTGTCTTGGGACACTGCTCCTTTGATAACTTGAAGTGGCCTGCTAAAGGAGTCCCAACCGGTTTAGCATCCTGCATATTAAACCTCTCCAAGACCTTCGTAATGTACTCTTCCTGAGATAAAGTCAGCTTCCGTTCCTTCCTATCCCGAGATATCCTCATACCAAGGATTTGTTTGGCTACACCCAAATCCTTCATAGCAAATGATTCACTTAGCTGCTTCTTGAGTACTTTTATTTCCTGCATGTTTTTACTCGCAACCAAAGATGTCATCAACATACAAACACATGATAATATAACTTCCATCCTCAAATTTCTTTGTATACACACAATGGTCGAATGACATCTTGATATAACCTTGCTCCATCATGAAGCTATCAAATTTCTTATACCATTGACGTGGAGCTTGTTTTAGGCCATACAAGCTCTTCTTCAGTTTGCACACCATCTCCTCTTTACCTTTGACTTCATATCCTTCTGGCTGCTGCATATATAGCTCCGCCTCCAAATCGCCATGGAGAAATGCGCTTTACATCTAACTATTCTAAGTGCAAGTCTTCTGCTGCCACTATTCCAAGAACAATTCTGATAGAAGTCATTTTTACTACAGGAGAAAAAATATCATCAAAATCTATACCTTTTTTCTGTGCAAACCCCTTGACCACCAACCGGGCCTTGTATCTTTTCTTGCCTCCTTCTTCCTCTTTGACTCTAAACACCCACTTATTCTGTAATGCTCTTTTTCCTTTGGGTAGCTTTACCAAATCCCATGTCTGGTTCTCCATGAGAGCCTAATGCTCCTCATCCATGGCTTGCTCCCACTTCTTCCTGGCATCTACCTGCATTGCTTCATCAAAGCTCTCTGGTTCTCCACTATCAGTGAGTAATAAATAATAAAGAGAAGGAGAAAACCTTCCAGGTTCTCTTCTTACCCTAGAAGACCTCCTCAATATAGGAGTTTGGGGTTCCTGTTGAGGGGGTTCCTGAACTAATTCATGTGTCACTTTCCCATCCGGAAGATCCTCTACCGCTGTATATTCTTTCTTGGATTCTTCCCTATTTTCCCGCAATCGACTTTGCTTATACATGACTTTCTCATTAAAGACCACATCCCTAGATCAAATGATTTTCTTGTCCTTAATACTCCAACATTTATATCCAAAGTCGTCACCACCATAACCAATGAAAGTACATTTTTCTCGATTTAGCCTCTAGCTTAGTCCTATCATCCTTGTCTATGTGAACAAACACCACAAATCCAAAGACTCTAAGAAATGAATAATCAACTTTCTTACCATACCAAGCCTCCTCGGTATGCCTCCATCCAAGGCACTTGACGGTCCTCTGTTTATCAAGTACACACAGTGCTTGTGCACCGCTTCTACCCAAAAAGAAAGAGGCAGTCCTACATGTAACCTCATGCTCCTAGCATGTTCCATTATTGTTCTGTTCATCCTTTCTGATACCCCATTCTGTTGTGGAGTTCCTGGAACTGCCTCTTTTCCTAGCGATTCCATTCTTAGAACAATAATCATCAAATTCATTACTTGTAATACTCCCCTCCATTATCTGACCTAAGACATTTTAGCTTAAGACCTGTTTCATTCTCTACCAAGGCTTTCCATTTAACAAAAGTGTCAAATACATCATATTTGTTTCTAATACAATAAACCCAAACTTTCCTTATTACATCATCAATAAAAGTAACATAATAACTTGAACCCCCAAGAGATGATACCTGAGCCGGCCCCACACATCAGAATGCACCAGCTCTAACTTACTCTCTTTCTTTGTAGGTCCAACCTTGAGAAACCTTACTCGCTTCCTCGCTTTCCATATATGCAGCCTCACAGAATCCAAACCCGTTTCTGTATATCTAGGCAAATTCTTCTTTATGATGTTCATGCCCTTATGGCTCATATGACCGAGCCTATAGTGCCATAATGTTGTATCTACATCTGAAGCCACAAGATTACAATCATTAGTACTATCAGTGGTTAAATACAAGGTTCCAACCTTCTTACCTCTTGCCACCACAAGAGCACCCTTGGTAACCTTCCAAGAGTCTGACTGTAAATATCACAGTACAACCATCACTTCCCAATTGCCCTGCCGATATCAAATTTTGTCTTAATGTAGGCACATGTCTGACATCCTTCAATAGCCAAGTATTCCCATTCTACATCTTAACCTGAATAGAACCTTTTCCAACTATGCTACAAGGCTCATCATCACCAAGAAAAACATGCCCAAAATCTCCTTGAACATAATCAACAAAATAATGCCTATGTGGAGAAGCATGGAAAGAAGCCCCTGAATCTAAAACCCAAGATTCAGTAATATTGTGCAAAGAAAGAATCAAAGCATCCTGACATACATTACCCGTTGCCACATTTTCCTCCTTGTTTTCTTCTTATTGTTTCTTCTTATCTCAAGCTCCCAACAGTCCTTCTTTGCATGCCCAGGCTTTCCACAATTCCAGCATACAATCTTGTTCTTGGATTTTGACCTTGCCCGATCTTTTGATTTTCCACGGTTTCCTCTATTCTTTTGTCTCCCTCTAGTTTCCACTGTCAAAGCATTCCCAAAGTAGAAGATTCCCCAGAGCTTTTTCTTCGCATTTCCTCGCTTAGAATCACCCCTACAACATCCTCAAACTTTAACTTCAAGTTAGCTGGAACCGAGTTACTTACCGCCATTACCAAGCTATTCCAACTCTCAGGTAAAGAGCATAGAATTAATAAAGCCCTAACTTCTTCATCAAATTCTATTGTAACCGAAGCTAGCATATTCACTACCGTATTGAAATCATTTAAATGATCTGCTACTGAACTATTCTCAGACATCTTCATATTAAACAACTTTTTCATTAAAAATATCTTATTAGAGGCAGAGGGTTTTTCATACAACTTCCCTAATGCATCCATTAGATATTTTGTAGTCTTTTCCTTTGAAACATTAAATAATACCGAAGATGCAAGACTCAGCTGGATCATTCCAAGTGCCTTCCAATCCAACAAATCCCATTCCACATCTGTCATACTCGAGGGTTTGTTCACCTTCTCAGACAACGGAGTATAAATATCCTTCTGATAAAGGTAATCTTCCATCTGCATCTTCCAAAGACTGAAATTCTGCTCGTTGAATTTATCAACCCTAGATCTTCCTTCATCTGCCATAGCTCCCACTCAAGCTAAAAACTTTCCCTATGATTCAACACTTCGAGAAAACCAAACCAGCTCCTCATACCAATTGTTAGGAAATAAGGGATAAAATATGCGAAATAATCCCTCACGAATCGCAATGAGAAACTAATATGCGAAATTATTACAGATCTAAAATAAAATTACGAGAATAAAATAACACAACACAAAGAGACAAAGATTTAACGTGGTTCACCCAATTTGGGCTACATCCACCAAGAATCACTTGCTTAGATTTTTTTACAAGCCACCGCTCTCTCAATACAATACCTGGATCCGCTTGGAGCTATGCTCAACAAACTCTACAAAATTCATACCGAATTTAAAACACATCTCGCAATACATTTTCTTGTACATCTATCATATGCATAAGACCATATAAATAGACAATCGCTACGCAGCTTTACAAAAACTCAGGTAGTATCAAAACCATGGGCAAAACCGTCCCATAAACCTATGGTCAAAAACTTGCCCATATGAGAAAATCACGTTTCCCGATATGTCGGGTGCATTTTTCGAGGCCAAAAAATATTACGCCTAAATTTTATTTTTCAGGGGCCGTGCCCGAACCCCAGCGAGGATACATGAAAAGTGTACAGTACTCTTAGTGTATAGTCTTCAACACTTTCACACATGAAAACAGGCTCCACAACCTAACACAAGAAGCATTGTTGATAATACGTGGTATAAGAAAATGATGTTGGAGTCACAATCTCCACCTTCTGCAAATCATGCCAATACCGTGGGAAGATAAAAATAAGCCATGGTGAACGAAAGAAAGCTGCTTGAGCTTCCTAGAAAATCCATGGATAAATAAATTCTTTCTCAACAAAATCCACCAAATCAAAGTCCGCCACAACAAAGAAAAGAAGGTAGCATGCAGCAGATGCGTAAGTCTGTGGGTCTTCCATTTAACGTTGTTGAGAAAACAAAGAAGACCAATGTCAATGTCTCAATGGGATGCACTTGATATTCCATCACAGTGGGATCTCCTATGTGAATCCCTCAAGTAGCTTCCTCTCGTGGATCCACTAGTACAAAAATCTCTTGTCACGGTTCATGTTTGTCAAGAAAGGAATGATCAAGAAAGTAAACCCACCAAAACCCCACCCTTCTACATGTCAATAATTATGGGTAAATACCTAGTTCATAACTATATAATTGATTTGGGGCTAGTACCTTTGTAATGCCCAAGAAAATTGTTGATATCTTAGGTCTCAAATACATTCATGTGTTTAGGGGAGTTCTACAACTTGATGGGTCAACTATAAATGTCCTGGGTGAAGTAAAAGACCTTGAGTTGACACTTCATGCCTGCCCAAGCCTCACCATAACCCATGAAATTTCATTCATTGAATTTCCTCCTATGTTCGCCATCTATTTGTCTAGAGACTTCACTGCTAAAGTAGGTGGTTATCTATCCTCATATTGGACTCATATGCTTCTTAAGACCAGATATGGTTCCCGATTCACAATACAATTTGAGCCCATATTTTCTTACCATATTGAGCCATTTTACACTACTCATGTCCAATCAATTTTCCTTGTACAAGAAGAACATGAGCTAGACTCAAATCCAAAAGAACATGCCATTCCTCTTTCCATGCCTGATTTGATGCTAGATGAATGGGCTAAGAGAGATAATAAGTTTGACCCTTACGATGAAGAGCTTAGAATATTTGAGACTGGTTTGGGAACCTATTGCATTTTCTAGGAAGACTCATGATACCCGCGATGTTCAAAAAAGAAAAGGAAAACACTTTTGGACTATGACAGATGTTCTTTGATGGTTCTAGAAGCATAAATGGAGCTGGGGTGGGTGTCATGCTCATTTCTCCAAGAAATGAAAAGTTCTTCTTTTCTCATAGGCTGCAATTTGCATGTTCAAATAATGTAGCAGAGTACGAAGCATTGGTCCATGGTCTATTAATCATGGAAAAGAGGAAAATCAAGGAGTTGCAAGTTATTAGAGACACTGAATTGTTCATTCACCAAGTTCGTGGTAGATGTGCGACAAAGAACAAGATATTGAAAGCTTACAAACACATAGTTTGGGATTTTCTTGAAAGCTTTAATGTCATTGACCTACAAGTTGTGTCTAGAAAGTTAAACAAAGATACGACACAAATGGCGGCCCTTAGCTCTCAATTCTCCCCTGCTAAGGATTTGATCAAAGGGAATGCCCAACATATCAAAATGGTGGTTAGGTCATCTATCCCAGAAAATTAGACCTCCCGGTAAGTATTTGACGGTAATTAACAAATTGTGTAGTTCATCCAAAATGAGGTGAAGTTCTCCTCAAAGATGCAAGCTGATTTGCAGGAAGTATATGGGGATCAAATTATTCAACTGAAAGGAAACAAGTTACCTAAGGAATTAATTACGCTGGAGCATATTTTCATTCCATATGATGAATTTAAAGGAATACTAAAAAACATGGTAGTAAAGAAGGAGGATTGTTAGCCAATTTCAATCACTTCAGGAAATGAACTTCTACTTGGAAGGGTATGTGATGAAAATGAAATACAAGCTTTTGTTTCCTTGTGTCAAAATTCAGTGATGTATTCTCATGGGACTATGAAGATTTAAAAGAATTTAATCTAGATATAGTCCAACATTCCATTGATCTTGATCCCAACATCAAGCCAATCAAGCATAAATATAGACCATTAACCCCAAGATTGAACCCCTCATGAGAAAGGAGCTCTCCAAACTCATTGAGGCCAAAATAATTTTTCCAATCAAGTATTCTACTTGGGTGGAAAATCTAGTTCTAGTAAGGAAGAAGAATGGTGAAATCAGGATTTGTGTGGATTTCAGGGATTTAAACAAAGTCTCCCTAAAGGATCATTATCCTTTACCTTCCATGGAATAAATTTTATAGACTATAACAGGGTAGAGAGGTTCTCCATGCTTGATGGCTATTCTGGTTTCAACCAGATCAAAGTAAAAGAAGAGGATCAATATAAAACCGCATTCACCACTAAATGGGGAACATTTTCTTATCAAAAATGCCTTTTGGCTTATCAAATGTAGGTGTTACCTTCCAAAGAGAAATGGATATTGATTTCAAAGGGTATATCAATCAATTCATCTTGGTTTACCTAGATGACATTACTATTTTCTCCAAGCAGAGCATGGATCACATGAAGCACACGGAGAAAATATTTGAAATATGCAGGCAATTTGGTGATTCTCTCAACAGTAACAAGTGCATGTTGTTTCAAAAGAATTTATTGTCATTGATCAAGAAAGAATCACAATTATCACGGCTCTTTCCTTACCATTTCACAAGAAGGCATTACAAAGATTTCATTGAATGATTAAATTTGTTAGGTACTCCATTCCTAACTTTGTGGGTTTGGTAAGACCTATTATTCTCATGTTCAAGAAAGATGCAACATTCAAGTGGACTGTAAAAGGGAAGGATATCTTTGAAAAGATAAAACAAGAGATTATTATGGCCCCAACATTGATTAACCCAAATTATACAAAGGATTTCATCCTTTATGCTCATGGGCTGGAATCCAACATAGCCGTGGTCTTGACACAACCGAATGGTCAAGGAATTGAGTAGCATGTGGCATTCTTTAGCCAAACATTAAAGAATTACGATCTTAATTACAGTCATATTGAGAAATAGGTGTTTTCCATTATGAGAGCCTTGAAGAATTTCAAAAGCATGATTGTTGCTAGCCGCATAAACGTTTTCAGTATCACATTCTAGTGTTAGAGACTTCATTATGGGAGCAGAGATCAGTGAGAAAAGAGATGGATGGGTAACTAAGATCATGGAGTATGATGTGACCATTAAGGCCACAAAATTGGTAAGAGGAAGAGCACTTTGTGAGCAGCTGGCTCTAGATGTTGTAGAACCTCAAGAAACTACCCTCATGAATGAAGTGCTACCAAGTGATGAGCTGTCATGTGATGTTGAATAACAACAAGATGAAATAAATGTATTCAATGATCACAGTTGGATAGTTGATATGTAAAATTTCTTGTCTACCGCATAAACTCTCGGATTGAACAAAATGAAGAGGGGACATATGGAGCTGTAATCTATTCTCTATGCACCGATTAGTGGCATCCTCTTCAAAAGAAACATTGATCAAGTGTTGCTCAGGTGCATTGAAGGTGAGCAATGTGACAGGTTTTTGGCTAAGTTTCAAGTGAAAATTTCTTCGCCAAAGCTACAACCATGAAGATCATAACCGTAGGCTACTTCTAGCCTACATTGTTCGTATACTCACGTGGGTTTGAAAGTGTAGGGAATATACACTCTTCACCGGAAAGAAAATACTAATGACCCTGTCACTTCATCCAATTCAAGTAGATCAGTTATTTGCATAGTGGGGTATTGACTTCATTGGTATGATCAATACTCCTTCCAACGCTATTCATAAATGGGTTTTTATAGCCACACACTATTTCACTAGATGGATTGAAGCCGTTCCATCGAGGGAAGCCTTTTGAATCAGCTATCTTGGAATTTATTAAGGAAATTGTTACAAGGTTTGGTGTTCCTCAGACCATCATTTTTGATAATGTAAAATATTTCTTAGGATTAAATATTTAAATATGGGCTTTGGAACCTAAGATTTATCTAAAAAATTCTTCCAATTATTACCCCCAAGGTAAAGGATTGATAGAATCTACCAAAAAAAATTGATCAGAATCATGAAGAGGAAAATGGACATCAATCAAAGACAGTGGCACACAAAGGTAAAAAGTTCTATTTGGGAAGACATGATAATAATGGAGAAAGTAATTGGCACTTCCCTTACAAATTGGTATATTGTAAAGAAGCAATATTTTCATTGTCACTTGAGTTGCCTTCATTTGAGTTAGCTCAACAACTTGAATTTGAAGGCGCAGATCAAAGGGAAATCAAAATGGCGGAATTGGTGTAACTAGAGGAAAACAAGAATTCCACCATGCTCAGGATGGAACAACATTAGGTGTTTTAGAAAGGAGAAACTAATGTTGCAAGTAGAAAATCAGAGACTTGCACACACTAGCCAAAAGTTTCATTACATGCACTTGTATTTCAAGAAGAAAACAAATCTGCAAAAACAACAAACAAGACTAAATAGAGCTTAATGAACACAAAGTACCAATAAACTCCTCAATCAAAGAGGCTAAAATTCCTTCTTCCTTTATTGAAGCTCAAGAAGAATTTGTACATAGTGTGGGAAGTAGAAGACATTTTTAGTAGGAGAAATGGAAGAAACTTGCTATCTCTTGCTCTCTTCACAAGGATATCTCTCTCATGAATTCACAAAAAACAGCTCCAACATCTAAGAATTTTCAAAGACAAAATTAAGAAGAAAAAAATTAAGAAGAAGCCTCAAATGAGGAGCTTGTTACAATTTATAGAAGAGGAGGAAACTCTTCATCTTCCTGGTGACTTTTCAATACCTTAATATGACTTAAGACTGTTCATATTCCACTTTAAATATTTAAGTCCCTTTTATAATAACAAGGTGACTTAAAGTTACATTATATTTCTAAAGTCACTTAAGTCATATTAAAAAGTGCAACCTCAACACAAAAATATAACATTGAAGAGAGAGAGAGTTTGTATGAGAAGAGAGAGAGAGAGAGAGAGAAGAAGAAGAAGAAGAAGAAGAAGAAGAATTATGTTGAAGGATGAGCTGTTGCGGTGGACTTGGCTCCACTCTCTAACTGCTCTCCACTTCATGATCCTGAGAAGGCTTCTATCTTTCCAAGCTCTTGTTTGAAATGAGCCACTACTGGTTCTACTTTGTTGGCATGAGGGATGCGAATGCAGCTCAAGGTTTCAGTCCATCCATCATCACACACTTTGATGTCCTTGCACTTCCCGAACCATGATGAATGCTTTTTTATGATAAGTGCAATGGAGGCTCGATCTCTGAGAAGAAGTCAGAGTATCCTTAGTGAAGGAAAATGGGTTTCCCCCCCTTTCTTGACATATTCTTCAAAAGGCCAATCAATCATCAATCATCAGTTGTGTGTTTCTCATCATTGTAGTACTCCAAGTTTCTAAACTTTCCGATTTATACTATCCTACAACTTGTATGTTTGTTCTTCTTTCTCCTCTAGCTCTGTGAAGGCCCGATTGATTGCTTCAAATCTGATTGCCAAGGCCCTCACCCATACACATGTCAAGTCTTCTATAGGAGTTTCAAAACCTTCTTATCGATCAACTCCTGATGATGGGTGTTTCTCATCTCACTCACTACTAGTCCCAGAGGTTCCCAAGTAATCTCTTTCTTTCTCCACATCCTCTTTGAGTGCTCATTCTTTTTGTTGGCATGTGCACATGTACGCAAAGAGCTTGACTACCTCTTGAGTGTTGACTTCCCTTTTTTAGAGATTGAGTCGATCCATTCATTGTTTTCTCACCCCTGCATCATGAGCTCATGCATTCTTCTAATGGATTCTGGATCAAAGCTACTGATGGGTACCACTTTCTCAATAAGTGTTGTAGTGCTTGGTTCCACCAGTGTTGCACATAAGATGAAAGAGTTTGTACTTGTTCCTCTAGTACCTCAATCTTCTCTTTATATTCTTTATTCCTTTCCACCATGTGAGAAAATATTGTTGATATATGTGTAAATCTCCCTCATGAGTAGCTGGTCCCAATTGGATCATGCTCATCTCATAGTCGGCTGGTGTCATCTCATCCACTAGCTTGATTACTTTTGGCCGAGCTACTTTGATGTATTGATTACTTGTCTCCCCACTATAGAATCATGATGTTGTCTGTGTGATCTTTCTTGACCTTTTTCTTTAGCCAATGAGACAATCACTGATAGATCGGGGTTACTACTTGTTGTACATAATGTGAGTGTCGAGGATGACCATTTCCCATCCATGGAAACATCTCACTGGATTCAGGCTCAATGATGGGTGCACCAACCATTCTTTGTTCTGGAGGAGGAAAGTCCTAAATGAGAGGGGCATTGGTGTCAAAAATAGGAAAGACCTCTTGCAGTGGTTCAAGACTGGATCATGAGTCATATACTCCTTTTCACATGTGCATCTTGCTACTTGGATTTTCTATTTGCATTACTGAGATCATGTCTTCCTCCTATGGCGATGCACCAATGAACCTTCTTCTTCCCTAATTTCTTAGGTGTCTTCTCATGGGGAGAAGTTTCCAATTCCATGGCCTTCCTTTTTGAACTCACTCTCAGAGTGTTTAGAGCTGGAAGTCACCTCTACCACTTTTGAAGATGAATGATGTGAAGCTTGCTTTTTGGCTTGAGAAATTCCTCATGACCGAATGATCATAGTCCTCTTCTTCTTCTAAAACCAGTTCCTCATTCTCCTCACCACCTTTTCAGTCCACTCCTCCAATATATCTCCTGATTCATGAACATGCCAATTGATTTGGGGCATTGGGGACATCTTGACTACTACACTCAGATCATACATCTCTATCCCATCATCATGCAAGATGTCTTCATACCAAGAGAACTTGAATTTCTTCATCTCACTTGATTGTCATCCTCATGTGGTCCTTTTCACGTACTTCAAACTCATCAATATAATTGGCCCAGTAGTCCTCAACTTGTGGCTCATGTTGTAATTCTGGGACATAGAATGAGTCAAGATCTTCTCGATGTCAAAGTTGGGCCTGATGATGTAGGAATGCAAAGTCAAATGTGTGAAAGTGGCCTCCAGTGAGATGCATCATTTGAGATTTTACACGTGAACTCCCCTAGAGATATAGGGAATGAAATCAATTTCTTTCTCCTACTTCTAAGCTTGTTATTCACTTGAGTGATCTTCTCTAGCTCAAAATACAATCTAATCACACCGAGGTACTTAGGTAGTTTCAGTGGAGCTTGGTCGAAGCCAACACTCGTATGTAGGAGAATGTTGAGAATTGTATGAAGTATGAGCCATATTCCTTAATCAGGATGCCACTTTTTTTGTGACATCCTAGCTTCAAGATCCCCTTCTAAGCTTCGACCACATACATAGTGAATGCATCATTCACATGAGTGAAATGCCTATTTCTCTCCTCCATTACCAACTATGGAAGTTTCTCAATGCAGTACCTTGGCAGCAATGTTCTACATGAGAGCCAATCCTTTGAATGATCTCAACTTTGCAAGGAGATAGACTAGGTAAGAAGTCATGTGGAACTTCTTTTTCATGGGCTTGGAGCAGTTGCAGATGGAGATTGTCATTGATGATCTACCCCCAGTCAATTCTCTTTCTCTCTTCCTTCTCAATGTCAAGATGAAAAAAGGCCCATCCAGTCTTGAAGTCTCTCATGCTTGCTTTCACCCCATAACTCTACTGAGGAGAGTGATGACATCAAAATACCCTTCTCGAACTCACACCTTGGAAGATTCTTGGGCATCCTGAGGGATTTCTTCCTATTTTCAACCATGAGCCGAGCGCTACTCCTTGGACATATGAATCCATTGTTTCCCAATCATGCACACCCTTTCCTTTGAGATGATGACCATGTTGGGGGATGTCGGTATCTACAGAGAGAGTGAAATGGTCCTAGGGCTGATGACCACCATCATTGTACCATTTTCATCTCGGATGGTTCATGTCTCGGGCTCATAGTGGAAAGAGCAGGCTAGGACTAACTCGAGACTCTACACAAACACTAGGTGTCCTACAATGGTGAACAAGCCACTTGTGAATATCTGGTCTTCAATCCTCCTTCGGTCCTTGAGGCCATGCGAGTCTTAAGGTCATTCAGGTCCATGTACAAGACATCATTGTTTCTTCCACATCATACTCACAGGTGAAGGGTTGTCGGCTTTTCTAACCCATCCCCACTTCAGCTTCATGTCTCCCCTTAGAAAAAAAACTTACTATTTTTAGTAAGTGTGAAAAATCAAGTCCCCGATCTTCAACTGGATGTTGCATGCTCTTATTTTCCTCTTTCTCCCTGCATTCCTCATTCCTTCTTCTAGATCAACTTTCTATTTTTAGTAGGTGCTCGAGGGCCCACTTACTATTTTTAGTAAGTGCCAAAAATGTCCATTCTAGTGAATTCTCAAATTGTAGTGCACCTCCAATGTCTTCGCCTCCTTCACAGGTTCTTCTGTCGTGATGACTTTCCCAAAATAGCAGTTCCTATGTAGTAGACTTGCTATTTTTAGAAAGTTGGCTTCTGGGAGTCGATTGACATGGAATGAAATTTTTTTGATATGGGTTTTTTCCCAATATCACCCCTCTAAAATTTTGGGCCCCCCGCTTAATAGTCCAGAGATTTTAAAGTTTTAATTTTCGACTGGTAAAAGCTTTTCTGATGCGGTAAACCATTAATGGACCTCAAAATTATAGTCTGTTTTCTCCTCCATTTGTGAAAAAAAAATATTTTTGATGTGGGTTTTTTTTTTCTTGCTTCACGTGTGATCTTACTTCAATCCGACAACCGGTTTGATGGGAAATCCCACTTCTTTCTTCGTTGAGCCGAAAGGAGATTTCTTCATTGTGGATGCTCTGTCACATGAGAGGAGAGTTTGAGGTTATGTTTTTGATGGTCTTGGATAGAGGAAAAAACAAAAAAAAATGGTTCATTGATTTCATGCATCGGTTTGAGGATTTTTTCAATTTCCATTTTTTTGGTTATGGAGATTTTATTGTTCTCTTCTTCATTGTTCTTCTTCTCCTTCTTAGCTTGATGAGAATTCCTTCTGAGACCTACGTATCACCATGGGAAAGGTATTTCAGTTCCTTGGTTGATCTGGTCTGAGTTTTGCAAAATGGTGGAGTGATGGAAGAAAGTTGCAGAGGAAGGATGAAGATTGTCTGTGCACATGGAGTGGAAGCAACTTGAAGCACTAGAAGCACTGAGCGACAGTTAGATTTTTTAAATTTTGAAATGCATGGAGGGAGAATCTTGGGGAAAAATTTCATGTTTTATGTCCCTAACCTCAGGGATGTGAGGGACATCAAATTCCATGGTGGTCAAGAGGACGACACGTGGCGGCGATCCGACGACAGGGAATGAAGGTGAGAAAAGTTGCTTTAAAGCACTGGGAGCTGAAAGTCGGTCACATGGATGTCCAAAAGACTCCCCATAGGGGATGGGAACATTTTTCCATGCTTTATGTCCCTCACCTCAGGGACATGAGGGACATCAATTTCCACAGTGGTCCTGAGCTGACACGTGGCGCTTGATCCGACGATAGGGAATGGATGCTCCAAAAATGCACCTGGGGGCTGAAAGTCGGTCACATGGGTGACCAAAAGACTCCCCATAGGGGATGGGCACATTTTTCCATGTTTTATGTCCCTCACCTCAGGGACATGAGGGACATCAATTTCCATGGTGGTCCTGAGCTGACACGTGGCGCTTGATCCGACGACAGGGAATGGATGCTCCAAAAATGCACCCTGGGGATTTCTGAATCAAAAAGTCTCTCAAGGTCACATGAGGGTCCTAGAGGTCACATGGGGCTGGGAATTTTTTCCAAAGTTGGTGTACCTGACCTCAGGGACTTTGGGGACATGAAATCCCACAAGCTCCTAGTGCTGACACGTGTCCTCCCAAAAAATGACTAAGTCCTGAACTGCCTTTGAGAGGGTAACTTGGAACGATGATAACTTGAGCTCCCGGTGGAATTTATTGGTGAAATTTTATATGATCCTAACTGAAATGGAATTTTGATCCAATGGTGGGGTATCATGTCTTTATTCAACCATATGATCCCTAAAAATTGGATTTTTTATTTGAGACTCCACTTGTGCCTGAGAAAAACTTGCTCCATCCTATGCACCAAGGTGTTGTGAAAAATATGATTTCACCATCATGTAGGTATTGGAATCCTATTTTTGGATGTTTTGTTTTTTTTACTTCTAACTCCATCCGAGCTCCCAAAATCTTCTTCTGAAGCCCAACAATTGTTTTAGGCCTGTGTACTACTTAGGCTTGTGAACCCTATTTTTTACTCAGACTGCTCCAAGTCTTTCAAAACTTCCCCAAACCTTCCAAAATAATTTCCATGATGTTCTAAGGTCTTCAATTCACCTCCATGTTGAATTTTTCCCTTCCATTCCACTCCAGGGGGGTTTGATCCAGTCCTGGGAAGGCCAACGATAGCCCTTCCCAATACTACCAAAAGATAGCATCTTTTCAAAACTTCCTAAAAAATCACCTAGGGGAATGAATAGAATTTCCTAAATCACCTAGGGACCAATTTGACATCAAATAGGGGGTGACCAGACTGACGATTTGACCTGGGGTGCCTAGGAATGATAAAACATGAAAATTTTGGCATAGGGGTATAGTTGTCATGCTTGGAAACTTCCAATTTCCCTATTGCACATTTGCACGACAAAAACTGGCTCTAGCTTGGGGACATGGCATGGAATGAGTGCAGAAGACATGACATGGGAATCCAAATCTCAATCTTAGACCATATAATTTGTTGACCAGTGCCTTATCCATTGGGCCTTGCAGAGTCATGTACAACTTCTAGAAAGAAAGATTGGAAGAAGGAAACACACACACACACACACAAACAAAAAGGAAACAAAACACACACACACAAAAAAAAAAAAAAAACACACCTAGAAATCACCTATGGTACAAGGTGGGGGACAACCCACTTTCACTGATGATACAATTTTAGGTATTTCCCACTATGAGGCAATTCCAATGGCATTCCATCCAAATATGAGAGTAGAAAAGAATTCATTCTCACCACAAGCTTCACGAATCTGGAATGGGCCGAGCCATAATGAATCAAAATTTCCATGGCTTCCTTTTGGTTCCCTTCTCTTGTCCCATAGTAGGATGAAGTCTCCAACTTTGAATTCTCTCACTTTGGCCTTCTTATCAAAAATTTTCTTTACTTTCAACTGGTGCTCTTTGATATGGTCCACCACTCAGAGTCTATTTTCTTCTAGCTTCTCAAGAAAGAGGATTCTCTTGTCAATGGAATCCTTGTACTACCCATCTTCTATTCCCTAGTAGCAACTTGAGAGATGGCATCTCGATCATGAGGGGGAATTTCTACTTCGACTCCATACAATAGTTGGAATGGTGACATACCTATTTCCTTCTTGGGAGTGATCCTATCCACCCACAATGCATCATACAAATTTTTGTGCCAATTCCTTTGGTTCTCATCTACAAGCTTACAAAAATGGTCACGATGTTCTTGTTTCTTGATTCATCCTATCCATTTCCTTATGGATAGTAGTCAGAAGAATGAGATAGAGAGATTCCATAGCCATAGAAAAACTCATCAACTCCCTTGAAGAGAAATAGGTAGTGTTATCTACTACAATATTTTCTGTGGCACTCCAAAATACTATGATATTCTCCTTGATGAAGTTGCATATTGTTTTGGTATTGGCTTGCTTGGCTGGAATGGCTTCCACCCACTTGGTGAAGTAATCTGTCACCATGAGCACATAGGTGTGCCCCACACTTGAGTGAGGATTCAGAATGCCAATGAAGTCTAGCCCCCACTTTGCTGAAATGGTTCTTCAATAACAACTAGCCTGAGTGGTAGTGTAGCAAGTTGTGGTCTCCCAACAAATTGTTGGCATGCTTCACATTTGGAAACCCAATCTTGAGTGTCTACAAAGATGGTGGGCCAATAATACCTTCCTCGAGGATCTTGTGTGTAGTGACCATCACTGAAAATGTCCACCACATGCTTGGTCATGGTATGCTTTAAGAAATTTTTCTTGTTGCTCTTTATCTACGCACCTAAGGAAGCATCCATCCAGACCTCTCTTGTAAAGCGTGTGATTCCATATTACAAACTTTTTTCCTTCAGCTTGAGTGTTCTCCTTTTTTGTAATCAAGATGGGAGGGAATTCTCCATAAGTTAAGTAATAGGAAATATCAATATACCACTCATCAGTAGTGGTTACAAAGAGAACTTGTGGATTGTTTTTGGGACAAGTTGAGCAAGCACAATTTTCTTCACCATGTTGAGCTTTGAGTGTTTCATCTTCAACAATCAACCTACACAAACCATTCCCCTTACCAGATTGGAGGGTCAATCTCCAAGTCATATTCTTGAGTCTTTGCAATCCAATTTCCTCTTTTAGCTCCAGGATCCTGTTGTGTTAAGATGGACTTGATTGCACTTTGCCAGGGACCATCACCACCATATGAGAGTTAAGGATATAAAACCTGAAATTTTTTTACATCCTTAACCACTACATAGGCATGCTTCTCCAATTGGTTGTAGTTTAGTTCATGATTTTTCAATGGACAACTCATGAAAGCAATAGGTGCTTCCTGCCTTCTTCATCATTTTTCTGAACAAGAATGAAGAGAGGGTATGTTTTTATGCATAACAATACATGATGAATTCTTTGTTAAAATATGGAGACACAAGAGTTCGGAGCCTTGAATGGATTTTTTTGATCTCTTCAAATGTTTCCTTCCCTTCATTGTTCCATTTGAAGTTTTCCTATGTGGTTTCATCATGGTGGTGATGTGCTTTGTCAATTCAGCAAACTCAGAACAAAGCGATGAAAGAAAATTCACCTTTCCAAAGAATGAATGAACTCCTTTCTTGCTTGTGGGTAGAGATAGTGCTTGAATGGCTCATACTCTCTCAGATCAATGTGTGCTCCATGTTTTTTCACAATGTGCCCCAGTAACTTGCCTTCTGTGACTCCAAAAATGCACTTTTTTTGGATTTAGTGATATGCCATGTTTTCTACACCTTGCAAGTACTTGTTCTAAGTGATGGATATGATCTCCCTCTTCTTTTTGAAACACCATGAGATCATCAAGATATATGACAATGCAATGTTTTAAATCCTTGAATGCCAAATCCATCACCCTTTGAAATGTAGCTCCCACATTGATTAGGCCAAAGGGCATTCTATTGTAGGAAAAAGTGCCCCAAGGTGTTGTGAAGGTTGTCTTGGTGATCCTCTTCTCCACCACTTTGATTTGATTATATCCTAAGAATCCATCAAGTAATGAAAGCATTTCAGATCTAGTGACTACTTGCAAAATGTGGTCCATGATAGGGAGAGGATAATTGTCTTTCAATGATGCCTAGTTCAGTTGTGGAAATCTACACATATTCTTATTTCACCATTCTTCTTCCACACCGGACACAATGTTGGCCACCCATGTTGAATGGTGGATGGGAAAGATGATTCTTGCATTGAGCATCTTCATTACCTCCTCCTTGATGGTATCAAAATATTTTGGGTTATATGGCCTTTGCTTTTTCCTGAATGGCTTAGCATCCTACTTCAAAGGAATCGAGTGATGCATTTCCTTCGGTTGGAAGGATTTGAGTTCATCATAAGAGTAGGCCAAAACATCTGAATATTTCTTGAGTAATGCAACAAACCTTCTCTTCTCCTCGGGTGAGAAACATTTTCCAATATTGACCATCCTTGGCTCCTCCGGGTGCCGATGTTTTCCTTATCAAAATCAGTCAGGGCACCGAGAAGATTGTTTTTCTTTCTCTTGAATGAATCTGTCATGTTTTTCAAAGAGGTCTTCCAAAGAAACTAGGCCTTTGGGAATCTTGTTCCCTTTCAATTTGATCACTCCTTCATCATCAATACCTTCAATTCCTTCTTTCTCTTCTTTCTTACCACTTCTCGGTGTGGATTTTTTCTTCCTTCAAAGAAGAGATTATTGAAATTATCCCTTTGTTCCAAAAATGCTAGAATCTTGGTTATCATCATTAAAGACTTGCCAATGATTTGCATTATCTGGTACACTAGGCTTGAATACCATTTCTATGGTCACCTTGTCTTTACCAAAAGAAGGATGAGGTGTCACTAGGGAAGCTGATACTACAAGAGAATCAACCTTTTCATTCTTTTCCTCTTGGGATAGCTTCAATGGAAAATGCATCAAAAGATTCAATGCAGTCCCATACTCTATTTCTATAATGTCAGAGTCTTGGATTTTTCACCTGATATTGTTGTTGACTTGCTTTACTATCACTTCCACATCACCTCAGCATTTCAGCTTCTTGATTCCCATGTCTTCAGCCACACCCATGCCTAAGAGGAGAGCTTCATATTCCACCATGTTATTTGTATTATCAAATTGCAGCTTGTAGGAAAATGGGTACAATTCACCAGAAGGAGAGTACAACACTACACCCACTCCCGAACCTGCACTGAATGACTACCATCAAATTCCATCATCCAAACTTGATCTTCTTCCTCCTCCATAAGAAGTGGAAAGTTCTCATCTTTTTTTGATGTGAGGAAGTAGTTTCCTAGCCCACTATCTTGAAAAAGAATGTTTTCCTTTGGATCAGACTTTCATACTGATGAACTTCATCTTTCTTACTGGAAGAAACTTCTTCATCTCACCTTTCACTAGAATAGTTGTAGATGACCAATCCATTTTTATTTCTCCACCCAAGTCTCTACAAAATATTCAGCTCAATAGCATGCCAAAGGAGGTGTTGGGATGTCCACCACTAGGATGGTTAGAAGCACCTTCTTGTCTGGAAAATCAGCTAATGCTACATATGCATCTTTGATTCTTCCTACCAATGGCACTTGTTTGATTCCATTGAATAGTAGGTGCCATTTTCCTAGGTCAAGGTGAGGCCAAGAGAATTTGTAACTTTGATGGGCATCACATTATCTCGAGGCTCTAGAATCTATGATACAATTATTTAGCTCAAGCCTTTAATGAGAAGTGATAGGTAGAAAGGTTCAACCCTGTTGGTTTTGGAGGCACTGAGGGCTAGCATGTTTTGAGAAGGTGGTGTGGATGGTGTGGGGAGTAAGCCTTTGAACTTGGACCGAGGTTATAGGATTACCACCACAACTACATCAATGAACCTATCAAATTGGGCAGGATGAGTTTGTAGGTATTCTATTTCTAGAGAGCTGGACTTTAGTTTTTCTTGCATGTTCCACAAAGTCAAATGGGGTTATGGTGGGTGAGGAAGAGGTTCCAAGAATGATGGAAGATTTACATGGTGAAGGTTTTTTGTATTTTGGGTGTTGAATTTTCCTTCAAGGGTGTAGTAACTAGCTTGGAAGGAGATGGGGATGTAGGTTTTGATGGCACCTTAGATGTTTTTAGGAACAACATTTGAAGGAGAATTATTCTTAGTAACCTTTGAGCTGGGAGAAGGATTAGATGACTTACTTGGTATGGCAAAGATGATCCTTGCTAACTAGTGGGTCTATTTTTCTTTAGCCGACTCCATCAAGGTGGTAATGGTGATCCTCTACTGATGATTTTATTTTGTGGGACCTCCAGAGGAGAATCTTCTTTCTTCTTCTTGTCCTTTACCACAGCCATTGAGGATGAAGCACCTTTCTTGGACTATGTGCATGAGTGAAAAACTACACATGAGAAACCTGAGCTTCTTCATCATCATCATCTTCATCATCATCATCAACATACTCAATTAGGCCATTATGTGTATCACCATCAACTTCCTCGACCTCAAGATAGTTTTCATAGTCCTCCACATTTTCTTCTTCAGGTTCTTCAATTTTTGCTTCCTCCTCTAGTTCTTCGGTGTCACAGAGGCATTTAACTGGTGGTGCTTCAAGAGTGAGCCGATGAAGGAGGTGGAGCAATCCTTGGTCTATTGGGAGGATTTGGCTTCCTTGGAGCATTCCACATTGTGATCTGGGATAACTGTTTCTTCAAGGCAACCAAGTCATTTGCCATTTTTTGGAACATTGGGTCCATGGTGACTGCTTGAATTTTGGCCCTTTTTCTTTCCATTTGGGCCTTTCACTTTACCGAAAGGATTAGATCATCATCATTTCTATCATCATGCATGGCTTCTTCCCTCAATGTTCTTGGTTGGGTTCTTCTAAGGAAGAAACCTACTTCTGATGGCAAGGCACTGATGAAGAATCTCTTCAATTATTTTTTTAGGAGGCACCACATCTTCAGGATTCTTCTTATCACTCTATTATATCTTTCTACAAAGTCTCTCATTGACTCAAAGGTTTCTTTTTTCATTTGTACCAATTGGACCAAGAGATCTTGACAATATTCCATGGGTCTTGAACCTATGTTCAATGCACTTCTTATATCTTCCCAACAGGTGACAGACCTCGGGGGTAGCATGTAGAACCATTCGAAAACCTTTTCTTGAAGTGACTCCACAAAGAGCTAGACTAACACATCTTCATCCTCAATGCCCAATACACCACAAGTGGTGATAAATGCTACATGTTCTTTGGGGAGTTGAGAACCATCCCCTCTTGAATTTTGGAAAGTTTTTTTCTTGAGCCTCTTGGTAGCTCATGGAGTGGTTGAGCAAGAGAAAGTGGACCGTGTTTCCTCCCCATGGTACATTAGGCCTACGGGCCTCATGATCACGATCACGCTCATGATCCCCCCATTCTATTTATATTTCTAGCTTCCAACCTTGCTAAGGTTGTGCTTTCCACTACTTTTTTTCTTTTCATCTCCTCGGCTTGAAGTCTTTCAATTTCTTCAAGTTGAGCTCTTATTTCCTCTTCCACTCTTGCTTCTCTTTCTCTAGCTTCTTCTTCAGTCTCTACTGTTAGTGAAATCTTCAAGGTTCTCATTGATGTATGGAAATTCACCATCCAAAGGATTGGAAACACTCAGTTCCCAACGTGACCGGTTGCTTGATGAAAAGGAGACCTCAGAATTCTGAGAGCTCTTGTCTTCTTTGAAGCTCTTCAAAAATAGGGTCGGTTTTTCCTCCTTGTCTCTGTTTTTCTGGTGTATCTTCTATCCACCAACTTGGAAATTTATGCTCTTCTTTGTGGTGCTGGAATTTGTCTTTTCCTCTCTAATTCAATGAACACGTTTCTTCTTCAAGGTCAAGAATTCTTGTGGCAATGAAGTAGTGGTTGACACTTTTCCTGTTATGCCAGATAGCTTCTCTCAAATCTGAAAGTGATATCCTCTTGGATGTGGAAGAGAAATTTAGGTCTTTCAATAGAGGATTTCCCAGAATAGCCATGGTTTGTAGACATGTGGCTCATATAGCTATTCAAATTCCAAAAATTTTTTTTTTTTTTGAATTTTCTAATTTTTTTTTTTTTTTTTTCAGACCTTGTGGTCATATTCAAGTGTAGATGCTACTAAATCTACCCCACGGTGGGTGCCAAAAATGTTGGCGAGAAAATTTTTTGGGGAAAAATTGGTGGTTATCTTGCCAATGCTCTGGAGTCTAAGTCCCTCTACTTAACCGGTGCAACTACCGTATGTGCATGCATGAGTAAATTGTGAGTTTTATCCTGGTGGCCTTTTGGTTGGGGATCCAACAGGGGCACTCCACTGACCCTGTGGAAAATGCTTGCAGGTAGGTATCTATAAGGGAAGAATTTTCTATGAAGGTGAGAAAGGGGAGTGAGAATATTTAGAAAGGAGAAACTAATGTTGCAAGTAGAAAATCAGAGACTTGCACACACTAGCCAGAAGTTTCATTACATGCACTTGTATTTCAGAAGAAAACAAATATGCAAAACAACAACAAGACTAAATAGAGCTTAATGAACACAAAGTACCAATAAAATCCTCAATCAAAGAGGCTAAAATTCCTTCTTCCTTTATTGAAGCTCAAGAAGAATTTGTACATAGTGTGGGAAGTAGAAGACATTTTTAGTGGGAGAAATGGAAGAAACTTGCTATCTCTTGCTCTCTTCACAAGGATATCTCTCTCATGAATTCACAAAAAATAGCTCCAACATCTAAGAATTTTTAGAAGAAAAATTAAGAAGAACCTCAAATGAGGAGCTTGCTACAATTTATAGAAGAGGCAACTCTTCATCTTCCCGGTGACTTTTCAATACCTTAATATGACTTAAGACTGTTCATATTCCACTTTAAATATTTAAGTCCCTTTTATAATAGCAAGGTGACTTAAAGTTACATTATATTTCTAAAGTCACTTAAGTCATATTAAAAAGTGCAACCTCAACGCAAAAATATAACATTGAAGAGAGAGAGAGATGAGAAGAGAGAGAGAGAGAGAGAAGAGAAGAAGAAGAAGAAGAAGAAGAATTATGTCAAGGATGAGCTATTGCATGTGGACTTGGCTCCACTCTCTGATTGCTCTCTCACTTCATGATCCTAAGAAGGCTTCTATCTTTCCAAGCTCTTGTTTGAAAATGAGCCACTACTGGTTCTACTTTTTTGGCATGAGGGATGTGAATGCAGCTCAAGGTTTCAGTCCATCCATCAATCACACTATTGATGTCCTTGCACTTCCCAACCATGATGAATGCTTTTCTGTGATAAGTGCAATGGAGGCTCGATCTCTGAGAAGAAGTCGAGAGTATCCTTAGTGAAGGACAATGGGTTTCCCACCCCTTTCTTGACATATTCCTTTGAAAAGGGCCAATCAACTCATCATCAATAGTTGTGTGTTCACTCATTGCAGGTACTCCAAGTTTCTAAACTTTCTGATTTATACTATCCTGCAGCTTGTATGTTTGTTCTTCTTTCTCCTCTAGCTCTGAAGGCCCGATTGATTGCTTCAAATCTGATTTCCAAGGCCCTCACCCATACATGTCAAGTCTTCTACAGGAGTTTCAAAAACCTTCTTATCATCAACTCCTGATGATGGGTGTTGCTCATCTCACTCACTACTGGTCCCAGAGGTTCCCAATAATCTCTTTCTTTCTCCACATCCTCTTTGAGTGCTCTCATTCTTGTTGGTTGTTGCACACACATGTACGCAAAGAGATTTGACTACCTCTTGAGTGTTGACTTCCCTTTTTTGAGATTGAGTCGATCCATTCATTGTTTTCTCACCCCTGCATCATGAGCTCATGCATTCTTCTGATGGATTCTAGATCAAAGCTACTGATGGGTACCACTTTCTCAATAGGAAGTGTTGTAGTGCTTGGTTCCACTAGGTGTTGCACATAAGATGAAAGAGTTCATACTTGTTCCTCTAGTACCTCAATCTTCTCTTTATATTCTTTATTCCTTGCCACCATGTGAGCAGAAGATTGTTGATATATGTGCAAATATCCCTCATGAGTAGCTGGTCCCAATTGATCATGCTCATCTCATAGTCGGTTGGTGTCATCTCATCCACTAGCTTGATTACTTTTGGCCAGCTACTTCTTTGATGTATTGATTACCTATCTCCCCACTATAGAATCATGATGTTGTATGTGTGATCTTTCTTGACCTTTTTTCTTTAGCCAATGAGACAATCACTGATAGATCGGGGGCTACTTGTTTGCATAGTGTGAGAGTGTCGAGGATGACCATTTCCCACATCCATGGAAACATCTCACTGAGATTCAGGCTCAATGATGGGTGCATCAACCATTCTTTGTTCTAAGGGGAGGAAAGTCCTGAATGAGAGGGGTGTTGGTGTCAACAATAGGAAAGACCTCTTGTAGTGGTTCAAAGACTGGATCATGAGTCATATACTCCTCATTCACCTATGCATCTATGCTACTGATTTTTTGTTTGCATTACTAAGATCACGTCTTCCTCCTACGTGGTGATGCCAATGAACCTTCTTCTTCCCTAACTTTCTTGGGTGTCTTCTCATGGGGAGAAGTTTCCAATTCCATGGCCTTCCTTTTTGAACTCACTCTCAGAGTGTTTAGAGTTGGAAGTCACCTCTACCACTTTTGAAGATGAATGATGTGAAGCTTGCTTCTGGCTTGGAGAAATTCCTCATGACCGAATGATCATAGTCCTCTTCTTCTGAAACCAGTTCCTCATTCTCCTCACCACCTTTTTAGTCCACTCCAATATATCTCCTGATTCACAAACATGCCAGTTGATTTGGGGCATTGGGGACATCTTGACTACTGCATACTCAAGGATCATACATCTCTGTCCCATCATCATGCAAGATGTCTTCATACCAAGAGAACTTGAATTTCTTCATCTCACTTGATTTTCATCCTCATGTGGTCCTTTTCACGTACTTCAAACTCATCAATACAATTGGCCCAAGTAGTCCTCGACTTGTGGCTCATGTTGTAATTATGGGACATAGAATGAGTCGGGATCTTCTCGATGTCAAAGTTGGGCCTAATGATGTAGGAATGCAAAGTCAAATGTGTGAAAGTGGCCTCTAGGTGAGATGCATCATTTGAGATTTTACACGTGAACTCCCCTAGAGATATAGGGAATGAAATCAATTTCTTTCTCCTACTTCTAAGCTTGTTATTCACTTGAGTGATCTTCTTATAGAGCTCAAACAATACAATCTAGTCACTAAGGTACTTAGGTAGTTTCAGCGGAGCTTGGTCAAGCCAACGACTCATGTATGTAGGAGAATGTTGAGAATTGTATGAAGTATGAGCCATATTCCTTAATCAGGATGCCACTTTTGGTGACATCCTAGCTTCAAGATCCCCTTCTAAGCTTCGACCACGTACATAGTGAACACATCATTCACATGAGTGAAATGCCTATTTTCTCTCCTCCATTACCAACTATGGAAGTTTCTCAATGCAGGTACCTTGGAAAAAATGTTCTATGAGAGCCAATCCTTTGAATGATCTCGAGCTTGCAAGGAGATAGACTAGGTAAGAAGTCATGTGGAACTTCTTTGTCATGGGCACTTGGAGTAGTTGCAGATGGATATTTTTGATGATCTTCCCCAGTCAATTCTCTTCTTTCCTTCTATCAATGTCAAGATGAAAAGGCCCATCCAATCTTGAAGTCTCTCATGCTTGCTTCACCCATAACTCTACTAGGAGAGTGATGACATCAAAATACCCTTCTCGAACTCACACCTTGGAAGATTCTTGGGCATCCTGGAGGGCTTTCTTCCTATTTTCAACCATGAGCCGAGCGCTACTCCTTGGACATATGAATCCATTGTTTCCCAATCATGCACGACCCTATCCTTTGAGATGATGACCATGTTGGGGATGTCGGTATCTACAGAGAGAGTGAAATGGTCCTAGGGATGATGACCACATCATTGTACCATTGTTTTCATCTTGATGGTTCATGTCTCGGCTCATAGTGGAAAGAGTAGGCTAGGACTAACTCGAGACTCTACATAGACACTGGTGTCCTACAGTGGTGAACAAGCCACTTGTGAATATCTGGTCTTCAATCCTCCTTCGGTCCTTGAGGCCATGTGAGTCTTAAGGTCATTCAGGTCCATGTACAAGACATCATTGTCTTCCACATCATACTCACAGTGAAGGGTTGTGTCGGCTTCTGACCCATCCACTTCAACTTCATGTCTCCCTTAGAAAAAAACAACTTACTATTTTTAGTAAGTGTGAAAAATCAAGTCCCCGATCTTCAACTGATGTTGTGGCTCAGTTTTCCTCTTTCTCCCTACGTTCCTCATTCCTCTGGATCAACTTTCTATTTTTAGCAAGTTGCTCGAGGGCCCACTTACTATTTTTAGTAAGTGCCAAAAATGTCCATTCTGGTGAATTCTCAATGTAGTGCACCTCCAATGTCTTCATCTCCTTCGCAGTTCTTCTATCGATGACTTTCCCAAATAGCAGTTCCTATGTAGTAGACCTGCTATTTTTAGAAAGTTGGCTTCTAGGAGTTGGATTGATGTGGAATGAATTTTTTTGTATGGGTTTTTTCCCAATATCACCCCTCTAAAATTTTGGGCCCCCGCTTAATAGTCCAGAGATTTTAAAGTTTTAATTTTCGACTAGCAGTGCTTCTAGGATGCGGCAACCATTAATGGACCTCAAAATTATAGGTCTAGTTTTCTCCTCCATTTGTGAATAAAATTATATTTTTGATGTGGGTTTTTTTCTTCTAGTGCTTCACGTGTGATCTTACTTCAATCCACAACCGGTTTGACGAAATCCCACTTCTTTCTTCGTTGAGCCGGAAAGGAGATTTCTTCATTGTGGATGCTCTATCACATGAGAGGAGAGTTTGAGGTTATGTTTTTTATGGTCTTGGATAGAGGAAAAAATATAAAAAATGGTTCATTGATTCATGCACTTGTTTTGAAGATTTGTTTAGATTTCCATTTTTGGCTATGGAGATTTTACTGTTCTTCTTCTTTTTTTTCATTTCTCCTTCTTAGCTTGATGAGAATTCCTTCTAGACCTGTGTATCACCATGGGAAAGGTATTTCAGTTCCTTGGTTGATCTGGTCTGAAGTTTTTTGCAATGGTGGAGTGATGGAAGAAAGTTAGAGGAAGGATGAAGATTGTCTGATGCACTGGAGTGGAAGTAAATGTTGAAGCACTAGAAGCACTAAAGCATAGCAGTTTAGATTTTTTAAATTTTGAAATGGAGGGAGAAGCTTGGGTGAAATTTTTCATGTTTGATTTCCTTGACCTCAAGGGATGTGAGGACATCAAATTCCATGGTGGTCAAGAGGATGACACGTGGCGGCGATCCGACGATAGGGAATGAAGGTGAGAAAAGTTTTTTAAAGCACTGGGAGATGAAAGTCTGGTCACATGGATGTCCAAAAGACTCCCCATAGGGGATGGGTGAATTTTTCCATGCTTGATGTCCCTCACCTTAGGGACATGAGGGACATCAATTTCCATGGTGGTCCTGGAGCTGACACGTGGCGCTTGATCCGACGACAGGGAATGATGCTCCAAAAATGCACCTGGGGCTGAAAGTCAGTCACGTGGGTGACAAAAAGACTCCCCATAGGGGATGGGAATTTTTCCATGATTTGATGTCCCTCACCTTAGGGACATGAGGGACATCAATTTCCATGGTGGTCCTGAGCTGACACGTGGCGCTTGATCCAACGACAGGGAATGGATGCTCCAAAAATGCACCTGGGGGCTGAATTGTCAAGTCTGGAGGTCATATGAGGGTCCCAGAGGTCACATGGGGGCTGGAACATTTTTCAAGGTTGGTGTACCTACCTCAGGGACTTCGGGGACATGAAATCCTGCTAAGCTCTTGGTGCTGACATGTGTCCTCCCGAAAAATGACTAAGTCTTGAACTACCTTTGAGAGGGTAACTTGGAACGATGATAACTTGAGCTCCAATTTCTTGGTGAAATTTATATGATCCTAACTAGAAATGGAATTTTGGATCCAATGGTGGGGTATCATGTCTTGATTCAACCATATGATCCCTAAAATCATTTTTTATTTTAGACTCCATTTTGCCTCGAGAAAACTGCCTTCCAATCCTATGCTCCAAGGTTTTGTGAAAATATTATTTCACCATCATGTAGGTCTTGGAATCCTATTTACGGTGATGTTTTTTTTACTTATAACTCCATCCGAGCTCCCAAATTTCTTTCTGAAGCCCAAACTTGTGTAGTATTACCTAGGCTTGTGAACCCTATTTTTTACTCAGACTGCTCCAAGTCTTTCAAAACTTCCCCAAACCTTCCAAAATCATTTCCATGATGTTAAGGTCTTTAATTCACCTCCATGTTGAATTTTTCCCTTCTATTCCGCTCCATAGGGGTTTGATCCAATCCTGGGAAGGCCAATGATAGCCCTATCTTTTCGAAACTTCCCTAAAATCACCTAGGGGCAATGACTAAAATTTCCTAAATCACCTAGTGGACTAATTTGACATCAAACTAGGGGGACCAGACTGACGGATTTTACCTAGGGTGCATAGGAATGATAAAACATGAAAATTTCAGCACAGGGGTATAGTTGTCATGCTTGAAACTTCCAATTTCCTATACATGTTTCTTTGGTTGAAGTTTCCTTATGGAACGTGGGCACAAAAGTGTATGATATGTTATATGTATTGTGTTAAAGGTGTTCTAAGGAATGTTTAGATGATTGAAGACCACACAAGGAAAGTGATCACTCGGTGTAACATGAGGTGGGCGGTGCACATGAGAAACTACTTGGGATATGATGTAGAGGTTTTATACTTTAGTGTAGGGAGCAAGTCATGAAGGATGTATGAGGTAGAGAAGTATTATTAGTTTGCCATAAGGTTATGAATGCAAAATGCAAGGTGAAGTCATGAAAGTTGACAAAAATGGAAAAGGAACTTTCTAGAAAAAGTAACGTAAAAGCGTGGGTCGGAAGAACAAATTGGACTATTGGAGGGTCATGAAAAATTATAAATAAGGGGTTATGGTAGTCATTTGGCTACCTTTCTTTCAAATAAATCAAAGTGTTACCGAGTGGAGTGAAGAGAAACACAGAGGTTAAAAGTGACATGGATTGTTTGCAAACTGGAAGTTCTTGGGAGGCGTGCAGAGATCCATGCGAAGAGACGAGTTGGAGTTGGCAATGGAACAAGAAGGGTTGCGTGGCGAAATCAAGTGATTAGAAGTCACAGGGATCGGGTAGAGAATGAATGAAGAACAAAACACCTAGGGCATGCAAAAAGACTTAACATGGCACCAAAACCAAGGAGGTTATGAACAAAGAGGCCCGAGGTTGTGGTGGAGGAGCCATTAGAAGAAATATATGCAGAAATATAGTACCCTTCGATGTTTTGCGGGTGGAGTTATGGAAATCAAATCTCACTCATTGTAAAATTAGTGAGTTTAACCACTGCAAAGAGGACAATGAAAATAAGATGAGGGAAGATTTATTAAAGGCCCTACTAGGAATATATGAGGTTGGAAACCCTCAAACCGCCTACTTTATGTAGAGAGAATTGGAAAAAACAGGCACTTTAGAGTTATGGGAGCTTCCATTCTTCACAAAACCCACACATTTGTTTTAGTGGCTGATGTCGCGGGTGCACAAAGACTTTTTATATTTCGTGGGAAGGATGCACCTCACCGCTAGTTAATTGAACAAGTTACATGGTTACAGAAGTATGGGGGAGGATGTATCTCTAGATCTCGTGTGCCACAACCAAGATTGAGGAGCTTGCAAATAAATTATGCTATGAGAAGGGAGGTAGGGCACATAACATCATATATTTGATTGATCGGCACTTAGGGTCACTTCCGACTTGTGAGATACAAATTGGGTGCTTTAGAGTGCTAGATGATATAAATAAGAGGTTCATGTATGTGGCCTACAGAATCTCAAGAGGGCACACTATAATTTGTCCCAGTATGTTGTAGACAATATCATAGAGGAGGTGCACTACAAAACAAGGAAGGAGTGAAGATTACATGGGGTTCCATCCTTCTATTGATTTTATTTTGGGAAATAGGTGTCCCAGATGGGCCTAATAGAAATATATGGGTTTACCCACCAATAGATCCATCGCTTGTTATGTTTGTGGAGCCTATTTTCATGTTAGAGTGTGGTACACCTTCTATGTGTTACACTTGGGTATTTTTACAAATGGTTATTAACACATGGGTAATGGGTAATCATTATGGGCTTTTTTGGCCCATGGTTTTTCGGTACCCATTGTTTTGTAAAACCGCCTCTTTGGCTACCTATAGGTTTATGGGACGGTTTTAGTTTTGACCATTGTTTGATACCCATGGTTTTGTAAAATTGCTTAAGCAATTGTCTATTTATATGGTCTTATGCATATGATAGAAAGACAAGCAAATGTATTCCGATGTGTTTTAAATTCGGGTGTGAATTTCAGAGAGTTTGTTGAGCATAGCTCCAAACGGATCTAGGTGCTTTGTATTGAGAGAGTGGAGGCTTGTAATAAAATATGAGCAAGTGATTCTTGGTTGACGTAACCCAAATTGGGTGAACCACGTTAAATCTTGTCTCTCTGTGTTGTGTTATTTATTCTGCACTTTTATTTGAGATCTGTAATATTTTCTCGCATATTATTTTCTATCTTTGTTGTGATTTTGTAAGGATTATTCCGCATATTTTATCTCTTATTTGCTAACATCGCTTGCATAAAGCGGTTTATAGGATTTACTTACAACAGAAGTATCTCAAACACTTACAAGGCACAAATTGACAAATGGTATGACAAACTACATGAATCCTTTGAGAATGACTAGCGCATTCTGTGAGATTCCTACGTTTGTTGGAGACCAAGTGAAGTCTATAGTAATGCAAGAATTCAATTTTGTGAGATTTAGGATGGCAAGTGGATAAATCGGGCCATGGTGCAAACTCCCATTTGCATTCACAACTAAGTATTTGAAGTTCTCCATTAATAGATTGAAGGATGCACAAAAATTGACATATGACATGGATAAGGTGGATTCTAACCTACATACCTTGCGTGCCACATACAAATATGACTCTAGGCCCATGGACATGGAGTTCCTTGAGCTATATCTTTCTATCTACACCCGCATATAAATGTGATGATCGGGGGCATCCAACATAGTATTCGTTCAATTACGGCCCAAGACTTAGGGAGGAGTCAAAGTGGAGGTCACAGACTCCACTTTTCCACAAATGAGAGGAACACCAAAGCCACTGTTAACGTAGTCCATAAGGAATAAGCATAGGAGGAAGAAGAGGGAGATGAGGATGAAGGGAATCTTGAAAATTACCACAAAAGAAATTTTTATACCCACATGAGCAACATTTGGGGCATGGAGACCTCTCGGAAGGGCGGTGCGATAAATCATGCAAAAGTCCAGTAGTCTCTAGTTATGAGAGTGAAACATGGTCTAAGGATAAAGATTTTAACACCCTTAAGGATGAATTCCATAAATAAATTGAAGAAAAGCATAAGCGGGCATTGGAGAACACTGTAGAGAAGGATCATGAGAAGACGAAGAGGCCGATGACAAAAGAAGAAGTAAAGAAGAGCCCGGTGAAGAATAGTACACTTTGGTGAAACCTAAGAAAAAGGGAGAGAAAGAGGTTGGTGACACTTATGTCATCAAAGAAGATAAGAGATTGGGGACAGGGACAAGCACCCCAACACCAAAGAAGTAAAGAAAAATATGAAGGTGCAGAGGAAATGGTAGACTCTAAGGTCACCACACATGGATTTCAAAGATGATTCATCAAAAGTATTGTGTGCACACATCCAAAGTAATTTGACTACGGTGAAGTTGCATGCATGGAACCTACTGGAACCTCAAGGAGGGGTGTCCAAAAAAATAAAATTCTAAGTTGGAATCTACATTCAAATTCAAAAGAGCTAAAATTTGAGGTGAACGACCATGCAATTGAAATGATGATATTACATAAAAATCCCAAATAGAAGAATAAGACCATAGAATCTAATCACTTAACAGATGAGTAGGCATGCAATGCCTTAAATAAGATGGCCTCAGAAGTGGTAAAATAGAATTTAGATTCAAGTGCCATAGTACGCACCCTTGTGGCTGATAAGAAGGAGAAGGAATAAGAAATAGATCGATTGCAAGGGGTTGCGGGGTGAACATGGTAGAACTAAGGAGGCATATGATAGAGTTGGCGCGCTTGTAAAACAAATATTGGGACAATTCCCTTCTTTAGTGATCCAGTCAAGATGGATTATGGGGACGAGATGGAGTACTTAGAAGATCTGGTCGACATGCTCTTGGATAATATCAAACACATAGGGCCTACAGAGGAGGATATTTCAAAAGAGAAGAAGAAGAATAAAATTGCAGTGGAAGCCAAGATCATTGAGCTAGAGGACTTGCTCACCCAGCTCAAGGAAGCAAATAAAAAAGTAGATATTGGCTTTAATAGGTGCAAGAAGTGTGAGCCGTATGTCAATGCTAGGTTGGTGGATGAGGAAGCCACTTTGAAGACAATACGGAGAGCAGCCCAACTAAAAAATTGAGCACACTCGGTTGGTATTGATACCACAACGTGAAAGATAAGATCAAGGCAAAGCATGAGAAGCTTGAGCAGAAAATTGGTGAGTTATAGAATTATATGCTTGAAACATATGGACAATTTGGATGGCACTTAAATAGAAATAGAGGTGGTAATAAAGGGGTTAAAAGGTAAGGTCGATGAAATCACTCTTGACCAAGCACTAGGGATTGTGGAGGATGTGTTGGGAAAGGATTTTAAGGAGTTGGAGGAGTGGAAGAAATTAATAAGTGAAATTGATGCTAAGTTTCTTGAAATCTTCCAAGCACCTTAATTCTTTCTAGTATGCTAGTAATTTTGTAATTTTTCTCTTTTTGAAATTGTGTTCTTCTTATTGGAGTTTTGTACACAGTGAACAAAGAATTGTTGAGGAGGTAATATAACTAGTGTGGGATAATGTTGGACCCCTAAGAAATGCTAAGTGATGTAGCCTATATTCCACTACGAACAACCTAGGCACGCTGGCACATCACTCACTTAGCACTCACTCGAAGCACAAAAGGTACTGGCCCTCTTTAGAGTTGTTTGTGTAGGATGTCAACGTGTTGAAGATAAAAAACCCTAACTAACCATAAACATTCCATAGAGCATATTCCAAATCTAGATCTTAAAGAATCATGAATTAAACAATAATCATAATGAAATCAACCATACAAGAACCAATTACAGTCATGTTTAACACCTTTATCCACCCAATACACTCCATTATATTAAACACAATAAATACAAAGCTTCTTACAATAAATAGTATCATAAGTTTATGCATGTATCAGATCTACGGTAACATAACTCTATAATAACTCATACACAATGTCTCTCTCTCTCTAACTACAAACTAATACATACTTATAGGGGTGGGGACTTTCCCTTCACCACTTACGCACTTCCCAAAATAGGTCACATGCTGAAAATAGCCATGCACCTTTACAATAATATGCACACATGCAAGTGTGCTAATAATAGATCTCCTACAGTTAACTGGTAGTAGTAATCCTATTATTATCCTAAACTCATGCATGGCGCTTAGTAGATGCTCATCCCAAAATAGCATTTGTGTGTCACACAAGTCTCCATCCCATTGTGTGCTCTACACGCTATCTCCAAAAATAGCCCATAACCATGAAAATGGCTAAGTCCCCAAAATCAGCTTGTCTAACTCACGTTTCCTTTCTATCCTTCCATACCTTCAAATGTGCCTTGTTCCTGTGTGAATATTTTGTGTGCCTCTCCTTAGTGTCATACTCTATCTGTCTCAACATTACCCCACACTAAACTACATTTCCACCCCGAAAATGGGGTTTCCTTCTGATGTTCCCAAACAATAAAGAATAAGAATGGAAAGAATGTAAAGAATTATTGTACAAAGAATGGACTTCTATTCTACAAGCACCCTCTGCTTCAACTGGGAGGATCAACTCTGATATTCTATTTTAATCTCAGCCTCCAATGTTTTCCATCATCTAGCATGTTTTCTTTTTTCTCTAGAATGTCTATGGTGATAGCTTCCAACTCATCCTGGGTTATCTCTCCCTTTTCATTCTGCAGTACTAGGACAACATTGGCCATAACAGACATCCTTCCTTCCAAAAGATCCATCTTTTGCTATGAGCTTCCCAATCTCATCTAGCCTCTCCTTATGTGGGTTTTGTGTTGCTGCAAGGGCTTTGTGCTTTTTCTTTACTAATGCCAATCTCTTTGTGTGCCCTAAAGTCTCATCCTTCATTGCCTTTAGAACTTCATTATCTTCTATTATAGTCTTGATCCTGATCACTGCTTCTGGAGTTGCACATATGTTCAAAGCTTGATCTACTTTCTTTAGCTCATCTTGTAAAGTTTGGAGTAATGCCTCATAAGATGAAATATTTCTAACCACGGAGGCCTTGGCTCTCTCTTACTTCTTGTTCAGGATCCTTTGGCATTGGCATTTGAATTGGTCCATCCTCAAGCACCAAATCAACTAATGTGTGCACATAATGCATAGCCAAGGAAACTTCTCAGGTACCTTAGACTCTAAATGCGGTCTTGATTGGACATAGTCACCAATTTCTTCTGCCATGCTTGATGAAGGCCTCATTATTTTTCTTCTCTAGATCCTTCTCTCCTTTTAGATGTGTTATTTCTACAGTTTTTTCCTTATTATCTTCAAGTAGTGCTCTAATAGTGGCAACCTTATCGATATTCCTCCGTGCCACCTCTATAGATACCTTAACTAAGGCATTTCTCACCTACTCATCAAACATGAGAGTGGGCTTTATAGTCATGTGCCTGCTCTGAGGTGCCTTCTTCACTCTTCTTGACACACAAGACTCCTCACATACATCAAAATCTGGCTCATCCATGTGAGTCTTGCATGGACCAGGACAATTGTTTCCTTGTGTGCATAGTGGCCATGTCTAGGTCCATCAACTCCCACCCATATAACTCCTTTAGGTCCACTATGCTTTGAAAATGGGCGTGGATGATTTTTTGTGTCCTCAACATAGCCCATACTTGACACAACGTATTCTTCACTTGTTCTCCTTGTTCTTGGTCCCTTAGGAACTTGAGCACCAAGGTTTGGAGTTGGCCCTTCGACGTCTTGAGTAGTGTCATGTGCGAGGAGGTTGCTCATGCTCTGATTCTTTTGCCTCCTTTGCACCTTCCTCTTCATCCTTCATGTCCTCATCTCTAGGATCCTCCATATCTTCTAGTTACACTGGGGTTCTAGGTGCGCTCTCTCTAGAGACTCCTCTGCCTCCTCATTCAGCTTTAGCTTTCTCCTCTTCTTCTCAGTTTCCTCTTTCTAAGGGGAGAGTCATGGTGATCTTCTTACAAGCTGTGGAGTTCCCATGCCTTGGGTTCTTGTTCTTCTAAATACCCTCTTAAAATGACACTCTTCATGGACTACTTCCACATCCAAGTCCTCATCTCCTTCTTACGCCTGAGGTGGAGTATCCACGTGCACACTCTGTCTCCACTCTATCTATGGGCTACCTCCAGCCTCTATGATCTAAGCCACCACTATCTTCATGTTCTTCTTCCTCCTCATCTACCTCTATAGTCATTAGGATTTGGAGCTGGCATGTTCTCCATTGTATGTTTTCCCTTAGGCGGCCCAGGGAGCACAAACTCATTCTCCACATACTTGTTATTCTCTAGCTTAGGCTTAAGCTGAAGGTATATGAGTGTGGCTCCATTGTCCCCAATAGCCAAGCTTACTGGCTTCATACTTATGATGTCTGAGATGAGCCTCTCAATGTAGGCAGTCCACCTAGATACACATATGTCTTCCTGAGGGTGTGGTAGTCACATAGTCTACCTTGTCTATGTTGAAGTTCATGACACATCAATAAATCTATGAACTAAGGCCTGAAGTAGTATGTTGTGAAGGCATAGGGAAGTTTTCACCATGGGCTCCATGTCCCATCCTCATAGCAAAAACCATGATGTAAAAGTGTTGGTACACCGTGAACTATATTGCCTTTCCCACTACCAAAGGTAGCTCCTTGGGAATGTGCCACTCCTCCTCAAATGCCACCAGTGAAGTTGGTCATACCACATCTCCACCCTCTACTTAAATGGCCCACTCATTGATCCTTCACATAAATATTTTTCAAACCTCTCCATGAGGGACTTCTTTTCCAAGGGGTACTCCCAGATCTTGTTCTTTGGCCCATCGGGCACTCCAATTTCTAAAAACACAAGAGAAAGGAGGATAGCGCCAAAACTTATCTTTTCTCTCTGTGCATGCTTCCTCAACAATGGTGTCTATAATATAGCCTTTGCTAGGTTGTATACTACTCCTTGAGACATTTTCTTTGCAATGTGAAGCCACATGGTGTTTACCTACGACCATCTCTCTTGGTCATTCAACTTGGTTAGTAGATGTGTGGCTTCCTACACCACAGAAACTTCTTCAGTTTATCAATGTCCATTCCACATGGACCCTTGGTATACCCCAACTCCTTTCTTATTTCTATGACCATTGCTTTATCAGTCAGATCACTAACAAGGTCTACCCCTGTGCCCTTCAATCTTGTTAGTGTTGAAACCAAGGCTGTTGTGATCCTAACCCTTCATCTGGAAAAATAAAATAAGTCCTCATGGACTCTTCTCATCAACCATTGGTATAAGGGTTCATATTTTCCAAAATATGGGAGCTCATACAACTGATAAACTCCTACCTGCTTCAATAATTTCTCCCCAGCATTCATCATACACTGGCATATCCTCCACCGTGCACTTGTTGGTCTTCTTATTCAACAACGCATCCAACTCTCCCTTGTTGTCAGAGGTATGGTGGTTGTAGTCACTTATCTTGCATCTACGGATGTGGGAATCCCACTCTTGTTTGACTATTACTCCTTCTAGGTATTGCATCTCTAAAAATTACTCTCGGGAGCAATTTCAACTTCATCTTCTACCTTCTTCTTTCCTTTCATGCTTGTTGTAGGTGCTTTCTTTGGTGCCATCATAAAAATCCCACCTTTTTTGTCTATAATGAGAAAACTCAAACCCTAGCTCAAATATGTGCCCCTAGCTTGAAACCACATGCCCTAGCTCCTTCTCAATGCTTCTTTCTTCACTCAAACCCTTCACCAATGGGGACACAAGCCTCTTCCACGTAATAGTCTTCTCTCCACGTCTTGGTTTCACAACGCTCTACACCTCAACACAATTCACTTCATCTCGATCACACTTAGCTCACTCAAATACTTGTGATCACAAAGGTAAAAATGAACCCACATCACATCCTTATATAGATTTTCAAAAATTAGTGCATTTATTACTCCTTCACCTACCAACAATCCTCTCATTAATTGACCATTTTCACAATATCCACGTGGTACATCTTCACGCCCAGCTATAACCTTCTAGCATGCCTTCCTACCTTCTAGCTACAAAATTCTCTTTAGCATGCTTCCATGTGCACCGAGTACCTCACCACTTGCGCCTTCCCCTAGTAGTCTCCATGGTCATTGCTTACCTCGTGTTATATTGTTCCCTCATTTATCTTCATCTATGGTCATATTTTTAGAGCAATCTCCTTTCTAACAGCTCCTTTCCACACTTAACTAGCACCTGTAATAGTTTTTTTCTCATGTGTACCCAGTTGTGAATAACCACCCCACACCAATGGTATGTGTAGTCCTCTATGCATATAAAAATACTTCAAATGGTAATTAGCTTCCAATGTGCAAACATGCTTATTACACAAAACACCAAACTAAATTGACAAAGCATAGCGACGAAGAAGGAAATACATTAAAATAAAATGAAAACCTATTCTAAATGGAAACACTACTTGCCTTATTACAAACACCAAGAAGACTTATTTATAGTAGGGCTTCAACCTACTCCCATTGAAGTAACCGGGTAACCATATTCCATCAAGCATCTCTAACTAGAAAGCACATGATTCAAGTATATGAGTGATAACATACAGTCCCAACCAATGCACTTTAAGCTTTCTTGGATGGCACATAAAAACTTAGAATCATAAAGAAGCACCATCTGTCCCATCTCAAGATTTTTGTCCTGATGTGCCTATCATGCCATGCCTTCTACTTGGCCTTTTCCTTCTTTTGACTCCAAACGTGCTATGGCACACCTCTCATCCAACTGTATCAATTTATCAATTCTTTCTTCTAATGCTTTCTCATCAACTAGACCTCCAACACACAAATACGCAAAGAAGGTAACATGAATTCCATAGGAAGAACTGCTTCTACGCCAAACACCAACTGAAAGGGTGTGGCCTTGTTTAACCTCTTATATGTTGTTTTATATGCCCAAAGCATGGCAAAAACTTTATCATCCCAATCTTTCCTTCCAACATCACAAATTTTTGTCAATGTCTGCTCAAAATCTTGTTGAAGGCCTCAGCAGTCCCATTTTCCTGAGGATGATAGGGTGTAGTCTTATGGTGCAATCATAAATTCATCCAATAGTATCCTGATTGTCTCATTCAAAAAATGTGTACCCCTATCACTTGTCAAGCTTAGCGGGCATCCATACCTTGTAAGAACATTTTCCCATAAGAACCTAGGTTGTTGTAGTTGTTGTACAATCCTTGGTAGGTGTTGCTTTTTCCCACCTTGTAAGATAATTTGTGTAAGTGATGATGTAGCATGATCCAGTTCTACTGCACAACTGGTGAAAATAGGACCCAAAAAGTCTATAGCCCATTTCTCAAATGGCTCTACACTAGGAATAGGTCTTAAGGGCATTTCATCTCTTTTCCCAGGTTTACCAATGTTGACAGTGATCACACACCTTACAATATGCTTTACAATCTTTATAGAGGGTCTCCCACCATAATCCAACGAGTAGAATCTTACGCATGGTGGCATCACCTGCATAGTTCCCACCTACAATACCACCATGAGCCTCTTCCATGATATCCATGTGCTCGTGCTCTAGTACACACCGACACAATACTTCATCTCGGCCTAACTTGTATAGGTCACCATTGATCAACATAAAAGGTGTCGCATGAATTGCAAGTTGTTTCTTCTCTAAGGATTTCATTCCTTCGGCACCATACCTATATACGTAAAAAGATAGCAATATCCTCCAATTCAAAGGCGCGTGTTTGTAACTGTACAACTATGCATCCAACATTGTATCTTCAATTGTTCTGTATCCTCCCCTGACTAAATTCTTGATAAATGGTCTGGGCCAAAATTACTTTTACCTAGTTTTACCACAACTTTGTGAAATCAAATTCTTGGAATAAGAGCACCCATCGACATATGTGCCCCTGTAAAAAATGGGCTTGTTTACCAAGTATTTCAATGCCATGTGATCGGTGTAAAATAAAAATGGTGTTGCTAGAAGGTATTGTCTAAATTTATGCAGTGCATAGATCATTGACAAGGCTTCACACTCAATAGTTGTATAATTCTGCTCTAGTAGAGTCAACTTTCTACTAGCAAAATAGATAGGATGATCTATAATACCTTCTCCAGGCTGAGCTAACACCATGCACCAATGGTCATGCCAGAGGCATCCACATGTACATGAAATGGTTGGTTCCATGAGGAAAACATGTAGAATAGGCACTGTAGTAAGTCTTTCCTTCAATGCCTCAAATGCGCATTGTTGTGGTTCTCCCCAATAAATGTCCCTTTTCCTTTAGTAACTCTTCCAAGGGTGTGGCAATCTTAGCATATCCTTTGATAAATTTTCTATAATACCCAGTGTGACCCAAGAATCCATGCACCTCACTCTGACTGGTAGGCTCTTCCAGGCCTACAATAACTACAACCTTAGCTTGGATCCACTAACAAACCTTCCTTGTAGATGATGTGCCCTAACAAAGTGCCAAAAGGTGTAGCAAACACACACTTCTTGATGTTTAAAGAGATGCTTAATTGTCTACATCTTTCAAACATTAAGCACAAATTGTCACAATGATCCTTAACAAGTCCATACACCATCCAATCATCCAAGTAAACCTGTAAGAAAATGTGAATAAAATCTTAGAATGCTTGAACAACTATGCATGAAAAATACAGCAGTGCATTTTTTTTTCAGACCAAAGGGCATCACAATATATGCAAAACTTCCCCATTCAGTGGTGAAATTTGTTTTCTCTTGATCCTCTGTGCAATCCTAACCTGATGATACCCAGAGAATCCATTTGTAAAAGAATAGATTTCACACCTCTGAACACCTTCTAATATCTCCTCTCTGTGAAAGGTGTAGGAAAGGGATCAATCACACATGCAACATTCAGTTCTCTAATCCACACAAATCCTAATCCGACCATCTTTCTTTATACTGATAACCATGGGGCTAACCCACTCTGATTCTTCTAGGGGCTTGATGATGCCATATTTCAACATCTTGTCAATTTCTTCCTTAACCTTTACACATGCGTAGGTTAGGGTTCATTCTGTAAGGTCTTTTCTGACCGGTGCACACTTCCTTAAGCTTAATCTTCATCTCTCCTAATGATTCATGCACTCCTTTTAATTCATGGTAGCCCCTAGGAAATAAGTCCTAAAAATCACGTAGTAACTCAATGATTTTTTCCACTTTAGAGTCGGACCAATAATCCCCAATTATTACCTCCTTAGGTTCAACATCCATACCAATATTCACTTTTTTGTCTTCATGGGTTCATGATAGGCATGCACATTTTTATCCACACTATCTAACACCTCACATACATACCATTGAATGATCTATATCTAGATCTTCTACTTCCTCATCATCCACTATGTAGACCATCTTTCCTTTTTCTTTCTCTCAAGCAAGCATGCTTAAGTAGCATGGCATTTGTCTCTTCTTCTTTATCAAAGCATGCTCCTGAGTCTGTCTCTCACCAAATAACTCTTGAATGAGTTCTTCCACCTTTGCACTATCTCCCATAGTTAAGCACTTTATAACCCTTAATGCCTTTTCCACTGGAGGTTTAGTAGAGAAGTAGTCAAAATTCTGGACCATTCCTACAATCAAATCCTGCCAATTTCTAGTCTCTCTATGTAGCTCCACATATACATACCAAGTGCATGCACAAACCTTGTAAAGTGGAATAAAGTTTGTGCACCCATAGAGAAGGTGGTAAAGCTTCCTACCCCTCTATCTAGAGCCTCTCACACTATGAATGTGGTGTTGAACAGGTTGATTACCATGATATGTGCAGATTTGAGTAGGTGCATTGCTCTGAAAACTCGAGTTGTTAGAGAAATCTTGACTTCATTCCATTCTACAAGATTATCCTGTGAACCACCCACCAACGTGTTGTTGTCCCACATAGGGTATATGCTAACATATTTCTTCTTTCAAATTGGTTTGTCCATTGTTCCTCCATGGCATGTAGGAATACCGTAGGGTCTCCTTCTCTAGTGTACCAA